>CM062805.1:604750186-605950186 GCA_031772625.1 Pinus tabuliformis
TATGTGTTTTAGGAAGATCACCTAATGGAAGAGACTTGTCCTGAAAGTCCTCATAAAAGTCCACCTTTATGATAATGGAATTCTCGAAGGAATATACACCATGGAAAATTTTAGAGGCCGTGATTACTGATTCAACAATGGGCTTTTCGGGTTCCTTTTGCAAACTAAGCCTTCTGTTATTCTCCTCTTGAAATCGATTGCTTCCATATTGTCCACATACAGAAAATAATTGCTTAGGGCTTGTTCTATGCATGTGGAGAGGAGCTTCAATTTGAATGGGAATAGAAGACAATGTCTAGGGTGCATATGTATTTAGGATTCCTCTACTCTGTTGCATCTCATTCCAAATAACACCTCCTAGGTTGTGAAGATGATTAGAAACACTTCCATATAAAGCTAAAAATTCAACTAAGATGTCCTCTTCACTATCAATAGGGTCATCTACCCTTTCAGCTGGGAATAATAGTAATGCTAGATATAACTCCCTCTACTTTTGATTTAAAGATTTCAAGAGTGGACTGTAACTATTCAGGGTACAATCTCTTTGGAAAACTGAAGGAGATTTGTTGGTTGGTTCATACTTCAAATGATCACCCTCATCCATTGTAAATTTTATTTCAACATACGTTGAATTTCTGCAATGTTCAAAACAACGATGTAATTTATAAACAACCATCTAGATTTACAAAGCCCACACCAATATTTTCTAAAAAACACTAAGGCACCCTTCACAGAATAGTGTTGTTTCCTTCCTTGCAGACTAGTAAAGGCTTCATTGCACAATGTTGTTGCTGCTAATTTCTTCTTCTCAAGTTTTGAGACATGTTGCAGTCCCCCACTAGATTCATTACTTGAAAGTAATTCAAGAAAGCCTTCAAGATTAGAAACACGTGTCAAACTCAGGAAAGGATTATCTTTTAAAATAATTTGTCTGTTGAGAGATAAGTGTGGTAGATAAGTCTTAAAAGTGATTCTAGTTGCATATGTGTTTTAGGCAGATCACCTAATGGAAGAGGCTTGTCTTGAATGTCCTCATAAAAGTCCGCCTTTATGATAATGGAATTCTTGAAGGGATATAAACCATGGAAATTTTAGAGGCCATGAGTACTAATTCAACAATGGGATTTTGGGGTTCCTTCTGCAAACTAAGCCTTCTATTATTCTCCTCTTGAAATCGATTGCTTCCATATTTTCCACATACAGACAACAATTTCTCAAGGCCCATTCTATGCATGTGGAGAGGAGCTTCAATTTGAATGGGAATAGAAGACAATGTCCACGGTTCATATGTATTAAGGATTCCTCTACTCTACTTCATCTCATTCCAAAGAACACCTCCTAGGTCATGAAGATGATTAGAAACACTTCCATATAAGGCTAAAAATTCAACTGAGATGTTCCCTTCACTAGCAATAGGGTCATCTAACCTTTCAGCTGGGAATAATAGTAATGGTAGATATAGCTCCCTCTGCTTTTGATTTGAAGATTTCAAGAGTGGACTGTAATTATTCAGGGTACAGTCTCTTTGGAAAACTGAAGGAGATTCATTGGTTGGTTCATACTTCAAATGACCATCCTCATCCACTGTAAAGTTTCTTTCAACATACATTGAATTTTTGCAGTGTTCAAAACAATGGTGTAATTTATAAACAATCAGCTCAGATTTACAAAGCCCACACCAATCTTTGCTAAAAAACACTAAGGCACCCTTCACAGAATAATGTTGTTTCCTTCCTTGCAGACTAGTAAAGGCTTCATTGGACAATGGTACTGCCGCTAAATTCTTCTTCTCAAGTTTTGATACATGCTGTAGTCCCCTACTAGATTCATTACCTGAAATTACTTCAAGAAAGCCTTCAAGATTAGAAACACATGTCAAACTCAGGAAAGGATTATCTTTTAAAATAATTGGCCTGTCGAGGTAGATAAGTGTTGTAGATAAGTCTTAAAAGTGATTCTAGTTGCATATGTGTTTTAGGCATATCACCTAATGGAAGAGGCTTGTCCTTAACTTCCTCATAAAAGTCCACCTTTATGATAATCAAATTCTTAAAGGGATATACACCATGGAACATTTCGGAGGCCATGAGTATTGATTCAACAATGGGATTTTTGGGTTCCTTCTGCAAACTAAGCCTTCTGTTATTATCCTCTTGAAATCGATTGCTCCCATACTGTCCACATACAGACAACAATTTCTCAGGGTATGTTCTATGCATGTGGAGAGGAGCTTCAATTTGAATGGAAATAGAAGACAATGTCCAGGGTGCATATGTATTAAGGCTTCCGCTACTCTGCTGCATCTTGTTCCAAAGAGCAACTCCTAGGTATTAGTATGTATTAGAAACACTTCCATATAAAGCTAAAAATTCAACTGAGATGTCCCCTTCACTAGAAATAAGGTCATCTACCCTTTCAGTTGGGAATAATAGTAATGTTAGATATAGCTCCCTCTGCTTTTGATTTGAAGATTTCAAGAGTGGACTGCAATTATTCAGGGTACAGTCTCTTTGGAGAACTGAAGGAGATCCGTTGGTTGGTTCATACTTCAAATGATCACCCTCATCCATTGTAAAGTTTCTTTTAACATACGTTGAATTTCTGAGTGTTCAAAACAATGGTGTAATTTATAAAGAACCAACTCAGGTTTACAAAGCCCACACCAATCTAAAAAAACTAAGGCACCCTTCACAGAGTAGTGTTGTTTCCTTCCTTGCAAATTAGTAAAGGCTTTATTGGACAATGTTGTTGATGCTAATTTATTCTTCTCAAATTTTGAGACATGCTTGACCAGAGTCTTATTTAGACCTTCCTCATTATTTCCACTATGGAAGTTTTTCTTTATTTGCAGATTCTGCTTTAGCTTAACGACAATGGAGGCATTCTTTACCACATGAAGCTCTTGTTCAAGCTCCGAGCCAATACCATTTACAGGATTCACATCAGTTTCCATATTCTGTTTCTTGGGAAATCTTGATTTTGGCTGATGCAATTTTGTACATTTTTCTTTAGTGGGAGTTAATTGTTCTCTTTTAGGCACATGGGTCTTTTCAACCAGGATTGCACCCAAAACTTCTGCATTTTGTTGTTCTGTTTCTGCTACTTTTTTTGGGTTTTTTGACACTTGGATTATTAGCCTTTTATGCTTTAATAATTTCTCTTCGAAGCTCAGGATTCATTTTAAAATATATAGTCTTTGTTGAATTTTCAAACAAAATTTCACCATCTTTAAAAGAGTTCACATCTTATGCGGGTAAAGACATTTGAACCATTTTATTGCAAAAATCAGAATCCTTGTATGGGCTACAAGAACCTTGGTCACCCAACTTATGACATCCATGGTCCTTATGGCCACTTCTCTGCTTCTTGTATAACCATGGCCATGCCTTTGCCTTTGTTTCAGTTGTGGCATTTTTGTTGAATTCTTCCAATCTTCAGATCCTTTTTGCTTGCTACTTTTCTAGCCTCTTACAAGGCACTGCTTTCTCTTCCCAAAACTCCACATACTTTTCCCAAATATTTTCTTGCGGTAGTTCCATTTTCAGATACCATTTAGGCTGGCAGGACTTTTGCTCTAATACCACTCTAACAATCTAGGGCAATTTTTCTGACTTTGTTTTTTTCTTTTAAAAGAACTAATGCTTCCAACAATCGTGTCTTTTTTTTGGATGACATAAATAATTCATTCAAAATATATATACATACAAATAAACATTAAAACTTTAATAAGGGAATATTCCATTCAACATTGTAATTTTAATCATTCCAAAGTACCGATGTAGGTCCAAATTCCATGCGTCCAAATTCCTTTGTAAATTCGACCAAGTTTATTTTTATTCTAGCAACGATATCCTATTCGAAATGTGTGTTATCTTATATCAATGCCACAATCCTAAATAACTCTAGATATAATAGCCCACTTGCTTTAAGACAAATTGTAACTAAAACCCCTTTGAGACAACAATCAACTCTCCTCGCAGATCTTCTCCAAATATTGACTCAGGATCACTATAATGCTTTGGAAGCCTCAGACCGCCACAGAACCCTCCAAGAACTTTGATTATGTCAAATGCTTGTCACAAAATGATACTGGGAGTCTTTCCTATCTTCGATTTGGCCCCAGAAGTTGTCGTCTGCTCCAGTCTAACACTCTGGTTGTTGCAAATGATAATGCTTGATCCATTATAGCTGAAATGCCTAGCCACAAGAAAGTTGCTTTGTCAGCCTGATCCCACATGTTTCCTTAGCTACAGGTCCCCACTTCAATGCCACAGGAAACTCGACATCAAGATCATAATTACCTATAGAATTTCTGTTTTGGGCCATAAATTTGAAATTCACTGCAAAACCTAGTTTCAAGATTAACCTTGGGCATCTCAAGTTTTTATTTGCTCCAGACTCCCTAGTTAGGCCAAATCCTTGGTGAAGATGTCACAAAATGATTCGATCTTCCTTTCTCGATGTTCCCAGGTTGGACGTTAAGCTAACTTGGCTGCTTGAGAGTCAGAGAATCCTGTCTTGTGCCCAACACACAAAAAAACAGAGAAATAGCTACTTCCAGATAGAGCTCCTGTGCCCAGAACAAAAAGAAAAGAAGAATAAAAAATAAGTCAACTAGGGTGGAATATTTCACCACCGAAATTGACAAGAGAAAAAGGGGTCTTAAAACCCTCAGAGCTAATGCTGAAAAAACATAATGAATTGATCCACAATGATGATCCAAAATGACTTCAATCCTTCTTTATTTATAGATTTCTTTAGGGGTTTCATCTTTTTTTAAATGATTGAGTAAATCTTACTCAACACTCCAATTCTAATTTTTTCGCCCAGCTACCCCAAAACTTGTCCATAGATGGGAATTTTGGGGGTTTCCCCCCTTTTTTTGGACTATAGCCTACGGGGACATATATGCTAATAAGTCCCATTTGCAATTAATTGTCCAGGAAAATTACATAACAAATGGAATATCCCAATTTGATAGACGAGGTGGATCATAAAACAAAGACTTAAATTTGGGTTTTCTGATTGAACATCAGTATTACCACTAGCATCCATTGTTGAAAATAGCAACAAGAAATGATAGAAATATAATCCAGAAATTCTAGCTTAATTTGTCCTTGAATTAAACTGAGAATTAAAATCGAATTTTATTCTCATAGCAACTTGTAATAGTTAACTAGAGCGAGTTGACTTAGTTAACCTAGGAATTTCGAGTTGGAAGTATTTCTGAAGTCATGTATATGTTCTCCCTATATTAGAGGGGTCCAGGATGAGTTAAGTATGAGTTGTAATTAGTTAACTCAATTTACTAAGTTAAGTCCAGTTAAATTAGTTCCAAATTGTTTGAGGAAAAAATAGTGAGTTAACAGTCAGTTGGTGCACTAATGCATTAACTAGTACTCCTCTAGTTAACCGAAGATTCCCTCATCAGAAACTCATGCATGTCAATTTTGAGAAAGACCCAGTTGAGACTAGAGTCCAGGGATAGTGTACTATTTGTTGTATAATTTTCTAAGTTGTACAGATGGTGCATGCAATAAGGAACTGAACCTAGAAGGGATTGTGCAGATTTGGATGCACTGAGTTTCCTTTAAGATGGGCTAATCAACCATAGGAACTGCGCAAGGAAATAGGGACTTGGAGAGTTAGAGAATTGGCTAAGTTGTGGCCAAGATTTTGCTTGTGAGTTGGAGATTGATTTTATCGAGTACTAGGATTGTTCTTGTGAGAACAAGCATTATAATCTCATCTTGATTTTCTGATTTAATGCAATACAGATAATGGGGTTTTGAGTTGTGGCTTTTCTAGATATTTATCGTGTTATGTTCCATTGATGTTCTTCCTCTTGTCGATTATTGTTTTGCTCGATCTTTATGTGCTTCTGCTGTAAATAGTAGAAGTATATTCTTGTCTCTTGTTTTAGTAGCTTACACGAGCTTGTGAATCTACAGGATTATCTACATGGTATTAGAGCAAAGAAAAGTATACTGGAGGAGATTTTGAAGTTTTTAGTTTTGGGTTACAGGTGAAATTCGAATTTGCAATACATACTTCACGATCGACAGATGGTGTTCTACGGTTTGTGGTTCTAGTATGCCTTGGATGACAGCTCGAATTATATAGCCTAGAAGGACAATAGGAGGCCATGTTGGAGGATAATGGCTTGAAGGAATTCATTGATCAAGACATTCATAAGCCACCAACATCAGATGCTCAGAATCTGGCCGAATGGAAGAAGTGTGTGGCAAGGGCGAGGCGGATAATCCTTAAGGGAGTTCGAGACCACATTGTCTCGAGTCTCCATGGGAAGGAAACTCTGCATGCTATGTGGAAAGCATTGAAGGACCTTTTCTAGAACAATAGTGACCAAAGGAAGTTGGCACTGAAAGATAAACTTCGAAAAATCAAGATGGAGGTGGGCAAATCAATTCCAAATTACTTGACCAAGTTCACTCAATGTCATGATGAACTTGGAAGTGTTGGAATCACTGTTTTTGAGGATGATATGGTGAGTCTTGCTCTTCTAAGACTCCCAAAGAGTTGGCATAGTTATCAGGACTATGTCAATGGTCGGGAGAAGCTGCCAGATTGGGAACGACTGTGGTCGGATTTGATGCAGGAGGAGATCAGGGGGAACACCAAAGATGGGACCTCTTCCAAGGAATTGGAAAATGATTTTTCCTTAGCAAGTAAGGAAAAGAAGGCCAAGGGAAAGAAGTTCCATGGTGAGGAGGGCGAAAAGAAGATGGGCTTGACGAAAGTCAAGTGTTTTCACTGTCATGAACACAAGCACTATGCCAAGAATTGCCTACAGAAGAAAGCAAGCAAGAAGGAGCCGACAGTAGCGACAACAGATGAAGCTCTAGCTTCACAATTGGAACTTGATTTCACTCTCATTGCATGCATGGACAACATTCCATGGGAGGCATGTGGTATCTTGATAGCAGTGCCTCATTCCATATGACGGGGAATATAGATCTCTTTAGTGATTTTAAGGAGAAAGACCTCAAGCAAAGCATAGAGTTTTGAGATGACGAGAGGTATAAAGCTGTTGAGATCGGTATGGTTACCTTTCAGAGGGAGTCTGGCTCCCCTCTCAGGATCACAGATGTGATGTATGTTCGAGGACTAAAGAAGAATCTTGTTTCAGTCGCGTATTGGAAGACCATGGCTATGATGTTGTTTTTAGTAAGGGAAAGGTTTTCCTTAGACACATCATCATATGACATGTGAAACAGATTGGTGCACAGGTCAAGAACCTGTAGGCTCTTAAGGTTCAAGATGCATGCAAATCCTTGAGCAACAAGGCAAAGGTTAGACACTTGGTGGTTGAGAGGGAGAGTAAATTACCTCTCAACATGCAGCCCCAGAAGAAGCCTCAGAAGTAGTCTCAGACAATTGTGGAGCAGCCACAATTTGAGAAGCCGAGAGGACACTGAGTGGAGAGTTCCACTCAAGCAGAGAAAAATCAGTCTCAGACAATTTTGGAGCAATCACATTGGAGAAGCTGAGAGGAGACCTAGTGGAGGCATCCACTCATGCAGAGACCTCCAGTAGGGGGAAATTTTGAGCCAAGTGGGCAGAGGGATCACATGCAGCCATACCTAAGGTGTGAGGTGGGGTGATGTGAAGTGATAGTCCCAAGAGGGCTGGAATTGGGCAAGATCCATTGAGATGTTTTATCTCATGGATCATAACTTGCAGCGGGAGCCCAAAGTACGTAGTAGCAGGAGGAATCAATGGGATTGATGCAGTCAGAGATTAGAGTGACAAAGGCTAGAGCAGTCAGATGTTGAAGAGCGCAGAGAGGGTTGATAATAGTGCAGAAATGCAAAGTCAAGATAAGCGCACAATTTTCAGTCGATAGAGGCAATAATAGTCAGAGACTTTGATGACACATGCATCATTCTGATTCAGCTTGGATGTTTTTTGTTTCTAGAGTTGCTGGAGCAATAACACTCGAGAGAAGTGTTGCATGCAGAACATTCCAAAAGTTCAGGATCGAGATCGAGTTGAATTCCTTTCTTATTGAGAGGGAGTGTTGAAAATAACAATAAGAAATGATAAAAATAGAATCCATAAATTCCAGTTTAATTTGTCCTTGAATTAAACTGAGAATTAAAATTGAATTTTATTCTCATAACAACTTGTAATAGTTAACTAGAGTGAGTTGACTTAGTTAACTAAGTTTTTCAAGTTAGAAGTCTTTCTGAAGTCATGTATATGTTCTCCCTATATTATAGGGGTCCAGGATGAGTTAAGTATGAGTTGTAATTAGTTAACTTAGTTTACTAAGTTAAGTCCAGTTAAATTAGTTCCAAACTGTTTGAGGAACTAATAATGAGTTAACAGTCAGTTGGTGAACTAATGCATTAACTAGTGCTACTCTAGTTAACTGAAGATTCCCTCATCAGAAACTCATGCATGTCGATTTTGAGAAAGACCCAGTTGAGACTAGAGTGTAGGGACAGTGTACTATTTGTTGTATAATTTGTTGAGTTGTACATATGGTGCATGAAATCAAGAACTGAACCTAGAAGGGATTGCGCAATTTTGGATGCACTGATTTCGCTTTAAGATGGGCTAATCAACCATAGGAATTGTGCAAGGAGACAGGGACTTGGAGAGCTGGAGAATTGTCTAAGTGTTGGCCAAGATTTTTCTTGTGAGTTGGAGATTGATTTTACCGAGTGATGGGATTGTTCTTGTGAGAACAATCATTGTAATCTCTTCTTGATTTTTTGATTTAATGCAATATAGATAGTGGGGTTTTGAGTTGTGGCTTTCCCTGGATATTTATTGTGTTATGTGCCATTGATGTTCTTCCTCTTGTTGATTAATGTTTTGCTCGATCTTTATGTGCTTCTGCTGTAAAGAATAGAAGCAGATTCGTGTCTCTTGTTTTAGTAGATTACATGAGCTTGTGAATCTACAGGAAAATCTACATCCATTTCACAAACCACCTTCCTATTAACATCAACTGTCATTGACAGTAGAGCTGATTGAGGCCTTTCGTCTTGGTTAGCAAGCTTTAAAATATCACTAGAAGGCAAGCAAACTTGTAGAAGCTCATCACAGTGTCGTAACTCAGATGAATTACAAACACCACCATCAATTGCAGAAATAGGATTTTCAGGAGAGCAAAGCAGATGTTTTCTATGAACAAAACTACTAAGAGATACATTAGTTGCACTAGAACCAAGTGGTTTAACTGTATTTAGAAACTTTTAACTTTGAGAATATTTTTTTTGAAAACCTATTATTCGAGGATGATTGTAATTAATGTGGCCACATATTTATTAAAAAAATACCTGGCAGAGGTAGGTGTGTGTGTGGGTTGTAATATTTTATTTTTGTTGTTTCTATTCTCCAAAGCCCTTCTACTTGTAAGTTTCTGTGTGTGCTACAACGTTTTTTGTTTTAATTTCTAGGGAATTAGTGACTGAGTTTTACCTTATTTGTGTGATATAGAGCACAATGTTGATAATTACAATATTGAATGCAATTCTAGTTCTTATTACAACCAAATAATGTAAATTCCAACAGGATGTAGAAATGAATGTATATGCAGGAGTTTCTACTCATATAATAGTTAGATTGAACTGAAGTCCATGCAAGAGAAAGAGAGATCCACCTTGTATGACGCGCAAAGGGACTTATTGAGAATTGGTTATACTTTGAGCGTGAGGGTGTTGTGTTGATCACATTTTTGTTGAGATTGTGATGAAGCCAATGACATCATTTCATTTAGTCAGCACTTAACTTGTTCCAATGCTTCATGTGCAAGAAGATGGCGCAGTCTTCTAGGAAGTAAGAGTGATGAGAGATAGAATTATAGTTCCCTGTCAAGGCATTCTGTGCACTTTCAGAATTAGAAAAGCACACCTATTTTATGCGTGTTTTCACACAAAAGGGAGGAATTTAGCACTCAAAATAAAGCACATTTGGGGTGAGATTAACTACGCAAGAGAAGAATAGCACATTATGGACAGAGGAAGAGATTTGGCTCTGCAGCATGTCTCCTCGTTAGATGGAGTCCGTCTATTACTACAACAAAGAATTCTTTCACGAGAGTTGCATCTGTGCAAGCATTTTTCTTTGTGTGCTTTCACAGGGACTAGTCTGATTACGAAAGGCCAGTAAGAGGGTCTTTATTCATCTCCTTCACTAGGTAAGTTATGGTCTTGAATGTTTTTTTGTGTAGTTCATGCATTCATGTTTATGAAATTTTCAAGCTAGGGATGTCTCATGAAAATGATTCATCTCATTTCAGAAATCATCTAGGCGAGGCAATGTTTTTGGCTTCACAATTCATTATTGTTTATATCTCAACCATTTCTTGTGTTCCTAAAATGCTTTAGGTCTATCTTACAAGTGGGTTGGAAAAGGGTGTGCTATTTATTCTCAGAGAGTGCTCTTATATGTCCAACATTTCCTTCTTCTACAGGTACCAACAATTTTCAAGCTCTATTGGAGAGCTGTAGAATAGAAGTTTCCAAATGGAAAATAATGTTGCGTTAATTCAAGTTTTACTTGATTATTGTGCAATAATTATCCTCTTTTTGAGGAAAACAAGGTTATCACTTATTTTGGGCCTTGTGCTTTCATCACTCTTCTACATAGGGAGGTTTTGAAGAGTTTTTGAAATTATAAACAATGAAATGACACCAAAACATTTCTAACTAAACAAGGATTAGCATTAATCTCTTGTTAGATAAAGGTTTATTTAATATATAAGATATGCTTGCTTAAACCTCTTTTGCACAAAAACAAATGCACAATAGGTTGGATGAATATCATCTTCTTATGATTTTATACATTTTATGATATGCATACAATTGTTCTAGAATTGTACCTTACAATGGTTCTCAACTCAAGGGAGAAACCTCCAAAAGCACTTAGTGAAGCTTTTCAGCCTCTTTTAAAGCACATGGTGCATGAAGAATTTGGAAAACTTGTGGTGCCAACTTCAGTTAAGATGTTGAAGCGCAACCCAGAACTTGCATTGGAGGTTGTATATCTCCTAAAATTGACAAAACTTGACTTGAGAAAATATGTTGGTGATATTCTACCCACAATTCTACAACAAACTCGCCACAATAATGAAAGCAGAAGGAAAGAGGCTTTTGAGATAATTAAAACTCTTAGTTTGCAATCCAGTGATCCAAATGCCATAACAACTATGTTCAATTCCATCAAAGGAGTTATTGGGGGTTAGTCATTACCTTTAACATTTTACTTGATGTTATGGGTATTGGTTTTAGGCATTGTTACCACGATGTTTTTAATTTTTTATTGGTACATTTTGTATCTTGTAGGACTTTTGGTTCTATTCTTTGGGTATTCACTGTACTTAGAGATGCATTAATCAAATAGTGTGTTGTGGATGAAAAATTAATTTGTGATGTTGTTGATATGAATGTAATCTAATATCTTCATAGGGTCGGAAGGAAGGGAAATTAACCTTTCCTTACCAGAGGGTTGGAATGTTTAATGCAATTCAAGCATTGTCTACTGCCCCTATTGACGAAGCCTTGAATACTTTGGCAACCACTATAGCAAGTTATCTGATATCTGTTTACAAAGAAGATGTTATCTTTCCCATTAACCACACTTATTTTTTATTGTTTATTTTGATAAATGTATGATATCATTATTTTCATTCCCTTTTGCTTAACTTTTTTTGAAAAAAAATATAGGGAATGAGGAGGCACACATTGCAATATTGTTGTCTTTGGGTTCCTGGATTGCAAAATCAACAAATGGATTTGTACATGATGCTTCTTCTTTATTTGCTATGGGACTTAAAGAGAAGGAAAATGTGGGAAGAGCACACCTTCATAGTCTAAAATTAGCATGCCAAAACTTTGATATTTTGATACGGGTAAATATTGTGGTCTAGCTCTAATGGTTCATAAGTTTCACGTTATAAATGATCCATAGCTTTAAATATTTTGTGTTAAATGAAATATGCCCATATTGAAATTTATTTTGAATATGTTATTAATTGAATTAATTTCTTTGTATTTTTCAACCATATGATACCTTTGGTGGAGCCATTGATACACCTTGCTAAAAGTGGTGCTTCTAAGCCCGCACAAAGACTAGAGGGAATGTACGCTCGGCTTCTTGTAGAAAAGTTTGCGGTTGTGGATACAAAATCTAGTTAGTGAAATATTGCTCGTACAATGGCTTTCCTTTCTATCCATAAAATAGAGAGACATATAGTCTCCCATGTTCACATGATAAATGGATGTAAGTTAACTATACAAAAGATTACAAATAATAGAATGATGTCAATATCTGGATTTTGTTCTTATCTCAATGTGACAATGGTTTATTGTACTAAGGAGATCTATCTGATTTGTCACTACCAGGTGAAGTCACAAGTAGACTCTAATGTCTAGCTGTTGCGTATGATTGGAAGTGATCCTAACGTACACTTTTTTAAGAGTCTACTATATCATATCTCTGTTACCTTCCTCTGTATAAATTATGTTTATCCCTTATGGACTCATATGTTGTGCCTCTTATCAATATGTGTGTATCTTATAGATGTAGAATATATGAGGCATTCTCCATTCTCCAATCCTCTATTGATTTTTCCCTTTTTCACCTTTACAAACAAACATTGATCCCACGTGATCATCAACTTTCTTTTCCATGATAGTGTTGTTATAGGATGTATGATTCATTCATGCATGCTTATTTATGTTTGTTTGCATGAGAGAGAGAGAGAGATGTGAACATTGATATTTTTTTGGTTTCAGGAGCTGTACGACTACCGGGCTTCCATGTCTACATTGGGAATGGAGGAGAGAGGTGGCTCCCAGAGTGGTATTCTGAGAAAGGTGTGCATCTCAATCCTTTTCTATTAGTTTTGTGCCATATCAATTTTGAGGTTATGCTTACCTTGTGAAAATGGAAAAGATTAGATGTTTTAAGTTTGTAGTAGTTCAGGGCCGTTTTCTAATTAATGTTATTTGCAAATGAATTTAATGTCTTTATACATTTGAAGTCATCATTGTAGTTGGTGTGAATAATAGGACTACATAGTTTGCCTATGAATTTTGATATTATAGGTATAGAGTTTATTCTTAGCATTGAGGTGTTGAAAGTTGAAATTTCCACCAAAACGGACAACTTTCAAATACGACACTATGATCATTGAAACTGGTTCCACTTTAAAATCTATTTGTATTTATATATTTTTTTCAATATATTAATAATAAGAAATTGTTATACAATTTTTAAAATATTTTTTTATATTAAAATTATCTATGTAGAACCAATTGCTTTTCAAGTTATCTTTTTATTGAATTAATTAAATTGCTTACTTTGTATTTTATTCTTTTAAGATATTATATTAATTATTTTTATCTTTTCATTAAAATTATTATAATAAGAGCTAGGTGGTGGCAATGTGCAAAAAAGAAAAAACAATGACTTGTCACCACGTGGCTCTTGTTTATTATATGTTGTCTTTTTCTTTCCATTTGTTTTCACAAGTTATCGATAGTTTGAGTTTTTTAGCATGTAACTTAGTTGGCATGATTGTGCCTAAGCTTTTCCTGAAGGTTGAATACTAAGTTCCTAAGGTGTTCTTTTTTATGGTGATGTTTTATTTGCTTTGTTTATACAGGTCATCTAGCCACATAATGACCATTATTGCCCAACTGAAGAAAACTTGTTCGAGTTTCTTGCTTTTCTGGGGGAAAATGACATTGAAATAGCTGATGTTCAGGTATATGTCATATAAATCTTTTATAGTCTACTTTAATTTATATTTTAGAGTTCATCATCTTTCATGTCTTATACTTTACATTGTATCTTCTTTCATTTTTAGAAGAGGAACTCACTATTGATGGTAAAAACCATGAATTGAAGAAAGAGGAGAACAATAACACTGGAGCGACAAATGTTGAAAGAGAGAGAGAAGAGAACTGGTCGAGTGACACCCTTAAGGCCAACATCTTGCATGAGACACACACATAAAGATGGATGGTCAAGCCTTGAGAGTTGGTGAATTCACCTGTAGTGCCTTCGAAACACAATGAAAATGTTTTGAAGTGATGAAATAATATTTCATGTGTAAATTGTAGTCCAACCAATATTAAGTTGGAAACTAATATTGTAATACTTGACATTTTATATAAAATAATTTATGTAGTTGAAATTATTTATAGTTGTACTTGTTATTATTTAGTATTGTAATTAACATGTGTAACTTTACGTTTTCATATTAGATGAACGTGCACATTGTATGACATTATTTTAATTTAGTCACAAAATCATACTAATTAATTTATGTTATTAATAAGGAACACATAAAATCAATTTAAAACTACTAAATTAATAGTTTATATTGATGAATGACGAACACAAATAAAATGCATATATGACGACTAAATTAGTCGTTTATAATGATTATTAATGAAAGTAAATAAAATGAATATAAAATACTAAACTAGCAATTTATAATGATTATTAATGAAAGTAAAAAAATGAATATAAATTACTAAATTAGCCTTTTATATAATGAATATGAAACTACAAAAAAAATGACTACTATAAATGATAAATTTGTGATTACAAATTACGACTAAATTTTGCATATATATGACTATTAATAGCTAATTTACAATATTTTATAACACAACTGGAATTTAGTCATATTTCTTTATTCATTAATTGGTTTCAAACAATGACTAAAATTTGCATATATATGACTATTAGTAGCTAATTTACAGTATCTTATAACATGACCAACATTTTGGTCATATTTCTTTGGTCATTAATTGGTTTTCTTGGGTGATCATATAATAATATATTTTGTTGTGTATTTGGTCATTAATTGTGACAATTAATGGCTAAATCAATGACCAAATTAATGACTAAATATACTACTAGATGATAAAATTTCGACAACCAATTAATGACTAATATAAATACGATTAAAAGTTGGTTGCGTTATAAGATACTGTAAATTATCCACTATTGGTCACCGACTGAAAAATGGTCGTTTATATGCAAATTTTAGTCCATTTTTTTAGTAACTAATTAGCCACCTTGTATTAGTGACTTAACCAATTTTCAAGTCCTCCAAGCTCCTATTTCCTTGTGTTGAAATTAATACCTATTATTTAGGAAATCTCCTCGAATTGATTGCTTAATTCCTTTAGGCTCATCGTTTGACTGAATGCACCACCTATACACATTAGAATAGTCTACAACTAATAGTACACTGCCTTGGAATATCCATCTCAACTGGGTAACTCGAATTCTCTGCATGCATCAATTATTTTGGTTTGATTGATTAGTTAATTTTTTTTATCACTGAGTGTGGTTGAAGTCACTTCTACAACTTGACCTTCCACTAGTTTCCCCAATAGTTAGAACTAGTTTTTTTTACCATAACTCAATTTAACTGAAATAGATTGCTACAAATTAGAAATAAATCATGTTGAATTAAACTCGAGCTTCCCTAACTCGAATTAACTGAGTTAACTGAGTGACAAGTGCCATGTCACCTATGTTAACTACCTCCAAGATTTCTGCTGAAATAGAAATTCAAACTTTCTCTAGTTTGACCAAGGCAAGGTCAAATTGAGATTTTCTTGCTGCATTTTCAACATTCTCTACTTTTCTTCTCATCCATTTGTAATAACCCCTAATTGATTTTCCATGTAAATAAAATAGGACCAAGGTCATGGGACACATATTCCAAGCTGAAAGGTGGGTAAACATAATAGTGGCAATCACTTGTAGTTCAATAATGGCTATCAAAATTGCCAAAGGCAAAGAAGCAGTAAATGACATTTAATTATGAAAATAAAGGAAAATGGGAGAAAATGAAGGTGAATAGACAAAAAATTGCATGAAAGGGAAATTAGAGGAAAAATAAAGGAAAATGAAGAAAAAGGAGACAACAATAATAAAAAGGCATCAGAAAGACAATTCACAACCTTTTAGCTTAGCTTTTGTCAGTTTAACATTTGGATCTCTTACACTCTTGCACACTTAGAGCATTCTTGGAGCACTCTAGCATTCACTTGGATTGGAGAAAGAAAGAAAAGGAAAGCAAGGAAGAGTAAGGAGACAATTGGATCAACAACTACAAGAAACTTACTTTGCAGGTAGCATGTGGCATGTGTGATCTCCTTGTTGGTTTTTGGATGCATGGTATATGCATGTGGTTCCTTGGTTATGTGTTGTCATTAGCATGGATATTTGTCTAGATTGACAGTGGTTTCAGACTTGCCTTGCCATTTCCTGGATAGCCATGATGTAGTGGGCCCCCATTTGATTTTTTGATTGATTCTCAGGTTTCCTATGGTTTTGGGTTGGGACAAATTCTCTGGATCCCTCAAACAAGTTGGGTTCCCTGGAGGTTGTGGGTTCACATGGGAGATCTCTAGAGCCTTGTAAAATTTTGGTTTCCCCAGAGGTTGTGGGTGAGCTATTATTTACTAAAGCCATGGACAACTTGGGTAGAGACCAATCTGTTTGTTGTTAGTGATTTCTAGACCGTATAGGTGAGATCACTGTGATTGAGGACTGAGATGGTTTGGCTTCTCGAAGCTATGGCTGGTTTTATTTTGGTTTAACCTTTATGATCCAACATTCATGCTTGGAATATGGCGCAGAGGTGCTTGGTTGAAAGAGAGATTTGGTTCAGCCCAATCTATAGTTAGGTGGTATGTGTAAGTCCCTAACTTGGTTGGAATTTTCATATGTTAATATGAGCTATTTTCTTATTGTGATTGATAAGCACTTGTATTGTCATTATGGTGATCTTATGGATGATTTGTCATAGTTTCTATTATGGTTATATGCATGGTTTTATGATGTGATCTAGCTATGGATCTCTCTCATGATTTGACAAGTTATTGAATGGTTAATGAGTGCATGGGCTAACAAGAGTTGTTGTAGCTAGCTTAAGAGGGCATAAAACCTTCTTGGTGATTCTCAGATGAAGTTCAGAAGTTTATGATTATATATGCATTCCTGTAGCTTATATGTTCACTATTTGTTTTAAGAAATGTCTATCTTGTATTAGGCATGTCTAGGTCAAGATCTTGCTCAAGTTTTAATTGTTTAGTATTGTTATCATTACTGTCATGATTCTTGAATGTTACAGGCAGTTCTGGGTAGTGGTTTGGAGGATAGCCTGAAAAATTGGCGTAGATCTCGCGACTGCATGCGCTAAACAAGGAAAATTTGGGTCATAACCACATGGAGACAGGTCTATGGGTGTGGTTATAGCCTCCTAACCATACGCATGAAGTGTTATAGGTGCAGTTGGGGGTAAATCTAGTAAAAAGAGTTTCATCTCAGGGATTGATCACCTAGGATGGTTGGTAGGCTCATGAGTGATCTGTAGTCTTTGAGGGATATCATTTTACTTCTTGTTTGTAGGCCCCACTTCCATAACTAGAACTTGGAGGTTGGGTCATATCATAGTGACACTCAGCTCATGTTTACCCTAGAGAGCTTGTCAAAGTGGGTAAACGTAGCATGGGTCATTACGGGGTGGTATCAAAGTGGGTTTCATTCTCTTTGGTTGATATTTGATACCACGAGGTGGTTTCAGAGTGTGTTCCATTCTCTTTGGGTGATATTTGATACCACAGGGTGGTATCAAAGCTTCTAGGTCAAACACTTGGACAAGATGAGGTAACTGCATATTGTTATGCATGCATGTTAATTGTATATGTGTCTACTATGCATGCATTGTGGTGGTCATTATTGTAGTTTTGTGTTATCATGCATGATGTTGATATGTTGATTTCATTATGTATCTATATTGTGCTAATTTAGACTGACTTGTGCAGACGAGATACCTCCCTTGAAATACACTAAGGTATGATTTTTATTATGTCTCTATTTGGTTTATCTAACATGACATGTTTACAGGAGATAAAAGATCAGAGATGAAGAGAAAAATGGTGGAATACAGTTCACATGACTCCCCTTACAAGCCTTATGTGAATTCTATGGAATGGGAAAGGTTAGTTGGGTAGCAAGGAGAAGAGTATTCCCCTAATATAGAAAATACACTAAGAAGTTTGAAGGAATAAATTAGAGGTTGCAAGGTAGATAATAACAGATTGACTGAGGCACATAGACAAGAGATTAGGAAAAGCAAGCAGTTTTTAATGCAGTCATCCTTTAGAGTCTTTAAGATTTATAGAAGCAGGGATATATGGGGGTTAGTTATGGATAGAAGGAGAAGACTAATGGGGCATATTGTAGCAAGTCTCTTAGAGGATATAGGTTGGAAAAATATGATATAGTTAGAGGTGGAAAAACTTTTGATACACCTGACAGGAGGGGTAGTAATTATGGATTTCATTCTAGTTTTGGTTCTGAGAGACGCCATCACCATCACTATTATCACCCTTATAGGAGGAATGAGAGGGGATATTTTTAAGAAGAGTTCAAGAAAGCTAGGCCTCCTACATTTGATGGAGAGATGAAGAGATCAGAAGAGCATAAGCATGGTTTCTTGGGATGAAGAAGTTCTTCAGATTACATGATGAGTATTCAAAGAACTTGAAATCTAATATAACTGCCTTCATTCTCAAATGGAAAGTAGATATATGGTGAGAAGATGTGAAGAATGTTAGAAGAATTAGAGAAGAGGAACTGATTTAGGATGAGTTTGAGAGACTCTTCACGAAGAAGTACCTATCCGAAAGATACTATGATGATAGGGCTAAGGAATTCTGTGAGCTGAAGATGGGGTCCATGACAGATGGTGACACTAGCAAATTCCTGGAGTTGTTGAGGTATGTGCCTTATCTTAACGATGAGAAAGTGAAGATTCAAAGGTTCATAAATAGGTTGCTAGTGGAATTCAAAGATCAGATTGAGTTTGATGAGCCTCGGTCACTAGGGGAAGCCATTAGAAAGTTGAAGCATTGTTACGAGCAATCAAAGCACAAGTTTGATCCTAAGCATGATTGGAAAGGTAATGAGAAGACTAAAGGGAAGTAGCCTCAGAAGAAATAATACTCTAGGATGCAAGTGACAAGGAGAACATAGCACTTTATAACAAGTTCAAAGCAGTTGACAAAGGACATGGATTTCAGCTTGGGGAGCAGAGTAATGGTAATGGCAGAAAACCTTTAAGGTGTTGGACTTGTGGTGGAGAGAATCACCAGAGTCAGTGCCTATCACATCAGGGTGGTAAGCCTTATATTTACAGTGCTAAGGAGTTATAGATAGTTGGATATGTTGGGCAAAGTATTCCTTTGATTTATGCAGCAATGGATAATAAACAGGTTGATCATCATGCATCCATTATTGAGATGGAACGTAAGCTTAATGATCAAGTTGTTCCAATTTTGATTGATCTTGGATCTAATTATAATTATATTAGTCCTAACCTGGTGCATAAGTGTGTCTTGAATAAATAAGTGCACGTAGAATCTTGGTTGGTGCAGTTGGATACTGGGACCAAGAGAAGAGTTCATCATTGGTTGAGATCTTGTGCATTTGAGATGAATGGTATGCCTACATCAACACATATAAATGTGCTTACTTTGGGTTCATATAGTATACTTTTGGGCATGGACTGATTGTTCATTCACAAGACTAAATTGGACTATTATGACAAGGCTTTTGAGTGCCTAGATGATGATGGGGAAAGGAGAAGTTTGCAGGGAAGGAGAATCCTACATCAGTGAGAATGGTTATATCTTTGCAAGCAAAGCACAGTCGCAGTAAATGATGATTATTATTTGCATTGCATATTTCTAGTGATAAAAGGAAGGATGTTGAGGATGATGAAGTCCTGAAGAGGTGTCCTATTTTGAAAAAATTTCAGGATGTGTTTCCTGCATAGATTCCAAAGTTACTGCCTCCTAGGGAAGTGGACTTCTCTATTGAGTTAGTGCCAGGATCAACACCAACATCTAAGGCACCTTACAAGACGAGCACTCTAGAGTTGGTGGAATTGGAGTTGTAGCTTAAGGAAATGCTTGATAAGGGATACATAAGGCCAAGTGCATTTCTTTGGGGTGCAACAATTTTTTTGTAAGGAAAAATGATGGTACTCTTAGATTGTGCATTGATTATAGGCAGTTGAACAAGTATCCATTGTCGTGGATTAATGATTTTTTTGATCATTGAAGGGAGCAACGATGGTTACAAAGATTGATTTGAGATTAGGATACCATTAGGTGTGCATCAAAGAAGAATATAGTGACAAAACTACATTTCGTACAAGGTATGGGAATTATGAGTTTATGGTGGTTCCTTTTGGTCTTACCAATGCTTCAACCACCTTCATGTGTTTGATGAAAAATGTATTGCATCCTTACCTGGACAAGTTTGTGATAGAGTTTATTGATGATATATTGATATAGTCCAAGAATGAAGAGCACCTGGTAGTAGTGTTGAGATTGTTGAGAGAGCATCGATTGTATGCCAATCTCAGCAAGTGCAGTTTCTTTCAGTCTTAGATCCATTACTTGGGACATTTTGTTTCCAAGGAAGGGATAACAGTGGACCCAAAAAAGATTAACTCTATACCATGGAGTAGCCAACTCCTAGGAATGTGGATGAGGTTAGATCATTCATGGGACTAACAAATTATTATAGGTCATTCATCAAGAACTTTTCACGGATTGGCTATCCTACTACATCTTTGCATAGGAAAGGGAAGAAGTTTGAATGGACTGAGGAGTGTGTAGCTAATTTGAGCAGCTGAAGCATTTGCTTACAAATGCTCTAGTTTTGGAGATTGTAGATCCTGATAGGAGTTTATGGTTTGTACAGATGCTTGCAAGGAAGGACTTGGTGGAGTCCGATGCAGGAAGGGAAGGTGGTATTCTATGAGTCAAGGAAGTTGAATGAGCATGAGAAGAATTATGTGACTCATGATCTTGAGTTGGCAGCTATCATTCATGCATTAAAGATGTGGAGACATTATCTTATTAGCAGGAAGTTTGTTATAATGAGTAGTCACAGTGGGTTGAAGTACTTGTTTGACCAACCTAATATGAATTTTGAGAAAGCTAGATGGTTAACAACCCTCAGTGGGTTTGACTTTGAGATCAGGTACATCAAGGGCAAGGTGTAGAAAATATGATGGTAGGTTAACCCGATAATGCAATATAAATCAAAGCAGAATACCATAACCTAATTCTACTATCAATTTGCGGAAGCTTAAAGATCAAGCTAAACAATATAACCATAAGAAGAAGAATCAATGACACAATACACATGCAAATTCTTTGGGGAAAGCCTCAACTAAAAACCCCACTATCTGTATTATCATACAAGGTAGAAATACATGGGAATTATACAAAACCTTAGCTCTCACAGCTAGCCAGCTCTCAGTACAATCCTCACAGATGCTCACAGGCAATCTTGGCTTCTCTCCAGCCTTCCTCTCTGCCCTCCAAGCTCCTATTTCCTTGCGTTGTTCCTTGTGGATGATTCTCCTTTTACCAAGTGGATGCTATCATCTCAAAACTGCACAATCCTCAAGGATTTATCCTCGATTACATGCATGAATTGTCTCTTTGAGAAAACACATGCAACTAATAGTACACTGTCCTTGACTTTAATCTAAACTGGGTCTTTCTCAAAATAGACATGCATGAGTTTCTGATAAGGGAATCTTCAGTTAACTGGAGTAGTACTAGTTGAGTGCATGCATGCAGCAACTGACTGTTAACTCTCTATTAGTTCCTCAAACAGTTTGGAACTAATTTAACTAGACTTAACTTAGTAAACTGAGTTAATTAATTACAACTCAAATATAACTCAATCTTATCTCCTTAATTTTAGGGATAATTCTTGCATGACTTCAGAAAGACTTCTAACTTGAATTTCTCCAACTAATTAATTTAAAATAAATTAATTAATTATTTCCAAGTAGCTGTTAAGACTAAATTCGATTTCAATTCACAATTTAATTTAAGGACAAATTAAATTGGAATATTCTTGTTTCCATATTTCAACACTCCATCTCAACAAGAAAGGGATTATCTACCACCCCGATCCTGTCTCTATGGAACTCGAATTTACACTTTGATAATGCCTTTGTCAAAATGTCAACATCTTTCTCCTCTGTCGAAATATATACTGTAGCAACATGATCCTCTCGACCTGTGAAAAGCCACGGGCAACAAATCTTGCCTTGTGCTTCTCCACACTACCATCAGCAGCTTGCTTTACCTTGTAAAGCCAACGGGAACTCACAACTGACTTGTTCTTCAGTCTCGGAACCACGTTCCAAACACTGTTACGAACTATGGAGTCATAGTCCTCCACCATAACATCAACCCAAATCGGCTGCTGCACTGCTTCCTCAAAGGAAGATGGCTCGGTCTCAACACATTCCCCTGCAAGGGCCATGTATCAAGTGTACCTCTCAGGTGACCTTCTCTATCTGTGTTGAGAAGATGGTGCTCCCACATTCTCTATCGCATCCTCCAACAATATGTCAGCTTCTCTTGTGCGCTTTCGTCCATCTCTGGAAGACTCTACTTGAGTGGATGTCTTCACTCCTGGAACCTCTACATGTGGCTACTCTGCATCAGTCTGAGGCTCCTCCTCCTTAGGAACCAATAGTTCCTACACAGCTTATAGTTGGAGCTACCTCTCAAGGGAAACTCGCATGGCCTTCTGCTCATCAAATTGAGATCTCTGTGAACCACTGTCCTCCAACTGGTAGGAAAGTACACCTGATAGTTGCGAGGTGTATCAGTGTACCCCACAAAAATCCCCAACTCTACTATCGTCTCAATCTTCTTCCATGCATCGTTTGTCACATGGCAATATATCGATGAGCCAAAGATCTTGAAGTGACCCACATCTGGTCTCTTACCGGAGAAAGCTTCCTCTGGTGTCTTCATCCCAAGTATGCGATGCAAGCTTCTATTCTGCAAATAGACCACTGTGTTGCATGCCTCAGCCCATAAGTGAAGTGGTAGGCCTTGGTCATGCAGCATTGCCCGTGCTGCCCCTACAATAGTTCTATTCTTCCTCTCGGCCACCCCATTTTGCTGTGGGTTATGAGTGCCATCAACTCTCATTTAATTCCTTCCGCTACACAGAAGTCCTTAAACTATTGAGAGATATATTCTCCACCATTGTCACTTCTCAAGGCCTTGATCTTCTTCCCTGACTCTTTCTCGACCAAATATTTGAACTCACAAAACTTTGTAAAACTTTGTTCCTTATTCTGCATGAAATAAATCCAGCATTTATGAGAATAGTCATCAACGAAAATCACATAATACCTTCGCTTCACTGTGGATTCCGTCGAGAATGGTCCACACAAATCAATATGAACTCGCTCTAAGATAACCTCTGCTCGACTGTCTCAATCATGACTTGGTGTACTTTCCCATGGTACAACCTTTGCATGTGTCAACTTGCTCAAGTTTACCTTTGGGAAGTCTTGTAGATATTTGCTGCATTATCTTCAAAGCCCCATGATGCAAATGGCCCAATCGCCTATGCCACAACTCGCCAATGTCTTGGCTTTGCACCAATTCTACTTTCGTACTCAATGCTGCAGAATCATCTACCTCTAGTTTATAGAGATTCTTCACCCGAATCCCTATCCTCTTGGTCTGACCCATGGCTATGTGTCTTAGGAATGCCTTTCCTTTACTGAAGACAACATCGTAGCCTTTGTCCTCCAACATTGCAACTAATACCAAGTTCTTCTTCAGTCCAGGCACATACATCACACCTGCTAAGGTGAGAGGAGCTCCATGCTCCCTCTGAAAAGAAACCGTGCCCACTCCTGAAACACTATACCTTTCGTCGTCACCCATCTCTATGCGCATCTTGAGGTCTTTCTCCTCCAAGGCACTGAATAATTTTTTATCACCGGTCATGTGGAATGAGGCTCCACTATCAAGATACCAGACACAACCCATCATCGATGACACCATGCATGCGATGAGGGTAAAGTCCATTTCAAACTGAGAGGTTAATGCCTCACCTTCTGATCCTTCTGAAGATCCCTTCTTGGACTTCTTTGATGGGAAATTAGTCGCATAATGTCCCATATTGTGACAATTAAAGCATCTTACTTTAGATATGTCACCCTTCTTCCCTCCATGAGAAGAATTCGATTTGAAATGGGAAGCCTTCCCCTTCCCTTTCCTTGACTTACTTTCTAAGGCCATATTTTATTCATCATCATTCTTGGATGAAGAACCATCTCGTGTGCTCCTCCTGATCTCCTCCTGCATAAGATCTGACCATAGTCGTTCCCAATTCGATAGTTTCTCCCATCCATTCATAGAGTCCTAGTAGATATTCCAACTCTTTGGAAGGCCAAGGACAGCGAGGCTCATCATATCATCATCGGAAGTAGTTATTCCACACTGCCAAGCTCATATCTACAGGTGGTGAGCTTGTTCGGATATGTGGAAATAGTATTGCCCTTCTCCATCTTGATTCTTCGAAGCTTATCCTTGAGCGCCAATTTCCTCTGGTCGCTACAATTTTGGTAGAGGTACTTCAATGTCTTCCACATTGAAAATGGAGTACCCTTCCCATGGAGACTCGAGACAATATGGTCTCGAACTCCCTCAAGGATGATTGTCTCGCCTTTGCCACACACTTCTTCCACTTAGCCAGCTCTTGTGCATTAGTTGAAGATGGCTTTGGGATTTCTTGATCAATGAATTCCTTCAAGCCATTGTCTTCTAATATAGCCTCCATTCTATCTTTCCATGCTATGTAATTCGAGCTACCTTCCAAGGCATACTCAAGTCTCAAGCCATAGAACGCCATTGGCCAACCTTGAAGTATGATATGAATTCGATTTGCACCTGCAACCCCGAATTTCAAACTTCAAATTCTCTTCTTAGTATACTATTCACAGCTCCGATACCATGTAAAAATTTCTACAAACCTGTCTCTGATACCATGTAGAAAATCTAATGGTAGGTTAACCCGATAATGCAATATAAATCAAAGCAGAATACTATAACCTACTTCTACTATCAATTTGCGGAAGCTTAAAGATCGAGCTGAACAATATAACCAGAAAAAGAAGAATCAATGGCACAATACACATGAAGATACTTTGAGGAAAGCCTCGGCTACTCCACTATCTGTATTATCATACAAGGTGGAAGTACATAGGAATTATGCAAAGCCTTAGCTCTCACAGCTAGCGAGCTCTCAGTACAATCCTCACAGATGCTCACAGGTAATATTGGCATCTCTCCAGCCTTCCTCTCTGCCCTCCAAGCTCCTATTTCCTTGCACTATTCCTTGTGTATGATTCTCCTTTTACCAAGTGGATGATCTCATCTCAAAACTGCGCAATCCTCAAGGATTTATCATTGACTGCATGCATGAGTTGTCTCTTTGAGAAAACACATGCAACTGATAGTACACTGTCCTTGACTTTAATCTCAACTGGGTCATTCTTAGAATAGACATGCATGAGTTTCTGATGAGGGAATCTTCAGTTAACTGGAGTAGCACTACTTGAGTGCATGCATGCATCAATTGACTGTTAACTCTCTATTAGTTCCTCAAGTAGTTTGGAACTAATTTAACTAGACTTAACTCAGTAAACTGAGTTAACTAATTACAACTCAAATATAATTCAATCTTATCTCCTTAATTTTAGGGAGAATTCTTGCATGACTTCAGAAAGACTTCTAACTTGAATTTCTCCAACTAATTAATTTAAAAATTATTTCCAAGTAGTTGTTAAGACTAAATTCAATTTTTAATTCACAATTTAATTCAAGGACAAACTAAATTGAAATATTCTTGTTGCCATATTTCAACACAAGGGGAACAGGGTCGTAGATGCTCTTAGTAGCAGAGTATAGGTGAATCATATTTCAGCTATGAGCTCTTATGGTACAGATTTAGAGGAGTAGATCTTGCAAGCAGGGCAACATGATGAGAGGTATTAGCAGCTAAAGCAAGATTGCAACAACAGAGTGAAGGTGATAGGGATGAGGAGTATCACCTCACTATAGATGACTTGGTGAGGTTTATGAATAGGATTTATGTACCAAATAATAGTGAGTTCAAGAAGTTTATCTTGAGGGAGTTTCATGTCAAGCCATATTCAGGCCACCCAAGATATCAAAAGACTTTGACAACTATTAAAGAGTTCTATCGTTGGTTGAATTTGAAGAAAGAGGTGGCCGAGTTTGTTGCAAGATGCTTGGACTATCAGCAGGTGAAATCATAGTGTAAGCATCCACTTGGTCTATTGTAGCCTATTCCGATCCCAGAATGGAAATGGGAGGTCATTTCCATGGGCTTCATAATAGTTTTGTCAAAGACATCGAAGCAACATGACTCCATTATGGTTGTGGTTGACAAGTTGAATAAGGTAGTTCACTTCATTTCATTGAAGTCTATTAATTCAGCTAGTGAGGTAGCTCAGATCTTCATTCGGGAGATAGTGAGATTTCCTGATGTTCCCAAGAATATCATATCATAAGGAGACGCTGAGTTCACTTCCAAGTTTTGGAAGGTTTTTTTGCAGGCTTGGGGACATAGTTAGCTTTTAGTACATCTTATCATCCGCAGACAATGGACAGACAAAGAGGGTTAACAAGATTATCGAGGATATGTTTAGGATGTATATCATGCATCAACATAGGAAGTGGGAAGAGTATCTTCCACTGACATATTTTTCATATCAAAATAGGTACTGGGAACCCTTGAAGATGAGTCCATTTGAGGGTCTTTATGGGCATAATTGTGATACTCCTATCAATTGGAGTAATCAAGTGAAAAGGGTGTTGATTGGACCAGATATGTTGGCTGATATGAATAATAAATGCAGGTTATTAAAAGGAATTTGAAGGCAGCATAGGATAGGCATAAGAGTTATGTGGATCAACGTAGATAATTCAAGGAGTTTCAAGTTGGAGAGCATGTGTACTTATGCATCAAGCCCAAGAGGATCTCCTTGAGGATTGGGTCATGTGCCAAGTTGGCACCTCAGTATTGCGGGCCTTTTAAGATCCTTGAGAGGATCAGACCAATGGCTTACATACTTGCACTGTCACCAACAATGAAAGTCTATGATGTTTTACATGTTTCATTGCTTAAGAGATATGTCCAGGATGTTGTTCATGTGATTGTATATATTGCAAGTGGAACCAAAGGGAGAGTTCTAACTAGAACCACAATGCATATTGCAGTGGAAACAAATTATGCTCCAGAATCGAGCACTAGAGCAAGTTAAAGTGTAGCGGAAGCACTTTGGGCCCAATGAAGCTACATGGGAGATGGTTGATTAGATGTGGGCCTTGTATCCTTCCTTATTTTTTGATTGAGAAGATGTGTTTTGTTTATATGTTTTGGTTTATATGTGTGTGTGTGTTGTAACTACTAAAATGAGTTATGTTATAAAGCTCCAATAAGTAGTATGTTGTAAATATTGCATCGAGATGTGTTATAAAGCTCCATGGGCAACATGTTTTGTTGGTTATACACTTCATTGAACACCGAGGAAGGTGTTCCCCCAAGGGAGAGGGGTTTGTAACATCCCCTGGTTGATTTTCCATGTAAATAAAACAAGACCAAGGTCACAGGACACATATTCCAAGATGAATGGTGGGTAAACATTATAGTGGCAATCACTTGTGGTTCAATAATGTAGTGGGTTATCCATTTGGTTTTCTGATTGATTCTCAAGTTTCTTATGGATGTGGGTTGGGACAAATTCTTTGGAGCCCTGAAATTCCCTGGAGGTTGTGGTTTGAGATGGGAGATCTTTGGAGCCTTGTAACAACTTGGGTTCCCTGGAGGCTATGGGTTGAGTTACTAGTTCCTAGAGCACTGGACAACTTGGGTAGAGACCAATCTGGTTGATGTTAGTGATTTTTGGACCATATAGGTGAGATCGCTGTGCTTGAGGGTTAAGGTGGTTTGGCCTATGGAAGCCCTAGTTGGTTTTATTTTGGTTTAACCCTTAACATTCATGCTCAGACTATGGCACGGGGGTGATTGGATGAAAGAGTGATTTGGTTCTACTTAATCTATGGTCAATTTGTATGTGTAAGTACCTGACTTGGTTGGAATTTTCATATGTTAATATGAGTTATTTTCTTATTATGATTGATAAGCACTTGTACTGGTTAATATGGTGATCTTATGGTTGATTTGTCATAATTTCTATTCTGGTTATATGCATGGTTTTATGATGTGCTCTAGTTATGAATCTCTTTAATGATTTGATAAATTACTGAATGGTTGATGAATGCATGGGATAACAAGTGTTGTTGTAGCTAGCTTAAGATGGCATCTAACCTTCTTTATAATTCTCATATGAAGTTTAGAATATTATGATCAAATATGCATTCATGACCTATAGCTTATATGTTCACTATGTTTTTGATGAAATGTCTATCTTCTATTAGGCATGTATAGGTCATGATCTTTCTCAACTTTTGATTGTTTATCAGTGTTATCATTATTTTCATGATTCTGGAAAGTTACACGTAGTTTTGGGCAGTGATCTAGAGGCTAGTCTGGAAAAGTGGTATATATCTCACGACCGCATGCACTAAACAGAGAAATTTGGGTCATAACTGTATGGAAATAGGCCTATGGGTGTGGTTATAGCCTCCTAACCACATGCATGAAGTGTTATGGGTGTAGTTGGGGAGTAAACATTGTGAAAAAAAGTTCCAACTTAGGGATTGATCACCTAGGGTGGTTGGTAGGCTCTTGAGTGATCTGTAGTCTTAGACAGATGTCATTTTACTTCCGATTTGTAGGCCTCGCTTCCCTATCTAGAACTTGGAGATATCATAGTGACACTCAACTCGTGTTTTCCTTAGAGAGTTTGTCAAAGTGGGTAAATGTGGGAGGGGTCGTTACACCTTTGTTCATACGATATTTTTTTGGAGATTGGTAATTTATTAAGGTTTTTACAACATTGATAACTCATTATACTTCACCTATATGGGTATGGCTTGGATTATGGTCGGCATAAATGTTTCTAGGGGTTTAGTGGATGGAATTTCAATTAGATGAGGAGAAACAATTTATAGGAAAAATATGGATTATGAAGGAATTCCATTGAAATGTAGGTGATTCCACTCCTACATACATTTGGGATCGAAATATGCTCAAGGCTCAAAATGATTGAAATGGGTTTGCAAGGACAAGAAGGACATAATGGAGCAAAATCGAGTCCCTCGTGGATCACCCTTAGGGAGTGCTTCACAAATTGTAGCATAACAAGTTTTAAAAAAGAGGAGGAATCCTTCACATGCCAATCCTCAAGCCTACGCAAGGTCAACCCAATAAAAATGAAATAAATGTTAGTTGATAATACTCCTTCCTCTCCTATAGTAACTCATTTAATTGATTATAGTATTCAATTTGGTTCATTGGGACTTTTGGCTTCCATCCTAGAGAAGGAAAATGAAGATGACTTCCTCTCTAGTTTATTGAGGATTGCGAGACCTCGACTCTCTATCGGTACTATTCATATTCCAGTCAAGAGAAGTCCCCTTTTCCTCTCCCAAGTAGGATATACCCCCAACCCCTATTGTACCTCCATCAACACATGATGATCACTCCCTTCAAATAAGGCTCAAATACAACCTAAGATCCAAAAATAAGTGGATTTCTAAGCGATTCCAAGGCATTTAGGGAGTGGTGGTTAGGTATATTTGAAATAGGAAGAGGAATACCTCTTTAATGGGAAGAAAATCCCTCATATCCATTGCAAAAAAGCAAGGAAATTTAAAAATTAGAACATGAAAGTGATGTTCTTTCATTGGGGCCCTTAGAGTAATTGTCATGGGAAAGGATCCCTTATGATAATCCTCTCGCTTTACCATATAGGATTGGCCAATCCCTTAAATTAATTGGTCATTAGTAGATTTGTGGAAATCCCAAATCATCAATCCTCCTTTTGCAAGAAGCGATGATGGAAAGTGAAAGAGAAATTAAAACCCTCACCCTCTCACTTCTAGGTTGGGATTTCTTGGCCACTAATTCATAGGGGAGATTGGAGGTGCTTATAAATGCATTATAGAAGAATTATTTATATATAAAAAATGTTTGTCCTATCATGATTTCTCTAGGCACTATGTTGTGATCTTTAGAGCTAGTTTTGGAGCTTCATTGTGTAAACCTTTATGGACCATACTATGATGAAAAGTGTTATTGGTAATCCACATTGCACAACCCTCTGTTAAAGGAATGGTTTTACCTAATAGGATGAGACATTGATTCTCTTTGGGAGCCAGTGAAATCTGGGGACTGACATCCCAACTAGTTCCATTAGCTAACTTTTTTCTCACAAATTTTGTGGAAGTGGGTTTATTAGATATTCAACCAATAAAGATCACACCTAAATGGAATAATATGAGAGTAAATGACACTAGGGAGGCCAAAATAATAGAGATATTTCTTATATTATATGTTATGTTGTAATATGATCTCAAGATTCATTAGTGGGTCTCCTCGGGTGGAGACTTGGATCATTTCCCTATCCCTCCATCCCTTTCAATTTGAACCCAACTTTGCTAAATGATCCCTCCTTAATTGAAGTAATAAAGGATTGTCAGAGAACTTTTCATCCCACCTCTCCATAATCCCCCCATCTCCAGCTCCATGCAAGTCTTGGGAGAGAAGGTTGACACAATCTCTTGGTCATAGAAAAATATGTGAGAGAGAGAGAATAAAACCTTGGAGGATATAGAAACAAAGATACAACAAATCCTTCACGAGGAGTGGCAAGGCCTACGATCGGTCCAGCAGAAGGATTTACTCAAATCCCCAAAGGAGAGCGAAAGGAAAATCTTATTGGAATATACACAAGAGTGGAGAATAAAAAGTAGAGTAATTTGGTTGCAAGTTGGTGATGTGCTATCCAAGGAAGGGATTTTTCACTTTGGTAACCTATTCAAGGAAGACTTGAGAGAAACCATTTACACCATCCTAAATGTGGCTTCCCATTCCCCCAATTTTATTGACTAAGAGGGAAACACTCGACTAATAGTAGAGCTCATGATGAAAGAAGTTATGGGGCTATTGCATATTTTCTAGAAGGAAAACATCACTAGTCCAAATGGGTCCCCTTGAAAATTTATACGGGCTATTTTGGAATCCTAGGGAATGACCCGTTAATGTAGTGGAGTACACATGATCTACTAGATAGATTTTGGCAGCCTTCAATGCTACCTTTATCACTCCCATCACTATATCATATCATTCACATGCATTTCAACAATTGAGGTTTATCTCTATATGTAACAACATATATAAAATCATATCAAATTTTATAGCTTGACAGTTCAAATACATTCTCTCTAATCACATCTCTATTAAGCAATTTGGTTTCCTCCAAGGGAGGCAAATTCATGAAGCAGTTGGAGTCACTCAATAGGTTTACACTCCATTCACATCGACAATCAAAAGGCCCTCTTTCAAGGTATATTTTTCAAATGTCATTAACAGAGTTAATTTCTTGTATCCTCGATTAATTTTTATTCATATAGGATCCTTTCAACCTTTCCTCACTTAAAAAATGGTGTATTGGCACTATCTCCTCCGCCTTTCTCATAAAGAGATCAACCACACCATTATTTAAACCAAAAAAGGTCTTAGACAGGGATGCCTCTCTCCCCCCTCTTTTTCTTTCTTGTAGTGGAAGGCCTTAGTAGATTGTTGAAAGATGTTATGGCCAAATACCATCGAAAAGGTATTGTAGTAATCCCCATATGTTCAATTTCCCTTTTATTATTTGTGGATGATTTATTTTTTTAAGGAAATGAAAATCATGTTAAGCATATAGAAGAACCACTTGACATTTTATATAAAGCTACAAGTATGCTCATTAATAAACCCAAATCCTCCAAGTTCTATTAGGGCCTCTCAAAGTAGGAAAATAATGTCATATCTCAAATACTCTTTATTTAGGTTGAAGACACGGGGACAAATTTGAAGTACTTGGGTTTCATGCTCAAAGAAAACGACTACTGAAAAATTCACTAGCTTTAGTTCCTCACTAAGTTGGAAATGGAAATGAATTCTTGGTGCAACAAATGGTTACCTAGAGCAGGGTGCTTAGTGTTGGTTAAGGTTGCCCTGGAATCCATTCCAGTGTATTGGACCTATCTATTTTGGATACCAAAAGTCATTCCAGGAAAAATATGTGAGCTCTCTTATCACTTTTTTGGGATGGGAGTGAAGACAAAAAACCTATGGTCCTAGGCTCATGGAATAAATTAGGCATCCCCAAAGCTTTAGGGGAATGGAAACTAAAAAATATCTTCCTTTTCTCCAAAGCGTTGGCAACAAAAAATGTATGGGGGTTGATTCAAGGAAAATGACTTTGGCCGAAAGTCATCAAGGTAAAATAATTCTCCCAAGACACCATACTGGAGTGGATTAGGAAACCAATCAAGAAGGTTTAAAATGGATCCATTATCTAGAAAGTTATCTTAAATTCCTTTTCTCTTGTAGGAAAATTGTTAATTTGGAGAATAAAAAATGGGTCTCAATTACTCATTAAAAAAGACCCCTAGATAAGAGTTAAGACAACCAATTTCTACCTATTTATCTTATCTAGAAGCTCAACGAGGGTGATTTTTTTTAAAAACCAAATCATGAGAAGAGATTATGTGAATAGACAGATCCTTTAGATGACTTTGGGGGAGCAAGGAATCGAGGGCAGCCATGCTTCTTCGTGGGATAATTATGTAAGAGCACTTCAAAACTCCTTTATTTCCCCCATGGATTAGGATGAATAACTACTTTGGTCCCTCAACCCTTTGGGTGGATATGTTATGAGACTCAGATACTTAACACTAGCCCAAGAAACTAGACTTGATCCTTCATCTTATTGGGGGGAAAATATTTGGCATTAAATTTTTTAACAAAAGCAAAATTGTTCATGTGGCTCCTATTGTACAACAAAGCTCCTAGATTGGATAAATCACGATGAATGTGCTATCATGGTCTTAGTAGATGTTGTCTTTGTCAATGTGACATAGAGACAAATTCCCATCTCTTTCTAGGTTGTAATTTGTCTAAGGATGTTTGGGTGGAAATTCAAAGGAACTTAGGACCCTCCTATGCATTGGAGGGTGCCTCAATTGAGGAATCCTCGGGGAGTGGAATAGAGAGATCAGTCTCGATTAAAAAATGATGGAAAATCTGTGCGATAGGGTTTTGACATCCTATTACGAGGAGCATGGCGTAGCTGCTTGGGTTGGATTCTCTGTGGGTGATCTCAATGACTCTAGGAAATGGGCTTTCATATCCTGTTTCATCCTCAACATTATATGTGGTTGTTCATTTTCCTTCCTTGTGGAGAATCATCTAGTTTCTCAGCGATTGGATCAATGGGGCTAAAGGACAAAGAGGGGTGTGGCTCTGTGGAAGCCTCCTAGGGAAAATTTTAAGAACCCCCCCTAAATTTACATGTATAATAAATGGGCGAATCTCCATGGTATATAGGAAAAATGGAAGGCGATTTTATCAATAATATGATATGTATATATAATTTTTTGGCGAATCTCTCACCAGTCATGGCGAATATTTTACTCAATTATAAAATCTTTTGTTTATTGAATACACAAATGAAATCATTGCATTTCTTTAAAATATCTTTTGAAATCAAAATTACCGAAATTACATATCGATAACCTAGTGGGTGTAGGATAAAATTTACCCGTGCCATTCACGGAAAGCATGAGAGAAAACCTAATACTATATATAAAACCAAGAAATATTCAAATTCATCACTTCTAGGGACCTCGTAACCACCCTGCCAATACAGAAGTATGTTCTTGTTTGCAATTAGAAAAATTACCCAAATTACAATCTTTTTACTCCAGCATATGTTGGAAAGTTATAGAAGGATGACTAGTGCAATCAATCCATTCCTTTTAGCCCTGGATTTGTTTTAGTTTAAAACAGAAGTATACAAATATACTTGTCCAATGTCTATGCTTTAACCATTCACCTTAAGATGTTTTTACAATATAATTTCCTAAGTCTATTTAATATCTTCATTATCATAAAAACCAACCTATATCCATCTTAACTCCACATCTACCACTCTTAGGGGGATGAAATCTATTTATCCCTCTGAGCACTTGGTAGACCCAGAATTAAGATGGATCTAAGATGATAGAATTTCCCCTTTAAATAGTCTATGTTCACATGAATACCATGGGTTATCATAAACCTGGAGCTTAAAAATTACTATTAGTAATTTATAAAAATTAATAAAATTAATAGTTGATTTTATTTTATTTTTTATTTTAACCAAGCTAAAATGTTTAACATACATTAAATTACAACATCCATTTTTACTCTTGATCGGATCAAATATTTTTTCACTCTATGTTAGTTTGCATATCACAATATTTGATACCTCTCGGGGGTTAGTAGATCGAGAGTAAAGATGGATCTATCCTGGTTTAATTCCCCCATTTAAATAGGCTACATTCCAGGTGAATACCATGGGTCAATACCATGTGCCATTTTGGTGAATACCGTGTGCCATTTTTATTTTTATTAATACTAATATTAGGGTTAATAATATTTTTTTGCATGGTATTAATAACAATCTAGTCCATGGTATTTGTCCCATAGTATTTTGCCCATAGGTTTCACCTAAATATAACGCATTTTTTGAGTGTTCATAAATATAAGGTGACTTATGGAGTAAATATAAAAAATGTTTTATTTGTTTACCATACCTCTCGTTTATTTATATTTTTATTAATTTACCATACCTCTTTTACAAATATGGTATTTGGCCCATAGGATTCACTTAAATAAAACCTCTTTCTTGAGCCTTCATAAATAGAACGAGGGTTATGGACTAAATATAAAAAGAGGTTTTTTTTATTTCCCGTGTGTCTAGTTTATTTATATTTTTATTTATTTACCATACCTTTTGAGTAAGTATAAAAAGACATTTTATTTATTTACCATACCGCCACTTTACTTATATTTTTATTTGTTTACACCCTTGCATGTATATAAGGCGACTAATGGAGTAAATATAAAAAATGTTTTATTTATTTACCATACCTCTCATTTATTTATTTTTTTATTAATTTACCATACCTCTTTTATAAATATGGTATTTGGGCCTTTGGCCCATAGGATTCACTTAAATAAAACCTATTCTTGAAAATGGGCGAATGGATTCACTTAAATAAAACCTATTCTTGAAAATGGGCGAATGGAAGGTTGTAACTCCTAATTTCAAGGGCTAAATTTACCTTTTTTACCCTCTCCCTTAATATAAGGTGGGCTATTTGAGGTGATTTGTAAAAATGTACTATGATACAAAATATTCGCCCACTAAAAATTTAAAACCCCTTAATTTCGCCAAAGGGCGACATTCGCCCCTAAAATTTTCTATGAAGCCTCCACTACTTTGGTTTACTTAATGAGAGAATCATGTCATAAAAATGATGCAAAGAGTCTTGTCTTTTGTGTTGTATGGGCTTACACGTCTATGGTTTGGGTGTGGCAATAATACCAAACTAGTATTATGAAGGTATTACCTTCCCCAAATCTTTCGATTCTTTGTTTTTGTATGAGTGGATATCTTATGTGCATATGGGCTAAGTGGCCTTGGGGGTTGAGATGGCGCAGTGGCAGGTGTCAACAAACCTTGTCTATTGTGTACATTGTCTTTTATGATAGTTGCATTCACAATGGGTGTTTCCTTTAAGGGTGGTTTTCATGCCCCCTCTCTCCTTTTTTCGTGACGATTGTGCCTACCCTACCTCAGGGTTTTCAGGATTAGAAAATACTCCGTCCTTGGAGAACATATGTGGGTTATCTACACTATGGGAACTAGCCATCTCTTTTGGTTCTAAGATGTATACTCCTCAGGATGAGTTGGAACATAGCCAATTTCAAAATTTCATCAAACATATAAATGGGAAGATTATTATTCTTTAGGAAAGGAGTATAATTTTTGTTAATACTCTAAAACCAAGCATAAAGTTAAAATGGGGCATTCCAACAAACCTTCAAAGCTTTCAATATGAGGGGAAGGTGCCTCAAAAATTTACCCAAATAAAAGGCTACGACATTCAAAGGAACTCAACATTGGTCTTGAATCTGAGGTTGTGTGGAGGAGCTCCAGGGCCTAGAAAACCAAATGGAACATCTACCTCTTTCAAAGATGTTGTGAATGGAAAGCCTCCTACTTCAACAAATTAGACTCAAAACAATCCAGAACTTTATATTGTAGATCAAATGGAGCAACCACCAACCATGGAAGTTAATCTTCTAGAGGTAAACTATCTCTTCACTCTCTTCAATCCAAGGCGATTATTTGTAGGTTTAATGGCTTTTAGCTTAAATGAGAAGCATTATGCTAGTGGGTTTTATCCTCCTGGACACCCAACTATGACATTTATTTACACTCCAAAGGCTTATTTATTGTTCAATTTGATACACAAAAATATTTGGAGTTTGTTCTTAATAAGGGCCTTAGTTTGGGGTAATGTTGGGATATTTATTACTCCATGGTTTCCATATTTCGATGTGAAAAATATGGTAGTCTCAAAAATTTCGGTTTGGGTGAGACTACCATACCTACTTCTTTTATTTTGGCACCATAAGGTCCTGGAGGATATTGGAAACAATTTAGGTAGATTAAAAAAAAGGGACCTTAAAAGAACAAAGAAAGGCATATTTTCTTTTGCTAGCATATGTGTGGAGACAAACCTTAGTAAAGGTCTACCAAATCGCATTATCTTGAAACATAAAAATCTTTAATGGTCTCAAGTTTTAGAGTACGAGAACACGACATTTAGATGTACAATTTTTTTTCAAACATGACACTTGCAGAACATCTAGATAGCTTGAAACGACTCCATATTCGAAGACAAGAATCCATATCCATAGCTTATTGCAATCTAAAGCGTAGCCATTCTATTTGGTTATCCTCTAAATTCTCAACCTAAGTAATCTAACAAACACTAAGAAACACACATTCAAACAAATATCATGGGCCTTTTTCGATTGGGAAACCCAAGGGGACCCCTTTATGGGAGGGGTAGGTGGGGTTCTACATATCTCAAGCAACCATTCTATTTTTTTTTCCTGCAGAATTGGGAACAACCACCAATAATTTCAACAACCTCATGACCCTTAAGCTCATCATTCAGTTAACTTAAGAAACATGAAGAGCTAAAATTCATATATATGGGGACTCTTAGCTAGTCATAAAGTGGATGAATGGGGATTTATCCTTATATAATTAAGCTCTCAAATCTCCTTTTTAGAACATCCATAACAATATATAAAATTTTACTTGCCTCACCTTTTATCATGTTTTGAAGGATAGGAACTAGGAAGTGAATTGCCTCTCCAAAGTTGGATTGGATGTGGATAGAGGCTCATGGAAAGTACAAGCAAAAAACCAAGGATTCTCCTCTGATTATATTCATCACTCTCGGTTATAACTAGCATAACTTTTCTTTGGTTTCTTCATGATAAGCTCATAATTTTTATTTTTGAATCTATTTTAATGATCCTTTCTGATTATGTTTAGAATGAGTCCTTGAAACATTATAAATGAATTAAAAGGAAGAAATTATTGTAAAGAAAAATCCATTTTTTTTTTATTTTTTTTTATGTATTCAAATAGATAAGCTAGAAATCTTGGTTTATCATATAGACTTTGTTGGTCTAAGTCAAAAAATTCCTTGGGCATCTATGAATGTAATTTTCTTCCTATCTCATATACTATATTTTTTACCTAGGAAAAAAATATCATGGAGATGGAAATATCTTGGAAATGTGACATGCCATGGTGAAGGGAAAACTAAGACAATGAAATGTTTCACATGTACAAACATTTTTGTCATGAAATGTTGCAAAGGAGGAAAGTTTTGGAAGACATGAAAAGGAAATTTTGGCCAACTTTTCCAAACAATTTCTAAGCCTTTGAGTTTATCTCTTGTGGGGAAGATAAGATATTTGAGGAGATGCAACATGTTGCATGAAAAAAACTTTACATCCATGCAAACATATTGCAAAGAAGAAAACTTTCGCAAGATGTGATATGTTGCATGAGAAATAGGAGGAGGTGTGATACATCACAACAATAAAAACTTTTTGATGTTGTGAAATGTCACAAAGATAAAAACTTTTGAAGGATGTGAAATGTCATGAAGAAAAGAAAATGATGCGTGAAACATTATGGCTAAAAAGAGATGAAGTGCAAAACATCCAACAACAAAAAATTCGAAAGGTGCAAATCATTGCAAATACACAAATATCTTAAAGATGTGAAACATCACAAGAAAAAAAAATGAGGTGCAATACATCACATTGTGACAAAAATATTCCATGTGATGTATCACATCACCACAAAATCTTTCACATAATGTATTGCATCACCATAAAATCTTTCTTGTGTGTCATATCTCACAAAAGATAAAATAATTGCATACATAAACTAGAAAACATTATCACACCATAGTGAAAATAATTGTGATGTGCAAAGTGGAAAATTATATTATACAAAAGTGAAAATCTTTGTGATACATTGAAAAAACAAAATTTGAACAAGCTTTCATAAAATTTATGAGGGTAACTTTTTCATTTTCTCAAAGCAAAAGATACTTTCAAAAATCAAAAGATATGCACAAAATTAATAACGCTGAGATTCACAAAATCTACTTGCCAAATTTTGAAATATAAAGTGGTACCCAATGATCTAGGTGGCTCCAGAGAGGCTCAGAAATAAAAAAGGATTTAGGAAAAGCTCAAAATTCAAACTTCTTGGATTGCAATGAAACCAAGGTCAGATTGAATAGCTAATCGCAAGATTTCCAACAGCATAAACGACACTTCAATTGGAGTCTGTATTACCATTTTATGACCATAAAAAATTTGCAAGTCCTAAAGGGATGTGAGACCTGCTTATGTGATGACACACACTATGAAACAAAAATAAAAACAAAAACTTTAAATTATGCTAACGATATAAAATTTCATATGAAACAAAATTCATATAAAAAGAAAAGCTACTAAAATATGGTAAGCATATAAAATTCCAAATAAAACATATGGGTATTAACCACCCAAACGACAATCATATTTTAAAATGGTTTAATATGGTTATTGTAAGGTATATACCATAAATATTAAATGGCATACAGTTTGGATGTATTAAACAACATTCCAAACGAAAATATGTCAACGCATTAAAATTGGTAGGCGAGGGTTTCGAGCCCGTGAGCCATGTCACGGTCAAGTCTTAATTGTCACCGCCAACTAGAGCCCGTGAGCCATGTCACCGTAGGCGAGGGTTTCGAGCCCGTGAGCCATGTCACCGTCAAGTCTTAATTTATCACTGCCAACTAGAGCCCGTGACCCATGTCACCGCGAAGTCTTACTTTGTCACTGCCAACTAGAGCACCAACGATTTTCGTTGTTATATCTGCCACGCCAATATTACTTATACCCTTACCATATATATGGAGGCCTAACAAGGGAGCGCTGAGCACGCAAACCAAGGTGCATGGAACCTTGGGCCACACGCAAACAAAGACGGAACCCTGATGTAGGAGTATCATGAGGAATCTAAAAAATTTCGTTAGAGGCTATTTTTTCACCGAGACAAAAGTATATCAAGTTTATATTCAAATTACTCAGTTTTCCGCAAGGAATCTGATGGCGTAACCAGTTTCCTCATCTGAGTAGCAGATTTTCCGTCAACTTGCAAAGATGATTTTTTGTGGAATCATGAGATATATAAAAGATTCCTTTGGGGCCAAATTTTCTCAATGACAAAATCATACCAATTTTATACTCAAACGAACCAAAATTTCGCCAAGAGTCTGATGGAGTGATCGGTTTCCTAATATGAGCGGCAGAATTTCAGTGAAATTGTAGAGAAGAATCTTTGTGGAATCATGAGGAATCTAAAAAATTCTCTAAGGGCCAAATTTTGACAGTTTCAAAACCAGGCCGACTTGATACTCAAATTACTCAGTTTTTTGCAAGGAGCATAGTGGTGAAGTCATATTTGTCATCTGAGAAGTAGAACTTCAGTAAACTAGTGAGAAGGAATCTTTGAGATTCCCGAGGTTCTAGATTTTGACAGTGTCAGAAAGGGGTCAAGTTTACAGTCAATTAACATGATTTCACACTACAAATTCAACAATGCAGATCATCTCTTCAACAAATTTGTGCATTTTCAGGCCATCCTCGGAAGTGAAGGTATATGATGCAGCGATGCCATGCCTTTCTTTTGATTTGTGGAGATGATGATTTTGACGTTGAGATCCTTGTTTATCATTCTGTTGGAGGATACTTGTATGCCACTTCATGTGAGAATTTGATATCTTGTCATGCTAAAGGAGGGCCCATATGAGTGAGAGTTCCTATAGGAAAACGTCTCATGGAGAGACATGCCACTCTAGTTGAGGGAGTTTATCCTTGTAATGACAAAGAATACACCATGTAATCATCATCATCTTACAACATTTAATGAAGCAACATCTCCACTCTTAAAACTGGGCTTGGAGACATAACCGACATTGGGTGAACTCCATTATCAACTTATGTGTGTTCTTTGATTTGATGGTTGTCATTATGTTTCCTCTTCTTTAAAGTATGCACATGTGGTTTTTCATACTCTTTCACATGCAATTCTGCGAATGTCACAGAAGTAAAAGATCTTGGTTAATTTGAGTAACAAAGAGAATCTGGATCAAGTTTGGTATTAGAGCGGTCTTTTTGTTGATGTGAATTACGAGTGTGAATGATAACTAGAGATTGAACATGCAACAAGAAGGGAAATGGATGACAACATATATCTCTACAAGGACCTCCTCAGGATGTCCCTCATGGTAGATATAATGTATGCAAATTATGAGGAGAAAATGACAAGAGAGGAACAAGAGAAAGAAAGTGCGGAGGATGATTCTCCATCTACCTTCTCGAGTGAACATTCTTCTTCTTCATCATCTTCTCATCATTCAAATGAGGAGATCAATCAAAGCCTTCAAGCAGAGAGTGTTGAATTGAGGAGACTTCTATAAGAAGAAAAAGAGAAGAAGCAAAGATTGCAGCTTCAATTATGAGCCACGGAAGAGCCTTGGAAAAATTAAAGCACAACGAAGGCTTAACGAAGCCATCATCACCTGCTTCAAAATCAACAGTTGAGGCAAACAATATTTGTAGATCTTCAATTTCATTTTCACATGATGATGATGATTTGGGTGCTTTTGAAAAGCAACCTACAGTTATTGGTTCAATATTATTAAAAAATATGGGATATGAAGGCAAGAGCTTAGGAGATAATGTGCAAGGCATTGTGAATCCCATACAAGTCATGGTGGAATTACAAACACATGTAGGATTGGGATATGTCAAAAAGAAAGAGACAAGAGAATCTTCATGCGACAAGTTTGAGTCAATGAAGGATGCTAAGAGTACCTCACAAGCATCCAATGATCGTGATTGTAGGTCATTTCCAAAAGGGAGCGAGCATTCCAAAGAGAAAACCAAAACAAGCTATAAAAAGTCTCATTATGATAATGTTCATTTTGATTACAAGCACATTGTTAAGGATGAACAAAATTTGTGGCATAAAAAACCATCTAGTTTTTGTGGCTTGCATAACCACATGGTTGTCGAGTGTTGGAAGAGAATGGAAACAAGAAAGAGGACGAGACATGAAAGGCCTTCTCCACATCAGGGAAGGAAGAAGGTTAACCAAGTCTGGAGGAAGAAGAGTTTTTGCAGTCATTGCAATAGAGATGGACATCAAAGGGCCACATGTTGGAGGTTCCATCCAAAGTAATGTCTCAAAGACAAAGTGCCCGTGCATGAACCAGTTGAAAAAGTTCTTCAACAAGCAAATCAGCGCCAAGATGATGACCCATTCACTTTGATGAGTGAGATATGGTTTTATTAGATATAATAGCTTGTCATGGCCACATTTTGTAAATCATATGTTGCGGTATAATTGTAAAAGCGATGATGCGTTTTCCATTGCTTATTAAAGCAACGATGATGTTTTTGGTCTTTTGTTGACAACTGGGGTATTGGTTTCTATTATGATGTACATTTGACCAAAGTGTGTGTGTTATAAACTCTTGGTAAGTATGGGGATGCTTGGTTATGTAATTGAACATGTAGTTTGAAAATATTGTTCTACAGGTTTGCAGAGGATGCAGGTGTCGGTTCATCGCTTATGGCTCCAAAGAACAAAGGTGAAGGAGAAGGAAGTGTGGCATGTCAGAGCCCTTGTTGTGCAAACAAGGGAGCACATCATATTTCAGATTTCAGATTATGTTTATGCTTTTGGAGGAACAAAAACTCCTCAGCGGGGAGGAATGATTCAGGTGGCTTAGAAATCAAAGAGGGCCTAGGAAAAGCTCAAAATTAAAAGTTCTTGGATTGCAATGAAACTAGATTCAAATTGAAGAGCTTGTCACAAGATTTCCAACGGCGCAAACGACACCTCCATTGGAGTCTGTATGACCATTTTATGACCATCAGAAGTTTGCAATTCGTAAGAGGATGTGAGACCCACTTAGCTTATGTGGCGATGAAATGCCTAATAAACCTTTGACACATGGCATGCCAACATTACCCTCCTAGCCTTGAAAAAAGACAAATATATATATAAATATATTAACAAAAATATCATATGAAACAAAAGCTATTAAAATATGGTAACCATATAAATTCCAAATAAAACATATGGGTATTAACCACCCAAACGACAATCATATGTTAAAATGGCTTAATATGGTTATTGTAATGTATATGCCATATATATTAAATGGTATATAGTTTAATGGATGTATTAAACAACACTCCAAACAAAAACATTTCAACACATTAAAATCGTTCGACGGGGGTTTCGAGCGAGTGACCCATGCAACCGCTAAGTCTTAACTTATCACAACCAACCAAAGCACTAACAATTTTCATTGTTAAATCTGCCACACAAATATTACTTATACCCTTACCTTTCGTATGGAGGCCAAACAGAGGAGTGTCGAGCACGTAAGCAAAGGTGCATGGAATCTTGAGCCACATGCAAACCGAGGAGGAACCAGGGTGCAAGAGAATCATGAAAAATCTAAAAGATTCCCTTGGACTTTGTTTTTTGACTGAGGCAGAAGTGTATCAAGTTTATATTCAAATTACTTAGTTTTACGCAAGGAATCTGATGGTGTAATCAGTTTCTTCATTTTAGCAGCAAATCTTCAGTGAACTTGCAAAAATGAATCTTTGTGGAATCATGAGGAATCTAAAAGATTCCCTTAGGGCCAAATTTTCTTAGTGACATAATCATGCCAACTTACTCAAACGAACCAAAAACTCGCCAGGAATTTGATCCAGTGATTTATTCCCTGATCCGGGTGGCGAAATTTCAGTTAACTTGCAGAGAGGAATTTTTGTGGAACCATGAGGAATCTAAAAGTTTCCCTAATGGCCATATTTTGACAGTTTCAGAACGAGGCCAAATTTATACTCAAAATACTTAGTTTTTCACAAGGAGCACAGTGGTGAAGTTAGATTTTCCATATGAGTAGCAGAACTTCAGTCAACTAGTGAGAAGGAATCTTTGAGATTCCTGAGGGTCCAGATTTTGATGGTGTCAGAAAGGGGTCGAGTTTACAGTCATTTGACATGATTTTGCGCCACGAATTCAACAATGCAGTCCATTTCTTCAACAGATCTGTGCATTTTCAGGCCATCCCCGGAAGTGGAGGTATATGATGCAGTGATGCCATGTCTTTCTTTTGATTTGCTGAGATGATGATTTTGATATCGAGATCATTGTTTACTATTCAGTTGGAGGATAATTGTATGCCACTTCATGTGAGACTTTTATATCTTGTCATGCTAAAGGAGGGCCCACATGAGTGAGAGATCCTATAGGAGAACGTCTCGTGGAGAGACATGCCACTCTAGTTGAAGGAGTTTATCCTTGTAATGACAAAGAATACACCATGTAATTATCATAATCTTGCAACATTTAATGAAGCGACCTCCCCACTCTTGACACTGGGCCCAAAGACGTAACCCACACTAGGTGAACTTTGTTATCAACTTGTGCATGTTCTTTGATTTTATGGTTGTCAATATGTTTCCTCATCTTTAAAGTATGCAGATGTGTTTTTCATACTCTTTCACATGCAATTCTACTAACATAACATAAATAAAATATCTTGGTTAATTCTGGTAGTGGATAGAATCTAGATCACCCAAAAAATATTTTCTCCAACTAGTTTAACTCCCAAAATAATGTAGCATTGAAATATTTTGTTAACAAGTTATCCATGTGTTCAACTAATAACTTGGGATCTTTCCAAGAGGCTAATTTGGAGTTGGAAGTACGAGGGTACTTACATTTCTAACCTCATTCATTTTTAAGCAAGGAGGATTAGTAGGAAGAATATTTTCCTCTAGTAATATCTTTGGGATTCCAAGTCTCATTCTTGGAATCACTGGCATTCAATGGCTAGGGAATTTGCATTGTATTTTATGGATTTTCCTACCTTTATGGAAATTATTGGGCTCATATAACGGAATAATATTTTACAATGAATATTGATATAACTGGTCCATTTTGGCAAGATTAGGAGTGGAGTTTTGGATGTCCCTTAAATCAATATAATTACCATAAGGTATACTCCATTCTAGATCAACATCATGGGTTAGATCTCGTTCTAATGCTAGGTGTGTTTCATAAAATGTGGATAGTTGTTGAATCTAGGGGTTGCATTACGAACCACTTATTCTAATTTCATAGTTGTTTTAGTCATCCTACAAAAGAGGATATGGTGTACATTATATATACCCTTTTCGTTGCCAAAGTAAATATATTTTGTATATGTAGGAAATATCTTTACAACAACAACAAAAGTTGTAGATAAACTTTTTGATTTGAACTCAGTAAGTAGGCTAAAACGTCTAATGTTTTAGGTAGACACTTTTCCCATCCTAAGGGACAAAAGAAGCTTCTTGAATCATGATGTGAGAGTGATGAGGAAAATATATAATGAAGGGACAATATTGAGGGAAGAAAGACAAATTCTCTAATTAAGGTCAAAATTAGTTGTAGGTGATAATAATAATAATAATTTGGTCAAAATTTATTGTTAGAATTATTTTAAAAATAACATTTTTTTGAAAACGTAACATAAAGAAGGTAAAGTGGAGAAAAAGTAAATAAAATAAATAGTTTAAATGAAAATAAAACAAAAAAGGTCAAAATTAGTCATTAGTATTATTAAAAAAATTTAATAACATAATATGAAGAAGGTAAAGGGCCCTGGTGTATAACAAATTTATTGCTCCTACAGTAAATCCTACATTCAATAGACATGTAGCTCCTTCAAAGCACATCTCAAAGAACACATCCCTAACACTCATCATAACCATAACCCCAATTCAATGATTGTTGATCACTCTCATAACTCTATACACCTAATATTCTTTGTCCAAGCCAAAATTTTGGCCCCTGATGCTTGTTACCATTCATTTATCATTCAAGAAGCTATTGAATTTGAAAATCACCAAAATAACTTTAATAGGGAAGATGGCTACAAGTTAAGCCAGTCATGGAAACTTGTCATTTATCAGCTTAATTCTTAGGTTTCTCTTCTTGATCCCTCTCCTTTCCCTGCTCTTCTTCACATCCTCCTCATTTTTCCCCTCCTCCTTTCCCCTATTTAACACCTTCCCCTTGTCTTTCTCCCAATTGTGATTCATTTCCTCCTTTCAAAACAATCTCTCTAATTTCTCTCCTTTGCTTTTGTACCTTTCTTGTATATTATTTCCCTCTAATATATTTTTCTTCCTATATCTCTCTATTTATCTTTCCCCTAGCTCACTCTTTGTATTTCCTCAATTTTCAATTTATTCCTATACCTCAATTTTCATCCTCTGTGTTGGATTATTTATTCCAAAAACCCCTCTTTTTCCTAATATGGTGATACTTGCTCTCTCCTTCATAAATATTCCCACCCATTTCTATCCTCTTTAATTTTTTCGCTTTATTCCCTTTTCCAATGCCCTTCTTTATATTTTTCCCTTCCTTACCTACCATTATTCTCCTTTTTTTTTTTTGTTTCCTTGGAATAATAAAGTTGTATATATATATATATATATATATATATATATATATATATATATATATATATATATACAGTTGTGTGTTCACCAAATACATGAGTGAACCCACAAGCTACCTGTAAATAGTAGCTTCCACTACTTCACTAGAAGTAGCATCCTCCTTCCTCCGGTTACTTGCTAGAGGAGTCTGGGTTTACTGCTGTCCATGTGGAACCTTTTCAGTATCTCGTTGGCATACTTTCTCTGAGAGACAAAAAGTTCCTCATCACCTTGCCATACTTCCATGCCTAGAAAGTAGTGCATGAGACCCAAGTCCTTCATTTCAAACTCTCTTGCAAGGTCCTCTTTGCAAGACTTGATCAGCTTATCATCACCTGTCATAATCAAATCGTTGACATATAAAACAATAATCAACAATTTACCTTCAACCACAATATGGTAAAGGTTCGCATCTGCTTCACTTTTTGTGAATCCCAACCCAGTGAAGTAGCTATCGATCCTGGTGTACCAAGCATGAGGTGCTTGTTTCAACCCATACAACACTCACTTGAGTCGGCACACATGCGACTCGTAGTTGAAGGTCTCAAAACCTTCAGGTTTCTCAATATACACCTCTTCCTCAATCATGCCATTAAGGAAGGTTATCTTTACATCCATTTGATGTATCTTCCATCCCATCTGCGCTAACAGTGCCAAAATGGATATGATTTATGAGTGCCTTGCAACATGAGAAAAGGTATCATCGTAATCAACCCCCTCTACCTGATAAAATCCTCGGGCCACAAACTTAGCCTTGTGTTTCTCCACACTACCATCTGATGCTTGCTTTACCTTGTAAATCCATCGGGAACTCACCATTGACTTATCAGTTGGTCTTGGGACCAAATCCCAAACATTGTTCCTGACAATGGATTCATACTCATCAACCATGGAATCAACCCAAACTGGATGTTGCACTGCTTCATCAAAACAGGATGGCTCTGTCTCAATACATCCACTCATAAGAGCCATGTATCTAGTGTACCTCTCCGGTGACCTCATCTGCCTGCACTGTGATGTGGGTGCTCCCACATTCTCTCTCACATCATGCAATAACCTGTCAGCCTCTCTGGTGCACTTTCTCCCATGTCTCCATTGCCTGATCCTATGCATGTGGCTACTCCACATCAATATGAGGTTCCTCTTTAGGAGTTGAAAGCTCGTCAACCGCATGTAGCTGAAGCTCCATCTCAAGGGAACATCTCATGTCCTTCTCTTCATCGAATTTTACATCCTTGCAAACCATTGTCATCCTTTTAGTAAGCAGGTACACCCGATAGTTGTGAGGTGTATCGGTGTACCCCAAAAACATCCCCAACTTTGATCTTGTCTCAAGATTCTTCCATCCATATTTGGTTACATGGCAGTAGACCGATGAACCAAAAATCCCGAAGAGACCCACATCTGGTTTCTTCCCTGAAAAACCTCTTCCAGTGTACTCATCTTGTTAGGGCCTAAATATACCTCAGGCTGCGAAAGGCAGGATCTAGGGTAACATCAAACCATGCTTAACCTGGTAGCTAGCCCTACCAGGTCGGGAGAGGGCTCTATCCTTGTCAATATCAGAAAAATATGGTCGATAAAGCTTGAGATGATTGATGTAAAGACTAATTTTAGGCTAGGTATATGCTCAGAGGAGTTTGATTGAATTTAATTTTGGTTTGCTGGCTCAAATGTGAAACACAGATTTGGGTTCGGGGAATGGACACAGTTTGGCAGAGATCTCTATGGGGCGAGGTAGGAAAATGGTTTAGTACTTCAAATTGAGTGAGATGGAGAGTCTTAAGACTAGTGGGGATTTGGAGAGGGCATGAAAGTCTCGGGGATCCTCTTCAAACAGTTGAAAACATAAATAACTAAACAAACCCTAGGTAGAGCACTGGAACATCAATGAATTCTACCTTTATCCTCAATTCATTTAGTTAAGCTGAATAGAAAGAGATGATGACATACATAAACACATGTAAATTTTCATTACAGAAGGAAAAACAACACCAAATCAAGTTGCCACAAGAATCCCACAAAGTGTTGCAAACCCTGGTCTATTCCTTTGCCAAATTGCAGGTATGAATTTACAATAATGCTCAAAACATTCACAAGAGTCCAACCTTTACCAATGACTGAAAAACTACTAGATATAGGCAACAAACAACTCATACTAGGCTTTAGGGGTCGAATTCATGAGTTTAGGAGCTGTTTCAACAAGATCTAAACTAAGAACTGAAAAGTAGGTAGTGGAACAGCTTGCCTCTAAAACCTAGGAAACTGATTCATTGAGTTTCAAACTACCTTTTTATGATGCATCTACCTCCATGAGTGAAATTTTAGCATATTTACATCAAAATCCATCAAGTTACATAAAATTACATCATGAGTTTGACTATGAGAGAGAGAAAAGTCAAACTGAGAAAAAACTAGGCGAAAAACAAAGTTTTTTGGCAAAAATGACAAATTTCCAACTTGTGCGCCACGCTCCTATCCCTATGCACCACGCATTTTTGCATCTGATTTTGGAGGCCTTCCCGTGCACAAAAATTGCTCCAAGTGGGCTTGTTGGAAAGCTCTGTTTGTCTACTTTCCAGAACAAGTGGAATTTCTAAATTTGGTGTCAATTGGCCCCCTCCAAAAATGAGTTCTCCCAACACTGCTTCCTCTGTGGCCAAAAAGGGGCAGAAAGGGCATTTTTGAGGTGTTTTTTGACCCTTTTGGAAGCTCAGAACTTCAAAAAATTTCTTGGCCATGTGTGAGCATTCATATTTTTTCCTGAGGAATCCAAAAATGCTGAGTTTTCCTCCAAAGGAGGTCCCTAGCAAAAGCGCGCGCCAGGTGGCACAGCGCACCAGGCAGAAAAACTTGTTTTTGGCTCCAAAAATTCAAAATTTACAAAAAGTATCCCAAATTTCTTGAAATTTGGGCTGAGTGTCCTGCATCAAGTGTTGTGTTGAGCTAAGGAAGCCTCAACCAAGATCTGGAGCCTGTCTTCCTCCTTTCTCTTCCTCAATGTTTTCCTCAACTTGGCCTTCAAAGTCCTAATTCTTGCTTTACAAACTTTGTTTCTCGCCAAATAGTGATAGGCCATGTGCCTCAACATATTTTTCTCTTTGTTGGCCTTCTCCAAGAACTTTTCTGAATGCATGTTTATCCTCTCAAGCCAAGATTCACGAACAGCTTCAATTTCTTGTTCAAGTGGTGTCAACTTGACTTTTCTCCTCTTGGCAGCTTGCTGGTTTTCTCTTATGTTTGGAGCTCCATGATGGTTTGTTGATGCTCTAATTGTTTGTTTCTTTGCTCAAGATAATTGATTATCAACTTGGCTCTTTCCAGGTTGAGAGGCAAGTCATGAATGTCATCTTGCTGCTCCTGAATGATCTCCTTGAGCTTTGAGCCCAAATCAGTGTCATCATCCTGAATAAGAATGAAATCTCTCTCTTGACCTTTTGAAGGCCCCTCATCATGCAATGGTTGCTTACCCTTGTCTTGTACCTACTCTGCTATTGAAGGAAACGAGACCCCTTCCACCCCGGGTGGAGATAGTACTCGTTTTGTTGTTGTAAACAATCTCCTTGTGCCCTTTTGGTAAGTGACAAACACTGGCACACTAGTGGTTTGAGTCTCATGCACCTCTTGCTGATGTGAAGGCTCTCCTGCCTCATGAAAAACTGATGGGGGCACTTGAGGACCTGTAAAGACCTCATGTGAAATGAAATCCTCCCATGAAACATTCAGTAAACTAAGCTGATGCAAAACCACAATCTTGATTAATGCAAAGTGATAAATGTTGTTATATTTCTGATGAGGAGGTTTCCTTTGCACCAATGTGGTCATTTTCTCAATATTCCAGCATATGAAATAAGGGAGGTTCATCATCCTCACCCTAGTAAAATGCATCAACAATCTGATATGATAGGTGTATAAGCGAGAAAATCTGCCTTCACAGCTGAAATATTTGATTATGAGTTTCATAAGGGGAGCATATGTGTCCTGTAGGTACCTAAAAGGGAAGACCCTACTGACATGCCTCTAAAAACCAGCCTTGATATAAGGCTCATAATAATCTCTTTCCACCAGCTGTCCCTTATTCCATTGCTCACCCACATTCGGAATACCGGTTTGCTTGAGCTATAGTTTCACGTTGCAAAGTGAATGTCACACCTGCCAAATTTACCTGGCCATTGTGAAGATGGAGCACAAAAAGTCTGGCAAGCTCATGGTGGTATTTGACTCTTTCCACCATCTCACAAAATTCGTAACAAGATTGATTTTGGAAGCATGTTACTGCAAGAGGGCAAGCCAACAGCTTAGTAAGTGTAGTAGGCTCCTCCTGGTTATGTTTTCCACTCTTGTGAGGTCTCCTTGGTGCATGAATTTCTTTGGAGGAGTCACTGATTGTTTCCTCATTTTTGTCATAAGATGAATCTGACTCCATGTTTCCCAATGCTTGATGTGTCTTAGATGAGTATGAAGAGATTTTATAGTGACAATAGGTATTTTTTGCTAAAAGATAGGGATTGATGATAAGGACTGTGAAGGGACTATGAATAGGGGGTTTGTTAGGAAACCAGCTCACAAAAAGATAGAAAAGAGAGATCCACGACTTAGAATTCAGCCTCTTCGAGGGGGCAACCTCCTTTACATTACATAAATGAACAATTCTTGGATGATACAAATGAAAATACCTCCTTTCTATATATAGGAGTCTAAGTGGTCCCAATACAATCAAAGCCTACATAACAATAATATTGTAGGGCACAACAGTAACAATGGTGGGCTTCTATGTGGCATAATAGTAACAATATGGGCACTACATGGGTACATCAATATAATAAGTGGGTTATACTAATAACAATAAGGGGTTACACTAGTAGTATAGGGGCCTAACAGGGTTTGGGATGTTGCTTGTAGGGTTATTTGGGAATTGCAGGGTTTGGGGAATGATGTTTAGGGTTTTGGGATATCAATTTAGGGTTTGGGGTAGTGGTATTAGGGATTAGGGTTATTATTTTTAGGGATAGGGGGAATAGGTAAGTGTGAGTGAAAAAGGGAACGAGAAAAGATGTGAATGAAATGGGAGTGAGGGGATGTGAAAATGGCAGGGGTGAATAGGACAGCAAAAACTGTAATTTGTAAACCCTAGGCAGTTTTCTCAATACAACTGTGCAAGGAACTAGGGTTTAATTTTTTCCCTATTGAAACACCATAAACACTGATGGAAACTCATACATTGGCAATATGGGGGTGTTAAATTACTTGTGGAATGAGGAATTTGCAATTTTGGAGCTTTGGAGGAAGATTTGGATGAAGTTCGGGCCTTGAAGACTGGTGCACCACGCCTTGAAATTTTGACAATTTGAATGCAAAATCGCTCCTTAGGCTCGAAAACACGATTTGCACTTGCTCTCTTCTCCTTTGGCATACAAATGAACTCTTTGACATGAAAAGACTTTATATACCAATGATTTTAATTTTTCACTTATGAAAACCCACTTTCCTAATGTTTGTCTTTCACTTGCTTTTTCAAACTCTGTTTTGGGCAGTTTGACTTGCTTTTTGCCTTTGATGGACTAAATGCTTTGGAATTTTGACTTTTTTGCAGGAACTGGAGTGTAGGAGCTTGGCAAGGTGACCAGGGCTGCATCTCGAAATTATTACATATAGGAAAAATGAAATTACATGAAATTTTGTACATAAAACATAAAAAACTCTGTTTTTCCTCAAAACATGGTTTTGAGGAAAAATCAATCACTGAGCATGTGATTATTGAAATTTTTGTTGCTGAGACTTTATTTGACCTCCTCATGTGCCTGCTGACCATTATTGATTTTTTTCAAGACCTTATTGAGAAAACCCTAGACCTAATGAGACCTAAAACCCTAAAATGACTTTTGCAGATTTAAACACAAAAAATGACTGCAAATGACCTAAATGTATGAAAATGGGCTAGCAGGTAAAGATCATGAGGGGAAAATTTATAATATGCCACTACCATCAGATGATCCATGACACTAATGGAATGCAGCTGATCGAATGAGACACCTAACATGCAATGCAATAAGAGAATTTGATCACTGATGGAGGGATGAAGGCACTGACACTAACACATCCCAAGAATTCGATGAGGGATTTTGTTCTGTAAATAAACAGATGTGTTGCATGCCTCAGCCCACAAGTGTAGTGGTAGGCCTTTATCATGCAACATCGCCTGTGTTTCCCCTACTATGCTTCTATTCTTCCTTTCAACCACCCCATTCTACTATGGGTTATGAGGTGTTGTCAACTCTCATCAAATGCCTTCTACCACACAAAATTTTTTAAACTCATTCGACACATATTCTCCATCATTATCACTCTTGAGAGCTTTAACCTTCCTTCCAATGTCTTTCTCGACCAATGCTTTAAATTCACAAAACTTTGCAAAAGTTTGATCTTTCTTCTGCATGAATACGATCTAATATTTATGAGAAAAATCGTAAACAAATATAACATAATACAAGTGCTTGGTCGTGGATGCTATTGAGAATGGTCCACACATATCTGAATGGACTCGATTGAGGACCGCCTGTGCTCGATTGTCTTTGTCGTGAAAGGAAGCTTTGGTGTATTTTCCCAAAGTAAACCATTGGCATGTGTCAACTTGCTCTAGTGTACCTTTGGGAAGACCATTAGAAATTTTTTGCATGATTTTCAAAGTGCCATGATGCAAGTGACTCAACCGGATGTGCCAAAACTCACCGATGTCTCGGCTCTTCACCTTCTCTGCTTTCTTGCTCAAGGAAGCACATTCTTCTACCTCTAATTTGTATATATTCTTCACTCGAACACCTATACTCTTTACATGTCCCGTGGTTATGTGACGAAGGAACGCCTTTCCCTTACTAAATATCACATTATAGCTTCCATCGTCCAACATGGAAATAAATACCAAGTTCTTCTTCAAACCAGGAACATACATAACATCCCGCAAAGTGAGGGGAGAACCCGACTCCCTTTGAAAGGTAATTGTACCAATCCTGGTAGCACTATACATCCCATCATCACCCATTTCAATATGCATATGGATATCCTTCTCCTCCAAGTTACTGAAGAGCTCCTTGTTACCAGTCATGTGGAAAGAAGCTCCACTGTCTAGGTACTATACACTACCCATCATTGATGACACCATACATGCGATGAGGGTAAAGTCTAGTTCGAATTGTGAGGTAAGAGCCTCACCTGCTGCTCCTCCTAAGGGCTTCTTACTGACCTTCTTGAGTGGATACTTTGTGGAAAAATTTCCTAGCTCATGACAATGAAAGAACTTGACTTTCGACATGTCCTTCTTCTTGGCTCCATGACAAGAATCTGATTTGGAATGGGATGCATTCCACTTCCATTTCTTTGCCTTACCCATTAAGGCACAACTTTCCTCCTCATCAGTCTTTGATGAGGATCCGTCTCTAGTATTTCTTTGAATCTCTTCTTGTACAAAATCCAACCACAGTTGTTCCCAATCTGGTAGCTTCTCCCTCCCATTGAAAGAGTCCTCATAATTGTGCCAACTCTTGGGAATTCATGGAAGATATAGGCTCACCATATCGTCCTCGATAATAGTAATCTCGACACTTCCAATCTCATCCCAGCAATGGGTGAACTTGGTCAAGTACTTCGTAATAGAGTCGCCCTTCTCCATCTTGATCTTTCTAAGTTTGTCCTTCAGTGCTAATTTCCTATAGTCATTGCCATTTTGAAACAGGTTTGTCAATGCCTTCCACATTGAGTATGGAGTTTCCTTTCCATAGAGACTCAAGACAATGTGGTCTTAAACTCCCTCCAAGATAATCCTTCTCGCTTTTTCCACACACTTTCTTCATTCATCCAAATCTTTAGCATTCGATGTTAGAGGCTTAGGAATGTCAAGATCTATGAATTCCTTGAGGCCATTGTCTTCCAGCACTACCTCTATCATGTCCTTCCAAGTTATGTAATTCAAGCTACCTTCCAGGGCATACTCAAGTCACAAACCATAGAATGAGATATTGTCGCTCTGAAGTATGAACTTGCAAATTTGATTTTCACCTGTACGACAAATCTTGAATTCTCCTCTTCTATATTGTCTTCAGCTCTGATACCATGTATATTTTTACTTGTAGATTCAACAGCTTATGTGATATGCTAAAACACAAGACAAGAATATAATATATTCTTCAACATAAACCAAAATTGATCGATGAAAACAATAAGTAGAAAAGGAAGAATTTCAATCGCACATAACACAATATCTCTCTAGGGAAAGCAACTGATAAAAACCCTAACTATTTATATTTCATTAACTAGATTCAAGTCTGAGAAGAAAATACAATGCTTGTTCAACCCTAACAATTCCTACACAAGTACAATTTATCTCTCTAGCTCATAATCCAACTCAAGCCAACACTTAACCAATTTTGTTGCCTACGAAGCCCCTACTTCCTTGCACAATCCATAGAGGAATTAAACCATATTTAATTGGGAAATCGACTCTCCATAACTGCACAATCCAAACATATGTTGTCAATTGATTGCATGCACCATATGTACAACTCAAAAAATTATACAACTAATAGTACATTGTCACTGAAATATAATCTCAACTAGGTCTTCATTGGAACTGACATACATGAATTATATGTGAGTGAATCTTTAGCTAATTGTTGTGGTACCGGTGATGCACTGGTGCACTACTCAACTACTAGACCTCTATTAGTTCCTCCAACAGTTAGAACTACTTTAATAAACTATAACTGAGTTAGATTGAGTTATCTAATTACAACTCTAAAGAACTCAACCTGGCCCCTAAATTTAGGGATCACTCTACATGACTCTAAATAAACTTCCAACTCGAATTTCCTAAGTTAATTAAGCTAATTTAACTTAATTAATTGTTACAAGTTGCTAGAAGAATAAAATTACAATTTAATTCAAGGACAAATTAAATTAGAATTTCTTGTTGCTATTTTAAAATTCCTCTCCTTTCTTATCTTCCTCTTCCATTCTCCAACAAAAAATCATTAATCTTATATCATAAACACTTTATATAGGTAAACATTGCAATAATTTTCCTCAACTCATGGGCTACCTTTACACCTCAATCCATGCAAGTGGACCTAAGTCCATGGTACAACCCATCACACTCTAAGATGGTTATAATTGTCAGGGCATAACACACCTTACAATCCCAAATGGTTAAGTCATCTCAAACTTGTGTGATTTTTTCCTGCATGGAACAAATTCTAGCTAGTTCTCATAAAAAACAATGCACTAACACCATCAACACACACCAAAAGTCCAAGATACCCATATGATGTGGCCTGCACCCACGCACTTAGACTACACCACCATAAAATGCACCTTCAACTTTGGATGTCCCAAAACACTAATATCCTAACCCAATATGGCCTATTTTTTAGATTTGTGTAATTCGCTCCTTATCAAATCTGTGCACCTCATTGACACTCCATGAAAAATCTACTCAAGTTCCAACACCTCCTTTTGCAACCTGACAAAACCACGTATATATGTTGCAACAACCTTGCCAACTTCTTTAGTGGGTCGCACATATATTTCACATTTCTTCTTCGCCTTGCAAAGTGGTAGTTCCAAGGAGGGGGTATCAACTTCGATCATGGAATGTTCACTTAATACCATTACTAAGTTGCCTTCATGCAAATCGTCAAGTATCTTCAATTTGCTTCACAACTTCTCACAGTGCTTAACTTGCTTGTCTGTACCTCTAAGTGAGACTACAACCCCTCAACCTCTCTAACTATTCCACCTCTTTAACCCTTGTCAAAGTCTTCTTAGACGTGCACATATGCCTCAAACAGAACATAACACTAGCATCCAAAATGTGCATGCTCGTTCCATCTTTTAATGCCTCGCTGAAACCACATTATCGCATTACTTAAAATGAAATGTTCACCTCTTAAGGCAAAGCACCTACTTTGCTTATGACAACCTAATCTATATGAGTGACTTGGAGAGGACTTGATTTTCTCAAGATGAAAACATAGGGTCTTACAACCCCATCCACACAACAATTTGAATATATTTAACCTAAAGAAGGGTACATACGCTAGTCCTTCCAAATTTTTCATATGACTTTCAATAAACTAACACTTGTTTTTAACTATCAATTCACTTACTATATACTCTCTTTTGTGTACACCAACCTAACATGCAAGAACACTTAATTTTTCAATGTAACCAAGTTAAAAGAACATGTTTCCTTCCTACACTTAAATGTTTTCAATACAACCAAGTTAAAAGCACTCTCACATTCAAATTCCAAAAGTACAACATATCTACCTCCATAAACTTTAACAACAAAATCATTGCATAAAATTAGTAATCTTAAAATTAGATCATTATTGTTATGAAAAATATGCCAAATATGCAAGAAACGCTTTCAAACAATACCAAAAGCATGCAATAGCGTGTTAGTTCCTCAAATACAACTAAAATAATAGTACATAAATAAAAATAAAAATAAAACATTGTGATTATTGTTTTTCAAGAAGGGAAATTTAAGCATTTTTTAAAAAGCTGTGTTAATTTTGCTTTACGAAATCCCTTCCAACCCCATTCTTTGTTTACGTCCCAAAACAAGTAGTATATGTTTGCTTTTCATAAGGTGAGAATGAAAATGAGATTGAAGAGAGTTGTGAATTAGGGTTTTACCAATAGCAGACCCGATATTGAACCCCATCACTAGATCTTCAGTCCATTGACGGTGCCAATGTATGTTCCATGTTCAAAATACACTCTTTTTTTACATCCATGTTTGCATGTTTAGGCTTTAATCTCTGCGTTGCATATTGTGTGACTATTTGCAGGGATGGATTTGGCATTTGATGAGTCTGAGAGGCCATTTATCATAATAAAAGAGAAGGCACAGAAGACCCAAATAAGAGTCTTAGATGCTCAAAAGGCCAACATTACAATCGCCAGGGCTGTTGCGAGAATCTTTGCACCTCACTTGGCCTCAAGGGAATAGAAAAGATGTTCTAGAGCCTCGACAGGGATGTCACCATTAGTAAGCTCCTATTCCATTTTTTCATTCTCTATTTTTATATTTGTGAAACTCGTTAAATTATGAAAATAAGTATAATTTACTTCAAAAAATGATATGATTCATAAGTAGAAATTACTTTAAAAAAATATGTAGATATTTTGCAAGGAGTGAAATAAACAAATACTCTTTGATCTACTCACTCTTTCTCATAAACAGTGAGGCCCACCGAGCTAGATGCTCTACATACGTCGATGTATGCCTATGAAAGCTCTCAAAAATTGGTGAATGTGTTTAGGTGTCACCAACATTGAGAAATAGATGTTCTGCATGGATCTACTTGGCATTGAGGTACTTTTGGTTGGATTTTCACTAACCAAGAGCCACCTGCTTACCTACTCATATACTCATTGTTCAACCTATTGGAAAAGCTCCATAAGAGATTCTTGGAAAGCAAATTGTTTGCCTAGGAATTTGAAAATATTCTTTTGTTGGATCTACGCCCATCCAAGGTTTTCTATCCAATTAAACAAATGTTGTTTCTCTGTCTGTAGTGAAATAGTTTTGGCCCATTGATAACTAGAGTTTGAATCCTTGTAGAATATGTCTAAGCATTTTAGCATGTTGTTAAAATTATTATTTTCTCTTATTTGGAATGTAAACTTTGAGATAATTATAATCACCAATTTTGATCTTAAACCTAATAAAATATCATATCGAGCATATAATTTTTTGTTAGAAATGAATTCTTCTGATTTTGTTATACCATCTCAATGTTTTGAAATTTGATATTTAGAATAGAGAAGGATTAATGTTTATGTTGCGTGTTTAAGAGCCAGTCCACCAAAAGTTCTGAATTTGGAATGACAATGAGATAGACAATCAACAAATCATTTGTCTGTATGACTTCAACATTGATGAAAAACAATCACACCAATGATCTATTGTTGCATTACCAAAATGCCAACCATCTCCGTTTTTAGTCATAAATATACTTTTAGAATTATTATTGTAGAAAAGGAAGTCATTAAAGAGAGAGAGAAAAGGAAGCTTGCACAACTAGTAAGTATTTCCCTCTATAGTTGTATGAGACTCAGTGTTCCAACTCTTCTCAGAAAATGGGACATATGACATGTTTTCGTAACCTCATTATTCATGGCAAGCCTTGGTTACTCCTTAAACCTGCACTTGGGTGCTCGAGTCATGTCTGGTGGTAATTATGTAGTAGACAAGGTACACACTTGGAAACTGCTTATTAAGGCTGCAAAATGTTGTTAATAACTTAAATACTATCATTCCCTTGAATCATTGTATCGCCAAATTTGTTTTACGAACTTTCAAAGTGCTTAGAAATCATCATTTTTGTCTTTGAACCTAGAATAAGAATACAAGGACTTGGTGTGTGAAGACAAATCTTGTTGCAATCCTTGTACAACAAATGCTTAACAATTCAAAGAGAAAGTTGTTCAAAGCACAATGAAAAATATAAAATTTTCTTATCACCACATGTTGCTAATGAATCGGCAAATTCCCAAGGAATCATGTGTCGAAGCCCACTAGCCTGAATATTCCTCTTCTTCTGGGATGTTGTTAAAGTGCAACTGTCTACTATGAAACAAGTTGATGAGGAAGCATATATTCAAATAAGAAATGGATACAAGTACCTTATATTAGTCAGAACTCAATTAAATGCAAAGAAGTTGTCTTTATAATATCACTCCTTAGATTATGTATTTTTATGCACCAAAGTTTGCAATAGAACTCACTTTGCTGGAATGTCAAAAATAATAGATTCCTTATTTTAAGAGCATTAACTATTGTGATTTATGACGATAAACATAGGAATACATTTCACTTCAGAGTTATATTTTTCTTTCATTAACTTTCTGGTCAGTTGTTTTATAGGTAAAAGAGGAATTATAAAAATTATATGCAAGACATGTAACTTTTCAGGGTTGGTTTACGACAACAAAAAACAAGACACCCTAGACACTTCAAAATGAAAGTGGAAACGCAAAAAAAGGAAGAAAAAAGAAAGGATTTGGGAGTTATATATTGTACATGACGTTTAAATCCCTAATTTTTTGTGTAGAGAATCATACAACATTGGACATGGGACCTACAGTATGTCAGATATTGCTAGGTTAGCATGTCCACAACAATTATACTCATCATATTGTGGTGTGATCAATGCTCTCTCTTATACAAGAAATCATGCTAAGGTACAACAACCAACAACAATAACTTGGATGGAAACTTTTCAGAAATGTCAACTCTTTGTTGTGTTCTAGATACATAACACTTTATCAATTTTTCCATGAACATAGTGGGTTAATCTACAGCGTATGATACCAAAACTCTAAATATATATGTTCTTGGTGGAGTACTTGGAATTTAGAATTCACCATAATAGACTGTAGATCTTTTTTAGAACAGAAAAAGTGATGTCATTTCACTGCACAAAAAATACAAATTTTAAATCCAATATAAAAATTTTGTTACAATATTGACATTGAACCAAAACAAGTTTTCTTGATGCCAAGCATCAAACATAAAGGTTGCATTTGAAAAACAATCAAATAAAAATCATATCCTTTGGGAGGAGGTTCTCAATGCATGATTGTCTAGGTTTCAAATGTGAATCTGACTAGACAAGAAAAAGCCCAAAACTAATTTTTTGCTTTTCTAGTTGTGAAAGTAATAAACTCAAATCCCTAAGAATCATATCTATTTTGATTACTAAATCCAAATATTCCAAAACCTCTAATGATGGATATGTTGCTTTTTCATTTTTCAATCTTCTTTAAATAGGAACCAAACCTGGAGAAATTTCGCAAAATTTTGGGATGTAAAGGGGTAGTCAATCAACTAGTAAAAGAGAAAACCAAACCCGGAGCAATTTTGAAAAAAAATTGATTGTACAGAAGTAATCAATCAGCCAGTAAAAGGCCATAGTCACTAACAACCTCCTTCGACAAAGTGTTTGAGGCATCTTCAAATACTAGACTTCACTAGCTTAGAAATTTTCCCTATTAAGAAGAACTATCTACTTAATTCATATACCACACACTTCATAGTTTGTGCTAGAATTCTACAAAAGTTTTGTTTTTGAAAAAATAGAAACTGCATTAAATATGAATCTCCCTTTCCTTCAAAAGGATCCTAGCTACAATGTGAACGAAATCCATTCTGCCAAGTAACAAGGATATCAACATTAGAGTACAAAACCCATTGACAAGTAATAAGGTTGTGATTGCAACTATTGATTGATTAGTCACATCAAATAAGGGGACCTCTAATGCATGTTAGCCTCTACCAAATAGCACATCTAAATTTTTGAAATTGTATTGTCTAGGAAGCTTTGTCTTCTCACCTATTGAATGTTGTGGAAAATGATCTTCAATATTTGTATGCCCTTCTTGCCTTTCCTAATGGCTAGTGTTCTTCCTATCCCTTCTTGCTACCACTTCTTTTTAGGGCTTGTAGAGTCATTTGTTTTAATTGAAGCATTGTGAGGATGCTCACATCTATTAGTGCAACCTTGGCAACTACACTAGCCATTCTATGCAACGGCTCTAAATTCTTCATGAATTGGATACTAAAATTAAGAAAACAAGTAAGGCCATTATGGCATTTGTTTTGTAAGTTTTTACCATTTTCATGGGTTTTCTCATTTTTATTACAATAGACTATTTTATTTGCTTTTTTGATTGAATTTTGGTGAGCACAACGATTTGAATTAATATCCTCTGCCTCATCTCTATCACTAGAAAATGCTAGAGCTTATTGAATAGAAATTAATTCTCTGCCACGATGTTCTTTGAGCCTTCTTAGAAGCATGAACCGACTTTCTTCGAAACGCATTAGAGTTGCATCTTTATCCACGAGTTGTTGCAATTGTAGGGTATGTTCAAGCAAAGACAAGTTTAGACTGCAAATCTTATAGAATACAATTTGTTATGAGTGAAATGGTGAAAAGTTTAAGACCGTTTTAGAAAGTACATATTATTATGTAAATAAATATTTCAGAAAATAATGATGGAGAAATGCCCTCCTGAATAGATCTGCCACATTGAAAATCTAGTCTGCAAAGATGCCCATTTTTTTCAAGAAAACACTTAACCTAGCTTTGAAAGTTATATTTTATCCTAAATCAAAATAAAAGATTATGTTCGAGAAACAAACAACATCATAAATCTAGTTCAAGAAAACTGTCTTTTTCACAAAAATGAACATTTTTGTCTTTTTCATTGAGATCTGGTGATAAATTCTTGGTGAGGTCATTATTTTTCATTGTTGAGAATGTTTTTTTGAAAACATAAATGTATTAATATTCCTCAAAAACCCATCAAGCACTTAGCCTTTACAAATTTAGCAACTTAAATCTGTCAGTCGAACAATCTTTGGTTGTATTTTGAAAAAAAATCATCAAAAAATATGCCCAAAGTAAAGGTTAAAATGTAGAAGGTTTAGACAATTGGATATTGTCTCTGGATTTAGAGTGAGCAAAAGTGGTGTCTGGCGTTTTAGGTGGACATTCCACCCATCATCAGGGGCAAAGAAGTTAAAAAGGCAATGGGTGGAGTGTCTACCTGAAACATCATACACCACTTTTTCTCACCCACAGTCTAAATCTAGAAGCAATATCCAACATGAATAACTATGGAAGCTTGCATTTACATATAGTTATAGATTATGCTGAAAGAAAGGAATATGGGATAATTGCTAACAATTTTGTGTGATCTACAAATTAACCAACATATTATTTTAACCTTAGGAAGATTTTGTAATCCATTCAAATTATTTTTTCAAAAAGGCCATATTTTTATTTCCAAATCGGAGGTGGAGGGGGAAGACTACTTGGGATGTTGACTTGTTTGGTGGAAGCCATGGAGGCTGACAAGTGGAAAGAAAGGGATAGGGGACCAAGTGGCACATTATTGATTGCCTTGCAAGGTTCTAGCAAGCAGAGAAAGGATGACAAAGAAAAAACACAAACAAAAAATCAAGGGAAAAAGGGACGGGTGGAACAACATTACAAGGCCAGGCTGAAACGAAAAATAACCACTAGAGGGACGTGAGATTCAAAGAGTTACAAGAATAATGGGGGGGAAGGAATTCGATCAAAAAGGGAGGATGGAACTTCTGCATGTATCATACGTAGGAAATAAATCGTTAAGGACTGAACCAACATTCATAAACACACCTTCAATAGAAAATGATAATCCATGTATGCATGTATGTAACGTCAAGAAGGGTAGAGAACCTCAGTGGTGCAAGAGGATCGAGGATAAAGTGAATAGACATAATTGGTAATGAATTGGAGTTGACCAAGCCCATAAAGCCTCTGTTCTATCTATTTATGTGGTTTAATCCCATAAGCAAGCCCATTCGCTCATGCTCTAGAATTTGGCTTGGGGGTGACAGCTGCAAGTGAACTTGGCTACAACTTGTCTACGGTTGGGTAGAAAAACAGATTCCTCACCTTAGTTTCCAAAACCATCATTAGAAGATGAGTATTATTTTCCCTGGTATGTCTTTGCATTTGTTTTCTTAGTATTCAAACACATAGTTTATTGACGATATGGGCCTTGTAGGACGACATTTAGTAATATCTTTGTTCCTGTTTATTGATGCAAAGATACCTTCATGATCCTCCACCCATGATGCACTTAGCACATTTTCTTCTTAATAACAAGGATTACTAATTTACAAGTATTCATCATCTCAATGTTTGCTTAAGTCTTTCATTGTCCAACATCGACTTACGGGATTGATCCCTTTGCAAGGATGGGTTTAAACTTTTGTTGCGCCTACAAGTTGGAATCTGGACCTACTATCTCTTTGGGACTCATTTGTGGCAACAGCCTGAGGAATCTGACAGATAAGTCTTTACAACTTTGACATCTTATAAATGTTATGTTCATAATACAAATTTGACATCTTATAAATGTTATGTTCATATTGTGTTGTAGAGGAGAATGGTATCCCAATACATAATGAAAAAATAACTCAGATAATTTATTGAGACATTATTCATCGGTATATGGAATGTTTTGGTGCATTAGTGAGTTCAAATGCCATTACCAGTATCAACACAACTATGGTAAAGTCTGCCAACTACAATTTGTGAAATTGTCTTTAAGATGTTTGTTAAGGGTCATATCATCTACAATCAATAGTTGTATAATAGCCATTGTGAGTAGCAGATCTTATATTTGTATATGTGTTTTGAACCTTAAATGGTTACTATTATGTTGTTTTCTAATCTTGTAGAATGAGTTGAAGTATCTTTTTAAGACTTGTGGTACTAATCTGCTAGTTAATTGGATTTGGGCTTTAGGTTCACCAAATAGAAGCTAAAAGGTAGTCGTGAGACCATGAGGTGTAGATGTCAAATAAATTATCGACCTACTTTAGAGTGATACTCAATGCAAGATTATTGGTTGTAGGTATTGATTGGTTGGAATCTACAACGCTTGTAACATTAGTTGAAAGTGTATCTGTTTGGGACTTCTTTCTTGTAGTTAAATTTAATAATGCAATTCCTGAGGTGAAAATGCATTGGATTCTGGTCGGATTACATGGAACTGGTTGACTCTTTTCTCTTAGATATTTGGTTTGCTGCAAATAATAGGCACAATGACATGTTGGAACAATCTCTTACTAAAAATTGTAGAAAACCAAAACAACAACAGACCTATTCACATCAAATTCTCTATTTAAATGTTAAAGTCAACTTTATAGACATCACATATATTCTCCAAGATAAGGTAGTTATGGGTCATCAAATAGGTTTAAAATGTCATGTGCTACATGCCTCACATCTACTTTACATGGCCACACAATGGTCATGAAAATCAAGCAAAAACAGGTAATGAATGGCGTAACAAAAGTGTTAAGTTTATTAGAAATGGAAGTTCCTTTTAGGTTGCATAACTACTTAAAAAAGTTGTGCCCTCTTGTTTCTAATAATGCATGGGAACTGGTCTGTTAATGGCAACAAGGATTGTACCTTATTGTGATAGAAAATTGAAATCATTCCACATAGGGCAGTGTAAAATAACCAATTGATACTTGAAAATAACAATGTCCTTCTCTAGCAGCCAATCTAATTTGATCACAAAAGGCAGTGCCAAGTTCTATTATTTTTATTCAGGTTATGGAATCTATCATACTAGTTATTTTTCTTTAGGTTCTGGAATCTATCATACTAGAAATAGTTTCAAGATTGAGCCTCTGATTTTCTTTGGAATATTGGATTTTCTCAAATTACTTCATAATGCATTATATGGTTTATATAATAGACAACCTTCAAAAAAGAAACGTTGAATTTTCATTGTTGTTAATATATTTCAAGAAATTTTGAAATGTTAGTTACTCACTAGAATTTAACTCGATGTGTATAGTTGTCATGAGAAACTTTGTTTTGCATGCACACTTCATTGGCTACAATAGTCTTTGAATTCATTATACCTTTGAGTACCATGGGGGCATAGTAGCATACCAATGATCTTAATTGCAATGTCAATCAACTACTTGTTACCTCCAAGGTCTACACACAACTTCAAAATTCTGCAGGTATTGTTGGAGTAGGATACCAAATAGCTTTTGGATTACTTGCATGAATTTGACATATTTTGAAGATAGGATAACATAACCTACATGACTTGTTGCTACTATTATTAATGATTTCTCTCAAATACAAGTTTTATGAACCCTTGTGAACTTATATGAAAATTTAATATCCTTGTCATTCAACTCATGATCTATCATGGGGAAATTATTCCAAAAATAGCTATCATTGGCTACTTTCTTGGGTTGGTTGGTTCCATGTACTCTTTAATTTATGTGTTCCTTGTTATTTTGGCATTTGTTAAATAATATTTCCATCCTCAATGTATGTCTTCATATTCCAAGTGTTTTGGAGTATTGAACTCATGTGTGTAGGAACTTTTTTCGTAACAAGCACTTGGATGTCAAATGAAGGCTTAAGGTATCTTAGATAGAGAATAAAGCTCAAAAACTCCTTTAAAGGCCCTAGGAAATTGTCATATAAAATAAAGAAATGACAATATGTTTTGAGATGGATGTATCATAGTAATGCAGGTGGAAGGAGATGCTTTCTTGGAATTTTACTTGCATGAGGGGGAAAGAAAACTGGATAATAAAACCAAGTTATAATCTTTTCTGGGTTGGGTGCATAATTATGCACACCAGATACTTTCTTGGAATTTTACTTCATTCATATGTAAAGACGACAAACTGAGGAGGACTGAAGAGGAGGATGACACCCCTTGGTGTGCATAATTATGCACCCAACTCATACAAGATTATAATTCTCAGTTTAGTCATCCAACTTCCATTCTCCCTTATGCAAGTAAATATTATTTTCCGCATGTTTGCAGTATGTTGGTGTAAAGTTATAATGTTCCCATCACAACAATTCCCCAAGCAATATTATATTTCTCCCATGAATGCACTTAACGAGCCTCCTAGTTTTCCTACAACAAATCCACCTATGCCCAATGCTCAGTTGAGACCAACTATGCCAGCTAATATATCAACCATAACATCATATGTGATTCTATTCCATCATAGTAAACGCACAATCCCATGTATTAAAGGTCAATTCTTCACGAATATACATTTCATTTTTCATAATGAACAATCAAGTGGGATGTCTTACAGACATCATTAGCCATTGTGCTAATAATACTTTTCAGTTTCGAGTTTTAGTGCCAACACCCAAAGAGAGCAAATGACATTGAAAAGAAAGGACACTAAGCCTTAGCCCTTACAAGAAATTTGTTACCCCTCAAAATGCATTTGCATTTTCAACATATTCTTTCCAGTAGTTAATCTAATCTTAGATCAAGGAAGCAAAAGGGAGATTGGTGTAACAGTTAGGAGGACCAAATCAATAATCAGAAGCAATCACTCTCCAAAATTTTTATAAATATAATAATATATACATGCAAAAAAAAATGTAATCCATTATAAAAGGATGTTGTTCCAAGATCCTAGGTTGGACTAAGACACTTTGGATGAGCAGGTCTATCTTTCCAGTGATGTTATCACAAAGTAAGAAAATACTATTTGTTTTTGTGGGCCCTAGATAAGCGTTTTTGATATTGAAGAAATCAAGTAGCACAAATCAACAGATTTTGTGGACACCCATTATAGCATGGGTGCACAAATCAAAATGATGATTGAAGCCTCAGAATATACATTGGCTATTCGGTGTTTGTACATCCTTCCATTGCATCATATTCATAAACCTTTAATGCCTTACTCACACCTCTATAAGTTGGTATTGTAATTGACTTCATGCCAAAATATAGCATTAGAGGTGTGAATCATACCCTACCACTGGAAACAAGTCTGAAAACACAATATCTGTGTGATGGATCCAGACTCTTGAAAGGTGGTCGCATCAGGTACACATTAGTGGCATCTAATGATATGTGGCTAATATGCTCATCCTTATCCTATTATAGAGTAATGAGAAAGCATCAATAGGCATTAGCTCTAGAAAAATTATGGTATGACTGAGTTTGTAATGACACTGTCAAATATTTTCCATGGAATCTGCATAGGAGGCATAGTGGGTAAACCCTTATTCTTGTAGGCACATGTGGTAGAAAGTTAGCCCTTATCAGATCCATATCTCTTGTTTAAGTAGTGCCAGCTATTGCATACTTATTTCCACTAGGGAGGACTCTAGTTGTTGTGACTGTTTGGAAACATAAAAGGCGTGGATAGTAACTGTATTACTTTGGGACACTCTCGACTCTTTATAGGCCAGATTTTGTAGCAGAAAAAATTGCATCTGCTATGAAGATTTGACCTATAGCATGATTGGGAGACATGTAACAACAAAAATTTACTGAGACAACATTAAAATTTAACATGTAGGAGACTATAGGGATATGATGATGTGGCTACAATTTGCAGATCAATTTGTGGGAAGATCCTATAGATTGTCTCATCATCAAAACAATAGTTGAAAGGTATGCTTTTAGATCTATAAAACTAAGTTCTTTTTCCATCTTGGAGAATGCCTTGCCTGGAATAAGGCTTGATCAAAATCAAAAAATCAAGAAAGCATTCCACATTGAGAGATCTAAGGACCCCTTAACTCATCCATCACACAAATCCCTAGGATGGACTCTCTTACTAAGAAAGTTATTTCATGCAATATGACACAATCAATGGAAGATTTTAAGGTGGAAAGAGTGCCTAGCACTAAAGGAATCCATTGTGTTTGTTAAGGTATGTTTTCAAGAATAAGGAATCATTTTAAAGGTGTTTGACTTTGAACAATTGACATAACATTTGAAATGGTCAATAAGTTCATTATTAAGGCAAGTTATGTAAAATCTTTCTGTTGTTTAAAGAGTTTGGAAGATAAGCCCATACTTTGAGGAAACTCCATACCAAAAAATGGATTTGTCTTAACAACCCTTGATCTACCTTACACATATCTACACGAGTATCTTTTAGTAGCACTCCCACTTTGAGTTGTGTATCGATTACAAGTTTGATGGGGTTTGTTAGCCTTATTTAGAGTGCTCCACTATGAAGACAAGTAATGTGTGGAGCCCTTTGGCATCGTAAACATGTGCGTTTTTTAGGAGTTCTAAGGAGATGAGAAGCCATGGTAGAAAAGGACCCATTGGCATATTCTCCAATGCCAAATTTAACCCTAGATTGAAGGCATCCTTCTTTTTAGGAGAATAGTTTTATAACTTAATACTAGTAGCCTACATTGTAGTTCTACTTATAGTTATCAAGAATATGGAAGCTTGATATACGTGGTTTATCCTTACAAAAATTATGCCCAATTAGCATTCCTAATCTACTAAATTTAGGTTCTCCAGGTACAATGGCATCACTGGAGATAACTACCAAAAGCAATGATTTGAGTAGAAGTGCCTTTGACATTGGAGATGTGGAAACATAGAAGGTATATCTTTGTGTGCAAATGCCCAGATTGCTCCAGAATTTATATTGTTGATTTCCTTTGCTCTTATATTATATTATCCTTTAGTGTTTAGTTATTCTTATTTGGTACAAAGGAGTTCGACAAGTGTAAGGGTTGAAGTTGCTCCAATGGCTTTCAAAAGCATATGCAATTGATTCTTAGCCAAAGACATGAATCACACCATGTTGCAATTCAAGTGTTTTTTCTCCATAATAATCGAGTCATACTCCCATAGCAGTGTTGGTTCTATGATTCTTTGCCAAAGTGCTCCCAATTATCATTTCTTCTAACATGAAAATTGATGAATACCCTTAAAGAGAAGTAGGTGCTCCATACTCAAGGTCTTGATACTTCTTTATGTTCCATACTCATGAATATAACAAAGGGGATACCTTGACAAATAACTTCACCTCCAGGATGTCCTCTGCTACCAAGAAAAGTGCCCATAATGGACCTTTTCACCTCCAGGAAGTCCTTTGTTGCCAATAAAAGTGCCCATAATGGGCCCTTTTCTAATGTTTCAAACCTCTATGTTAACTGTCACACACTTCTTAGGGAACAATTTCTCAAACAAAGTTAGCAACATCCACAAAGAGTGGATCCCCATGAAATATGTGCAAGAAATTCAAAGATTGTCTATAACATACTATTACAAAATGGGTCTAGAGTGAGGACAAGTGGCATTGGAAAGGTATCTCTCTCCCGTAATTCCTTACCAGCTAGTTGTAGATGATTTCCACTTAACCTATGGTTGTATACAAGCCATGGATGTAATTATTGTAGTACAGGGTTATAAGGATGCAAACATTTTGTTTCCAACACCAGGGTATCCACTCTATGAAGCATTGTTGGCATACAATGGCATTGAAGCCAAGAAATATAATTTTAATTACATAAAGGAATTGGGAAGTTAATTTAGAACACCTTGAAATAATAGCTAAGAAGAACACAGTAGTAATGGTTCTTGTCAATCCCAATAATCCTTGGGGTGTTGTTTTCAGCCATGAGCATTTAGCCAAGGTTGCAGCGATGGAAAACAAGTTAGGCTTGTCAATAATTTCTAAGGGAGTATATGCACTTAAACTCTACCCAGTGGTTGGTACCTTCCCCTAATGCAACTTTGAAATATAAATTATGGTTTTCCTTTGGAAATATCACGTCCAACACCATAAATCCCCAGAATTTATGGGAAATTTATGGCTCATACATTTCATAGTAGATGATGATATTTTGTTTCCTTTATAGTGAACTATTTATTTTATTAAGGGTTTTTCACATGCTTTGTGACACATGTGATGGTGCCAACTAGTGTGAGTTCAGTTATTTTAGTGTTCATATTGTTTAGATATGTCCCTTGGGCCTTTACTCCTTGGAAATTAGAAGTGTTATCATCTTCATTTTAAGGACATGTTTATTCAATTGATATTATTTACTGTATATTACAAATGTTGGCTTATATTATGGATAAGTATAGGCCCTTCTCATCTTTTGAAAGGTAAATGAAATGGTGCCATTAGTTGCCATGTGAAAAAATTTGGTGCTTGAAGAACAATTCTTATGAATTATAAGCAAGATCCTTGTAAGAGGAGGTTTTTGTTTATGAAAATTAGGTATACAAGAGTCGTTACAAGTTTTGGAGCATATCTTCCAAAATGGCTTACATGTATTTTCTTAGCTTCAGCCTGTTGTCTTTGTTTATATATTGCTTCACTTCTCAATTTCCACGATTGTCTCTTATCCTTCTTTTTGTATAATGTTATTTTCTGGCAATTGGTTTTGCATTTTCTATCCAAATTTGATGAGAAGTGGCATGTGAGTGTTCCTCAAGGGATGATTAGAAGCTTGATATCTTGATATAACATGCATGCTCTTTTTAATAGACTTATAATGATCTACTGGTTTCCCCAACATAGACTATGCCGCATAAACTACTGGCCCTTCTTGAATGATATTTGTAGCTTGCTATAATATGCATCACGTCTTACCATTTTAATAAACACTTGTCAAGAGATTTGACACAACTCTAAATAAAATCACCTATTCTTTCCAAAGTAAAGATAGAATAGTAGAATTGGAAAAATGGTCTAGGTTCAAGTGTTTCGCATGTATAGATTGGTCTTTGAACAATACTTGGAATAAAATATTGTATCATAATTGCCAAGATGGAAACAAAAATGCTTTCTTCATGAACAACACTAGAGCCAAAAATATTCACCTTTTTCAGCTAAATGTTCCCCAATCCTCATGCTAAATATTGAATTATCATACTTGCAAATAAAGTTGATTATTCCAGCACATGGTTGATCAAGAAAACTGACTCAGAAACATAAAATTATGATTGTTCATACATATGTGTCTGCCTTACAAATACAATGATTTGTACATATGAAAAGATGATATCAAATAAATTGTATGGATGACTGAGTTTTAGTTGAAGTGTCCCTATCTGCCTCTAGGGAATGCAACTTGCTAGGTTCTAAGAGGATACTCTCCTTAGGCAGGCTATTAGCCTTCTCATTAAGCTCTAAGAAGACATGAGCTATAGTGAACCTCGTGAAAACATAGGTGATCTCCTTCAGGTAATTTGTAGTTTCCAATAAGTCGATATGTTACATATTAGCAACGTTGTGACTATTTCACTACCAAGGAAGAATCTCCAAAGACCTAAAGTTCTTTTAATATTCTATCAAACGTTTTTCTCGGGAGACATTTTAATGCCAACAACTCTATAGGATTGTTAATCCCCCTTCTTGATTTTCCTTTAAAAAATTATATGGCGGCTCACGATTTGGTTGATATTGTCAATTTTTGAAGTCATTATCAAATCTAAAGGGTTGGAAACCTCCTTCAATTTTCATTTCATATTTCTACTACAGGGCTACAACCTAGACCCTCACTAGGATGGATCACAAGAAGGGAATCTTTGGTTTTATCATCTATCCCATGTTCCTCATGCTAACCATTGAAATTTTCTATTTCTTCATTAAGAATTTTGTCATGCTTAATAATTTTTGGATTGGTCTAGTCTCTTTTGAGCCTATTGGTTTGCTTAAATTTTTATGTTGTTCCTATACACATTCTCTAGTATTCTATGGGATTCATATGTTTTAGTTTCATTTTAGTGGTTTATATTTGTTTAGCTTTATCTGTTTCATTTGGTAGCCACCCAAGGGATTTTAACTGCTTTTAAGTTGGGGATGGTGACAAATGATAACAATGTTTACATGCACAACACATACTCAGGTGTGCTCACATGTGACTTAAGATATTGACCTACCTTTGAGTGATGGGAGTGAAAACTCTTCACAAATGCTAACATAGATAATATCATGATCATGTAACATTTTATGATTTTATTATTTCCACTCAAATACTAGTATATTCCTTCATAGACAAAGACAAACTAAGGATGTGTGACAAATAATTGAGACAATATGCTTCCTTCCTTTTGAGATGAGACAATATGGTACTTGGTATATACAATTCATTATATAATTAGGTTTATTTGAACATCCTTGTGTCTTGCGAAAGGATCCTTCAAGGCAAGGCTCTTTGATTCACAAGGATCATTATTAATAAATTGTCTTCCCCATTGTGCATTTTGTGGCTTCTAAACCCCCATGTTGGAGACATTTTTAAATATGGCATATCTTAATTAGTAATTAAGAATATACTTATACCATATTGTAGGGCTAGTCAAACTAGTTCATCTTCAAAGGTGGTGCTTTTCCTAGGGACAGATATTGATCTATATAATATGTTTCAGGATTAGCTCCCCGTTAATGTCTCATATCTTATATATGATCCCACTAGGAAGGTTGGGCAGGTCTCATAGATATATGTACAAACATGTCTTTGCCAATTTATCCTTAATAGTCTTTATGTATATAATGTTGTTTTTTATCATTGGGTTGCTTTGCATGCCTTATGAGTGCATAGGGGTCATGTCATTGTATTACCCTAATATGGACCCTTGGAAATTACGTTAAAATCAGTTTTTGAATTGCACAAGGAACAACCAAGGCCATCATAGGATGAAACACAACCAACAAAATAGGTATGGTAGTCACCTGGTAAGTATGGTAACCATATTACCACTTGAATTAAATTGGATCTATTGGGTCAACAACATCCTAGGAGCATCATGGGCAAATGAGGCAACATGAGGGGAATGATTTTCTTGTCGTTTGTCCTTTCCTTAAGAAGTATCTTATCCTTGCTTGGGCATGCATTTGATCACCTCATGTGGGAGTGAAAAATTATTCTAACAAGATGTTGGAATTGAGTTTTTAGATCATTCTTCACCATTTAAGGGCTATATTGGACAATACTTCTCCATTCTTTAGAGGGTTGAACAATTCTAGATTGAACACTAACTGAAATCAAAGAATCTGTAAGTTAGAAAAAAGTCAAATACGAGGCATTTTTTTAGGTTCCATGTTAATTGAAAAGTATTCTTATTGTTCCTTTGTGAGGGTGAATGACTTTTGAAGGTGTTTATTTTCTACATTTTGATTTTACTCCTTGCGGAGTTTTAAAAGGTTGCATTAAGAGGAGGATATTGGAAAATCGTTCTCTAAACATGGCTACCATATAATATTTCCTCATCCAGTTGATGAAATGAAATGGGATTGACATGGTGGTTCTCGTAGTTTTTACACACCATTAGTGTTTGTTTCAGCTTCCATGGTTTTCTATAAAACAACATGATGGTTTAGTGTTGTAATTAGTTTGGGTAAGAGGGTTCTTGGTCATCCATATCAATGACAAATTACCATGAAAGCCTGTACATTGCAACATAAATACTATCTTCAGGAAAATGGATATCAGAGGTAAAAATAGCTGGATGGAGTGAAACCATTGTCTATTTAAAAAAAAAAAAGGATAAAGAAGAAGAAATTCTAGATGTCATTCTCTTAACAATACCTTGGGAGTTAGGTCTATTAACTGCCTCTTTTGGTTCAGGAAGGTAAGGAGGTGTGTTAAAATTTAAGCTCATTTCATCTTGGCTAAGTTTGATAAGATTTGACTAGGTTTGGCCCAAATTCAAATAAATCAAACATTTAGAAACAAATTTGGGAACTCTTATTTTAATGTTGGAGAGTAAGCATATAGTGTAGCACAAAACCACAATGCCATACATACATGATTTACTCTAAAGGAAAATGTTGGAAATAATACTGAGAGGGGGGGGGGGGGGGGGGGGGGCGGTGAATCAGTATTATCACATCAATAAAACTTTTTCATTTCCATATTCAGATTCATATATGCTACTTCCACAACTTCTTATGATTCAGTTAGTTGATCCTTAATGAGTGCATTAGAACATTATCAACCATATTAACAGTAAACAGGTGCAGTAAAATAGAACAGATCATCACACATAAGCCACACACATGAACACATGATATAAGGTGGAAACCCAATGTGGGAGAAAACCACCTGCTGCAAGTCATCTCAATCTTCTTCTTAATAAGAAAATCCTTTTACAATATTTCTTTACTGGTGCAGTCTTATACCAGTACGCAGGCTTCTACCTGCAGAGAGCTACAACCCTCTCTCGTTCTCCAGTCTCTCCTGGAAGGGAGCTACAACCCCCATAGTTCTTGTACTAGCCGATCCATTTACTAGTACGCAGGCTGCTACCTGCTACAAAGCTCCAAAGTTTTCAACTGCTACTGGAAGGGAGATACCACCCCCTTAGCTCTTGTACTAGCTAAGATACTAGTACGTAGGTGCCGCCCTACAATCTTCTCTCCTCCGGGTACCACGTTTCATACATTTTCATACTGGATACTCCTGAAGCACAACACATAATCTGAAAGGCCACGTTTCATCCAATTTTCATACTGGACCCATTAATATCATTGAAGCACATAATCAATCAATCTTCTGAATCACCCAAACACCAGATCAATACATATACAAGGATAATATATGTGTTAGCATCCAGATCTAGTCCATCATATCACATAAATATGAGTCATTATGATCCTGATCCAATATTAGTTCTCATCCATCAATACTGAAGCTAAACACAATCAACCAAACAGGATATGCAGAATACTGACACCTTTAAACTATCATCAGAACCCACCTGTGACTTCAAATATCATAGCTCAAATTGTATACGCTACTACAATGAACCAAACTTGCATACATACGCGCTTACACCAAAGCCAACCCGCATACAGATCTATAAATATTCAAACATGACTTGCAACGATTTCAAACTCAAGTTATACCCAGTTCAGATCATTACAAGCGTCAGTATACAGATCTAGAATAAGCATAATCAAATATATAGAGATAGTTCATTTCAAACCATTTGATCCCGATCTATCCTTAGATCTTGTTTTCCATCAACTGGTGAGATCCCTCTTTAGCTCAGATCCAGATCTGCACCATAACCCCATCACAGTATTCCAGATCTAGCACTTTATCAGATATTTAATAATTCAGATGATGCTTTGCCAAATGATCTCCTTCCTCTTTTATAGTCTTAGGCCTTTCACAATACCACGGTCCAAAACCATAATAACACAATACCACGGACCCAATACTTGGGATCAACAATTTTGGATGCAATACCACGGACCAAAACCATAGGATCAAAATCTGTCGGAATAATACCATGAACCAACCATGAAAGTGCGTGAACTTTTCTCTTGCATGAAGGGAACTTTTCTCTGCATGAAAGTGCGTGAACATTTCTCTACATGAAATAAACTCTTCTCTGCATAAAAGTGCGTGAACTTTTCTCTACATGAAATAAACTTTTCTCTGCATAAAAGTGCGTGAACTTTTCTCTACATGAAATAAACTTTTCTCTGCACAAAAGTGCGTGAACTTTTCTCTACATGGAATAAACTTTTCTCTGCATAAAAGTGCGTGAACTTTTCTCTACATGAAGGAAACTTTGTTGCACTATAATTTATCAAATAAATTTGCTGCACTATAATTTATCATTTGTGTGATTTGCCATCAAGGACAACACTTGTCTCATAATGCCAACAATCTCCCCCTTTGGACTTGATGGCAAAGCTAACTTGTCATACGTAGAACTATCATCTGATTCCTTTGAGCTGTCTTGCACCCCAGGCATTCAGTCACATCTGATATCTCTTCTTGAAGATTCATCTAGTTATAACTAAGTGAGATGTTCTTCTATGAGTGGGTTGCCATCAAGTACAACACATGCATCATAATGCCAACAATCTCCCCCTTTGGACTTGATGGCAACAACACCAAATCTCTCTCCCCCTTTGACATCAAGGGCAAAGGGCGGACCAAGATATTCTCTTTCCTTGATAATCATACCGCTGTCCATACTCCCCCTGAGTACCTACTGAAATCTCCAAATGTTCTCCCCCTTTGTATATGCCAAAGTGTACCAATCTGTCCATGCTCCCCCTGAGTACATGCCAAGTCTCTGTACTGCTAAAGTGTGCTGTTCATGCTCTTCCTCACTGAAGGCAAGATCTGCAAAAAGATGTTCTTCAAGACGAACCATGAATTATACATCATAGGAGACCTTCCTATCACCAAAAGACTCAGTACATACATCCATTTCCCAACCATGTGGGGATATACTAGAATTGACTCATTCACCCAACCAAGTGGGGATACATCAAAAGTACATATGACAACCAATCACATTGCATCAATCATCCCAGGCATAGTGGGGAAACCAAAATAGGCCGTTACATGACCTTGATAAAAAAAAAGATATACATGACATAGAAACGAAATATCAAGACTATGCAAACTACTATCAGCAACATCTGACAATCACTGTATATATCAGCAACCATGTTGTTCTTCTGTTCTCCTTTCTGCAGCTGATCCACCTGAAACAAAAACAGCTTGAGTACTAGAACCAAGAGCTTCTAAGGTAATGCCAACAATGCATTGTTAGAAGATTATCTGCTCCCCCTGAACTTGTGCTTGATGGTCTCTGACAGACCCATATCAGACTCTCTTCAACCAGAGTCTGGCCCACTGATTTTATTCAAACCAACATATACGCGACTGAATCCACAGAAACTAGCATATATTCGCGGATACTCCTTGTGAAACTCGTGTACAAACAATTCCAGATCAGCAACCTGTAAATGTCCTGTAGAGTATAAGTCATCAACCTATAACAAGGTATGTCTGCATCAATTCATCCCTTTGAATAGAATTCAGAGTCATTCACATTATATCATGTGTGAAACCACCATAGCCATTTCATCAACATCAAGATCTACATGATCCAAGTATCATTGCTTGGAAACATCTGCATCAATCAACATATGTAAGTATCAACCTATCATCATATAGATAAGAACTCATCATCATGTCTCCAACAAAGCAACTTTGAGTAGTCATCCATGTATTAGCACCATGTATCTTGAGCTCAAGCTCATTTGGCAAAACTTCTTGATATCATCAACAGCAACAATCCTTATCCACAAGAGTGCCTGCATCATAACTGTATGATCTTTATGCATATGACGACAACAGCATATGAGAGACTCATCATCAAGTGAGGAAGATGTATATTCAAGCTTTGTACTTCTCCTTATCCTTATGAAGATCACCATGTAAGCACCATATATGCATCATCAAAGAATCAACCATAAATCTGATCTGAACATCTACTATGTAACCCCAAGCATCATATGAGAATTTATCATAGACAACTCACAACCACATCATAGCAAGATATATCATTTAGCCATATAAACATCATCACCAAGGCTATTAACCATAATGCCAACAATGCATTATTAAAGACATATGCTCCCCTTCAACCTGTGCCATCTGTTAGATCTGATCATGCATATATCAACAATAAGCATCAAGACATCATCATCATCAAGTTAGGATCAAAACATTTCTAGACATCAAAACATTTCCACACATCCTCAGCGGACTGTAACTATTAACCAATAGAGAAAATAATGGACTGAATCATATCAGACCCTTTTTCTGAGCCTGTCCCCACTACTTTTCCTCAGACTGACATATACACGACTTTGTAGTGTCTAATTCGCGTATATATGCAACTTCCCTTTATGGAACTTGCGTATGAGATTCAGGATACTGAAGTTTTATACTTTCAGCTCCCTCTGAGTCTGTTATGTCTGTGTTGTGCTGTATCTGAGTACATTGTGCTGTGCCACATTTGTCTGACTGTACTTCCTTCTTCTTCCATATCTTCAAGTGTGATGATGTTTTCTCCTTTTGGTGTGATGTTCGTCCTTTGTTCCTGCATTCCTTTGCTATATGTCCAAGCTTGTTACATGCATAACATCTTACATGTTTCATATTCCTCCTGTAGCAATCAGCAGCTTTGTGACCAAACATATTGCAAGAAAAACAATATCCATTGAAGTACCTGGAATGTGATGATATTTCTGTGTGATGATCTTGAACCATCCTTCTTCTGCGTCTAGCTGCAACATGTCCAAGATTATGACATTCATCACATTCAATATTATTCATCTGAGTAAATGGCCGACCATAGTTAGGAGTAAGATATTTTCTTTGAGAAGTCTCTTTCCTTGATTGTTGATGGGGTTGACCTTTCATCTCTTTGTTGATCATTTTAGATTTCTCTTTAGAGTTCCTTGCCTCTCCTTGTGAACTAGATTCACCTTCAACAAATTCATGAAAACCAAGACCAGTCTTGATAGCAGGAGACCTTTGACTACTAAGAATATCATCCAAGGCTTTAGTACTATCTTGAAATCGTAATAGTTTATCCTTTTCTTCTAATTTACCTTTCAAGATATTTACCTCAACTTGAAGTTGTTCTTCCTTTTCTAGACATTGCTTCTTCATGTCTTCTTCCAACTGATTCCTTAGTTTGAGAATCTCCTTTTCTTGTTCTTCATTCACATTCTGCTGCATTTGATGAATTCTGAAGGCACATTCCAGTTGAGATTTTAAGCTGACAACTTCGTTTTCCTGTTTTTCAATAGCTTGGAGTAGATCTTTATTATGCTTCTTTGATTCTTCAAGATCTTCCTTTAGCAAGCGGATCGTGGCTTCAAGACTTTCATAGTAACTGGATCTATCTCTGAGTTTCTTGATGGTTGTGCTTCTTTCATTGACTTCATCTCTTAATGATGTCACTTCACCCTGCAACTTTTGACATTGATTTTCCTTGTCCTTGAGTAACTTTCTTACCTTGTTTCCTTCCTCTGATTGAGATTTTAGTTTGGTAACTTATTCTTTGAAAGCAAATTCCCTTTTGTTCAATAGATCTTGTTGACCCTTAATTTTGCTGTAAGCCTTCTAAATACTGCCTCTATTTGATACTTTTCTTGCTCACCCATAAAAGCAAATTCAGTTGCTTCACTATCACTTTCATCTTTTCCAAATGGATAGATAGCTGGAACATCAGAGGAGACCAAATTCATACCTGATAGTTCATCTTCATTCTGAAATGATTCTGAATCTGATTTTGAATCTGAAGAGCTTCTTATACCTAATCCCCAATCGATTCTCCCACTGTCATAGTTCTTCTGAGATGTCTTCTTCTTCTTAGGTGCTTTCTTCTTAAGCTTCTTTCCCATAGTTCCACGGATCTCCTTCAAGCGATCAAGCTTCTACCAAAGGACCTGCTCTGATACCAATTGTTGGAAATAATACTGAGAGGGGGGGGGGGTGAATCAGTATTATCACATCAATAAAACTTTTTCATTTCCATATTCAGATTCATATATGCTACTTCCACAACTTCTTATGATTCAGTTAGTTGATCCTTAATGAGTGCATTAGAACATTATCAACCATATTAATAGTAAATAAGTGCAGTAAAATAGAACAGATCATCACACATAAGCCACACACATGAACACATGATATAAGGTGGAAACCCAATGTGGGAGAAAACCACCTACTGCAAGTCATCTCAATCTTCTTCTTAATAAGAAAATCCTTTTACAATATTTCTTTACTGGTGCAGTCTTATACCAGTACGCAGGCTTCTACCTGCAGAGAGCTACAACCCTCTCTCGTTCTCCAGTCTCTCCTGGAAGGGAGCTGCAACCCCCATAGTTCTTGTACTAGCCGATCCATTTACTAGTACGCAGGCTGCTACCTGCTACAAAGCTCCAAAGTTTTCAACTGCTACTGGAAGGGAGCTACCACCCCCTTAGCTCTTGTACTAGCTAAGATACTAGTACGTAGGTGCCGCCCTACAATCTTCTCTCCTTCGGGTACCACGTTTCATACATTTTCATACTGGATACTCCTGAAGCACAACACATAATCTGAAAGGCCACGTTTCATCCAATTTTCATACTGGACCCATTAATATCATTGAAGCACATAATCAATCAATCTTCTGAATCACCCAAACACTAGATCAATACATATACAAGGATAATATATGTGTTAGCACCCAGATCTAGTCCATCATATCACATAAATATGAGTCATTATGATCCTGATCCAATATTAGTTCTCATCCATAGATACTGAAGCTAAACACAATCAACCAAACAGGATATGCAGAATACTGACACCTTTAAACTATCATCAGAACCCACCTGTGACTTCAAATATCATAGCTCAAATTGTATACGCTACTACAATGAACCAAACCTGCATACATACGCGCTTACACCAAAGCCAACCCGCATACAGATCTATAAATATTCAAACATGACTTGCAGCGATTTAAAACTCAAGTTATACCCAGTTCAGATCATTACAAGCGTCAGTATACAGATCTAGAATAAGCATAATCAAATATATAGAGATAGTTCATTTCAAACCATTTGATCCCGATCTATCCTTAGATCTTGTTTTCCATCAACCGGTGAGATCCCTCTTTAGCTCAGATCCAGATCTGCACCATAACCCCATCACAGTATTCCAGATCTAGCACTTTATCAGATATTCAATAATTCAGATGATGCTTTGCCAAATGATCTCCTTCCTCTTTTATAGTCTTAGGCCTTTCACAATACCATGGTCCAAAACCATAATAACACAATACCATGGACCCAATACTTGGGATCAACAATTTTGGATGCAATACCACGGACCAAAACCACAGGATCAAAAATTGTCGGAATAATACCATGAACCAACCATGAAAGTGCGTGAACTTTTCTCTTGCATGAAGGGAACTTTTCTCTGCATGAAAGTGCGTGAACATTTCTCTACATGAAATAAACTCTTCTCTGCATAAAAGTGCGTGAACTTTTCTCTACATGAAATAAAATTTTCTCTGCATAAAAGTGCGTGAAATTTTCTCTACATGAAATAAACTTTTCTCTGCACAAAAGCGCGTGAACTTTTCTCCACATGCAATAAACTTTTCTCTGCATAAAAGTGCGTGAACTTTTCTCTACATGGAATAAACTTTTCTCTGCATAAAAGTGCGTGAACTTTTCTCTACATGGAATAAACTTTTCTCTGCATAAAAGTGCGTGAACTTTTCTCTACATGAAGGAAACTTTGTTGCAATATAATTTATCAAATAAATTTGTTGCACTATAATTTATCATTTGTGTGATTTGCCATCAAGGACAACACTTGTCTCATAATGCCAACAGAAACTAGAAAAAAGGTTGGGATTTTCTTCTTTTTTACTAAAGAAGTAAATTATATTTTATCAAGTGCATAATCAATCATGTTGAGTTCTTTTGTTTCCTCTAATATTTGAGTACATGTGGACACATGTTCAAATTAATGGATTTTGTTGCTAGTTATTTTTTTGCTTATCATCTTTATTTTTCCCACTCTAATCCTATCCTCTATGTATTTTTTTATTATTCCCCTAGATCTATTCTATAAAGGTAGAGAGGGGATGAAGTGTATTTTTGTATTGTGTAGTTATTTTTCTTCAAGGTTCTTGTCTTCACACACCTTTGCTAGTTGAAGTAATTGAGGGAGGACATATCTATCATTGAGAGGTAGAGAGTGCTCTCCTTGTATCCATGCAATTACATCTTTGAATACTCGCGCTTGGTGTTGAAAACAACAACAAGAAATGATAAAAATAGAATCCAAAAATTCCAATTTTAATTTGTCCTTGAATTAAAATTCAAATTTAGTCTCGCCGACTGCTTGAAAAATAATTAATTAATTCATATTGAGTTAATTAGTTGGAGAAATTCAAGCTAGAAGTCTTTCTGAAGTCATGCAACAGTTATCCCTTAAATTAAGGAGATTATCCCTTAATTAAGGAGATAAGATTGAGTTGTAATTAGTTAGCTTAGTTTACTGAGTTAAGTCCAGTTAAATTAGTTCCAAACAGTTTGAGGAACTAGATGTGGGTTATCAGTCAGTTGATGCATGCATGCACTCAACTAGTGTACTCCATATAACTAAAGATTCCCTCTTCAGAAACTCATGCATGTCTATTCTGAGAAAGACCCAGTTGAGCTAAATGTCAAGGACAATGTACTATCAGTTGCATGTTTTCTCCTATAAAGGAAACTCATGCATGCAGTCAAGGTAAGGTTCCTTGAGGATTACGCAGTTTTACAGGGTGTGAGATCAGTGTGAGTGATCAGTCTTACACTTGGTAGTAGTAGGATGACCCAGGAGAAACAATGCAAGGAAATAGGAGGCTTGGAGGGCAGAGGAAAAGGTTTGTGAGAAGCCTCGTTTTCCTGTGAGCATCCAGGAGGATTTACTGAGAGCTGGCTAGCAGTGGGAGCCAAGGCTTTGTGTAATTCTGAGATATTTCCACCTTGTATGATAATACACATAGTGGGTTTTTTAGCTGAGGCTTTCCCCTGAGTATTCTTTTGTGTTTCATGTGCATAGATTCTTCTTCTGGTTATATGTGTTCAGCTTGATCTTGCTCAAATCTTTTAAGCTTCTGCAAGTTTGATAATAGAAGTAGATTATAGTATTTTGCTTTGGTATATTGCATTATCGAGTTAATCTATAGTCATATTTTCTACATAGATATCAGATGTAGATTTGTAGAGAATTTGCAGGAAATTCTACATGGCATCAGAGCTAGCTGATCTATAGAGAAATTCCTACATGGTATCAGAGCCAAGTTTATCGGAGCTGTGAATAGTATACGGAGAAGAGAATTCGAAGTTTGAAGTTTGGGGTTGCAAGTGCAAATCAAATTCATATCATACTTCAATTGAGATGGCACATTATGCAACTAATTTCCCATCGAAGAAGTCCAAGAAGGGATCCTCGGAAGGTGAGGCATTAACCTCTCAGTTCGAAATGGACTTTACCCTCATCGCATGCATGGTGTCATCGATGATGGGTTTTGTTTGGTATCTTGACAGTGGAACCTCATTCCACATGACTGGCGATAAAATTTTATTCAGTACCTTGGAGGAGAAAGACCTCAAGATGCACAAAGAGATGGGTGACGAGGAAAGGTATAGTGTTTCAGGAGTGGGCACGGTTGCTTTTCAGAGGGGGCATGGAGCTTCTATCACCTTGACAGATGTGAAGTATGTGCCTGGACTGAAGAAGAACTTGGTATCGGTTGTGATGTTGCAGGAAAAAGGCTACGATGTTGTCTTCAGTAAAGGAAAGGCATTCCTTAGACACATCACCACGAAATAGGTGAAACAGATCGGCTCACGAGTCAAGAACTGTATGCTCTTGAGGTTCAAGATGCATGCAAAGCCTTGAGGAGAAAGGCAAATGTTAGAGACTTGGTGGTTGAGAGGGACAGTAAATTACCTCTCAACATGCAGCCATAGAAGAAGTCTCAGACAATTGTGGAGGAGCCACAATTGGAGAAGTGGGCAAAGGGATCACATGCAGCCATACCTCCAGGTGTGAGGTGGGGCGATGTGAAGTGATAGTCTCAAGAAGGCTAAAATTGGGCAGGGTCCATTGAGAGGTTTTATCTCATGGATCGTACCTTGCTACGGGAGCCCAAAGTACATAGTAGTGGGAGGAATCAGTGGGATTGATGCAGTCAGAGATCAAAGTGACAGAGGCTAGAGCAGTCAGATACTAAAGAGCACAGAGAAGGACTGACAATAGTGTAGAAAGGCAGATTCAGCAGAAGCGCAAAGTTTTCAGTTGACAGAGGCAATAACAGTCAGAGACTTTGATGATAGATGCATCATACTGATTCAAGTTGGATGTTTTTTTTTGTTTCTGGAGTTGTTGGAGCAACAACACTAGAGAGAAGTGTTGCATGCATAACATTCCAAAGGATAACGATCGAGATCGAGTTGAATTCCTTTCTTATTGAGAGGGAGTGTTGAAAATAGCAACAATAAATGATAAAAATAGAATCCAGAAATTTAATTTGTCCTTGAATTAAATTTAGAATTAAAATTCGAATTTAGTCTCACCAACTGCTTGAAAAATAATTAATTAATTCGTCTTGAGTTAATTAGTTGGAGAAATTCAAGCTAGAAGTCTTTATGAAGTCATGCAACAATTATCCCTTAAATTAAGGAGATTATCCCTTAAATTAAGGAGATTATCCCTTAATTAAGGAGATAAGATTGAGTTATATTTGAGTTGTAATTAATTAGCTCAGTTTACTGAGTTAAGTCTAGTTAAATTAGTTCCAAACTGTTTGAGGAACTAATTGTGAGTTATCAGTCCATTGATGCATGCATACACTCAACTAGTGTACTCTAGATAACTAAATATTCCCTCATCGAAAACTCATGCATGTCTATTCTGAGAAAGACCCAGTTGAGCTCAATGTCAAGGACAATGTACTATCAGTTGCATGTTTTCTCCTATAAAGGAAACTCATGCATGCAGTCAAGGTAAAGTTCCTTGAGGATTGCATAGTTTTACAGGGTGTGAGATCAGTATTACACTTGGTAACAGTAGGATCACCCAGGAGAAACAACGCAAGGAAATAGGAGGCTTGGAGGGCAGAGGAGAAGGTTTGTGAGAAGCCTTGTTTGCCTATGAACATCCAGGAGGATTGTATTGAGAGCTAGCTAGCAGTGGGAGCTAAGGATTTGTGTAATTCTGAGATATTTCCACCTTGTATGATAATACAGATAGTGGGGTTTTTAGCTGAGGCTTTCCCCTGATTATTATTTTGTGTTTCATGTGCATTGATTCTTCTTCTGGTTATATGTGTTCAGCTTTATCTTGCTCAAATATTTTAAGCTTCCGCAAGTTTGATAGTAGAAGTAGATTATAATATTTTGCTTTGGTATATTGCATTATCGAGTTAATCTACAATCAGATTTTCTACATAGATCTCAGAGGTAGATTTGTAGAGAATTTGCAGAATTTCTACACTTGCTGTGGATTTGGAAGTGTTTAAATTCCCCTTGGATATTTTGTTGATGTGGCAGATATTAGCCAAAATTTGTGCTTACAACTTTAACTTTCGTTTAATGGTTATGTTCAAGATCATTGTTATTGATCGTTGTATTTTGACATCTTGAATTAATTAATAACGATAAGCACACCTAATTAGTTTTCTAAACCCCATAGTCAATACGATTCAAACATGTAGCTCACTATTCATAATTGTGTCATATATACTCACTATTGTTTACTTTTTGTCATGCAAATCAGTCTTTTAGAGACAGATTTTTATGTTGTCACAACAAATTTACATGATTCACAAGGGGAGAAATCAACCTTTGGTGTAATTGTAGATATTAGGTTTTATAATTATAAGTAATTTATAGGCTATAAATGTCTTCAAAGTTTCACTTCTAATTCAGTATTCAATTGAAAATATCGAATATCTTATACACAACTAATTTTCCCTCCACCTACTTTTCATAACTTCCATAACCATTAGGTAGGGACCTACAACTTCGATGTTATTTTTCTTGTTTACTAAAAGGTTTTCCAATACTTTACAAAATTGTATAATTTATTGAAAGTTGTAGAATTTACAATTTATAAAGTTTCAAGGTATATTTTTTTAAAGTCTAATTCTTTAAAGGGTGTTAGCTCAATGGAAGAGCACTTGCTTTAGAAGTAGGAGGTTGGTGGATCGATTCCATCATGCCCTGATATTTATATGGAATGTCGATGATCATTTTTTGGTGACGAAGGCTCTTTTGACCATCACCAATGAGCTTATGGTGACATTTTTACCCTCACCAAAATGTGAAATGGCGACAATCATTGTTTGTCATTATAATCATTATTCATGACAAACCTTGAATGTCACCACAACACCTATACTTCTAGGAATGCGTCTTTTGGTGATGTTCAATTTGTTGTGACAGAGGCTCTTTTAACCATCACCAATGAGCTTATGGTAACATTTTTCTACCCTCACCAAAATATGAAATGGTGATGGTCAATGAACGTCGCCATATATATGCATCAATAGTGATGGCCATGAAATGCCCATCACAATAACCCATTTTTCATATGAAATGGTAAGGATCACTATGCATCATTATAATCATTATTCGTGATGAAACTTGTATGTCACCACAAAACCTATATTTTTGGCGACACCACCTTTGGTGACGTTCAATTTTTGGTGACAGAGGCTAAGGTTATCACCATTGCTCATATGAAATGGTGATGGTCATTATCTGTCATTATTGGTGACAGGCCTTGAATGTCACCACAACACCTATACTTTTGGTGATGCCACCTTTGATGACATTTAGTTTTTAGTGACAGAGGCTATTTTGACCATCACCAACGAGCTTATGTTGACATTTTTTGACCCTCACCAATGTCCTTTATTCTTGTAGTGACATACAATTTGTTATAGAAGCAAGTGAGATGAAGAAACAATTATAGCAGCGACTAGAACAAGGTGTCATTCAATTGAGTACATCACCATGTGGGTCACCCATTGTCATTGTGTCAAAGAAGGATGGAACTTGGTGTATGTGTATAGATTAGAGGGCGTTGAAAAAAATCACGCTCAATAATAGGTACCCCCTGCCTAGGATATGATCTGTTGGATCAGTTGTAGCAAGCAAAATACTTCACCAAGCTAGACTTAAAGTCTGGATATCACCAAGTTTTAATCAAATAAGAAGATACCTGAAAGACCTCCTTCAAAACTAGGCAAGGTTTGTATGAGTGGTCAGTCATGCCATTTGTCTTATGTAATGCACCAACTACATTTATGAGATTAATGAATGAGGTGTTTCAACAGTTGTAGAGTCAGATTCATGTGCACGATGGCAACAACACCATGAACTGCCATCTCCAGGATAGGCTACTTTACAGGTTGGATAAGTTATGTGTTCCTAAAGGTAAGTGATCACAGCTAATTATAGAGGCTCGCACCTTTAAGGTTGCAGGGAACTTTGGTGTAGGTAAGACCGTGGCCAAACATGCAGAGGTATGTGTATTGACCCAAGATGCAAGAGCGGGTAGCTAGGCTCTGTTGTGGCCACCAACAACCCCCCTCCTTATTTAGTATTAGATATAACACTAAGTAAGTGGGGACCCTTAGTAAAAATTCAAAAATTCAATTAAAACTCATGTATTTTACTCCTTAAGAAAACATCGCATCGCGCAGAGACCGATAGGACATTTCCTTATGAGTAAAAATGATAAACTACGAAAGTGCGACGCGAATTTCATCGCATCGCATGTATTAAGAAACACTCATATTGGAATAACCTTAAAAAATCACCGATGGCCGATATGCGATATCGCATAAAAACACATAACCATTTAACGATTATAACAATCTTGTGATAGCGTGATGCTGCGATCTGCGATCTTGCGATCGCGCGATACAGCAATCTGCGATTCTGCGATAAGTGTGATTGAGAAACCCTGCGATAACACATCTTAATGAAAAATGTGATAATGCGATACTGCGATGATGCGATGCTGCGATGCGAATCACAGAAACTGTCCATCGCAGATTTTCCCCGGCTCAACATTCAAGAAAAGCTGTCCATAAACCAAAAATTGGATACGCGCTTTAATGAAAATTAATGAATGATACGCCAAGTGATAATAAAAGACAGTTTTGAGTTTTTCGAAGAATCAGTTCACGTCAGGTGGCATGTTTTTGTACATCCGTAGAGCTTAGAGCTTTCTTGTCAATTTTTATTATCATTACTTTATCCTCATGTGTGAACTGTAGGAATGAAAAACAAAAACAACATGAAGCAATGTGCAGGAAGAAATAAAGGAAAAGGGTAAAGCTCCAATGCTCGGAAACAGAGAAGAGATGCCCTTATGAACGGATATCGCATGCAACAGAGCCGCAAATTCACAGAACGCTGTTGAGCTATCCATTACAGATCTTTCAGTCATAGCCATGGTTGAATGAGTAGTTGAACAATGTTGATATCAACAGGCGATTTAACACTCAAGGTCAGAAGCTCACGAAAGCAGTATGTTTACAAAATTTTGAAGCTTATACCCGGTGAAGGAAAAGGTGCTAAAGGCGAAAAACGCACCAGAAAGGCCCGGATCAAAGAACAGAGGCAGTTTCTGATGCGCGATTAGCGCCTAGCGCTAATCGCGCATCGCTGAGAAAATTGCTCAAAAAGCAAAGTCCCTAACTGCTTAGTCACTCGTAAGCCCGGAAAACGCAAGAAAGCAAAGGCAGAAGCAATTCGAGGATTAACCAAGTGGAACTTGGATTATTACTGGGCATACACAGTAAATCCACATAGCCAGAGGATGATTCTCAAGTATATCTTCTATTTTGCTGAAAAGATGGTGCCAGCTCTTACCATTTCTGTTTGCTTAGCTCAACCAAAAGCGGAAGACAGTCAGCCGACTCTACCCAGGCAAATATTGAATGCTCACAACATTAAGGAGCAAATGCAGAAATAGTTAGATATTAGATTTAATTTTTAGAAATAGTTTTGCTTAGAAAAAGGGCGGTCATTTAAACCGTATCCTGAATCTATGTAATTAAGTTATTTAGTTAGTAGTATTTAAACCCTTCTCATGCATTTAGAGAAGGGTCTAGAAATTGATCAAAAACTTGTCCTCAGAACATGCACTTTTGCACCCTCAGAGGAGGTTTTGGTGAATGAATGGATCAAGATTTTTTGATGTTTGCATTTGATATCTGCTACTGATGTTGCACTTTTGTACTCTTAGTAGATGTTAGAGCAAGGAGAGATAAATCATTGTTGCTTGAAGCTTATGAGTAGGACCAGTCATAAATGGTACTTTTATCTCTTGACCATTTCTGCTTATATGTTAAAGTGATATACAATTTTTAGTTGTTTATATGTTATTGCATGAATGCTTGAGTTATCATTTGGCACTTTTGTACGGTGGTAGCTATTTATTTATGTATAATGTATGAATAGCTTATTATGCGATATGCTGTTCACAACTGTTTCGCCTAACTTTTTATGCGAAGTGGTTCATCTTAATTGATTTCCTTTCTTATAATCGCTGAATGATCTTTATTACCAGTTGTTATTTGAAATCTCTTTAGATCGCATAATAGAAGAATTACATCCCAGGTTAGCATATATTTAGATGTGCTGTTTATTAGATTACAATAGCATAGAATTAGATTAACGTTTGAATTAGAATAGCTTAGATAGGTATTGTTAGATCAGCAACATTGAATTCTACACACACACACATAGATTGGGAAACTGGTCCCATTATCCCCAGTCGGACCCGCTATACCAAACGGATAAGGAGCTGCCAACCAAGGTCCGGACCGGGCGGGTATCCCCCTTGTTGTCGACCCAATTTTCGGGGCTTCAACATATTTGGCGCTAGAAGGAGGGCACGAACTATGAATGGCAAGTAAATCCAAATATGAATACCCTTCTGAGAGTAAATCACCCTCATCAACTCCCCCGACTTCCCCATTACATTTAAATCTAGAGTCAGAAGTCACTCAAGTATCAACCGCTGTTACACACCCTGATATTTTAGAACAATCTACCGTTGAACTTCCTGAAGTCGAATCCCTGATTCACAAACTTCAGTGATTTTCCATTTCTCCTCAGAAGTCTGATAAATCTCAAGGCAGCGCGACTTCGCAGTACAACCCTGCTCATCCCCTGACCAGGCTAAAGAGTGAAAAGTTTGGCGTCCAGCCAACTGAATTACCTCTTCCCACCAGGAAAAGAGTGAGGGAATCACCGCAAGAGTCTGATAGTGAGACTCTTTCGTCAGCATCGTCCATCTCAACTACTTCACCGCGAAGTCAACCATCCACACCTCCACTCCAGATCATCGTCCATCCGTTCACTGGAACCCCCACAACCCCTCTTCAATCATCTACGATCGTAGTATCCTCATCTTCCCAGCCACAGGGATCATCTCCTGCACTTTCCTCGGTTAGCAGTTCAACAATGGCCCAGTTTCCATGGAATAACCCTGGGGCAGTCTTAATGCCTGCACCCTTGAGTCAAATACCGACCCATCCTGAGAAATGGCTGCCTAAATTCAATCCCGAGGCAGGCATGCTAGCAGAAGAGCACATAAAAAACTTTATGCCTTCCATTAATCTCAATGGAGTTACTAATGAAGATGTTGTTGTTCGGCTTTTTCCCTATACACTGCAAGGAACAGCCGGGTCATGGTACTTTTCATTACCCTCCGGATCCATCACAAGTTGGGACATCTTCCAGGACCAATTCCTAACCAAGTTTGGTGATGACAGGTCGACGACAACATTAATCAATGACCTATCCAATCTTAAAGCCAAAGCTAGAGAGCCTATCAAGGATTTCAATTTACGGTTCAACAAAATTTTCAACAAAATTCCTACTGCTTCCCAGCCCAGCGAAGAAGTACAATGTGAATGGTATATTACCGCTCTGCCATCGAACAAATCAATCTTCGTGGATAGGGAAAATAAAATAACCTTAGCTGATAACATGAAAGAGGCGATAGCAGTAGAGAAACGAATAATAGCCCTGGAAAAGAGATCCGCGATAGAGGAACGTAAGTCCAAAAAAGTCACCTTCAAGGAAGACTCCAAGAAGAAACAAGCAAAAGATCCTTTTGATTTGAAAGGATTGCAGAAATTTCTAAAGACCATGTCCAATGAGATGGTCGACATAAAAAAACAAGTAGCAGAAACTTCTTCGAAAAATCTACAGAGCTTTTAAAATAAGTCCTTCAACGGATGCAAAGCCACCCAATGCCATTTCAAATGTTGAATCCGAGGAAGAGGAAGAGGAAATTGCCACTGAAGGGCAGACCGATGACGAAGAAGTTGTGGAATTACAAGGAATGTGGGATTTCATCCTCCCACAAGAAGAAGATCAAGAAGTATTTCCAGTTAGCACACGAAGCAAAAATCAGCTTGATCCTCCCCAAACTACCCGTAAGCCAAAGAGTGCAAGCTCTGCAACAAAGAATAAAGTCGCAACAAAGAAAACGACATCTAAAGCGACTCAAACTAGCCCAGTCCAAGCAAATGAAACAACTCCATCTAAAACACTGATAGTGTCGGATGAAATGGAGTACAATATTATTGATGACATGAAGAAGACTAGGGCTAATATCACCCTTTACGAACTGAGCAAGTTGAAACATCAATAGAAGATAATGATGAAAGAATTACATGCCGTGCCAGTTGCACCTTTGCCTGCCGCTGTACTTTCTCAAGCTTCCCACAACATGGGAAGACCTCCAACTAACACGATCAATAAGATTGATCCAAATGACATCGCCTTAATTGGAGGAAGATCAAGATTTCACACTCCCTCGTTTCTCCTTACTTATGAAATATTCAATAAAAATGTGCACAATTGTTTGGTAGATTCCGGTGCTTCATCGAATATTTTACCCAAATCTATATATGCCAAGTTAAATGTTCAACCACAGAAATCCGCAGTGCACATAGTTCAGCTAGATCGATCTCAAGTTGAAGTGATTGGCGAACTAAATCAAGTAACCATAAGATTGTCATCCAACCCGAAGCTATGTCAGGTTATTGACATTCTAGTTGCTGATATCCCAGAATTCTATGGCTTAATTCTTAGCAGGGATTGGTCAGAGAAACTCCATGGATACTTCGCAACCGACTGGTCACACATGTGGCTGCTCTACAACGGTAAACCGAATCAAATAAAAGTTGAACGAGAGCTACACTAGAAGTACATAGTAACGGAGTTAGAGGGAGAAAATGAACCAGTAGCATATAACAACAACATTATTGGCAATTACTCGGTAGATTCTTTCCTCAGAAATTTCAATGCTCATGCGTCACCCTATTTAGAACACTCTATTTTGTCCCAAGTCGAAAATTTTTCTCGAACTGATAGTTTGAGATGTATCAATTTTTTAGATAAACCTGTAAAAAAATCTTTGTTTTGGAAATTATTTTTTGATGGCTCTAGTTCTAACGAAGGAGCAGGAGCAGGATGCGTTCTGATGAGTCCAGAAGCAGATAAAATCATGCTCACATGCAGACTTGAATTCGATTGCACAAAAAATACAGCAGAATACGAGGCTTTGGTTCAAGGCCTATACAAAGCAATCGGGTTAGATGTCAAGTATCTTCAAGTTTTTGGAGACTCTGAGATTGTGGTTAAACAGGTACGTAACACTATACATTTCTTATCAGGTCATTTAAAACACTATCAATCCTTAGTACAAGATCTGACTGAGCATTTCATAGCGTTTAATATTTCTTCAATCCCCAGGTTCCAAAACGCAAGTGCAGACCTTTTGGCTAACGTAGCTTCTAAGCTTATTCCATCCGAAGATTTTAGTCCAGATAGATTCTCAATAGAATTAATCTTTATACCGTCCATTCCTGAAAACATCACAAATTGGAGAGTATTCAATGACGATCCTGATATCGTAAATTTCCTCACGTCTGAAGGATCCTACTCCAACCAAATAATTGACGAAGACCAGCACGATCGACAATTGCAATAAAATAGCACTAATAATGCTATACCTAAGTCGGTGGTCAAGTTAGAAGACTTGTACGATTTGAAAGATCGGTTTAAGAGGTCTACCAATTCAAAAGTCCAAAGTTTAACCTTGAACTACGAATTAGTAAACCTAGGGACTGATGCTAAACCACAAAACATTAATCTAGGCCTCGGCCTAGCCCCTGAAGAGAAACTAGCGTATATTTGTCTTTTGAGACAATATAAAAACGTTTTTGCCTGGAATTATGACGAGCTGAAAACATACGACACTTCCATCATCCAGCATACTATTCCCATGATCGATAACGAAAAACCTGTCCAACAAAAGCTGAGAAAGATCCACCCCAATTTAGAAAATCAGATAAAAACTGAGCTCAATAAGTTACTGAAAGCCAGGATAATCTTTCCCGTCAGACATTCCAAATGGGTCTCCAATATGGTCCCGTTAGAAAGAAAAACAGAGATATTAGGATTTGCATTGACTTTCGGAACCTTAACAAAGCCTGTCAAAAAGACAATTTTCCTCTTACACCTATGGAGCAGATACTGTAGGCAGTGGCGGGCTTAGAATTAATGTCTTTCTTGGATGGATTTTCAGGATACAATCAAGTCTTGGTACATCCTGATGATCAGTTGAAAACCACATTCAAAACTAAATGGGGCACATACACATATCAGAAGATGCCATTTGGTTTGATTAATGCTGGTGCCACATTTCAGAGAGCCATGGACATCGCATTCAAAGGTTTAGTCAATAAATCTATAGTAATTTATTTGGATGAAATAACAGTGTACTCGAAGAAGCGAGACGATCATCTCAAAGACCTGAAACAAATATTTCAACGATTTTTAAGGTATGGAAATTCACTTAACCCAAAGAAATCTTTTTTCACACTAAGTGAAAGGAAACTTCTAGGATTCATAGTGTTAAAATCCGGTATTCACATTGATCCCGACAGAATCAAAGAAATTTCTGAAATCCCTACCTCATAACAAAAAATCCATGCAATCTTTCCTTGGTCAAATCAATTTTGTAAAGAGATTCATTCCAGATTTTTCACGAATCGTGTCTCCTTTGCAAACCATGATTAAAAAGAATTCAAATTTTAAATGGGGTCAAGATGAACATGAAGCATTCAACCTGATCAAGCAAGCTATTATTAATGCTCCATCTTTAGCGACTCCGAATTTTTCAGAACCTTTTATTTTATACACATTTGCCTCAGATAAGTCATATGCTGCGATTCTAACTCAAGCAAATCAAGAAAAAGCGGAAGCTCCAATTGTTTTTTTTAGCTCAAATTTACAGGGTGCTGAACTAAATTATTCAGACATGGAGAAACAGGCTTATGCTGTTTTCAAAGCGGTCAAATACTTCAGACCTTTCTTACTTAAAACCCATACTAAGATCATAGTACCGTTTCCAGCGATAAGGAATCTTCTAGTACAGAGGGATGTGGGTGAGAAAAGGGCCAATTGGGTTACTGCCTTACAGGAATATGACCTTGAGATCAAACCATCAAACATTGTAAGAGGTCAAGGCTTCTGCAAAATGCTGGCTGGAGCATTGAAAATTTCTGAAATTCCATCTGAAGAGGTACAAATGTGTGAGGTAAGCCTAAACGATTCAGAATCACTATATGCTGATATCATTTATTATCTTAAGAATGGGTATGCTCCTTCACACCTTGATCATACTAAGAAAAGAGCCCTAAGGTTGAAAGCTAAGCAATATCAGCTTATAAATGATATTCTTTTTAGAAAAAATTATGATTCTGTTCTTCTTAGGTGTCTTGAGAAAGCTGAAGCTGAAAAAGTTTTGCAGGAACTCCACGATGGGCCAGCAGGCGGACACTATGCTGGAGATGCTACTGCACATAAAATCTTACTTGAGAAGATGTCAAGTCTGCCAAACTATTGCTGGAAGACAAAAGAAGTCGTCCCTGCCACTACAGTCGGTAAACATTGAGCAACCTTTCAGTCAGTGGGGCTTGGACATAATAGGTGAGATCGTTCCTCACTCTTCTAAGCAGCATAGATACATCCTCACGACAACAGATTATTTTACTAAATGGGTAGAAGCAGTTCCACTCAAGACAGCTAATTCTGAAAATATCATTGAATTCATAGATCAATTTATAATCACTAGGTTTGGATTGCCATCCGCTTTAATGTTTGATAATGCATCATACTTTTCTGGAAATGCAATGACTAAATTTGCACTTAAAAGAGGATTCAAACTTAAATATTCGGCCAATTACTACCCACAAGGTAATGGGTTAGCTGAGTCAAAAAATAAAAACCTAATCAGGATTATTAAAAGAATAGTTGACCAAAATCAAAAGAATTGGCACAAGGCTTTGATATATGCTTTATGGGCAGATAGGATAACGCAAAAAGCTTTTATCGGCACTTCTCCCTTTAATTTAGTTTATGGGAAAGAAGTGGTTCTTCCGACTCACTTAGCCATTCCTTCTTTGTCTTTAGTACAATACATTGATGAAGTACCCGCTTCCTCCTTACAGCTAAGACAAATGGAAATAATTAAATTAGAAGAAAAACGAGAGCAAGCTAAGAAAACGCATGCTCATCATCAAGCACTAGTAAAATCCTCTTTTGATTCAAACATAATTACCAGAAAAGATTTTCATATGGGAGATTTAGTTTTAAAGTGGGACAAGGCTCATGAAGAAAAGGGAAAACGTACAAAATTTCAAAGGATGTGGCTTGGTCCTTTTCAGATTGTTGAAGTCATAGGTCCATCAATGTTTGTGTTACAAGATTTAGTAGGTAAGAGGGATCCTTTGCCTGTTAATGGACAAATTCTCAAGAAATATTTTCCATAGAAGATTATTCTTCTATTTTTATAGAATAGTTTTTCTTTTTCATAATAAAACCCATTGTGAATGGTTACATTAGGTATTTACGAAAAAGACACCAATTCTCTTTCAGATTTTGAAATTTTCGCTTGTATAAATAGCAAATCTTTTTGAAAATTGATCTTTATTATTGACAGATACAGTTAAAAACTTTAGCCTAGATATGATACTAGTTTCAACTTCAAAGAATTTGATAAAAGCAACCTTTAGTGAAGAAATTGTTTTATCTCAGTATAATGAAAGGTATCAATAACAAAATAAAGATTCTCTGTAGAACAACTGTTTCCAAAAAACTCTATTATTATCGTCCAGAGCTATCTTAAGGAAACAATGACTTCCTCCCTGCTAAGGAAATCACAGCCTTCAGAGGAATAATCCAAGGATACACTTTATCTTGAAGAATGAGAGGTCTCATCACGAGCCAGCTTATCATTATCACATATATTATAACTTGCTGACTTTGCCAATACTGTCTACCACAACAGGGCAATGACTCAAGATTGTTGCAATCAAAAGACAAGGGGTCTCATCACGAGCCAGCTTGTTCAACAAAGTTATAAATCAAGTGACTGACTGTGTCATAATTTGGCTACCAAACCAAGACATTGTTCTTTAAGAATGAAAAAGAAAATCAAAGCAATAAGTGTGGATATGGATTTTTCTTTGAAAGTTGTAGGTCACCTTAAGTAGGATACATGATCATTGCTGGGTAACAGGTAACCTGTCGAGGCTATAAACGCCTGCTGGCAGCAGAGGCTCTACCTACGACAAATGAGCATATTTAAAACTGGTTTACAGAGGAGACTTTATTTTATTTTTACAAGACCAAGTAATGGATGATGTAAATACAAGGACTAGCCTGAGGAAGCAAATAATTAGAGTAGAAAGATTTTGAAACAAAATATCATTGACAGTTTAGAGCATAATGTACTCTATCTTTCCATAACAAAGTTTAATTTTCTGAAAAATTTTCTGTTTTGGAAGTTTGAAAAATTCAATAGAAAAACAGAGATAACTGGTTCTTCCAAGTGAATCGCCAATTGTTGTGGCCACCAACAACCCCCCTCCTTATTTAGTATTAGCAATAACACTAAGTAAGTGGGGACCCTTAGTAAAAATTCAAAAATTCAATTAAAACTCATGTATTTTACTCAAGAAAACATCGCATCGCGCAAAGACCGATAGGACATTTCCTTATGAGTAAAAATGATAAATTGCAAAAGTGCGATGCAAATTTCATCGCATCGCATGTATTAATAAACACTCATATTGGAATAACCTTAAAAAATCGCCGATGGCCGATATGCGATATCGCATAAAAACACATAACCATTTAACGATTATAACAATCTTGCGATAGCGTGATGCTGCGATCTGCGATCTTGCGATCGCGCGATACAACAATCTGCGATTCTGCGATAAGCGCGATCGAGCAACCCTGCGATAACACATCTTAATGAAAAATGCGATAATGCGATACTGCGATGATGCGATGCGAATCGCAGAAACTGTCCATCGCAGATTTTCCCCGGCTCAACATTCAAGAAAAGTTGTCCATAAACCAAAAATTGGATACGCGCTTTAATGAAAATTAATGAATGATACACCAAGTGATAATGAAAGACAGTTTTGAGTTTTTCGAATAATTAGTTCACGTCAGGTGGCATGTTTTTGTACATCCATAGAGCTTAGAGCTTCTCTAATTGATTTCATCTTAATTGATTTCCTTTCTTATAATCGCTGAATGATCTTTATTACCAGTTGTTATTTGAAATCTCTTTAGATCGCATAATAGAAGAATTACATCCCGGGTTAGCATAGATTTAGATGTGCTGTTTATTAGATTACAATAGCATAGAATTAGATTAAAGTTTGAATTAGAATAGCTTAGATAGGGATTGTTAGATCAACAACATCAAATTCTACACACACACACATAGATTGGGAAACTGGTCCCATTATCCCCAGTGGGACCCGCTATACCAAACGGATAAGGAGCTGCCAACCAAGGTTCGGACCGGGCGGGTATCCCCCTTGTTGTCAACCCGATTTTCGGGGCTTCAACAGGTTCATAAGAGGATGCATGCTTTATTGTACCATCAAGCCTAGCAACAGGAAAAATGGTCTATATCATCCCTTACCTGTACCCACTCGTCCTTGGGAAAGAATTTATGTGGACTTTGTGGGAGGTTTACCAAAACCTAGAAAGGGACATGAATACTTGTTCATGGTAGTTGACATGTTCAGCAAGATGTGTGTGCTGATTCCCTATAAAAAGACCATCAGTGGGTAAGAAACAACAAACTTATTCTTTGGACAAGTTTGGGAGCACTTTGGAATATAAAGGAGCATCATTTTAGACATGGACACAATATTTCTCAATGCATTATGGACTACATTGTGGGAGATGATGGACACAAAGTTCAAGATATCTATAGCATTCCATCCACAGACAGATTGGAAAACAGAAGTAGTCAACAAGACTTTGGTGTAGCTTCTGAGGGGATACAACCATAAGCATCTAAAGACCTGGGATAAAAATATGGTATATATACAACATTCTTAAAATATAGCAGCCCACACTTCTATTGGAAAGTCCCCATTTTAAACAATTTTTTGGATATTTGCCACCTTCACCTACGGAAATTGCATATGGGAAACAAGGAGGAGTGAGGGAAGATCTTATGGGAGATGCCTTAAGGGTTGAAAAAATTACAAAGAAGATTAAGTAGATCCATATATAGGTATAAGTGACAATGTATAAGTCACTGGAGTAATATAAGTCCAAGCATGATCAACATAGAACAAAGAAAACGTTCAAGGTGGGAGATAGAGTATGGCTATAGTTGAACAAGGAGAGCCTACAGGGGCATGGTAAGAATATCAAGGCTCTGAGGTATGCTCCATTTTAGATACTACAAAAGGTGGGTAATAATTCCTATTGACTTATTTTTCCACTATATATGTGCATTGACTCAGTTGTGAATGTAGAGAATCTGAAACTCTATGAGCCTTCCATGCTCAATCAAGAAGAGGAATACGTCCTACCTTCTGTGGAGGATTTTACATTGCATGCTCGGTTAGAGTTTACAAAAGATATCATTTTGTAGAAGATGTCCAAAACTACAAGATATGGGCAGCATGACCTCTAACAAATTGGGTTGAAAGGACTACTTCTAGGTAAAGCTAAATGGTACACCAAAGAGAATGTGGAGGAAAATTTTCGTCACCTAATTTAGTAGAAGATTTTTGGGGAAAAAATGATGAGCCTCATCATTGGGTAATTATATGGGCCTTAATTCACCTCCTAGCCTAGTCAAACCAACTATTCTCACAACTTATTGCATACTTTTGATTATATTTTGTTTATGAGATGAGTTAGAGTTGGATATTTTGCTTTGTGGTCTAATGTGCATTTAATGCAGGATTAAAGGATAAAAGCAAGGAATTTTGGCAAAGACCTTGGTCAAAACTCGAATGGGACAAGGGAGAGGAATTATAGGAGGTAAATCCTCCTCATTTACTACCCCTCCATTCGAATATTCCTCCATCAGCTCGGAATGCAAACATCCAAATCATGAGGACTAGAAAGCAGCCGAGCAAGTGAAAGACAAAGCACCAATTTATCTCAAGTTTTGGAGCCGAGCCTCCCTAATTTTAAGGAATTCGTTGGAGACTTCATATGTATAAGTAGAGAGGCCTAGGACCTTAGTAGGATTCGGATTTTTTATTGTAAAACTCTACTCTATTTTCGAGCTGCAAGACTTGTGACAGTTTTTGATGTAATCCATTGTTTTGATAATAAGAATGAGTTTTGTTTTGAGCCAGCACTGAGTTAGCTCAGAGGGATGAAGCTCTTGGGTTAGGGCCCAACCCTAGTAGCCAAGGATCCTCTTTATTGTACATGTATGCTAGCATAGATTCATAGTTTAATTGTTCATTTGCTTAAGTAGCTGCATTTCCATTACAACAGTGTAGAGTAGATTGGTTGTATGTTAGTTTGCTTCCATTTGTGCCTTATTTCAATTAGCAGGTTAGAAAGGAGAAAAATATCACCATAAGGTTGTCAGCAGGTGTCTCGGCCTCACCTCCTCCCTCTGGGACCATGACTTGAGGAAGAGACCCTTCAGCAACCCCAGAAACACAGATTTCTAGTTCTTGCATGAGATTTGGAGTTTGTTGTCTTGATTCAGTACTTGGTTCATTTCATTGTCATCTTTTTCCATTACTCTATTTTTTCAATAAGATCTCACTCATGTTCTCATTTCCTTCAGCACTTTCTTCATGCATAATATGGGCAATTGATTCATGCTTTTCTAGTTTATGAAGATGTATCTTGTTGCATAGTTCTTGAAAGACACACATGTTTTAAGCACTGTAGGTACTTCAGGAGGAGGTCTAGACTTCATCACCAGCATCCATCTTCCACCTCATCAACCTTAACCATCTCTTGTTCCACCACCACCCTCACTAGTTTTTTTGCCCTTTTCATTGAAATCCCACTAGACACATTGAGTGAATCTAGTCATCTCTTCTCTTGGATATTGACTCTTGAGTGTTCCTATACCTACTAACACCCTATCCCACTCATCACACACCTTTTCCTAGCTTCCCAACACCTCCAACACCTCACAATTAGCTCTCGGTTGTATCCTGTAGGTTTCCTGTAATTCCTACAGGATCATCCTGTAGGTTTCTAGTACATCCTATAGGTTTTCCTGAAACGGCCTGTTTTGAGGCCGAATTGATGGGGAACCTCTAGGAAGTCACAAAAAGCCTCCTAGGACCCTTCCACACCATCCAATCACTCCATAAACCTTCTAGCCATCCTCAACCACCTTCCATCCACCTGTCACATCCATAAGAACAATTAAATTGCATGCTTGATTTTACCCAAAAAACCAAAAAAAAAGTGAAAACATATTTAGTTTAGTTTTCTTGCTCACACATTAGTATGGTTTGATGCTCTTTACTTTTGTAACTTAGATAGCAACATTAGGTTAGTGTTGATGTAGCAATTCTGCTTAGCATAGCTACTTAAATGGTTAATTAGGATATGGTTTGATTTAGCATTACATGTTGTTTTCCTCGTTACTGCAGTAGAGTAGCTCTCTTAGAATAGATTTGATCTTCTTCCATCAAAGAATCAAGCTTCTTCTAACTCTATAGAAGTCTGGCTTGGAACCCCTAGGGTCTCTCGTCGGATGAACAGTGACAACAGGCAGGACCTTCACTTTTACTTGTGCATATAGCATTGTCACCTCCAAGTTTGTACGAACCTCGGGTTGATAAGTAAAGCTAGTAGCCCAGGAGTTGCAACATCCTTGCTGCAATACTGGCGCTCATCACTTTTTGGTGCCGTTTCCGGGGAGGTGTCTGAGTAGAATGTGATTACTACTTTCTTTTCTTCTACTTCTTGTCTTCAATTTTCTACCATTAGTTTATTTCTGCAAAAGTAATCTAGTAGCTTCCTTTCTTTCATCTTTCATTATCTGCTTTCCTTTCCATTCTGCAAGTAGAATTTCAATTCAGCAAGTAGCTTCTTCATTTTGTTAGTGATTTTTCATTCAATCAACAATTTCATTTATGCAAAGTACTTTCCAGCTTAAAAAATAAATAAATAAATTAATTAATTAAAAAAAAAAAATTAAATTAAAATTAAAAAAAAAAACCAACCCAAAAACATTTTCTTTCATGCTTCGTAGGAATAGGGACAATTTAGGTATATTCTTGCCAAATACCCCACTGCATCCAACAACCAACCTTCTCTCTTCTCCGGTGGTTTTGAACTGGAGGAACCTTTAGGTGAGCAACCTGATGAAGAACCTACAGGGGGAGAAGAAGAAGAAGAATAAGAACCCATTCCTAATGAACTAATGGTTGAAAATTGAAATGACAGAGGGAATAGAGAGAGAGTTGAGGGTGCTTTCCCCATTAGGGAAACCAACGGGGACACTAAGATGAAGAATATAAGCCCCTCTAGACTACCTCATTTCCATGGCCTAACCATAGAGGAACCCGACACTTTCCTATTTGATTTTGTTGTTATATGCCGAACCTATGACTATGCAGATGATGAGAAAAAATTAAAAAAATTTCCATCTATCCTCAAGGATGCAGCATTGCGCTGGTTCGTGGGTTTACCTGGAGATAACATTACAACTTGGGCTTAGATGTAGTAGCCTTTTAACAACAAATATCGGGACTACTGTAGGTCAAAGGATACTAAAGAAGAAATTTTCAGGATGACCATGGGCCAGGATGAATCCTTAGAAGACTACAAGAAAGATTCCAGCTCAGTTACAAAAGGGCTAGGTGCACACTTGACTCCAAGTCACTAAAGCTGGTCCTACTCAGAGGAGTAGGGGAAGATATTCTGGATACCTTACATTTTTTAGCAGGAGGAGATATCTACCAATTACCCTATGAGGATATCAATACTGTCTTTAGAAACCATTCTAGTGCAGCCAGGAAAAAGGGTAGGGGTAGTCAACCTATGGCCAGTACATCATCTTCCAACTCATCCATCAAGGGTGAAATTGGAAATATGCTAGAAGATTTCAAAAGTGAGATGTTGCAAACCCTTGCCTTGTAATTAGACACCATGAACATCAAAAGGAAGTAAGAGGAAGCAGAGAGAGCCTTGGCCATCTTTTGCCCTAGATGCACCAGGAGGCATCCTAGGAATGAATGTCCATTGAACTGTATTGAGATTTGCTCGGTCTGTGAAGAAAACCACTCCATAGATAAGTGCCCTTCTTTACCCGGACTCAAAGCAATATATCAAGGAGCTAAAGGGGTCACTGAGCAGCTTTTCTACGTCAACCAAAGGAGACCTCACGGGCCTAGACCATACCAACAGGGCATGAAAGGGTCATCCCATGCATATTACAACCCCAACCAAACCACATCTATACCTTCATGGGGACCCCCTGCTCATCCTTTTTGGTCTACACCCCCTCCTTGGTCCTATGCATCTCAGTATCATTCCCAGCCAGCCAGCCAGTCATTTCAACCTTACGCTCTGCCACAACCTCAGTGGAATACACCACTCCAGGGGTGGAGACCCCAATACAACAATGCTCCACCTATATTGCCTCCACCACCTACCCAACCACAACTCCTACACTCTTCTCCACCCAAGCAACCCCAGATGCCTACCCAACCAAATCTGAACCCAAACAATAGGCAGGCTCAACAAGTATATAGTGGAGAGACATCATATCCATCTTAATTGATTTCCTTTCTTATAATCGCTGAATGATCTTTATTACCAGTTGTTATTTGAAATCTCTTTAGATCGCATAATAGAAGAATTACATCCCGGGTTAGCATAGATTTAGATGTGCTGTTTATTAGATTACAATAGCATAGAATTAGATTAAAGTTTGAATTAGAATAGCTTAGATAGGGATTGTTAGATCAACAACATCAAATTCTACACACACACACATAGATTGGGAAACTGGTCCCATTATCCCCAGTGGGACCCGCTATACCAAACGGATAAGGAGCTGCCAACCAAGGTTCGGACCGGGCGGGTATCCCCCTTGTTATCAACCCGATTTTCGGGGCTTCAACAGGTTCATAAGAGGATGCATGCTTTATTGTACCATCAAGCCTAGCAACAGGAAAAATGGTCTATATCATCCCTTACCTGTACCCACTCGTCCTAGGGAAAGAATTTATGTGGACTTTGTGGGAGGTTTACCAAAACCTAGAAAGGGACATGAATACTTGTTCATGGTAGTTGACATGTTCAGCAAGATGTGTGTGCTGATTCCCTATAAAACGACCATCAGTGGGTAAGAAACAACAAACTTATTCTTTGGACAAGTTTGGGAGCACTTTGGAATATAAAGGAGCATCATTTTAGACATGGACACAATATTTCTCAATGCATTATGGACTACATTGTGGGAGATGATGGACACAAAGTTCAAGATATCTATAGCATTCCATCCACAGACAGATTGGAAAATAGAAGTAGTCAACAAGACTTTGGTGTAGCTTCTGAGGGGATACAACCATAAGCATCTAAAGACCTGGGATAAAAATATGGTATATATACAACATTCTTAAAATATAGCAGCCCACACTTCTATTGGAAAGTCCCCATTTTAAACAATTTTTTGGATATTTGCCACCTTCACCTACGGAAATTGCATATGGGAAACAAGGAGGAGTGAGGGAAGATCTTATGGGAGATGCCTTAAGGGTTGAAAAAATTACAAAGAAGATTAAGTAGATCCATATATAGGTATAAGTGACAATGTATAAGTCACTGGAGTAATATAAGTCCAAGCATGATCAACATAGAACAAAGAAAACGTTCAAGGTGGGAGATAGAGTATGGCTATAGTTGAACAAGGAGAGCCTACAGGGGCATGGTAAGAATATCAAGGCTCTGAGGTATGCTCCATTTTAGATACTACAAAAGGTGGGTAATAATTCCTATTGACTTATTTTTCCACTATATATGTGCATTGACTCAGTTGTGAATGTAGAGAATCTGAAACTCTATGAGCCTTCCACGCTCAATCAAGAAGAGGAATACGTCCTACCTTCTGTGGAGGATTTTCCATTGCATGCTCGGTTAGAGTTTACAAAAGATATCATTTTGTAGAAGATGTCCAAAACTACAAGATATGGGCAGCATGACCTCTAACAAATTGGGTTGAAAGGACAACTTCTAGGTAAAGCTAAATGGTACACCAAAGAGAATGTGGAGGAAAATTTTCGTCACCTAATTTAGTAGAAGATTTTTGGGGAAAAAATGATGAGCCTCATCATTGGGTAATTATATGCGCCTTCATTCACCTCCTAGCCTAGTCAAACCAACTATTCTCACAACTTATTGCATACTTTTGATTATATTTTGTTTATGAGATGAGTTAGAGTTGGATATTTTGCTTTGTGGTCTAATGTGCATTTAATGCAGGATTAAAGGATAAAAGCAAGGAATTTTGGCAAAGACCTTGGTCAAAACTCGAATAGGACAAGGGAGAGGAATTATAGGAGGTAAATCCTCCTCATTTACTACCCCTCCATTCGAATATTCCTCCATCAGCTCGGAATGCAAACATCAAAATCATGAGGACTAGAAAGCAGCCGAGCAAGTGAAAGACAAAGCACCAATTTATCTCAAGTTTTGGAGCCGAGCCTCCCTAATTTTAAGGAATTCGTTGGAGACTTCATATGTATAAGTAGAGAGGCCTAGGACCTTAGTAGGATTCGGATTTTTTATTGTAAAACTCTACTCTATTTTCGAGCTGCAAGACTTGTGACAGTTTTTGATGTAATCCATTGTTTTGATAATAAGAATGAGTTTTGTTTTGAGCCAGCACTGAGTTAGCTCAGAGGGATGAAGCTCTTGGGTTAGGGCCCAACCCTAGTAGCCAAGGATCCTCTTTATTGTACATGTATGCTAGCATAAATTCATAGTTTAATTGTTCATTTGCTTAAGTAGCTGCATTTCCATTACAACAGTGTAGAGTAGATTGGTTGTATGTTAGTTTGCTTCCATTTGTGCCTTATTTCAATTAGCAGGTTAGAAAGGAGAAAAATATCACCATAAGGTTGTCAGCAGGTGTCTCGGCCTCACCTCCTCCCTCTGGGACCATGACTTGAGGAAGAGACCCTTCAGCAACCCCAGAAACACAGATTTCTAGTTCTTGCATGAGATTTGGAGTTTGTTGTCTTGATTCAGTACTTGGTTCATTTCATTGTCATCTTTTTCCATTACTCTATTTTTTCAATAAGATCTCACTCATGTTCTCATTTCCTTCAGCACTTTCTTCATGCATAATATGGGCAATTGATTCATGCTTTTCTAGTTTATGAAGATGTATCTTGTTGCATAGTTCTTGAAAGACACACATGTTTTAAGCACTGTAGGTACTTCAGGAGGAGGTCTAGACTTCATCACCAGCATCCATCTTCCACCTCATTAACCTTAATCATCTCTTGTTCCACCACCACCCTCACTAGTTTTTTTGCCCTTTTCATTGAAATCCCACTAGACACATTGAGTGAATCTAGTCATCTCTTCTCTTGGATATTGACTCTTGAGTGTTCCTATACGTACGAACACCCTATCCCACTCATCACACACCTTTTCCTAGCTTCCCAACACCTCCAACACCTCACAATTAGCTCTCGGTTGTATCCTGTAGGTTTCCTGTAATTCCTACAGGATCATCCTGTAGGTTTCTAGTACATCCTATAGGTTTTCCTGAAACGGCCTGTTTTGAGGCCGAATTGATGGGGAACCTCTAGGAAGTCACAAAAAGCCTCCTAGGACCCTTCCACACCATCCAATCACTCCATAAACCTTCTAGCCATCCTCAACCACCTTCCATCCACCTGTCACATCCATAAGAACAATTAAATTACATGCTTGACTTTACCCAAAAAACCAAAAAAAAAGTGAAAACATATTTAGTTTAGTTTTCTTGCTCACACATTAGTATGGTTTGATGCTCTTTACTTTTGTAACTTAGATAGCAACATTAGGTTAGTGTTGATGTAGCAATTCTGCTTAGCATAGCTACTTAAATGGTTAATTAGGATATGGTTTGATTTAGCATTACATGTTGTTTTCCTCGTTACTGCAGTAGAGTAGCTCTCTTAGAATAGATTTGATCTTCTTCCATCAAAGAATCAAGCTTCTTATAACTCTATAGAAGTCTGGCTTGGAACCCCTAGGGTCTCTCGTCGGATGAACAGTGACAACAGGCAGGACCTTCACTTTTGCTTGTGCATATAGCATTGTCACCTCCAAGTTTGTACGAACCTCGGGTTGATAAGTAAATCTAGTAGCCCAGGAGTTGCAACATCCTTGCTGCAATGCTGGCGCTCATCACTTTTTGGTGCCGTTTCCGCGGAGTTGTCTGAGTAGAATGTGATTACTACTTTCTTTTCTTCTACTTCTTGTCTTCAATTTTCTACCATTAGTTTATTTCTGCAAAAGTAATCTAGTAGCTTCCTTTCTGTCATATTTCATTATCTGCTTTCCTTTCCATTCTGCAAGTAGAATTTCAATTCAGCAAGTAGCTACTTCAATTTGTTAGTGATTTTTCATTCAATCAACAATTTCATTTATGCAAAGTACTTTCCAGCTTAAAAAATAAATAAATTAATTAATTAATTAAAAAAAAAAAAAATTAAATTAAAATTAAAAAAAAAACCAACCCAAAAACATTTTCTTTCATGCTTCGTAGGAATAGGGACAATTTAGGTATATTCTTGCCAAATACCCCCACTGCATCCAACAACCAACCTTCTCTCTTCTCCGGTGGTTTTGAACTGGAGGAACCTTTAGGTGAGCAACCTGATGAAGAACCTACAGGGGGAGAAGAAGAAGAAGAATAAGAACCCATTCCTAATGAACTAATGGTTGAAAATTGAAATGACAGAGGGAATAGAGAGAGAGTTGAGGGTGCTTTCCCCATTAGGGAAACCAACGGGGACACTAAGATGAAGAATATAAGCCCCTCTAGACTACCTCATTTCCATGGCCTAACCATAGAGGAACCCGACACTTTCCTATTTGATTTTGTTGTTATATGCCGAACCTATGACTATGCAGATGATGAGAAAAAATTAAAATTTTCCATCTATCCTCAAGGATGCAGCATTGCGCTGGTTCGTGGGTTTACCTGGAGATAACATTACAACTTGGGCTTAGATGTAGTAGCCTTTTAACAACAAATATCGGGACTACTGTAGGTCAAAGGATACTAAAGAAGAAATTTTCAGGATGACCATGGGCCAGGATGAATCCTTAGAAGACTACGAAGAAAGATTCCAGCTCAGTTACAAAAGGGCTAGGTGCACACTTGACCCCAAGTCACTAAAGCTGGTCCTACTCAGAGGAGTAAGGGAAGATCTTCTGGATACCTTACATTTTTTAGCAGGAGGAGATATCTACCAATTACCCTATGAGGATATCAATACTGTCTTTAGAAACCATTCTAGGGCAGCCAGGAAAAAGGGTAGGGGTAGTCAACCTATGGCCAGTACATCATCTTCCAACTCATCCATCAAGGGTGAAATTGGAAATATGCTAGAAGATTTCAAAAGTGAGATGTTGCAAACCCTTGCCTTGTAATTAGACACCATGAACATCAAAAGGAAGCAAGAGGAAGCAGAGAGAGCCTTGGCCATCTTTTGCCCTAGATGCACCAGGAGGCATCCTAGGAATGAATGTCCATTGAACTGTATTGAGATTTGCTCGGTCTGTGAAGAAAACCACTCCATAGATAAGTGCCCTTCTTTACCCGGACTCAAAGCAATATATCAAGGAGCTAAAGGGGTCACTGAGCAGCTTTTCTACATCAACCAAAGGAGACCTCCTGGGCCTAGACCATACCAACAGGGCATGCAAGGGTCATCCCATGCATATTACAACCCCAACCAAACCACAACTATACCTTCATGGGGACCCCCTGCTCATCCTTCCTGGTCTACACCCCCTCCTTGGTCCTATGCATCTCAGTATCATTCCCAGCCAGCCAGCCAGTCATTTCAACCTTACGCTCTGCCACAACCTCAGTGGAATACACCACTCCAGGGGTGGAGGCCCCAATACAACAATGCTCCAGCTCTATTGCCTCCACCACCTACCCAACCACAACTCCTACACTCTTCTCCACCCAAGCAACCCCAGATGCCTACCCAACCAAATCTGAACCCAAACAATAGGCAGGCTCAACAAGTATATAGTGGAGAGACATCATATCCATCTTATGTTGTAGAAATCCAGGAGATCAACCTAAGATCTAGGAGAATTCTCTCGGATAACCAACCTCCCCTCCACATAGGGAGGTTGAGGAAGAAAGAAAGGAAAGCAACCTTAGAGTAAATCCACCCTTTCCTGAGAGATTAGCCCAACCACTCCAACCTGCCCCAGAGGAAACTGAACTTCTGGCGGAATTGAAAAATCTATGTGTAAAGATCCCCTTTCTCTAGGAAATAAAAGATGTTCCCATTTACAATAAGTTAATTAAGGAGAAATGCTTCAAGCATCCTGGAAGAAGAAAAAGGGATGACCGTACCATTAATGTCATTGGGCAGCTATCTGACTTAACGTTGGGGCAGGTAATATGTCTGAAATATTTGGACCCTGGAAGCCCTGTAATAGATGTGCACATCAATGGCCCCATCGTCCCACACACTCTGATCGATCTTGGGGCTGAAATTATTGTGATGACCAAGGACACCATGCTCAAGCTCAACCTCCAAGGGTCATTGAGGAAGACCACAACAGTTCTGCAACTTACAGACCGTTCCACAGTCACCCCTGAGGGAATTGTGGAGGATGTGATGGTCTCCATTGACTCCTGGGAGTACCCTACAGATTTTCTAGTTCTCCAGCCTAAGGTTAAACTTACTAGTTATCCTCTCATCCTTGGGAGGCCATGGTTGGCCACAGCCGATGCTTACATTAGCTGCAGAGCTAGGAATATGACCATCAATAATGGGCATATGTCCAAACAGTTAGTCCTATACCCTCCTGCTCAACCTTCTCTAGAGCATGATTTACCTTTATGGTTGGAGGAGGAGGAAGAAGATGAGGTTTATTCTGCCCAACTTTATGCTTTGGAAGCAACCATAGGAGGAGGAAGAAGATGAGGTTTATTCCACCCAAATTTATGCTTTGGAAGCAACCATACGAGGAGGACAGCAAGATGAGGATGACTTAATTGAACACCTGCTCCAAAGTCCAACTACTGGTTCGTTACCATTAGAAGAAGAAGTAAGGGAAACCTAGAAAAATCATCCAATTGACTTATGCTTGGTCGATTCCAACCCATTCCGTGTCAAAACCATGGAATTCGGCCCAAAGAAAACCTTGAAAATTAATCCATCTCTTTCTTCTCTCAAAGAGGAAAAGCTATGCAACATGCTGAGAGAAAACCTAGAAGCCTTTGCTTGGAGTTACAAGGAAATGAAGGGAGTACACCCCTAAGTGTGTACTCACCACATATACATCAAAGAAGGTTGCAAGCCAGTCCGGCAACCATAAAGGAGGATGAATCCAACTCTTAAAGATATAGTCAAAGAAGAACTGCAAAAACTGCTAGATGAAGGATTCATTTACCCTATCTCTGACAGTGAGTGGGTCTCTCCTTTAGTGTTAGTTCCAAAGAAAAATGGTAAGTGGAGGATTTGTGTCGATTACAGGTAGTTGAAAAAAACCACAAAGAAGGATAATTTTCCCCTACCCTTCATCGACCAAGTGCTAGAAGGCCTAACAGGGAAAAAGTTTTTTTCTTTCCTAGATGGATGCAGTGGGTACAACCAAATCCAAATCTGCCCAGAAGACCAGGATAAGACCACATTCACATATCCTTGGGGTACTTTTGCCTATAAGGTCCTTCCTTTTCGCCTATGCAATGCTCCTGCCACTTTCCAGAGAGTAGCCTTGAGTATTTTCGCAAAATTAGTACATGATGCGTTCGAAATTTATATGGATGATTTTACACCTTATGGTCGTAATTTTCAAGAAGCCCTAACTAACCTAGGCAAAGTATTGCGCAAATGCATTGAAATGAACCTGTCTCTTAGTCCGGAAAAATGTGAATTCTTAATGACTAAAGGGAACGTGCTAGGTCATTCAATATCTCAGCAAGGACTGCAGGTGGACCCAAACAAAATAGAAATCATCCGAAGGGTCCCACCTCCGCAAAATAAGAGAGATGTCAAGAGTTTCTTGGGGTTAGCTGGATACTACCAAAGGTTCATGAAGGACTTCAGCAAGTTGGCCTCTCCTTTATTTGGTATGTTGGCCAAAGATTCTGAGTTTATATGGTCAAAAAGCTATCAAGAGGCCTTAGACATTCTAAATGGTAAGTTAACCACTGCACCAATTGTCCGAGGCCCAAACTGGGCCCTCCCTTTTCATATTCATGTTGATGCCTCACAGAAAGCCATAGGAGCAACCTTAGGTCAGGTAGAGGAGAAATTGCCCTATGCCATCTATTTTATCAGTAAGAACTTGTCAAAGGCTGAGCTAAATTATACAGTGACCGAAAAGGAACTCCTGGTTGTTGTGCATTCATTAAACAAATTTAGGAATTACATTACAAGCTATCAAAAATTTGTGCATACTAACCATGCTACAATCAAATATTTAATGAACAAACCAGATGTGAATGCTCAAATTATAAGGTGGTTGCTTTTATTACAGTAGTTTAATCTAACCATTGTTGACAAGCCTGGTAAAGAAAATGTTGTTGCAGACTTTTTATCTAGGGTGAATCTACCTGCAGGTGAAGAAGGAATGGTGGATGACCAGTTACCAGATGAGCACTTGTTTGCTATTTCAGTTCTCTCTCCATGGTTTGCTGATATAGCAAACTATTTGGTATCAGCACAGTTCCCACCAAACTTGCCCTCCAAAGAAAAGAGCAAGATAGTCAAGAAAAGCACCCCCTTCACTTGGATTGGGGCAATCTTTTCAAACTTGGCCCAGATCAAATCTTGAGAAGGTGTGTAAGGGAAGAGGAAGTTTTTGACATCCTTCTGACCTGTCATGATGGGCCTTGTGGAGGTCACTTTGCAGCAAGGAGGACAACATTCAAAGTGTTACAAGCAGGCTATTATTGGCCCACTCTTCATCAGGATGTGAAAAAGTACACTAGTCAGTGTGATCGGTGCCAGAGGATGGGAAATCCTACTCCAAGAGATGAAATTCCCCTACAACCTCAAGTGACTTTCGAGCCATTTGACAAGTGGGGCATGGACTTCATTGGGCCTATCAACCATCCTTCAAAGCAAAAACAATACATTATTGTGTGCACTGATTATTTGACTAAGTGGGCTGAAACCAAGGAAATTAAGGCAGAAACAGAAGAGAAGGTGGCTGAGTTCCTAAGGGAGAATGTATTCTACAAATTTGGGTACCCTAGAGAGCTAGTCACAGACCAAGGCAGCCAGTTTACCTCCAACATGATTGAAGAACTGCTCATCCATCACAAAATCAAGCATAGGACCTCCACTCCCTATCATCCACAAGCTAATGGGCAAGTGGAGGTGACCAACAGGGCACTGGAGGGCATCTTAACCAAGGTAGTGAGCAGCAGCAGGAAGGATTGGGTAGAGAGACTAGTTGAGGCCACCTGGGCCTATAATACCACATGGAAGACCACCACTGGATTTACACCCTATGAGATGGTCTATGGGAAAAAGGCTTTGTTGTCCATTGAGTTTGAATATAACACATTGAGGATGGCAACCCAACTAGATTTGGATCTCAGTCATGCACAGAAAGAAAGATTGTTCCAATTGAATGGCTTGGATGAATTTAGAATGCAAGCCCTCCTACATACAAATATGGTTCAGCTTCAAAGGAAGATCTGGCATGATAAAAATATTAAGGAGAAGCAATTTCAAGAGGGAAATTTGGCATTGTTATATGATTCTAGGTATAAAGACTTCAAGGGCAAGCTAAGGACAATATGGCTCAGACCTTATGTGGTGGAGAGATGCCATGATAATGGTTCAGTGCAAATCATAACTATAGATGAAGAAGCCATTCCATTGCTTGTCAATGGACACCGATTGAAAATGTACAAGAGGCCTTTATCAAAGCAAGATTTCATTGACAATATCAATAAAACAATGATGATGGTAGAGCAAGTTCCAACTCCTCCCTCATCAGGTCATTGAAAAATAAAAAAGATTAAGGACTCAAGTGAAAACCTCCATGAAGTGCCTGAGTCCCACCTTTGGGTTGAAAACCTCGTGAGGCGGCCCAGTGATGAAAAAAAAAAAAAGGTCCCTGGGTGAAAACCTTCATTGAGGCGGCCAGGGAAAACATCTAGGGTGAAAACCTCTCTGAGGCAGCCTAGGTGTTTTTCAAAAAACAAAAGAGAGAAAAAGAAATAATTGTTATTTGTAGATGGGCGAGAAAGATAGTCAAGGAGCAAAAAGAGGATCCAAACGGAACCTTGCCTCACACATATCCATCTCCTCCACTCCTTACCATACATCCCTCCATCATTTCTATCGTTTTTCCACTCCATTGTTTCAATTTATGCAAAGACTATGTTTTCTACAGGATCCCCTCTATTCCTACAAGATCCCCTGTATTCCTACAGGATCCCTTGAAAACCTACAAGATGATCCTGTAGGAATTACAGTGGCCCTAAAAACCTACAAGAATCAATCCGAGGGCACCTTGTAGGTTTGTTAGGTCCCTAAAATTCATCCTATACATGATCAAACACCTCACCTCATCCATTATCATCATCCCTGCACTCACCATTCAAAACAAAAAGAGATCAATTTCTACCAATTATGAAAAGAGAAAAAGAAAAAGAAAAAAACCAAGGAGAGTAAGAGCATGACCTGAATGTCCCTTGCTCCACACACTCCTACTCCCTTTTTCCATTCATTGCACCATCCTCACAGCCCCAGCCAGCGACATGATTAAGAAATTCTGAGGGAGAAGCAGCTACAGGACATCCTGTAGGAAATCTTGTAGCAACCTGTCCCACAGAATGTCAATCATAAGCTATAGGTCCTCACTAGGATGATCCAGGAGCTCCACAGCAGCAGAAGCATCAGATCTTCAGTCACAGATACCTGCAAAAGCAAAGAAACCATCAGCAGACAGCAAGAGGAGGAAGAAGAATGAACATGCAACAAATAAACAATGTAGCTCCTCTGATCTTAGATAACTGCAGCATGGCATCAAAACCACAGGTAAGTATCCCGCTCACTCACTCATATGCATCATTTAATCAAAAGTTGTAAAGGTTATGAGATAGTTGTTTTATAAGTGAAAAGGTGGCTAGTTAACTTGGCCACCTTCATTCAGTCAGCGCATGCAACATCGAGTGTCCTCTCACATGTGGTTGCAGTCAACTCAAAGACAGAGGAGGAGTAGGACAAGAAGTGGTTAACTATGGATCTATGAGGTGGGAGCTGATTACGAGGAGTGGGAAATGATGAGGTGGTAGTGGGGACCAATGGTCCAAAAATGGCAATGTACCTCTGTTGCCAGCACACCACCTCACCTCGAAACATCATAAAGGGAAATAAAACATCGTTTGCATGCATTCATGCATTCCACCTCCTCGAAACTCCCTCTCTCAAGTCGCTCTCATAATCCTGACCACCCACCGGAAGCAAGGATCCATAGTTCTACAAGAGAATTTCTACAGGAGCATGCATAGGAAGTCCTACAGGAAGAGTCTACAGGATACTGTCTACAGGATTAGTCTACAGGATACATAGAGGCAGTCTACAGGATAGGCAGAGAAGAGTTCAAGAGGGGATATCATGGGAATTGTCCACTGATACCATTCTAAAGAGGTAGGCTATAAAAATACATCCCCATTTACAAGCAAATGAACTAGAAATGCTCTAAAATCTAGTGAATTTAGCAACTGTGGGAGGTGAAGTACATACACAGTAAAATCTATTTTCCTCCTGAATTTAAAAATTTTGTGTCAACCCTCCCATTTTCTCCTCAAGAATCATAAGCAATATGACAGGAGGGTTTAATAGGAGAGAACCCACAAACACTGTGAGGATACAACAACACCCCCAAGTGCTTGAAATCTTTACAAGACACAACTGGATGGGGTTTTTCGAAAAATTCACAGGATGTGATGATGAGGTGGCTCAAGAATTTGCTTATTCCCTCACTCCACACAACAGAATCCATGCCACCATTTTAGTTAGAGGCCTCACTATAGATCTCACCCCAGAGCTCATCATTAGGGTCACCACACTTCCCCTAGGAATTCCATGGATAAAAGAAGACAAAGGAGACAGTCAGGTGGCAAAAAGGAAATTCTTTATAGAAGATGAAGAACCCACAGAGGACGAAAATGGAGTAAGGAGAATAGTCTGCCATACCCATGGAGTGAGGTAGGCTGCCAACTCATCAAATATATCTCATGTGAGGGTAGATATAGTGTTGTTTATGGCTACCATTTTAGGATCCTTGAAGAATTAAGATTTGGGGTAGAAACACCAGTACACCAAAGACTCAGCATACCCTATTTCTTTGATTCAATCATTCATAGACTCTAGTAACAAAGTAAAGGAAGGGAATCCCCAATAATTGGCTCACCATGGGTTGATCAGGATCCTCATTGAGGATGACCTCCAAAACCTCAGAATCCCTATAACATGGTCAGTCTTTAGAGTCTTTTCAGTAGAGGATGACATCAAAACCATCACTTGTGATGTTAGTCCTTCTGTCAGTGAGGAGGAGGAAAAACAAGAAGAAGAAGATATAGAGCTAGATAGGGATGAGATGGATGAAGAAGAAACTGATATAGAGGAACATGATGAAGCAGAAGAATAAGAGGGAGAAGATAAGGAGGATGATGATGGAACAAAGGAGGAAACTAAGGAAGAAACTAATGGAGATAAGGAAGAACAACAAGAGGAAGAAGATAAGAAAAACAGAGAGGAAGAAGGCATTGAAACAGAAAGGGAAGAACACAAAGAGGAGTCACCTAGGGTGTCCCTAGAGGTTACTGAGAGGGAGGAAGTAGCTTCCCTCACTGCTCTCAGCACCCTAGTCAAGCAAAAAGGGAAAATAAGGAGGCAAGCTTGTTACACAAAATATTGTCACCATGACTTTCTGCAGTCAGTGTGAGTCTATCACCACTCATATTGTCCTCCTATGCAAGTCTTAAACCTCAGCTCTTCATGTCAAGCCTTAAAATGAGAGAAAGTCCTTGAAAATCTATAAAACTCTGGTTCCGCACTTTCTCTTAGCATTACCTGCGGTCCCGCACCCCTTGGTCATGTCCCTTGCGGACCTGCCCGCTCTGTCTCTAAAGGAAATGGTGCGGACCCCTCTAAAAGTAAAAAAGGTGCAAGTTTATTATTAAAAACTCACTTTGGATTAATTCTGGATGCTTCTAGAAGGAATCTTGAGGTGGCAAGTTCGCTCCTAGATGGTTCATGCATCCCATAACTAAAGGAGCTAACCCCTTGATGAGAGGAGCTTATCCCTTTGAAGGAGGACTCTATCCCTTTATAGGTGGACCTGTAACTTCCTTCCTCTACACTATAAAATGAGGCATTGGGCTGGTTACTAGGGAGGTTGAAAGCTGAATATTTTTTAGGGTAAATGCTGTTGGAATTTAGACTTCCTAATTGAGCTTGAGAGGAGAGATTACATACCTTTTGATTTCTTTGGGAAGAGAGTGAAGCTTTTCAAAGTAGAGGAGATTCTTGCTGGACCCTCGGAGGAGCTTGTACAACATCAAGGCACCAAGGTTGTAAAGTTCTTCTTTGTTTAAAGTTAATACAATCAAGTTCATTTTTCTCAATAAGCTGTCTTCTATGGTTTATTTCATGAATTCCTTGATCATCATGATAAATATGGTTTATTATATTGGCTATGCAGGTGTTATTTGATGTGTGATTGTTTGTGTTTGCAGGTTCTTTAAAGGGGAGCTCATTTGGACAAACGGAGCGTGGCTTCCACAAACTAGCACTGGACTTGAGGTAGGGTCTAAAACATCTATTAGCTTTTATTTATAAATCGCAGTATTTAGAGAAAGATATAATTTGTTTGTCTTGCTTGTCGCTAGATATCCATAGATACTAGGTAGATCGGTCTTGTCCGCAAGAACGATTTATCCGCTCAACAAAATGGCGACTCCACTGGGGACTTGAATTTTCGTTTTTTGCCTTTACTTTTACTTTGACTTGAGAAACGTTTTCTCTGTTTCTGGTTTTTGCTTGATGTGTGTGGGATTGGGTAGGTTCTTTAGCTTTTTAATTGTTTTTGTTTTTCACGCTTTTGAGAAAGGACCGAAAATTTTGGTTATAACACAGTGCGGACTTCCCCGCACTGTTGCTTTACTACACAGAGCGGTACTGCACCTGGTTATACTGGGATCCTGCGGACCCTGTAAAATTTTTGAAAAACTTAAAATCTTTTCATTCAGTTAAGCTTAGGATTTGTTTATGTGTTTTAGCCTTGGTAGAGGGAATTACTCCCCTAGGGCTTTTTGGGTGAAACCCTAGCAGACTGAAAGTTGTCTATTCAAAGAAACATGCATTCATACAGCCATTATGCTATTATAAGCAAATTCTATGATAAGGGTACGTACCTTTGGTCCTACGTTTGAGAAGGCCTTTAGGGTCCAAACCCTTCTTGGAGTTCCCTTCTTCTCTTTTGTCCTGCAAAACAAACAATTCAAAGAGCACAACAGTACATGGACAAAAACTTATAAAGAAACTATCTTCATGTTATAAAGAAAGGTAGTTAGTTATGAAATCCAAACAACCATTTACACATGAATTCAAAACATGAATATCATTAACATAAAGAAGATTCATTTCGGGAACCAAGACATGTGTTTCTTTTATTATAGACAAATAAAGTACATAAAAAGGAATATGTTCACCTGAGTCACCTTCAGCAGGCTCCAAGCAAAGCTTCCTTCCGGATCCGTTCCAGCCTCAAGCCTCTAACAAAACTCCTTTGATGACTCTCTCCACGATGTCATAAATGGTGGATGAACATCAACACACAAGGAAACAAAGGTTTCCTGTACAAAATGGGGGAAGTGCAGAAGGCACAAGGGACTTCAGACCTGGTCAAGGGAAAAATCTCAGCATAATAACCTTTCTCACTCTTCCCTACCCCTTAGGCCTTCCCTTTGAGGTCTTTTTATACCATCTCCAAAGTAGTTTTTTAGTTAGGAGTTGGTTGGGAACAGTTGGGCCACGGGCACTAACAGGTGATCAGCAGGTAAAACCCGCGATCTTCGCCCGAAAAGAAGGAATTTTATATTTTTTTAAGTGTTTTAATACATACACGCGGGTTGGATATACACAGACCCGCGTATACACGCGTTTAACTCAGGGCAATGTCGCGTATAAGGGATAAAACACTGTTTTTTAAATTTTAGGACCAGGTCTGGAAGGAGGGGTTGCCCTAGGCCATGAGTACAGCATCACAAACCATAAGAGTGAGATTTGGAGCTATAACAAATGCCCCCTAATATATGAGGTCAGAAGGGGTACATGATGGCTGAAATATATTATGCGAGTACATGGAAAGGAAGTCTATCAAAAACCGAGGAGGACTTCACCAGAATTCAGCCTGCCAAGCCACCAAAGGAGATCAGAAAGAAACACTGTCTGAGGTGGGCATACCCATGCTCAGAAAAAGTAAAGCATGTCCGCATATCAAGTACAAGCGGATCCACTAAGTATACAAGTATAAATGACTGAAAGATACATGATGGATCATCTGATCATAATGAACAAGTACATGTCTGAATATCACATATAAGACTGTCAATGATGCTGAAAGATGCAACGGATCACTGATATCAAAGACTGATCCCAAAAGGTACCAACTGAACATGATGGAATAGGATGGTACTACACTGCAAACTCAGGTGCCAGCATATAGAATGTCGCCATGACTGACTGCAACATATAAAGTGGAGTGGTATCAACTAGCAACAACAGGAGCAACTGTCAAGTGAGCCAATGAATGCTGATACAACCTGAGGTCTTCATCGACCGCCGTGGTACATTTCTACACCATGGGAATAAACGATCTGAAGTCGACCATGTGAGAAATCGTTTGATTACCGATCATTGATGTATACCGTTAACAAACGCGAGACTACTCACCGATAATGATAATGAGCGTCAAGGTACCCAGTACAATCTAACAAGTGTGAATAGATGAGCTGGAGTCGAACACCTGTAAGAATCTATCGATCAGGAGACAATGATGGTTTCCCACTGTCGATAGCAAAGGATCTGCCACTAATGACTGCAAACCCCAAGGTACTGCCAAATGGAATCTAGATCTTTGCCCCAGAGCAATGAGTCGGAGTCGATAGGGAAAGATTCGCTAGAAGGAAGGCATTAAGGCATCCTTCATCAATCTAGCGCGAGTCTAACCCGTAGGCCAATAATGTGGAAGGAATCGGACGAAAAAGATGTAGTAACCCAACCGAAGTACGTTTCCGGTGTACACAAGATGTGGCTAGCGCACAGCAGAAACCCTCTGAACCAACCAATAATGAAATCTGACACAGAGGCGAGGTATCCACCAATAGGGTCAAATGGAAACCAAGGTACTGCACGAATCCCAATGTGTGATAATGTAAGCTAATGTCGAACACAAGGGAAACCACTCAGTCAAAGACCCATGATACTGATCGATGCTGAGCACAAGGTAACCTATCAATAATGAAAATAGGGCCAGGGTGCAGCTCTAGGCCTGTCCTCAGAGCAAGGTGTCGTCGTCGATAAGGACAAGACCCGCCAGCAAGAAGTCAATGGGGACTTTCTCAAACCGGCACGAGTAAAGGAATAATATAACTGATGTCATGATAGACATGACACTGACAACCAGGGATGGCCGACTGAAAAATGAGTCAAGAGACACCGCAGAGAGGCCGACTCAGGCTAACTTCCCTTGAACAAAAGCACGACTCAATGTGACTGTGTGGCAGCATATGATGACTCTGTATAAGTTCGCCATGCAGGAGGCATGAACGAACCCTCCATATGATTGGAAGAGATAACCAATCGGGGGAGAACTGACTCAATAAAAAGGTTATGGCATACCTAAGTTAAACTAAATCCCACCCATGTGGAGGAGACTTTTGTTTTGAGTGCTTTGTTCAAAGGCGACACAATGGACTCTAGCTGCCAACAATAAATGGAAATAATGTCCCGTTCCCGCTCTTTTTGGAATATTTATTTTTTTGTATTTTTCTGTTAAGCCGGAAAAAGAATAAAAGAATGATATGGTACAGTGGAAAGAGCGAGTGTTGGTGAAACAGATGATCTAGTTCCCGGGAAAGGAACGTTCCTATGCTCAATGTAGGGAGGTGAAAACTGGTCAGTGACACTCAAAGGTATGTTCCTTCCACGGGTCAAGGTGTGTCAAGCTGTAGAAGTCAAAGGTATGCAAGGTTGATTTTGCAAACGTCATGGTCAAAAGTTAGCTTAAACACGAGTCCAAGTGAAGTCGGCTCCAGGCCAAAAGGTGCAAGTGGTCAACATGCAATGCAGTAGTACAACTCAACACAAAGGAGCCTCTAGGGTATAAGGCTAGAACGAAGCGAAGAAGCTAAGAAGAATGAGTCTTCAATGCATAAGTCATGGCGGGACTACAGAGGACTCCCGAGCCTAGGGATGAAAAATCAACATGAGTGCCAAGCAACAAAAAGGTACTAACTAGGGCACCCATGATAAGGTAGGCTCTACCACACAAGTCATGATACTTCTAAGCAATGAGAAGGTTCCACATCATAACTTGGTGGGGTCGATCCTAGGGCCAAATGGGAAAGGAAACTGATAAGTGCACAATGCAGGCGAAAAAACCTAACCTATATGCCAGTTTCGAGAATCAATACCTATCAGAACGGACCAACCATAAACTTCCAAAGGAGAAATCTTCCAAGTTCTGTAAACATAAATAGGAACACTAGACGAAAAGTTAATACATCCCACATATAAACTTCATATAAGATCTTGTGTTATAGAATACAAAACTTGAAAATGCGTACCTCATATGTATAATATGGTACAGGGAACCACGCAGCCTTGCGGCTTACGCATAATAGTTCTGCTGAACAAACCCCTTGTAGGGCTCAGGCCAAGGACTCCTTTGGTAGTCATAACTCATGGCTTCAAAGAGTTCCTCCTGTGAAGGCAAAACAAGTTTTAAGAAATCATGAGAACTATAAGGATCAAAAGAGGGAATTAAAGGGTCCCATGTCCCTATAGGAAGAATCTCTCGGTCAACTGCCGGGACCAAGTCCCAAGAAGGAGAATAATAGGTCCAAGGATCCTTCTTAGAAGCGATTGAACATTGAGGATTCAATGCCACATAATTGACCCGTGGCGGGGTAGAGTCTACTTGAACACTTGGAACAAACCACGGGGCATTCTGCACTAAAGTCGAATTAGGGTGGTGATTATCAGATGCAAGCTGATCAACAGTGACAATATTCCCATTATGAGGAAAGCACATTACTCGAAAGAGTGAAGACACCACAGCATTCATAGCATAGACATAATCACGCCCAAGTAGCATATTAAAGTCTAAAGGGCTATCAACCACCATCATATCGATTAAGACAGTCTTCCCACCTAAAGTGATAGGCAATTGAGGAAGAACACCCATAGATTCACCAGGTCTTCTATCATAGGCTAACAACTGACTCTAAGCTGTCAACAACTTTGGGGAACCCAAAGCTTTCCAAGTCAAAGAGGATATAATACTTGCAGAGGATCCTTCATCCACCATACATCGATAGACATTTGTGGAATTAACTCTGACCTTTATTTGGAAAGGTACAGCGGAAGGAAGACGAGGCTCAACAAGACTATCCCAATAAAAGGAAACACTCTTATCACTTGGAGGAGGAACATTCGAAGTAACCAGAATGCCCGCTATACTAGAAGACTCTGTACTAGAGATCAAACAAACTCTTTTGTTAGGCCCTTCACCCCCCAAAAGAGGAGTGTAATCAGCAAGTGATTGCACTGGCGCAACCACATTATCAACCAATGGTTGATGGGATTGATGAGAAACCATATCAGATCTAGGAGTAGAAGTACTTTCAGACTCAGACCATATCCTTTGAACCTCTGGAATACCAGGGCATAAATGAGTAAGATGATCTCCCTTGCATATCTTACGAGGGAACTTAGGTTTAAAACTTCTACGTCTAGGTTTCTTCTCAATCTCCATTCCGCCAACATGACTAGCAGTGGTTTGCGGAGAGTCTTGAACATAACTTGCAGAGGTCGGTGACTCTTTGCTAGTATGACTCGTAGTGACTAGACTCATGCCCCCAGCATGACTTGCAGCGGCTGAAGACTCATCTTCAACATGACCCGCAGAGGTTGATGATGAAGTGTTAGTGTGACTCGCACTGACTAGACTTGTGCCCCCAGCATGACTAGCAGTGGTTGAAGGCTCATCTCCAACATGACTTGCAGAGGTTGAAGATGAAGTGATAGTGTGACTCGCAGTGACTAGACTTGTGCCCCCAGCATGACTAGCAGTGGGTGAAGGCTCATCTCCAACATGACTCGCAGAGGTTGAAGATGAAAGGATAGGATTATTCTTCTTCTTTGACTTCCCTTTTCTCCTCTTTTTAGATTTCTTGTGACAAGAAGGAGGAGAAGAAGGAACCCCAGATTTCTCTTTGAGACAAGATGAACAATGAGCACCCATGTGATGCCCTTGAAATAAAGCATTCAACTGAGAAGCTTCAAGAGCATTTGGAATATTCAGAGTGGACCACAGCCAAACGGGTAGTCCAACATTCAACCCAGGAATATTCAAAGTGGCCATCAAGGGAGTACCAACGTTTCCAAAGAAAGGAAAAACACAAGGATCCCCTTTTGGGAGGGCACCTTGGTTGGTTTCCACAGGAATATTGGCCATATCTAACTGTTCCAAAGACCCTTCCCTACGGGAATATAGAAATAACTTTTCAAGGAATATGGATAAGCAATCAAAACCTTTGCCCTTGAGGAGGCAACTCCACAACTTCTGAAAGAACGACCAAAATCCTTTCAAGATCGGTAGAGTGGTAAGCCAGTCACTCAGAACACAAAGTCCAAACGTGACTAGACAAAAATACCTAAAGCCAACTATATACAAGGAGCAAAGAGCACTCACTAAAAAGTCCCTAAAGATATCAGCTAGTCAAACAACTTCCAAGTATTTCCGCTCCGGGTGATGAGGACCGGACACCAAAATACAAGAAAGTGGAGTTAGGGGCCTTCCGAAGATAGTCTGGGATAATGACGGCCCAGTCCTATCAGCGAAGGTAACAGAGGAAGTTACGCTGACCTCCTAACAACAACCTGCGCCGGTGCAATCCCCCAAGCTTCGCAAGGGTGCCCTCCAGTAGTACTGTCGAGAGTGATGCAACATCAACCTCAGGTGCCACGGGATTCCCCTCCGTAGCCACCTGTGTAGATCCCTAGGAGTAGAAACTATGGATACCAACTCGTCGCAGAAGCCAGGCGGAACAGTCGTGAGGTAAGTTCGGACAAGTAGGAGAGGGGGTATCTCTCTTCCCTGTCTTCACAGACCCTCGTGCTTAACTCCCAGATCCGGAGCTTTCCTGGTCTTCCTAACGCTATTGGATTTTCTCTCGTTATTCAGACTCCTACGTTTGACGTTTATATGGCCTTGGAGAGTTAACTCTCCACTCGCCTAATCCAAGGCCCTAAAATCCTAATCTTGTTGGTGTAAGTGACTAAAACAAAAAGTTCTAGTGAATTTTAGTTAGCGCTTGATTTTATTAGGTTGTTCTTTAAGTCACAAGGTAACGGAAGTGAAACTAGTGGTGTTTTTTTGACGCAAAAGAAATTAATAAAAACTTAACTACATGCACATGCACTTTTTCGTTTTTCGATGAAGAGCAATTTCTATAGGGTTCAGAGGTACTTCTAATAAAACAAATTTTTCTTTTCTTTTTGTTAATGCACACTTCACACTCACAAAAGCTAACAAAGCTATGTATTCCTAAAAGGGGATGCAAATCTATCCTAATGCAACAACTATATGTGGATGCAAGATTCAAAACTACTCTAAAAACAAAAATGAAAGTTGCTTGCTTATCAAACTTTATCTTGCCACTTAAGATGCCTAGATGGAATATGAGATGTTTCCATTCATTTCGTCTAAACACTAAAAACAAGTTCTAAGACAAACATAAAGCACTTTCACTTCTCTAAAAGGAAACCAAATGAAAAGCAAGTTCAAGAAAGCAAAACTAAGATTTTCAAAAGATTTTCTTCAAAGCAACAAACAAAAAAGTCTTTTCAAAAAATGCTCTCAACAACACTGAAACTTGTGATTGAAGAATAGGCAATTAAACACTTTTGCGAATCAACAGCACTTAATGGATGAAAACCCAACAAAAATAAATGTGTTTAAAATTGCTCTTAACAATCAAAAGCAGCAGTGAAAACCTTGGCAATGAAAACCAAAAAGATCAAAAAGAAAAATTCCAAGAAAGTGTCAAACAACAACTTTCATGAAACAAAGAAGTAGATGGTCACAAAAAGCGATTTTGTCAAGCAAACAAAAAGTCACCAAAAGCAAGATTAACACAAAGATTGAATTCAATCTTCCTACCCTGATAAAACAGAGCAGCCAAGATTCCTAGCAAGAAATCTTGCGTGCTTTAGCCAAAAAATGATGATGCTTGCAATCAACAAAACAAGACCAATACTCCTTATAATCAGAGAGAATTCAGAAAGAGATGCTCGCTGTAAAACAAATAACTGATACTGGAAAATGACTGTTTCAGACTGACTCAAACCACCAGACAAACCTTCAGAGGCCAAAAAGATTTACAAATCTTGAAAATTTGAATATATACGCGACTGTACTGCAGTACAGATTGCGTGTATACACGACTGTGTTTGAGGAAACCTGCGTATACGCGGGTTCACTCAAAGAAACAAGCGTATATACGCCTCTGTATCTAAGAAAAACAGCGTATATGAAAAGCTTCAAGAAAAATAAAAAAGACAAACTGAAGAAACTGGCAAAGTTTAAAGTTCAAGAATAGACCAGACAGTAACAGCAAGCAGACAAGGCAGCTGAGCCCTGATTGGCTTGAAAAACACCCAAACTAGGAACAACAAGAGTGTTTTCCCCAGTGGAGTTGCCACTTCTGGTAGAGGTAATTACTCCCCTAGGGCTTTTTGGGTGAAACCCTAGCAGACTGAAAGTTGTCTATTCAAAGAAACATGCATTCATACAGCCATTATGCTATTATAAGCAAATTCTATGATAAGGGTACGTACCTTTGGTCCTACGTTTGAGAAGGCCTTTAGGGTCCAAACCCTTCTTGGAGTTCCCTTCTTCTCTTTTGTCCTGCAAAACAAACAATTCAAAGAACACAACAGTACATGGACAAAAACTTATAAAGAAACTATCTTCATGTTATAAAGAAAGGTAGTTAGTTATGAAATCCAAACAACCATTTACACATGAATTTAAAACATGAATATCATTAACATAAAGAAGATTCATTTCGGGAACCAAGACATGTGTTTCTTTTATTATAGACAAATAAAGTACATAAAAGGGAATATGTTCACCTGAGTCACCTTCAGCAGGCTCCAAGCAAAGCTTCCTTCCGGATCTGTTCCAGCCTCAAGCCTCTAACAAAACTCCTTCCATGACTCTCTCCATGATGTCGTAAATGGTGGATGAACATCAACACACAAGGAAACAAAGGTTTCCTGTACAAAATGGGGGAAGTACAGAAGGCACAAGGGACTTCAGACCTGGTCAAGGGAAAAATCTCAGCATAATAACCTTTCTCTCTCTTCCCTGCCCCTTAGGCCTTCCCTTTGAGGTCTTTTTATACCATCTCCAAAGTAGTTTTTTAGTTAGGAGTTGGTTGGGAACAGTTGGGCCACGGGCACTAACAGGTGATCAGCAGGTAAAACCCGCGATCTCCGCCCGAAAAGAAGGAATTTTATATTTTTTTAAGTGTTTTAATACATACACGCAGGTTGGATATACACAGACCCGCGTATACACGTGTTTAACTCAGGGCAATGTCGCGTATAAGGGATAAAACACTGTTTTTTAAATTTTAGGACCAGGTCTGGAAGGAGGGGTTGCCCTAGGCCATGAGTACAGCATCACAAACCATAAGAGTGAGATTTGGAGCTATAACAAGCCTCTGCCCAGATCTGCATGTGTCTTGTCAGAAATTTTTTGTAGGTGAATTCCATTAGCATTTAGGTTTTAGGTGAATTTCTAGAAGTTTTGTGTGCCTGGCTTGATTTTCATTTGGTCTTTGTAGTAACTCAAAGCTTAGAAGCCTTAGAAACCTCATATCACCCTGGTTTTTGCTGGTCTTCTTTATGAGTCTGGCCGATTTGTAAAATCTTCCTTTGGTGAGGAATACATCTCGTTTTTCTCTTTGCAAAGCTTCGAAAGAACTTGTTTTGAAAGTTTTAGATTTCATTTTTAAAAATAAAACATAAGCTGGTTGTTTTTTGATTAATTTGTTATTCTGAAAAAATTAGTCCTTAGTTTGCTCATAACTAAGTAAAACATCCTCGAAAAGAAATTTTGTAAGCTTTTACTTCAATTAGGTTTTTAGAAGTTATAGATCTCAAGATTAGATTTTTAATAGTTTTGAGTGTGTTCTAGAAATTTTAAATTCTCTTTTGAAAAGGTTTGTTTTTGTAGTGTTTGAGTGTTGAAAATAAAGGGACATTTTTTCGTGAGCATAATTAGTAGTCTCATTTTTTAGTTTATTGAAAAAGACAAAAAGTTTTTCTTTTCATTTGTTTGTTAAGGAAAGATTTGTTTTTCAAGTAATTGCATTCTCAACTCTTTCTTTAGCTAGAAATTCATTGAAGAAAAAAGATTGTTTATCATCTTAGGTGCATTTTTAGTGTTTTGGAGTCGAGTCTTCACACCATAAAGTTTCATCTCCACACCTTGTTACACTAAAATTTGTCACCATGACTATTTGCAGTTAGTATGGCTCCATCAACTGTCATACTATCCTCCTTGGCAAGCCTCATACCTCTGCTCTCCATGTCAAACTCCAAGAAAGAGAGAAAGTCATTAAAAATCTATATATCTCTGGGTACGCAGTTTCTCTTAGCCTTACCTGCGTGTACGCACCCCAAGTTCACAATACCTGCGTACTTGTACGCTCTGTCTATAAAGCAATGGGTGCGTACTCCTGTAAAGGTCAAAAGGCGCAAGTTTCACTCCCAAAAAGTTACTTGTGGTCATTTCTAGAGCATTCTAGAAGCTTGTTTGACGTGTATGAAGCGCCTCCAGATGGTTCATGTATCCCTACCAAAGAGGAACTTATCCCATCAAGAGGGGAGCTATCCCATCCAAAGAGGGGCTTATCCCATTGATGGTGGACCTGAATAACTTCCTCTAGAGCACTATAAATACAGGCATTGGGCCAAAGGGAGGGGAGGTTGAAAGCTGAACATTCCTAAGGGTAGATGCTGCTGGAATTAGGACTCCCTTGTAAAGCTTGAGAGGAGAGATTCCCATCCTTTCCTAGCCTTATTTGAGAGTGGGTGAGCTGGTCAAAGTAAAGGAAAACTCTTGTTGGACCCTAGGAGGGACTTGCACAACACCAAGGCTCAGGTTGTAATGGTTCCTTTTGTTACCTCTTAATACAAATGAACTTATTTTTCTCAACAGATTGTTATTCATGGTTTGTTTCATATACTCCTTGGTCTATATGATAGATATGTATTGTTTTATGAGTTTATCAGGTGCTATTTAATCTTTTGGCTTGTTAGTGAATGCAGGTTTCGAAGAGAAGGAGGAGCTCATCCGGATCGGTGAGGTTGGACTACTACAAAGCGTTGGACTAAAGGTATGTTAAAGATCCACTGATTACTTGTATTTACAATGCATGTTTAGAGAAAGGTAGGGTTTATTTGTTTTGTTTGTCACTAGAAAGCTTTTGCTTCTAGGGAGGTCGGTTGTGTCCGCACTAACGACTCTTTCCGCATGACAAAATGGCGACTCCGCGAGGATAGTTCCTTTGAGGTCTGTGAAACCAGAGATTCTGGGTTCGATCCCCAGTATAGTTGCCATTTTTTCATGCGGAAAGAGTCGTTAGTGTGGACACAACCGACCTCCCTAGAAGCAAAAGCTTTCTAGTGACAAACAAGACAAATAAACATTACTTTTCTCTAAACATGCATTGCGAATACAAGTAATCAAGGGATCTTTAACATACCTTTAGTCCAACGCTTTGTAGCAGTCCAGCCTCGCCGATCTGGATGAGCTCCTCCTTCTCTTCGAAACCTGCATTCACTAACAAGCCAAAAGATTAAATAGCACCTGATAAACTCATAAAACAATACATATCTATCATATAGACCAAGGAGTATATTGTTGGAAATAATACTGAGAGGGGGGGGGGGTGAATCAGTATTATCAGATCAGATAAAACTTTTCAATTTCATACTCAGATTCATACACGCAGCTTCAGTTAAGGATATCAGCGTATATACGCGACTTCATTAAGGGCAAATAGCGTACATGCAGTAATCTTATGATTCAGTTAGCTTATCTTCAGTAAATGCATCAGAACATTATTAACCATATTAACAGTAAACAGGTGCAGTATAACAGAATAGATCATCACACATAAGGCACACACATGAACACCATGATATAAGGTGGAAACCCAATGTGGGTGAAAACCACCTGCTGCAATTTTGTTTCTATCTTCCTTTAATAAGAAACTTCTTTTACAATGTACTGGTGCAATCCTTTACCAGCACGCAGGCTACAACCTGCAGAGGGCTACAACCCTCTTAGCTCTTGTACTAGTCGATCCATTTACTAGTACGTAGGTGCCTGCCTATAGAATGCTCCAACCTTTACTCGTTCTCCAGCTGCTCCTGGAAGGGAGCTACTACCCCCTGGCTCTTGTACTGGCTGATATGTTTCCCAGTACGTAGGTGCCAGCCTACTGAACTCTACGATCTTCCCGGGACCACGTTTCATACATTTTCATACTGGATCCATAAAACAACCTGCATCATCGATCTCTGAATCACCCAATACTGAATCACTGAAACCCTGTCAACAACATAGACAACATAATAATAGCCAGATCCAACTTCATCTTCAAATATCATACATCACATTGTATACGCTACTTGGACAAACCCAACCTGCGTGTATACGCCCTTTTGCCAAAGACAACCTGCGTATAGATCTGCAAATCCTAACTTATAATTCCGCAGCTATATCAGACATCAGAACATACCCAGATCATAACAATAAACATGCGTCAATAGATCTAGTCTATCCACAGTCAAACCATATGAAGATAATCATTCCAAGCCTTGAGATCACGTTCCATAGTTCATCATCCTCCACATGAGTGAAACCATGGTTCAGATCACCAACCCATAACCAGCATTTGGATCTCACACTTCATCAGATATTCATTACTCACTCACACTCTTTGGCCTAATGATCTTCTCCTTATATAGGTTTAGGCCTTTCATAATACCACGGTCCAAAACCATAGTAAAACAATACCATCAACTCAATACTAGGTATCAACACGTTTGTCAAGATACTTTGGTCCAAAAACATAGGCTCAAGTACCGAGGACTAACTACCACGGACCAAAAGTAAGCTTTTCGACACGTACGCTCTTTTCCGTTCATGAACCTGTGTGTATACCCTACTTGGTATATAGCGAACCTGCGTATACGCGACTTGGTATATAGCGAACCAGCGTGTATACGTGACTTGAGCTTAATGAACCTGCGTATATGAATTTTCTCTTCTTCTTATAGTCTGATCATCAATTCTTTGCTGCTGACCTTCTGCACTATGATTTTTCATCAGTGTGGTTTGCCATCAAGGACAACACTTGTCTCATAATGCCAACAATCTCCCCCTTTGGACTTGATGGCAAAGCTAACTTGTCACACTTAGAACTTGATCTTCTTGTTCCTTTGAGCTGTCCTACATCCCATGCATTTAGTCACATCTGTAGATTGATCTAGTTATATGTAATTGAGATGTTCTTCTAATGAGAGGGTTGCCATCAAGTACAATACATGCATCATAATGCCAACAATCTCCCCCTTTGGACTTGATGGAAACAACACCAAATCACTCTCCCCCTTTGACATCAAGGGCAAAGTGTGGACCAAGATGTTCTCTTCCTTTGCTGAACATTTCGCTGTCCATACTCCCCCTGGGTATCTGTTAAAATCTCTGAATGATCTCCCCCTTTGTATATGCCAAAGTGTACCAATCTGTCAATGCTCCCCCTGAGTACATGCTGAGTCTCTGTACTGCTGAAGTGTGTTGTTCATGCTCTTCCTGACTGCAGGCAAGATCTGCAAAAGATGTTCTTCAAGAAGAACATGACTCTATACATCATAAAAGACCTTCCTATCACCAAAGACTCATACATACATCCATCTCTCAACTAAGTGAGGATATACAAAAATTGACTCATCCACCCAACCAAGTGGGGATACATCAAAAGTTTACATATGACAACCAATCACATTGCATCAATCATCCCAGGCATAGTGGGGAAACCAAAATAGGCCGTTACATGACCTTGACACCATGAAAGAGATACCACAAAAGAGATATATGACATAGAGACGAAATATCTAGAGTAAGACTTATGAATGTCACCAATAACTGATATTGGCAGCATCTGTCAATCACCATTCAGATCAGCAACCAAGAGATCCTTCTGTTCTCCTTTCGCCTTTGTTCCACCTGAAACCAACAACGAATGTGAACTAGAACCAAAAGCTTCTAAGATAATGCCAACAATGCATCATTGGAAGATTATCTGCTCCCCCTGAACCTGTGCCAGATGGTCTCTGTCAGACCCATATCAGACTCTCTGCAACCAACATCTGTCCCTGCTGATTTCCTTCAAAACTCCATATACGCGTCTGCATCCACATAAACAAGCGTATATACGCGGATAGGCCATATCCAACTCGCGTACACAAATTTCCATATCAGCAACCTGTAAATGTCCAGTAGAGAATAAGTCATCAACCTATAACAAGGTATGTCTGCATCAATTCATCCCTTTGACCAGAATTCAGAGTCATTCACATTATATCATGCGTGAAACCACCATAGCCATTTCATCAAGCTCTGCATGATCCAAGTATCATTACTTGGGAACATCTGCATCAACCTATCATCATATAGATATGAACTCATCATCATGTCTCCAACAAAGTGACTTTGAGGAGTCATCCATGTATCAGCACTATGTATCTTGAGCTCAAACTCTTTTGACAAAACTTCTTGATATCATCACCAACAACAATCCTTATCCCCATGAGTTCCTGCATCATAACTGTATAATCTTTATGCATATGATGACAGCAGCATATGAGTGACTCATCATCAAGTGAGGAAGCTTTGTACTTCTCCTTATCCTTATGAAGATCACCATGTAAGCACCATATATGCATCATCAATGAGTCAACCATAAATCTGATCTGAACATCAACTATGAAACCCCAAGAATCATATGAGATTTTATCATGGACTACTCACAACCACATCATAGCAAGATATATCATTTAGCCATATAAGTAACATCACCAAGGACTATTAATCCATAATGCCAACAATGCAATATTAAAGGCATATTCTCCCCCTCAACCTATGCCATCTGTTTGCTGTTAGATCTGAACATGCATACATCAGTAGTAAGCGTCAAGACATCATCATCATCAAGTTAGGATTAACACACTTCTAGCATCTTACAAGTATCAAGTCATTTCTAGACATTCTCAGCAGACTGTAACTGTTAACCAATAGAGCAGATACTGGATTGAATCATATCAGACCCCTTTTCTAAGCCTGTCCCCACTGCCTTTTCCATAGACTGACATATACGCGACTTTGCAGTGTATAACTCGCGTATATACGCGACTCCAATTTATGAAACTTGCGTATGAGTTTCAGGACACTGAAGTTTTACACCTTCAGCTCCCTCTGAGTTTATTATGTCTGTGTTGTGCTGAACCTGAGTATTTTGTGTTGTGCCACATCTTTCTGGCTGAACTTCCTTCTTCTTCCATATCTTCAAGAGTGATGATGTTTTCTCCTTTTGGTGTGATGTCCATCCTTTGTTCCTGCATTCCTTTGCTATATGTCCAATATTGTTACATGCATAACATCTTACATGTTTCATATTCCTCCTGTAGCAATCAGCAGCTTTGTGGCCAAACTTATTGCAAGCAAAGCAATATCCATTAAAGTACCTTGAATGTGATGATCTTTCTGCATGATGGTCTTGAACTCTTCTTCTTCCACATCTGGCTGCAACATGTCCAAGATTATGACATACATAACATTCAACATTATTCATAGGAGAAGTAAAAGATTTTCTTTGAAGAATCTCTTTCCTTGGTTGATGATGAGATGGATCTTTCATTTCTTCATTGATCACTTTAGATTTCTCTTTAGAGTTCCTTGCCTCACCTTCAATAGATTCATGGAAACCAAGACCAGTCTTTATAGCAGGAGATCTTTGACTACTAAAAATATCATCCAAGACTTTAGAGCTATCTTGAAATCGTAAAAGCTTATCCTTTTCTTCTATTTTACCTTTCAAGATATTTACCTCATCCTGAAGCTGTTCTTCCTTTTCAAGAGATTGCTTTTTCAAATCTTCTTCAGCTTTTCTTCCTTCTTCCATTTGTTCCCTTAGTTTGAGAATCTCCTTTTCTTGTTCTTCATTCAGATCCTGCTGCATTTGACGAACTTGGAAGGCACATTCCAGCTGGGATTTTAAGCTGATGACTTCATTATCTTGTTTTTCAATTGCTTGATGTAGATCTTCATTCTGCTTCCTTGATTCTTCAAGATCTCCCTTTAGTGAGAGGATTGTAGCTTCAAGATTTTCATAGTAGCTGGATCTATCTTTGAGTTTCTTCATGGTTGTGCTTCTTTCATTGACTTCTTTTCTTAATGATGTCACTTCATGCTGCAATTTTTGACATTGGGCTTCCTTGTCCTTGAGTAGTTTTCTTACCTTGTTTCCTTCTTCAAGTTGGGCCTTTAGTTTGGTAGCTTCTTCTTTGAAGTCACATTCCCTTTTGTTCAATAGATCTTGTTGATCTCTAATTTTGTCTGTCAGCCTTTTAAATTCTGCCTCTATTTGATATCTTTCTTGTTCACCCATAAGAGCAAGTTCAGTAGTTTCACTATCACTTTCATCTCTTTCACAAGGAAATATAGCTGGAACATCAGAGGATAACACATTCATACCTGATAATGATTCTGAATCTGATTCTGAATCTGAAGAGCTTCTTATACCTAATCCCCAATCGATTCTCCCACTGTCATAGTCCTTCTGAGATGTTTTCTTCTTCTTATGAGCTTTCTTCTTAAGCTTCTTTCCCATTGTTCCACGAATCTCCTTCAAGCGATCAAGCTTCTATCAAAGGACCTGCTCTGATACCAATTGTTGGAAATAATACTGAGAGGGGGGGGGGTGAATCAGTATTATCAGATCAGATAAAACTTTTCAATTTCATACTCTGATTCATACACGCAGCTTCAGTTAAGGATATCAGCGTATATACGCGACTTCATTAAGGGCAACTAGCATACATGCAGTAATCTTATGATTCAGTTAGCTTATCTTCAGTAAATGCATCAGAACATTATTAACCATATTAACAGTAAACAGGTGCAGTATAACAGAACAGATCATCACACATAAGGCACACACATGAACACCATGATATAAGGTGGAAACCCAATGTGGGTGAAAACCACCTGCTGCAATTTTGTTTCTATCTTCCTTTAATAAGAAACTTCTTTTACAATGTACTGGTGCAGTCCTTTACCAGCACGCAGGCTACAACCTACAGAGGGCTACAACCCTCTTAGCTCTTGTACTAGTCGATCCATTTACTAGTACGTAGGTGCCTGCCTATAGAATGCTCCAACCTTTACTCGTTCTCCAGTTGCTCCTGGAAGGGAGCTACTACCCCCTGGCTCTTGTACTGGCTGATATGTTTCCCAGTACGTAGGTGCCAGCCTACTGAACTCTACGATCTTCCCGGGACCACGTTTCATACATTTTCATACTGGATCCATAAAACAACCTGCATCATCGATCTCTAAATCACCCAATACTGAATCACTGAAACCCTGTCAACAACATAGACAACATAATAATAGCTAGATCCAACTTCATCTTCAAATATCATACATCACATTGTATACGCTACTTGGACAAACCCAACCTGCGTGTATACGCCCTTTTTCCAAAGACAACCTGCGTATAGATCTGCAAATCCTAACTTATAATTCTGCAGCTATATCAGACATCAGAACATACCTAGATCATAACAATAAACATGCGTCAATAGATCTAGTCTATCCACAGTCAAACCATATGAAGATAATCATTCCAAGCCTTGAGATCCCGTTCCATAGTTCATCATCCTCCACATGAGTGAAACCATGGTTCAGATCACCAACCCATAACCAGCATTTGGATCTCACACTTCATCAGATATTCATTACTCACTCACACTCTTTGGCCTAATGATCTTCTCCTTATATAGGTTTAGGCCTTTCATAATACCACGGTCCAAAACCATAGTAAAACAATACCATCAACTCAATACTAGGGATCAACACGTCTGTCGAGATACTTTGGTCCAAAAACATAGGCTCAAGTACCGAGGACTAACTACCACGGACCAAAAGTAAGCTTTCCGACACGTACGCTCTTTTCCGTTCATGAACCTGTGTGTATACCCTACTTGGTATATAGCGAACCTGCGTATACGCGACTTGGTATATAGCGAACCAGCGTGTATACGCGACTTGAGCTTAATGGACCTACGTATATGAATTTTCTCTTCTTCTTATAGTCTGATCATCAATTCCTTGTTGCTGACCTTCTGCACTATGATTTGTCATCAGTGTGGTTTGCCATCAAGGACAACACTTGTCTCATAATGCCAACATATATGAAACAAACCATGAATAACAATCTGTTGAGAAAAATAAGTTCATTTGTATTAAGAGGTAACAAAAGGAACCATTACAACCTGAGCCTTGGTGTTGTGCAAGTCTCTCCTAGGGTCCAGCAAGAGTTTTCCTTTACTTTGATCAGCTCACCCACTCTCAAATAAGGCTAGGAAAGGATGGGAATCTCTCCTCTCAAGCTTTACAAGGGAGTCCTAATTCCAGCAACATCTATCCTTAGGAATGTTCAACTTTCAACCTCCCCTCCCTCTGGCCCAATGCCTGTATTTATAGTGCTCTAGAGGAAGTTATTCAGGTCCACCATCAATGGGATAAGCCCCTCTTTGGATGGGATAGCTCCCCTCTTGATGGGATAAGTTCCTCTTTGGTAGGGATACATGAACCATCTGGAGGCGCTTCATACACGTCAAACAAGCTTCTAGAATTCTCTAGAAATGACCACAAGTAACTTTTTGGAAGTGAAACTTGCGCCTTTTGACCTTTACAGGAGTACGCACCCATTGCTTTATAGACAGAGCGTACAAGTACATAAGTATTGTGAACTTGGGGTGCGTACACGCAGGTAAGGCTAAGAGAAACTGCGTACCCAGAGATATATAGATTTTTAATGACTTTCTCTCTTTCTTGGAGTTTGACATGGAGAGCAGAGGTATGAGGCTTGCCAAGGAGGATAGTATGACAATTGATGGAGCCATACTAACTGCAAATAGTCATGGTGACAAATTTTAGTGTAACAGATTGCCCCCTAAAGTGCGAAGCCTGTAGTAGATTAGGGTTTCATATCATCTAGGAAGGGTGAAGTACTTTATCATTTCAAGGATTATCTTGTGGAGAGCCTAGTCGGAACCTGCAAGTATTCAACACAAAATACATATATATGATCATATCATCGCTGAGGTAGGCATTCCCATACTCAGATTGAAAACTTTAACTAATTGACTATCTACTGCTCTGATACAGGAATGAATCTGCAGTACATCATAATCATAGAATTTTGTAGACACAGTATGGGCGCAGCCATCTGTTTATAGTTAGTCTACTGTATAATGAATACAAAACTCCTCGCAGCCTAGATGGTGGAAACTAGATCCAGGGTCTTCATTTCTACTTCCCGAACAGGTACGATTCTATCCATGTGAATAAATGAGTTGATGTCGAACATGGTAGAAACCACTTGATTACCAGTCAATGATGTAAACTGTTAACAAGTGTGTGAGAAACCACCAGTGATGTCAATGGTTCTCAAAGTACCCAGTACAATCCATGAGATGTGAATGAATGAGTTGATGTCGAACATTTCACGGAATCCTTCGATCGAAAGTCAATGATGTAAACTGTCGTCAAAGGTGAGAAACCTGCCATTGATGCATGCAGACTTCAAGTTACTGACGATTCCTAGGTCATCTCTCTAGATAATTTGCTGATGTCGATAGAAAGTGACCCGTTGCAGGCAAGCCCACAACACGAAATCATAGATCAAGTTGAAGAAATGTAGCTGTAAGGACTGACTCAGGGATGATCAAAATGGATGATGGGTATTTTGCAGATGAATGTTTATTGCAGAGACCTCTTGAACACATAACGACACGACAGATGGCTTGGTGACATTTGACCCAAAGTTAATACCCGGCTGAAGACTTTCAATTGATCAACTGTGAGGTAAAGGATTTCCCAACCCAGGTGAATGAAAAGTGTCGTGTTCAAGAGTGGTAATAAGGCTTCTTCTGAGACAAAGGATAACAAATGGGCTCATTTTTCTCTCTTTTCCCCCACCATTTCTGGCAAGTACCTCTTTATTTTTTACAAGCTTGAGGAGGATAACATATGCTTGATTATAAGCTCATCCTTCGGATGAGTCCAACTTAGTTTTGATTCGAACCCTAAGAAGGAGTGGTCCGTTCCTGTTTGTAATCGAACAGGTCCTTTACTGTGAAATTTTAACGAGTCCAGTATAGGAGAAACTCGACATTTTTCATTTTTAGAGAGTCTGAAAAAACTTAAGAAGACTCCAGGTTGAACTTTTTCGTAAAGTTGTGTCTCCCAAGCCCGAAAAAGTATAAAAAAATACTTGAGAGAACCGCTTGATCTTGCGACCAAGGAGTACCTTCATGATTAGTGTCTTTGACCTGAAAAGTAAAAAGCGATCAAGGACACGTCGTTTTATTTCCAATATCGAATTTGAAACGACAAAAATCCGGCAATCTTTTCATGTTTTTACAGTCAGAAAAGGGCTGTAAGAGGACCGTCTTTTAATTCCGTTTTAACGAGTGTAAAAGAAACGCTCGACAATCTTTTCATGTTTTAGGAGTCAGAAAAGGGCTTAAAGATGACTCTAAGGTTTCACTTTTTCGTAAGTTTTAACGAGTTCGAAAAAATGATAAAAATGTACTCATGGTTTTCATTTTTTTGTAAGTTTTAATGAGTTCGAAAAAATGATAAAAATGTACTCATATGGCCGACTTTCAATTTAATTTACGAGCAGGAAAAGACGGAAAGAACTCGGCATTTTCATTTGTTTTACGAGAATGAAAAATAGCAAAATAATCTCGGGATTTTCATGAGTTTAACGAGTCTTGAAAATAACTAAAATTGACTCAAGATAAGTTTCATTTTTACAAAAGCTTGAAACAGAGAAAAACTATGCTTTAAAGTAGTTTCATTTTTACACAAGCTTGAAACAGAGAGAAAACTGTGCTTGATGCCCCCTAAGCATAACTGCTAGAGCGCATGCCCCCCAGCTTCATTTCATTCAACCAGTTGGATGAAATGAAGGTTGAGTTACGAGATCATTTGAAAGACTCGACCTAAAACTATAAGAAAATTATGCAAAAAACTGAAATAACTAACCTAAATACTTAACATTTATGAGATCTAGTCAATCTCTCGACTCAAGTAGAGGATTTGTTTCATTTTTTAACGAGCTTGACACAGGAAAAGAACTATGCTCGGATTCAATTTCATGTTTACGCAAGCTTGAAACGAAAAACTATGCTTGTTATAAGTTCACATGCCCCCAGCATAATGACGCAAATCAAGGTACATGCCCCCCAAGCTTCATTGCATTCAATGAGGTGGATGGAATGAAGCTTTACTTTCAAGATCTTGGAAAGACTTATGGGAGATGTTTCATTTTTTAGTGAGGTTGACACAGGAAAAGAACTATCCTCAAAACCCTTGTTTCATTTTTTAAACGAGCTTGACACAAGATAAGGAACTATGCTCGTAACTACTCTCTACAATCTACCTAACAAAAAACTCTACTCTAAAAACCTTGATTCATTTTTTAACAAGCTTGACACAAGACAGGGAACTATGCTCTAAAATCCTTGATTCTTTTTTTAATGAGCTTGACACAAGACAAGGAACTATGCTCATGAATACTCTCTACAATCTACCTACTTAACCTACCCTTGTTTCATTTTTTAACGAGCTTGACACAAGACAAGGAACTATGCTCAAGAAGTTCACATGCCCCCAGCATAATGATGCAAAGCGAGGTACATGCCCCCCAGGCTTCATTGCATTCAACCAGATGGATGGAATGAAGGTTTACTTTCAATATTTAACTTAAAAAGGGAGTTGTTTCATTTTTAAGGAGGTTGACACAAGAAAAGAACTATCCTCATACCTGATTCATTTTTTAACGAGGTTGACTCAATAACAGGAACTATCATCAAAACCATACTTTCTACAATCTACCTACATATCCTAAAATCTACCTGATTCATTTTTTAATGAGGTTGACTCAGTAAAAGAACTATCCTCATGCTAGCCTGTTTCATTTTTTAACGAGGTTGATACAGGAAAAAAAACTATCCTCGTACACACTGATTCATTTTTTAACGAGGTTGAAATAGTAAAAGGAACTTTCCTCACAGCATCCAGTTTCATTTTTTAATGAGGTTGAGACGGGAACAAACTATCCTCACAGCATCCAGTTTCATTTTTTAACGAGGTTGAGACGGGAACAAACTATCCTCATAGCATCCAGTTTCATTTTTTAACGAGGTTGAGACGGGAACAAACTATCCTCATCCTCACTGATTCATTTTTTAACGAGGTTGACACAGTAAAAGGAACTATCCTCGCACTCACTGATTCGTTTTTTAATGAGGTCGACACAGTAAAAGGAACTTTCCTCGTAAACACTGATCATGGCTTCCAACTGGAAGAAAGACATGTCAATGGACACACCTTGATCATGGCTTCCAAAAGGTCTTCATCAGAAGGAAGAATAGTTCTTTGGAAGGAACACATGTCAAGGGAGTCAAAAGGGATAAGAACATCGTGTTCAAGTAATCCCATAGAGTTTTCCATGTCAATTACCGGATCTAAATCAAAGGAAGATGAGCAAACAGTGAGAGGCTCACTTACATCGGTAACTGAAAACATGGGACCAGTTGCCACATAATTAACCCGTGGCAGGGTAGATACCACTTTAGAATCAGGAACATTTAGGGGTGTCACATTATTGGTAGTCGAAACAAGACTAGGGAACGAAAGCTGGTCTACAGTCACAATACTGCCATTGTGAGGGAAAGACATCACGCGAAAGAGTGTCGATACGACAGTTTTCATTGCATAAACATAGTCTCTCCCAAGGAGTAAATTGAAATCCAAGGGACCTCGAACTACCATAAGATCAATACAGACAGTTTTACCTTCCAAGGTAATAGAAAACTTAGGAAGGATCCCTAAAGGTTCACTTTTACTGTGTCAACCTCGTTAAAAAATGAATCAGTGAGGATGAGGATAGTTTGTTCCCGTCTCAACCTCGTTAAAAAATGAAACTGGATGCTATGAGGATAGTTTGTTCCCGTCTCAACCTCGTTAAAAAATGAAACTGGATGTTGTGAGGATAGTTTGTTCCTGTCTCAACCTCGTTAAAAAATGAAACTGGATGTTGTGAGGAAAGTTCCTTTTACTGTGTCAACCTCGTTAAAAAATGAATCAGTGTGTACGAGGATAGTTTTTTTTTCCTGTATCAACCTCGTTAAAAAATGAAACAGACTAGCATGAGGATAGTTCTTTTACTGAGTCAACCTCATTAAAAAATGAATCAGGTAGATTTTAGGATATGTAGGTAGATTGTAGAAAGTAGGGTTTTGAGGATAGTTCATGTTACTGAGTCAACCTCGTTAAAAAATGAATCAGGTATGAGGATAGTTCTTTTCTTGTGTCAACCTCCTTAAAAATGAAACAACTCCCTTTTCAAGTTAAATATTGAAAGTAAACCTTCATTCCATCCATCTGGTTGAATGCAATGAAGCCTGGGGGGCATGTACCTCACTTTGCATCATTATGCTGGGGGCATGCGAACTTCTTGAGCATAGTTCCTTGTCTTGTGTCAAGCTCGTTAAAAAATGAAACAAGGGTAGGTTAAGTAGGTAGATTGTAGAGAGTAGTCATGAGCATAGTTCCTTGTCTTGTGTCAAGCTCATTAAAAAAAGAATCAAGGATTTTAGAGCATAGTTCCCTGTCTTGTGTCAAGCTCGTTAAAAAATGAATCAAGGTTTTTAGAGTAGAGTTTTTTGTTAGGTAGATTGTAGAGAGTAGTTACAAGCATAGTTCCTTATCTTGTGTCAAGCTCGTTTAAAAAATGAAACAAGGGTTTTGAGGATAGTTCTTTTCCTGTGTCAACCTCACTAAAAAATGAAACATCTCCCATAAGTATTTCCAAGATCTTGAAAGTAAAGCTTCATTCCATCCACCTCATTGAATGCAATGAAGCTTGGGGGGCATGTACCTTGATTTGCGTCATTATGCTGGGGGCATGTGAACTTATAACAAGCATAGTTTTTCGTTTCAAGCTTGCGTAAACATGAAACTGAATCCGAGCATAGTTCTTTTCCTATGTCAAGCTCGTTAAAAAATGAAACAAATCCTCCTCTACTTGAGTCGAGAGATTGACTAGATCTCATAAATGTTAAGTATTTAGGTTAGTTATTTCAGTTTTTTGCATAATTTTCTTACAGTTTTAGGTCGAGTCTTTCAAATGATCTCGTAAATCAACCTTCATTTCATCCAACTGGTTGAATGAAATGAAGCCGGGGGGCATGCGCTCTAGCAGTTATGCTTAGGGGGCATCAAGCACAGTTTTCTCTCTGTTTCAAGCTTGTGTAAAAATGAAACTACTTTAAAGCATAGTTTTTCTCTGTTTCAAGCTTTTTTAAAAATGAAACTTATCTTGAGTCAATTTTAGTTATTTTCAAGACTCGTTAAACTCATGAAAATCCCGAGATTATTTTGTTATTTTTCATTCTCGTAAAACAAATGAAAATGCCAAGTTCTTTCCGTCTTTTCCTGCTCGTAAATTAAATTGAAAGTCGGCCATATGAGTACATTTTTATCATTTTTTCGAACTCATTAAAACTTACGAAAAAATGAAAACCATTAGTACATTTTTATCATTTTTTCGAACTCGTTAAAACTTATGAAAAAGTGAAACCTTAGAGTCATCTTTAAGCCCTTTTCTGACTCCTAAAACATGAAAAGATTGCCGAGCGTTTCTTTTACACTCGTTAAAACGGAATTAAAAGACGGTCCTCTTACAGCCCTTTTCTGACCATAAAAACATGAAAAGATTGCCGGATTTTTGTCGTTTCAAATTCGATATTGGAAATAAAACGACGTGTCCTTGATCGCTTTTTACTTTTTAGGTCAAAGACACTAATCATGAAGGTACTCCTTGGTCGCAAGATCAAGCGGTTCTCTCAAGTATTATTTTATACTTTTCGGGCTTGGGAGACACAACTTTATGAAAATGTTCAACCTGGAGTCTTCTTAAGTTTTTTCAGACTCTCTAAAAATGAAAAACGCCGAGTTTCTCCTATACTGGACTCGTTAAAATTTCACAGTAAAGGACCTGTTCGATTACAAACAGGAACGGACCACTCCTTCTTAGGGTTCGAATCAAAACTAAGTTGGACTCATCCGAAGGATGAGCTTATAATAAAGCATATGTTATCCTCCTCAAGCTTGTAAAAAATAAAGAGTTACTTGCCAGAAATGGTGGGGGAAAAGAGAGAAAAATGAGCCCATTTGTTATCCTTTGTCTCAGAAGAAGCCTTATTACCACTCTTGAACACGACACTTTTCATTCACCTGGGTTGGGAAATCCTTTGCCTCACAGTTGATCAATTGAAAGTCTTCAGCCGGGTATTAACTTTGGGTCAAATGTCACCAAGCCATCTGTCGTGTCGTTATGTGTTCAAGAGGTCTCTGCAATAAACATTCATCTGCAAAATACCCGTCATCCATTTTGACCATCCCTGAGTCAGTCCTTACAGCTACATTTCTTCAACTTGATCTATGATTTCGTGTTGTGGGCTTGCCTGCAACGGGTCACTTTCTATCGACATCAGCACATTATCTAGAAAGATGACCTAGGAATCGTCAGTACCTTGAAGTCTGCATGCATCAATGGCAGGTTTCTCGCCTTTGATGACAGTTTACGTCATTGACTTTCGATCGAAGGATTCCGTGAAATGTTCAACATCAACTCATTCATTCACATCTCATGGATTGTACTGGGTACTTTGAGAACCATTGACATCACTGGTGGTTTCTCTCACACTTGTTAACAGTTTACATCATTGACTGGTAATCAAGTGGTTTCTACCATGTTCGACATCAACTCATTTATTCACATGGATAGAATCGTACCTGTTCGGGAAGTAGAAATGAAGACCCTAGATCTAGTTTCCACCATCCAGGCTGCGAGGAGTTTTGTATTCATTATACAGTAGACTAACTATAAACAGATGGCTGCGCCCATACTGTGTCTACAAAAGTCTATGATTATGATGTACTGCAGAATCATTCCTGTATCAGAGCAGTAGATAGTCAATTAGTTAAAGTTTTCAATCTGAGTATGGGAATGCCTACCTCAGCGATGATATGATCATATATATTTATTTTGTGTTGAATACTTGGAGGTTCCGACTGGGATCTCCACAAGATAATCCTTGAAATGATAAAGTACTTCACCCTTCCTAGATGATATGAAACCCTAATCTACTACAGGCTTCGCACTTTAGGGGGCAATCTGTTACACTAAAATTTGTCACCATGACTATTTGCAGTTAGTATGGCTCCATCAACTGTCATACTATCCTCCTTGGCAAGCCTCATACCTCTGCTCTCCATGTCAAACTCCAAGAAAGAGAGAAAGTCATTAAAAATCTATATATCTCTGGGTACGCAATTTCTCTTAGCCTTACCTGCGTGTACGCACCCCAAGTTCACAATACCTGCGTACTTGTACGCTCTGTCTATAAAGCAATGGGTGCGTACTCCTGTAAAGGTCAAAAGGTGCAAGTTTCACTCCCAAAAAGTTACTTGTGGTCATTTCTAGAGCATTCTAGAAGCTTGTTTGACGTGTATGAAGCGCCTCCAGATGGTTCATGTATCCCTACCAAAGAGGAACTTATCCCATCAAGAGGGGAGCTATCCCATCCAAAGAGGGGCTTATCCCATTGATGGTGGACTTGAATAACTTCCTCTAGAGCACTATAAATACAGGCATTGGGCCAGAGGAAGGGGAGGTTGAAAGCTGAACATTCCTAAGGGTAGATGCTGCTGGAATTAGGACTCCCTTGTAAAGCTTGAGAGGAGAGATTCCCATCCTTTCCTAGCCTTATTTGAGAGTGGGTGAGCTGGTCAAAGTAAAGGAAAACTCTTGTTGGACCCTAGGAGGGACTTGCACAACACCAAGGCTCAGGTTGTAATGGTTCCTTTTGTTACCTCTTAATACAAATGAACTTATTTTTCTCAACAGATTGTTATTCATGGTTTGTTTCATATACTCCTTGGTCTATATGATAGATATGTATTGTTTTATGAGTTTATCAGGTGCTATTTAATCTTTTGGCTTGTTAGTGAATGCAGGTTTCGAAGAGAAGGAGGAGCTCATCCGGATCGGCGAGGCTGGACTACTACAAAGCGTTGGACTAAAGGTATGTTAAAGATCCCCTGATTACTTGTATTTGCAATGCATGTTTAGAGAAAGGTAGGGTTTATTTGTTTTGTTTGTCACTAGAAAGCTTTTGCTTATAGGGAGGTCGGTTGTGTCCGCACTAACGACTCTTTCCGCATGACACACCTTTTGACTTAAGAAACAACCATAAAAATAACGCTTAAAGTAAAATCTATCTAGCAATCTTTTTATTTCTAGGGCTCTTTATCACCAACATAGCTTAGGCTAGTATCTTGGAGTAGGGAGTAATTAACTCTCCAAGATAGTAAAAACAAACAAGTAGCTATATCTTGCGGTAGGAGATAAATTCCAATTGTTACATCTATGCTCTAGGAAGCTCCTCTTAAAGGAGTCAAGCACGAGGTCATATCCGAACCAGTGGGGTAATCAATCCTTCCTCATTGGGAACGATAGCATATATACACGTATTAAAAATGGTAAACCTCGGATTAACCATTGTCGAGGAGCCTGGGGTCACTTGTTGGTAAACCTTAGATTATGTCAAGGAGCCTTCAGAGGGATTGAGCTTTGCTACTCTGCTTTTGCGTGTGTATCAGATCACAGATTGTTCCCCCATGTATATTTGTTTATGTTGGTAACCATAGTGACCATAATCTATAGGATTATTTCCTAAGGTGACGGTGGTGGGAAGATCCCACTGTACCTGGAGCAGACGTCGACTAGACTCACTTGGACTCTCTGGGAAGTTCTCTTCACTCGAGACGGTTTAGTGGAGAAACTTGTGCCAGTCTGTTTCATTAAGCAGGTTTTCGGGGTAACTGTTCCAATAGCCATTTCTGTATTGAATTCTGCGACGTTGGATTTCATCACCAACTAGTGTTTTCGGTACGGAAATTTACTGTTTGTGTGTGGTTTGACCTCTTAGATTCTTTAGGCGTGTGATTCAAATTGTTTGGTTCTTTAGAGACTTTAGGTGGTTTTCATTGATATTTTTCTTTGTTTGCATGTGAAGTAATCAAAATATTTAATCATGGCTAAATTACCGAGACAGTCCCGTAGACTTCAGGGCCAACCTCCTGAGTTTTCACCAAGCCAGCTTGAAGGGCTACGAGCTCTTGTAACTCCTAGTGACAGTAGAGTTGGGTCACCCGAAGAAGGAGAATCTTCTTTAGTTGTGCATCCTGATTACCAAGTTCAAGCACCAGAGTATATAATTCAACCAATTTCATTTTCCGAAGTTACTGGTAGTTTTTCTTCTACTAGTGAGTTAACCGAGGAACCTAAAATTGCTGAACATGAAACTGAACCTGCTGCTACTCCGTCATCAGGATTTGCTTCTCCAACTTCTAGTGGTCCTGGTTCACCCAGGGTAGGAAGAATCATTACCCAAAATCTTCCTTCTGGACTTATTGCTATTGAAGAACTTGTCACTCTGGAAGAAGGTATATCTATCCCTAAAAATCATCCAACTATAGAACTTAAGGAGCGTGAATCGATCTTTTACAGTCGGGACGCTTGGTATCTTTCATTGACCAATTTTCTAGAAAACCCGGGACTAAGTTTTTCACCACCTCGCATTCCTTTTCATCCAACACCTAGAGGTTATTATCCTCCTTTGAATATGTTGAGACAATCATCCATGTTTTCTCAATCTCCAGAAACATTTTTATATGGCGGTCCTTCTATTCCTTCTGGGTATCAGTCACTTATTGGTACTTTTTTCGGGAGCATCTCCTCAACCTGTTGAACAAGGGTTATTAACTGGTAATAATGGAACTAAACTGTTGAGTGTAGAAGACATTCTTATGATGTCAGGTACCATTCCAAATCCGCAACCTCAAGGTAGTCAGTTACTGCCTGGGGGGCAACCTCAAGGTCCTCAATTATCGCCTGGGGGAAAACCTCAAGGGACCCAGTTACTGCCTGGGGGGCAACCTCAAGGACAGTACATACCTTCTGGACAGTACATTCCTCAGGGTCAACCCCAGACTCAGTACGTACCTCAAGGTCAACCCCAATATCAATATATGCCTCAACGTCAACCCCAGTTTTAGTACGTGCCTCAAGGTTATCAACCTCAATGTCAGTACCCAACCCAAGGTTTCCAACCACCTTCAGGTCAATCATTTGTCCAAGGAGCTGTAAATTTACCTTTGAATTATCAACCCTACCCTCAACCCGGTTATGGTCCTCAATATGCTCAACCTTCTATGGGTCCATACCCTGGAATGAACGTAGTGTGGGATCCATCTCAATCTCAATAGATCTTGCAACTGAATGTGCAGTTGTCATCTCAATCTGGACAACCCTTGGTTTCTGGTTCAACCCAGCAACCTATTCAGCCTACTATTCAAACTTCTGCACCTGGTGTAGTTTCACATCCTGGGCCTAGTTCGCCTCGAACTCCGCCTCAAACGACTGCTACAACTGCTGCAACATTTGTTCAATCTACCCCACCTACTTCTGGAGTATCAATAGCTCTGGTTTCTACTGTTTCTGCATCAATTCCTCAAGCATCTTTACCTTAGTCTGGACCTACAATTCAGACTTCGGTTCAAATGCTTGTAGGACAACCTGGTCCAAGTACGGTTGTCACAAGTCAACCTCAATTTACTTATCAACCGTACAGGGATAGTACCAATTTGGTCCTGCTGTGCAGAACCCAGTCTATCAGTATCAACCGTACCCTGGATATACTTATCAGCAACCTCAACAATCCTAGTACGGTCTGGTTAATCTTGGTTTTCCGGGAGGATATAATATCCCAAATGCAATTCCAATTCCAAGTTATCCTGGATATCCTCCTCCTGGGGCTGGTCTCATGACCTAGGGTTTTCGAGACCCTAATCGTCAGTTACCGTTCATTGCAACTTTGGACTTGCCTGATTTGTTGTGCCTTATGAACGATCCGATTACTTATCTTCCATTTTGGCCGCCAATGCCGAATAAGTTGCCTAGTGATATCCCAAAGTTTGAAGGTAAATCAGGAGAGGATCCGTCAAACCATGTGATGAATTATCACCTCTGGTGTGCATCTAACTCCATTTCAGATGATTCAATTCGTTTACGTCTTTTTCAACGCACTCTGATTGATCTTGCGGCCAAGTGGTACATTGAGTTACCACGAGCCACTTTTTATAATTTTAGTCAGCTAGCTACTTCATTCTTAACTCATTTTCAGTTGCCTGTCAGATATGACAATGGCACAGAATTATTAACTTCATTAAAATAGTCAACGTCCACTTATATTTCAGATCACATTCATGAATGGAGACGTCGACAACGTTTAGTGAAATTTTTTATTCCGGATCAGATCTTAGCAGAATGGTTTGTTAAATCATTATTACCTAAAATCACTGAGAATGTAGCTAAGGCAGGAGTTGTTACTAAAGAGAAAGTAATTTCTCAAGCTCAGTACCTTGACCTCGTTTATACGCAGTCGGGTACTTTACATGAGAAAATTCCCGACCTTCCTAAACAAAATCAAATAAATGCAGCTCCTTCAGGGTCTCATGCTGCTGACGGTATGATTGGTTCAGTTAACACCAAAAGTAAGAAGAAATCTTCAAAGAATTCTTCTCCTATCATAACTTTACCAAATTCCCCGACATGAGACTCTTCCGCGGAAATTTCTGCCGATATGTCGTAGAGTCATCTACGGCCAAATCAAAATCCGGCAGTAAGAAGGGGAAGAAGAAAAATATATCAGATAAAAATTCGAAAGAGAAACCAGATAAAACGGAATCTACTGATGAGAAATGTAAACCTCGTGATCCTTGTCTGATTTGTGACAAAGAGCATTTTACAAGAGACTGCCCTCATCGCGCTGAGGTTGTAAAAATCGTCAAAGGTTCTCAAACGCCTGCTGTCTTGAAGGATCCTTTTCCTAGTCAAGATAGTAAGATGATAGGTTCTTCCTCAAATGCCTCAGAAGAACCCATAATGATGATGTCCCATGTTAGGATTGTGACACGATCGCAAGATTATGGAAGTAAAAGTCCTGTTGGTGGTAAGGAAGTAGAATCTTCTAATTCGAACCCATCAACTTCAACTCCTGGTTCCGATCCGCTACAGATCGAGAAACCTAACCCAGACTTAGTAATCAAACCGCTTGCTAAAGGTATAATTCGAAAGTTAGCTTTCAATCCACATGCGAGAGCTGCTCAGAACTATAACATTGTTGAAGATTTAGCTATTTCACCTTCAGCAATGTCGGCTTTGGAGGTGCTGCAATCATGTCCAGCACAGCGTAAATTGCTATTGTCGGCTATAGGAGTTGTTGATATTCAGGACTCGAACCTTATAATCTTTGATTTAGAAAATAGTACACCTCGTTTACCTCATCAAATGGCTTTCCAGATTCCAGTGTTAGTCAAAAACAGACCTTGTTATAGGATTGTAATTGATGAGGGAGCTTCAACGTGTATTATGTCGATCCAGTGTTGGAGATCGCTTGGTTCTCCTACACTTAATCAATCCCCGATGATTCTAAAGGCTTTTGATGGCCGTGGGTTCCATCCTTTTGGAATTCTACAGGATTTACCTATAGGGGTTGAAGGCAAAACTGTTAATCTAGATGTGGAAGTGGTTGATGCCCCTCTAGATTACAACCTTCTCTTGGGTCGTAGTTGGTCTTACGCTATGACTGTTGTTGTTTCATCGGTCTTTCGGCTTATAAAGTTTCCTCATAATGGAAAGATCGTAACTATAGACCGGCTAATTTATTATTCATCCGACCCAGCCTCTTCTGAAAGTATCCAGCATGTCAGAAAAACAACTATCCCTTATAAGGATGTTGGGGTAAGTTTGGTTAAAGATTCTGATTTACTAGGAACTTTTTCCTTTCCTCCTCCTAACGTATCGCCTTCTACTGCAACAATTCATATGATTTCATCAGACACTATTGTTTATGATGATCCTTGGATCGTACCTTCCGAATCTGAGATGGATTCATTTGGTGATGCTATGCCTTTGAGTCCCTATGAAATTGTGTATCAGGTGGTACAGTCGTTTTCCAACCCTTCTTCAACCAAAATCGACTTAATGAATGTGGTCCATGAAGAATCACTTTCAACATCAAACTCAGATTCAACAAATTTATCTGAACTTGTTCACATTGATGAGCAGATTCGTGAAATTTTGTCTGTGGATGATTTACCATGGGAAGATCTTCATCATAGATCTTCGTTCTTACCTGAGATTGATCATTTTGAAAATGATTTTTCATCTATTTTTACCACTGATTATGTCAAGGAACCACATAATCCATTGCAAAATCTTGATTATGAGTTAAATTTGGGGAATATTTCTCAAACAGTTCCTATTGACATTTCAGTTAAACCTGGAATTGTTGAAAACATTCGTATAGGTGCCTCTTGTACGGAAGATGAATTTCAAACATATAAGGCCCTATTTCAAGAATTCTGTGACGTGTTTGCCTAGTCATATGAATAAATGCCAAGAATTGATCCAGAAATTCTTGTTCATGAAATCAAAACTTACCCAAATGCTAAACCTGTACGGCAATGTTTGCGTCAGATCCACCCTCGAAAAGCTACTGCTATTAAAGTAGAAGTTGAGAAATTACTTAAAGCAGGTTTCATTTATCCAATTCCCTTAACTGATTGGGTATCGAATATTGTTCTTGTTAATAAAAAGCAAGGGACGATAAGAATATGCATCAATTATAGGGATATTAATCGAGCCTGTCCAAAAGACAATTATCCAACTCCCTATATCGATCAAATCATTGATGATTGTGCTGACAGTGAAATATTCTCCTTTATGGATGGTTTTTCCAGTTACAATCAAATCAACATTCTACCTGCTGATCAACCAAAAACGGCTTTCATTTGTCCATGGGGGACGTTTTCTTACTTCAAATTACCTTTTGGGCTGAAGAACGGCGGAGCAACTTTTCAAAGAGCTATGTCTTACGCGTTTCATGACATCAAGCACATTGTGTAACCTTATCTCGATGATTTACCTACTCATTCATTACGTAGAGCCGATCATCTTATTCATTTACGAGCAATATTTATGAGATGTAGGCATTATCGAATTAGGTTGAATCCACACAAATGTGTTTTCTGTATAGAAACGGGTTGTTTACTGGGATTTGTTGTTTCAAAATCCGGCATTTGTGTCGATCCCTCGAAGGTTGAAGTTATTGTCAAATTGCCTCCTCCTTCGACTCTTCGTCAACTCCAAAGTTTGCAAGGGAAAGCAAACTTTTTACGTCGATTCATTCCTAACTATGCCGAGATAACAAAGGGTTTTACTAGGTTGTTGAAACATAATACTCCATTCTTTTGGGATGAGATAGCTGACAAATCTTTTGATGCACTAAAACACGTGTTGACCCATGCACCGTTATTTCATCCTCCCAACTACAACCAGGACTACTTCTTATATCTCGCCGCCTCTCATTCCACCATTGGGATGGTAATAGTTCAGGAAGATGAATTCGGTAGTGAACATGTGATTTATTAACTTAGTCAAACTTTGAATCCAACTTAGCTAAAATATTCACATGTGGAGAAATTGGCCTTGGCAGTTGTTCAAGCTGTCCAACGATTTCGTCATTACATTTTACTATGCAAAACTACTGTAATTTCTGACTGTAACCCTATGATCTATATTTTGACCAAACAATTACTAGGGGGCAAGTATTCCAAATGGATTGTTATCCTGCAGGGATTTGACTTGGAGTTTGAAAAATCTAAGTCAAAGAAATCTTTAGTTTTTGCGGAGTTGATGTGTGACTTCCCGTGTGCTGATACTAAAACTGTGGCGGAAGAGCCCATTGCGGACGAATCCTTGTTTCTTATCATCACTCTTGATCCATGGTATGGAGATATCATAGTTTATCTCCAAACCCAATCTTTTCAGCCTGAAATTTCAAGATCTCAACATCGGAAAATATGATTCCAATCCCAACAATACAAAATTATTGGAGATACACTTTATCGTCGTGGGGTGGACTCTGTTTTCCGACGTTGTTTAACTCATGAGGAAGTTGAAAGGGTTCTAAATGAATGTCACTCTGGAGCATGTGGCGGTCATATGTCTGGGTTTTCCACAGCCCAAAAGATATTGCGCGCTGGCTATTTCTGGCCGTCTTTGTTTAAAGATTGTTTTGACGTGGTCCGAAAATGCCACAACTGCCAAATTTTTGATCGAAAGATGCGCGCTCCACCTGCTCCTCTCCACCTTATAATTGCCATCGGTCCTTTTGTGAAATGGGGTATCGATTTTATTACATGTAACCCTCACTCGGCCAGGGGGCATGCGTATATCATCCTTGCGGTAGATTATTTTACCAAGTGGGCCGAGGCGATGCCTACATTTTCGGCAGATGGCAAAACTGCTGCGATTTTCATTTTCAATCATATAATTACTAGATTCGGTGTTCCACAAGTGATTATCACTAATCATGGGCGTCATTTTCGAAACATCATGATGACTGAACTAACAGATCAACTTGGCCTGCGTCACGATAGTTCTACTCCATATTACCCACAAGCTAATGGTCTGGTTGAAGCCATCAACAAAGTTCTAGTCATTATGATCCGACGAATCATTGGGATTCATAGGTCGAATTGGCATAACATGTTATTTTTAGCGCTTTGGGCATATCGAACCTCAGTAAAAACATCAACTGTTTTCACTCCTTTCCAACTAGTTTACGGTTTGGAAGCTGTGTTACCCATTAAATGCGAAATCCCGTCATTGCAAATAGCCATAGAATTACTTCCAGCCACTTCTGAAGAGGAGAAACGTTTGTTGTACTTGGCTCAGCTAGATGAGAATTGACGTTATGCTGCATTAGCAATCGAAACTCATGTCAAACGTATTAAATCTCAGTATGATCGAAATGTTACACCTCATAATTTTTCATAAGGAGACCTAGTCTTACTATACAATCAAGCAAACGATAAGTTAGGCGCTGGAAAATTTGTATCCATGTGGCATGGTCCTTATGTTGTTAAGCGAAAGCTGGCAAAAGGGGCCTATGAATTGGTAGATTTGGACGGTGTCTCTTTAGGTAAGCCCAGAAATGGTCTTTATCTGAAGAGATATTATGCTTAAATCTGGGTGTGGAGATTTTAGTTAGGTTAGTTTTCTTTCTAGCTGGTGTGTTTTAGATTCAAAAAGTGTGCTTAGTTTAGAGAGTGTTTTCTGGTCATTATTCCTGCTTATCTTGATTTTACTCTTGATATTGCATATGTCGACATCTCTCCAAACATACATTGGTTTTGCTGATGGTGCTTGTCGTAATACACAAAACATTTCTTCCGCAGCTTGGGTTATCTATTCACCCTCTGATGAGTTGGTATCTATGCATGGGGTAAGCCTCGGTCAAACAACGAACAACATTGCAAAGTATAGTGCAGTGATTGAGTTATTATCTAAATCCATCTCATTTGGGATTCGGAGTTTGATTGTGAGGTTAGATTCTGAACTCGTTGTATTGCAGCTTAATAGAGTTTATGCCATTAGAAATCCAGTGTTATTAAGATTATTTTTGAGAGTTCGTCTCTTGGAATGTGAATTTGGCTATATTTAATATCAGCATATTCCAAGATATTTAAATACATTAGCAGATGCAATTGCTTCTCGAATGATAAGTAGACATTTGCAATAATCAAACAGTAAATTTAAAAACATTCCATAACATGTTTTACAAGATAGCCAGTAATAGTGATATAGTATAGTATAGAAGTGTGTCAAATTTACATCTTCTTCGATCATAGGTTGAAAAACACCTTATTATCGGCAAAAATGATAGTACAAAAAGCAAAAATGTCATATGAGTCTACAAAAGGCGATCATCCTATCACTGGTGATGATCACGATAAGAAACCACTGCACGCGCCACCCTACAAAGGAACCTTCTGAAAGGTCCTGAGACCCCAATCACATAGCGTTGTAGCCTAAGAGGAATTTCATCTATGCTAGTCTCTGGAATGTTTGTTGTCAAATGCTCTAGATGGTTTTCCAATTCGGCCAAGGTCTCTGTAGATTTGTCCCGTGGGGCTGGTGCTGCTGCAGCTAGTTGTTTCCTCTCATAGGGCCGGAGAGTGGCTGGTTGTCGTGGACCCACATCTGCATTTGAAACTTTTTACTATCAGTTTTGAGACGATTTAAAAAAAAAAAAAAAAAAAAAAAAAAATTAGAAAATGTTGAAAATGATTTTACCTGAGTCATCCCATTTCTCTCCTGGTGGAAGAGCCATGTCTGGGTCACCACGATAATCCATCCCAGCATAAGGAAAATCCTGAATCGTAAAAACTTGGTTTTCCAACCAATGAAAATACTCAGGAGGAAATCGAACAACCTCTGAACCCTCCTCAGGATGACGGGCCATAACCGCAACCCAACGCATCAGCTTGGGCTCTCGGGGAAGTCCAGCTTCAACGAAAATAAATGAATTTTTAATTTGTTTATTTTTCACTTTAAAGAGGTAACTTTTGAAGCATTTTTATTTATTTTAAACAGGTATGGGTAATGTTTGAGTTTTTGTGCAGAATATCGGATTTTTCAGGGAAAATTGATCATTTTCGACAAAAACATTAGAGTCATCTTTAAGCTATTTTCTGACTCCTAAAATATGAAAAGATTGCCGAGTTTTTCTTCTTAAGCTCGTTAAAACGTAATTAAAAAGACGGTCCACTTACAGCTCTTTTTTGACCGTATAAACACGAAAAGATTGCCAGATTTTTGTCGTTTCAAATTCGATATTGGTTATAAAACGACGTGTAGTTGATCGCTTTTTTTACTTTTTAAGATCAGAGACACTAATTATGAAAAGTACTCCTTGATCGTAATGGTCAACTGGTTCTCTGAAGTATTATTTTATACTTTTTCGGGCTCGGGTGACACAAATTTACGAAAAATGACAACCATTGAGTTTTCTTAAGTTTTTCTTCAGACTCTATAAAATTGAAAAACGCTGAGTTTCTCCTATACTGGACTCGTTAAAATTTAACAATAAAGGACCTGTTCAATTACAAACAGGAACAGACCACTCCTTAGGGTTCGAATTTAAACTAAGTTGGACTCATCCGAAGGATGAGCTTATAATCAAGCAAATGTTATCCTCCTCAAGCTTGTCAAAAATAAAGAGGTACTTGCCAGAAATGGTGGGGGAAAAGAGAGAAAAATGAACCTGTTTGTCATACTTTGTGTCTCAGAAAAACATTTAACCACTCTTGAACACGACACTTTTTGTTCACCTGGGTTGGGAAATCCTTTGCCTAACAGTTAATCAAACCATATTGAAAGTCTTCAGCTGGTTTCTGGGTATTAGCTTTGGGTCAATTGTCACCAAACCATCTGTAGTGTCGTTATGTGTTCAAGAGGTCAGTGCAAATAAACCATTCATCTGCAAAATATCTGTCATCCATTTTTACCATCCCTGAGTCAGTCCTTGCAACTATATTTCTTCAAACTTGATCTATGATTTCGTGTTGTGGGCTTGCCTACGACGGATCGCTTTCTATCGACTTCAGCTCATTATCTAGAAAGATGATCTAGAAATCGTCAGTACCTTGGAATCTGCATGCCTCAATGGCAGGTTTCTCACCTTCGACGACAGGTTACATCATTGACCTTCGATCAAAGGATTCCGTGACATGTTTGACATCAACTCATCTATTCACATTTCATGGATTGTACTGAGTACTTTGAGAGCCATTGACATTATTGGTGGTTTCTCTCACACTTGTTAACAGTTTACATCATTGACTGGTAATCAAGTGGTTTCTACCATGTTCGACTTCGACACATTCATTCACTTGGATAGAATCGTACTATTTCGAGAAGTAGAAATCAAGACCCTGGATCTAGTTTCCACCATCCAGGCTGCGAGAAATTTTGTTATTCATTATACAGTAGACTATTCATAAACAGACGGCTGCGTCCATACTGTGTCTACATATGCCTATACTTGTGATGTATTGCAAAATCATTCCTATATCAGAGCAGTTTAGTTAGTTTTCTAGTCAGTTTTGATCTGAGTATGGGAATGCCTACCTCAGCGATGATATGATCTCATATATATATTTTGTATTGAATATTTTTACAGGTTCCAACCAGGCTCTCCACAAAATGATCCTCGAAATGATAAAGTACTTCACTTTTCTTAGATGACAAATACTATCTATTACAGACTTCGCACTTTAGGGGGGAATCTGTTACACAAAATATTGTCACCATGACTTTTTGCAGTCAGTGTGAGTCTATCACCACTCATATTGTCCTCCTATGCAAGTCTTAAACCTCAGCTCTTCATGTCAAGCCTTAAAATGAGAGAAAGTCCTTGAAAATCTATAAAACATTGGTTACGCACTTTCTCTTAGCATTACCTGCGGTCCCGCACCCCCTGGTCATGTCCCTTGCGGACCTGCCCGCTCTGTCTCTAAAGGAAAGGGTGCAAACCCCTGTAAAAGTCAAAAAGGCGCAAGTTTATTGTTAAAAACTCACTTTGGATTAATTCTGGATGCTTCTAGAAGGAATCTTGAGGTGGCAAGTTCGCTCCTAGATGGTTCATGCATCCCATAACTAAAGGAGCTAACCCCTTGATGAGAGGAGCTTATCCCTTTGAATGAGGACTCTATCCCTTCATAGGTGGAACTATAACTTCCTTCTTCTGCACTATAAAATGAGGCATTAGGCTGGTTACTAGGGAGGTTGAAAGCTAAATATTTTTTAGGGTAAATGTTGTTGGAATTTAGACTTCCTAACTGAGCTTGAGAGGAGAGATTACATACCTTTTGATCTCTTTGGGAAGAGATTGAAGCTTGTCAAAGTAGAGGAGATTCTTGCTGGACCCTGGGAGGAGCTTGTACAACATCAAGGCACCAAGGTTGTAAAGTTCTTCTTTGTTTAAAGTTAAAACAATCAAGTTCATTTTTCTCAATAAGCTATCTTCTATGGTTTATTTCATGAATTCCTTGATCATCATGATAAATATGGTTTATTATATTGGCTATGCAGGTGTTATTTGATGTGTGCTTATTTGTGTTTGCAGGTTCTTTAAAAGGGAGCTCATTTGGACAAACGGAGCGTGGCTTCCACAAACTAGCACTGGACTTGAGGTAGGGTCTAAAACATCTATTGGCTTTTATTTATAAATCGCAATATTTAGAGAAAGATAGAATTTGTTTGTCTTGCTTGTCGCTAGATATCCATAGATACTAGGGAGATCGGTCTTGTCCGCAAGAACGATTTATCCGCCCGACAAAGCCCCACTATATTTCAGAACAAGAAAGAGCACAAGAATCAAACAAGGGAAGCCACAAATATCAACAAAAATTCCTATTGAGATTGAATATTTCCCTACACCAAGAGACAAAATGCCTTCCCTGAAGTCACCAATCACCTATGTAATGAGGCCTAGTACCAAATCAACTTCCTTAAAGGTTAAGGCCATCCTACAGGGTCCACAGCAAAACCTACAGGAAGCAAAATCAATCCTACAGGATACTCTGCAAAAACTACGAGAAGCACAGAAATTGGAAGGCAGGGTAGGGGAGCGACAAGAAACAAAAGAAGAAGACCCTGAAACAAAGGAACCAAGCCCCCAACCTAACCTAGACTCCTACTACCGATTTGAAGGAGGCAAGGTGATACCTCAAAAATTTTCCATCCCATTGGTTTTCGAACTTGAGAAGGAGAGGGCCATAACCCACCGATGGATGCAAATCGCCAAGTCAAAAGGGGTGGAAGATATTGGGCACATGGAAGAGAAGCTCAAATAAATGGGCAAAGAGCTAAGTGGCTTAAGGGACAAAGAAGCAATCATGAGAGATCAACTTGAGAGGGAAAATGCATGGTTGAGGGGACAGTTGCAGGAAAGGGAGAACCAACTAGCATGTATGGTCAGCCTCTCCTTGGAGGCCATCCAGTGTAGGATGCCAGCTAAATCCTATGATTTTTACCTCAAAGAATAATGGCTATAGTTTCAGATTAAAACACTAGCACAAAGGGGCACCATGCCATTTCAGGACTACAGGCAGTTTATTGATCTTTGTGATCAAAGTACACTAGAGGATAGGGCCAAAATGGCTGAGTTTTACTTGCACAACATGGCCCTCACAGACATGAATGTTTGGGACCTTAATGCCAAGCTAAGAGATCTACAATTAATGGCTTTGGCATCATGGATGAGCCATGAGGAGTCAAGGGCTGCAGAGATGAAAAGAATATTGGCCAAAGAGCAAAATGAACCTCTTTTCATTAGAGCTGAACAATCAAATCCCATGGCCATAATCAGCACCCATAATTTGATTGCAAATGATCCTCAACTAGCACCTAGATATCTTGTTGCCCAAGAGCAAGCAATTTCACATTTTGAGGATATGTTTAGGTTGCTAGGAGATGATAGTATACATGCCTGCCTAAGGAGATGGAACACACTGCCACACAGCTTGAAGATCAGGGAATATCACTCCCCTCAAAGGTTGAGAGAGGAACTCAACATGACACCTATGTATAAGCAATCAATGCAAAGATTGAAGGTCAATTGGATAGGCATAAAACTTTGTCCACCACTACTCCTAGGGATGCTAGAAGGGAGAAAAGAAGAAGAGGAAAAGAGGCAGTGGGAAGAAGTATAAAAGAAAGCAAGCTTCTATGAACAAGAAGAAGAGACCATAGCAGAGGCATGGGATGTCAGAGAGGCTACCAGAGCCATGAAGGACATGGACATTGACTAATTTTCTTAGAGGATGAGCAACACTTTCAGTAGGGGGGTGATGATGAGCCTCATCATTGGGTAATTATATGGGCCTTAATTCACCTCCTAACCTAGTCAAACCAACTATTCTCACAACTTATTGCATACTTTTGATTATATTTTGTTTATGAGATGAATTAGAGTTGGATATTTTGCTTTGTGGTCTATGTGCATTTAATGCAGGATTAAAGGATAAAAGCAAGGAATTTTGGAAAATACCTCGGTCAAAACTCGAATGGGACAAGGGAGAGGAATTATAGGAGGTAAATACTCCTCATTTGCTACCCTCCATTCGAATATTCCCCCATCAACTTGGAGCGCAAATAGCCAAATCATGAGGACTAGAAGGTAGCCGAGCAAGTGAAAGACAAAGCACCAGTTTATCTCGAGTTTGGGAGCTGAGCCTCCCTAATTTTAAGAATGTTGTTGGAGACTTCAGATGTATAAGTAGAGAGATCTAGGACCTCAGTAGGATTCGGATTTTTTATTGTAAAACTCTACTCTATTTTCGAGCTGCAAGACTTGTGACAGTTTTTGATGTAATCCATTGTTTTGATAATAAGAATGAGTTTTGTTTTGAGACAGCACTGAGTTAGCTCAGAGGGCTGAAGCTCTTGGGTTAGGGACCAACCCTAGTAGCCAAGGCTCCTCTTTATTGTACATGTATGCTAGCTTAGATTCATAGTTTAATTGTTCATTTGCTTAAGTAGTTGCATTTTCATTACAGTAATGTAGAGTAGATTGGTTGTATGTTAGTTTGCTTCCATTTGTGCCTTCTTTCAATTAGCAAGTTAGTAAGGAAAAAAAGATCACCATAAGGTTTTCGGCAGGTGTCTCGACCTCACCTCCTCCCTCTGGGACCATGACTTGAGGAAGAGACCCTTCAGCAACCCCAAAAACACAAATTTCTAGTTCTTGCATGAGCTTTGGAGTTTGTTGTCTTGATTCAGTACTTGGTTCATTTCATTGTCATCTTTTTCCATTACTCTATTTTTGTAACAAGATCTCACTCATGTTCTCATTTCCTTCAGCACTTTCTTCATGCATAATATGGACAATTGATTCATGCGTTTCTAGTTTATGAATATGTATCTTGTTGCATAGTTCTTGAAAGACACACACGTTTTAAGCACTGTAGGTACTTCAAGTGGAGGTCTAGACTTCATCACCAGCGTCCATCTTCCACCTCACCAACCTTAACCATCTCTTGTTCCACCACCACCCTCACTATTTTTTTTTTCCTTTTTCATTGAAATTCCCCTAGACACATTGAGTGAATCTAGCCATTCCTTCTCTTAGATATTGACTCCTGAGTGTTCCTATACCTGCTAACACCCTATCCCACTCATCACACACCTTTTCCCAGCTTCCCAACACCTCAAACACCTCACAATTAGCTCTCAGCTGTATCTTGTAGGTTTCTTGTAATTCCTACAGGATCATCTTGTAGGTTTCTAGTACATCTTGTAGGTTTCCTGAAACGGCCTGTTTTCAGGCCGAATTGATGGGGAACCTCTAGGAAGTCACAAAAATCCTCCTATGACCCTTCCACACCATCCAATCACTCCCTAAACCTTCTAGCCATCCTCAACCACCTTCCATCCACTTGTCACATCCACAAGAACAATTAAATTACATGCTTGATTTTACCAAAAAACCAAAAAAAGTGAAAATAAATTTAGTTTAGTTTTCTTACTCACACATTAGTACGGTTTGATGCTCTTTACTTTTGTAACTTAGATAGCAGCATTAGGTTAGTGTTGATGTAGCAATTCTGCTTAGCATAGTCGTTTAAATGGTTAATTAGGATATGGTGTGATTTAGCATTATGTGTTGTTTTCCTCATTACTGCAGTAGAGTAGCTCTCTTAGAATAGATTTGCTCTTCTTCCATCAAAGAATGAAGCTTCTTCTGACTCTATAGAAGTCTGGCTTGGAACCCCTGGGGTCTCTCGCCGAATGAACAGTGACAACAGGTAGGACCTTCACTTTTACTTGTGCATATAGCACTGCCACCTCCAAGTTTGTATGAACCCTGGGTTGATAAGTAAAGTTGGTAGCCCAGAAGTTGTAGCATCCTTGCTGCAATACTGGCACTCATCAAAAAAGCCTCCCAAAATGGGGAGGTTTGATCTGGAATGGCTCATTATATTGTTTGACATCCATCTCGATGCTTTTAGAGTGGAAAAAGTGGAGGAATCAACTCTCATAACCATTTTTATCGATGGGACCTAGTTTGGCAAATTGGGGTCTGAAACATTCCAGGAGTGTTTTAAGGCATCAAACGACATTTTTTGGGGGGTAAATTTTTTTACAACAGCTTAACACCATTTTTCCCCATTATACACACAAATACCTTTCCAATTGTGCAAGAATTGTGCCAATCGGAGTTCATATTCAAAAGTTATGCTACTCAGAAGTTGACCTTCCTATTTTCACCACTATAATTTAATAGGATGCCACATCAACCCCCATTATTCATGAAAAAGGGGATGGCCACATGATTATGATTTAGAATACTCTAGAAGAGTCTATATTATAACTCTAGTTAAGAGTTGAGGTAGTCAAACCTAATCACTAGTAGGCTATTGGGTTGTGTTATAACCAGGCCACTAGGAGGAAAAGGGCTTCCATTCTTTCGAGTGCATTTGCTCCATTGTTGAGAAAAAATAGCCAAGAGGGGTAGAAGGTAAAGCACACAAAAAGGATTTGTGCATTGTAGTATCCCACGGGCACAGGCCATACTTCTTTGTACTTTCAGCCATATTTCCATTTAATGAAAGAGAGCAGAGTGGCCTCACCTTTCATTTGGGTTTTCTTCCGAATGGGTTTCCCAGTTCATATCATGTGTCAAATGTTTTCTAAGCTTTTATTTTGACATTCTCTATTTTGTACATAATTTTTAATTTACATGCATGAACTATTAACAATATTCTACATATCTAGAAATCTAAAAAAAAAGAAATAGGATTGTAATAGTGTAGAATTTTAGATTTTAAATATAATTGTATCAAATATGTCATGACAAACTATCCAAGGGAATATCCAAGATAGTTTACGGATCACACTATGATTGAACTCATAGAGTAAGTGAGTCACTATGGTGCTTACTTCTAGAGAGAAGTTAATAAACCACCTCGATAGTGGACTCCATCTCCTATGTGTTTGAACAAGCCTTTGGTGTGAATCCCGTGTGCAAGCATCCCCTCAGACTATGGATCCATCTCTGAGGTGGTCAGCTGCAAGATAGATTTCAATGTAGATAGCCTATGGTTGGGTGGAGACTTGATGTCCCTCCTTTAGTTGCTAACAATTTCAATTTATTCAGATAATTATAAAGTTGTGCATCTTTGGACCACAAGTTGTCATAGCCTTGTTCTATTAATCATTGTTAATATAATATTTCACTCACTACAAATTATCTTGGATATTAACGTTTTAATGACTAGTAGCACCATGGAGCTACTACCATATTCATGATTTATAGGCTATTCGTATGCTTGGAGTTGAGTGTCTATATGCTTGTGTTGGTAGGTTCTCACGTTATGAAGGTTGTTGTAAGCTGGGAATCTCTACAAGTTTCTTTGTTATTATTGTTGGATTGTAACTCCAACTATTTACTCATAAATTCACCATGTTAAGAAATACATAATAAACTCCTTAAGCGTGGGTTTAAAACTTGTGTAATTTGTTGGAGGTCAATGATTAGGCCTTGGCCATATCTTTTGGAAAATATGGCATTCAAGTTGTTGCCCCTTGCCTTAAGAAATTTCCCTTATTTCCATTTTTCCCTTAGCACAACAACAAAAATCGGAGATCTGGGGATTCGAGGTTGGCATGGACCAACAGTGTTGTAAAGGTTGGGATGTCTCTAGTGTTAGATTATCCTGGTACTAATTAGATATGAGGATACGAGGATTCAAAGGTGGCAAGGGTGCATGACTCTTCAAAGGTCTGGATCTAGTTAGGCTGAGATATCGTCCTTTTTCCTTTGTTGTGTGGGGGCCACATCACATAAAGTTATAACGGGGCCCACATCACACTGATTGTTGAAGTTATAATAGGGTCTGTATTGCATTGGTAGTGTTACATTAGTTCAATCTGGTATACGGAGGTATGGCAGTTCGAGGGTGACAAAGAGTTGCACACATATGTGAAGGTCGAATATGACCTGGGCTAGATTGCCTTCAAGTGGAGTGTATCCAGGGATTCAAGGGTCTGGGTGTGGAGAGGGCTCCCACTTAAGTGAAGGCCTATATCCCTCCAAGGTTAGATTACCCTTAAGCATAAATGGATTTGGGGATTTAGGGGTGGTAATGGCTAACACGAAATTGGAATGTTATAATGTACATGGACTAGAAATAACTGCGATGTAACCCAATACACCATGGAGTGAGGATTCAATGGACCCCACAATTTGTTGACGTGGCAGTGCCACAGGGACCATATAGTGACCATGTGGTAGCATAATGATGACGTGGCCTAATATAATTGGCTAACTTTTGGTGGGCATAACTTTCAATCTGGGAGTCAGATTGACGTGAAATTTATATTATCCTAAAGCTCTTGACAAGTTGAGTAAGATGGCGAGGTCAAAATCTAATTCCCCATACTTAAGATAAGAGGCATTTTGTAACCCCATCTTCATAACAGACCTTAGAGATCATGTCGAATAAAATAGATAACACCTCCCACAGCCTGAGATAGGACAAGGGGGTGGGAGGGTAGATTATAGTTTAGGATACTGGATACAAAATGTGGTAGAAAGGAATTGACTCAATAGGTTACTGCCTGTTTGTTCTTTCAATTCCCTTGATTGTTCGATAGTCAAATGTAGTTGTTCATTTCCTCCATTCTCGCAAGGATCTTTTACCCACGAAGGATCTTCTATTATAGGTTTCATTGGTGGATATAAAAGTGAGTTTCTTCATGGAGGCTCCATTAGATATGGTAATCTCTCTAAAATTATAGCCAATGAAAGCATTGATCATAGCTAAACAAGGCCTCCCCATAATCAAAGGGTGACCATTCATAGCGTATTTAGTTGGATAACTAAGAAATCCTCAAGATATTCCCATTAATCCAACATCACAATAACATTGTCAAACAAAACATCAGTAGGATTGATCTGAGATTTTTCAGCAAGTTCAAGCATTGTAGGTGTCGGTCAGGGATTTTCTAATCGTAACATTTCATAGTAGTAACAATCATGGTGTTGATTTCAACCCTTAGGTCAATTAAGGTATTTTCTATAGGAAAAGATTTAATGAAAATAGTAACAACAAAATTTCCAAGATCAATATACTTTTCCATCAAAGTTTTACTTGTCGTTTATTCAACAAGTTGACCTATAACTTGAACTATGGGGGGCTATTTTTGTCTTCTTCCAAGTCTCTTAATGCATAATTCCCTTATGGTTTTCTCATAAATAAGTACATCCTTTATAGCTTGAAACAAGGGAATCTTTACACAAACATTTTTCAGTTTTGTTTCTAAATCAAATTCAAGCTCGACAACACGTTTTCTATATCCAGCCTCTCTGGATAAGATGGTGTTTTGGGTGCCCAATGTTGCTCTAAATGTGACGTGGAAGGTGTTTGAGTAGTGGGAACACTCACATTTAGGTTGGTTGTCATGAATCATTTGATCATGAGTTTCCTCCCCTTTAAGCTCTTCTTTAATGACAACAATAGGATATTTTTTTAAGAACTTTCCTTGGCTTCAATTGTATTCCTTGTAATGACACAAAAGTGACTACATGTATTGGGAACGTTCTTGGCATTTAGAAGAGGCTAAGTTGATTTTTTTATTGGGATTGGGAACGAGTTGTATATGAAATTGTGGTCTAAGGGAGTTTTGAGTTGTAGTAAGTTGTGGTAACTAAGGTACTGTTTGTTGAGGGGAGTTGTTTGTTTATGTTTGCATAGGAAGGTATGATTGTAGAATTGGTGGGGAATATTATGGATATTAAGGATAAGGCATAGGAACTAGTTGTGGGGGTGAGTTACCATAGGTATTTTCTCACCAATCTTATTGTTAGGGTTGCCTTTGAACATGTTGTTGAAGCCATGTGTGTTGCCAAGGCATTTAAGTATTCCATTGTGAATTATAAGATGGAAAGAATTGCGATGAAGGATCTCATGTCATATCTTGCATATGTGGCTTACAAGGCCTCTTTTGTGAAAATTTAAAGGACGGTTTTGTTAACTCTGAGGTGCAGTGCTAACTTTTTAAGGCTAAAGGAAAGACTCGGTCCGCTTTTTTGTTCTTAAAGGGGTCCTACATCGGCCATTATTCCCCTTCTCCTCTTACCTTGCTCACACCTTACCCTTTCCATTTCCTAAATTAACCTTCTAACCCCGACAAAACACCCCTTTTGTCTTAGACCCAAGCGCGAAAGCCAAGAACACCCATAAAACCTTACCCATATACCTTACGCGCCTATAGCACGTTCCCCCAGGACATCTCGTACCTTCACCGCATCTCCGTCGTTGATCTTTCTCGGCCGATCCAATGGTCCACATTCCGTCTGATACGCTAAACTTTCCCGACAGCTCTCGGCCGTTAGATCACCCCCGCCAGATCTAACGGCTATTGCCCATATCGCACGGACAACAAGCGCGAAAAGTACCTGCCTGATGAGGGTAGTTTTCCTCTCTCCTCCGCCGCTACGTGTCATCCACTGAATGGCATCGGGTGAGTTCTGACACTTTCCGCTTACTTCCCGATGCCCGCTCGATAAAAACCATTACCACTTAAACTAAACCACCACGCGCTTTATCACCCGCACATCTCCGTCACCTGATAACCGTCTGATCTGCTCACCTGAAAATCTAACAGCCCAGACATGTCCCACTCCCACCATGACCGCTAGCCTCCAAAACGCGATCCCCACCACACATCTCCCTTGATCTGACAACCACCATTCATGATCATTCACGACCATCCATCCGCCCATGCACTCCATACCCCCACGTCCTGTCTGTTACCCGAAGAAGAAGATGGCCAACTCTGTCAGTCTAGGGACAATCTGACCATGAAATCGAATTAAAAGAAAAGCATGGCCAGAGGAGAAAAGGACACAGCACGACTCAGCAACCGAATTAAACAGTCATGGAACTCCACTACCATGATCAATCCGACCACCTGGAGGACAGCACGGTACCAGAACTGATCAAGTTTCCGTAGTGGAGAAAGCAGCTACATTCAAAGACGCTATCAGACAGTTAATGGTAGTTGGTGGTCAATTAAGACCCCTCCATCCCTAAACGGCTAAGGGCCATTGTAATGATAGATTATAAATAGCCAGAAGAAAGATGTAATCAAGGTTGGCAATTGTGTTTTGGTTCAACTTCTGGAGACTGTAGATATTTTGTAACTTGCAGCATCTCATCTTCATTTTCAGAAATGCAAGCTTCTTTTGTTGTTAATTGCTCAATGCCCATTTCTCCTTTGTTCTAAGCTTGTGCCTGAAGTGTTGTATTCATGATTTCTTCTACATCTAATGCTAGATAATTGTCATCTTATCTCTGTATTAGACAATTGAATGTATCAGTGAGTAGGCCACTCAGGTTTCTTCTGTATCAAAAGCAAGATAACGGTCACCTTGTCTATGCATTGATAGATTAGATTTGAAAGTTTCTTTACTAGTTGCAGCTGACCATCTTACATTCTGTATGCATCTACTGGTGTGGTTAGTATTCTTCGCCTATTCACCTAATTCCCAAATTCTTGAGCATTGGTGGTCTAAAGCCTTGTAGTCTGAGGGTGTTCATGCATGTCTGGAGTGAAAACATAGTAGAAGTGATTATCTGGCTTGAACCAAACCATCACCCATCCCAATAAGTTCCTAGAACCATATTGAAGATTATATGTTACCAGGCATCTCCGAGCTACAACCTAGGAGAGTTTCCTGGAGTCCTAACATAATTGGTGCCACTGCTGGGGAGAGGAGATTGAAGCTCGGCTTCCCTGGGAGAACGACACAGATCCAGCTTTGATGATAGTCAAAGTTTGGACACATTTTTGGTTGTAATCATCTATCTGGCGACTCTACTGGATGCCAAACCTTTTGGCAACTCCACATCATAGTTCTGGCTCAGTTTGTGAGGCATACTAGGAGAAATCCTCAGAAGTCACCAACTGACCCAATACCTGACCCTGAAATGATCATCAAAGGAATAAAGATATCACAGAAAGGAGCATCAGGATCAGGTAAACCTAAACAATCTTATGCATCTCTGCAAGAAAAGATTGTAACAGAGCACATACATGTTGAGAATATAGCCTCTAGCACTAGCAGTGAAGAAAAACTTTCAGAGATTCATAAATCTCCTTATTCTTTAGGTTCTCCTCTTGCTTTAATCCAGAAGGAAACCTCACCTCCTATCCCTCATATTCCTTCAGTCCTGTCAGTCACTCCTCAACTCTCTGCCAGCACTCCTCAATCCACCACAGCCATGGCAGGTCCACAAGCACCCACCAAAATGGAAAGAATCATAGCTGCTAGGTATGGGCCTCTAGTACTGCCCCCTCCTTTGAATGCAATGCCTACTGGAGAATATCATAAATACATGCCTAAGTTTACTAGGACTGAAGGGGTTACAGCTGAAGAACATCTTGAGTCCTTTTATAGCTATGCAGATAATCTAGACATTATGAAGATGATGTGTGGATGAGAGTATTTTTCCAAAGCCTAGATGGAGAGGCAGGAAAATGGTTCAGAGAATTAACCCCTAGGTCTATAACAGACATTGAGGCCTTAGATGATGTGTTCCTAAAGCATTGGGGGGATAAGAAAGATTTGCTCTATTATCATATTGAGTTTGGGAACCTAAAAATGGAAAATGGGGAGTCACTTTCTGATTTCAATAAAAGGTTTAACCGCATGTACAACAAGATACCAGATGAAGTGAAACCTACCCCACCTTTGCTAAGCTTACCTATGCTAATGCCTTCGATTATGACTTCTGCCTGCTATTGAGAGAAAGAAGATGTGCTTCTCTGGCTGAAATGTAGGATGCAGCCATGGAAGTAGAGTCCAACATCATGGTTGCAGAGAAACTCAAGGGACATGTTGACAGAAGGAGACAGAGGGGTGAATCTTCTTCATCCTCAGACCCCAAGATAGACAAAATGACCAAGATGATAGAGTCGTTGGCCTCTAAAATCTCCAAGCTGAAGGTTGAGCAACATTCAGGGAAAGGAGGGGTTCCTAATTCATTTACTCCTAGAAATCGAAATCCATATAGGAGAGCAAATGAACAATCACAGATCATGCAAAGGGGCAAAGAGGCCAGTGAAGAACAAAAGGTGAAGACTCCTTTCCAGAACGTAGTCATGGAGGAGGAGCAATTTGATGAAGAGGATGAGATCCACTACATGGAAGACAAATGCAGTGCCTCCTTTTTGACCTTAGCTGCCTATGAAGAGTCATTACTCAAGAACCAGTCCAGCTGACAATGGGACAGAGAAGTTGTTATGCAAACTAAAGGTCAGCAGAGATATAACCTGAGGTCAAAGCTGAGTAATGTCAAAGAAATTCATGTCCAAAGAGTCGTTGTCCCTGCAGAACAGCAAGTTAGCAAGCAAAAACGACCAGTAGTTGATCCCATCAGCCTAAAAACCCCAGCTCAAGAGGTAAGAGGTCCTGACAAGTCCCCTTCCCCTTTCAGTTTTGAATCAGAAGTCCAGAAGTTGAAAATATCTGTACCTCTGATAGAACTAGTAAAAAATGAGGCCTTTAAGAAACCCATCCTTGATGCCCTTGAGGTCAAAGCCACACAAGCATCAAATGACTATGTAAATTTGCAAGATGACAAACCTACAGTTGTGCTTAGCCCAAGGACTAAACCCTCTGATGATAGCTCCCCATTATTCTATGTCTCTTTGACTATTCATGACAAAACCCTTCACAACTGTCTGTTGGACACAGGTGCCAGCCATAATCTAATTCCAAAGGCTGTCATGGATGAGTTAGGCCTCGACATCACTAGGCCTTATCATGACTTGTTTTCTTTTGATTCCCAAAAGGTGAAATGTCTAGGGTTGATCAAGGACTTGGCCATCACCCTATCTCAGGTGCCTATGAAGAGCATGATGATGGATATTGCGGTAGCAAATGTGCCCCCAAATTTTGGCATGCTTCTTTCCAGGGGATGGATCAAGAGATTGGGTGTAACATTGCAGAATGACCTGTCATATGCCATTGTCCCGGTTTTTGGGGGAGAAAGCAAAAGGTTATACAGAGAAGCTCAGCTGGCCTATATCATTAGTGATGAGAAGCATCCCACTAATCATCCCATCTATGTTGTTGATACTGACTTTGGAGCCTGTATTCTCCAAATTGAAGAATCCCAGCTGGCCTCAATGCAGCTCAAGAAACCAGTATGCCAGGTCACAGAGAAGGAAGGGCCACAGATTTGGAACATGTTCTTTGATGGAGCTTGCTCTAGGGACGCTGCAGGAGCAGGTGTAGTGTTGATATCCCCAACTCAAGAATGCATACATCTGTCTTTCAAGCTAACTTTTCAGGTCACCAGCAATATAGCAGAGTATGAGGCTTTGATATTGGGCTTAAATGCTAATAAAGAAATGGGAATCAGATACATAAAGGTGTTTGGAGATGTTGATCTCATCATTCAACAAGTGAACAAAATGTTCCAAGAAAAGCACCCAAGGCTGAAAGCGTACAGAGATTAGGTATGGAGGCTCAAAGATTCTTTTAGTAGCTTTTGTATCTCATATATTCCCAGAGTTAATAATCAGCTTGCTGACTCCCTTGTTGTGTTTGCTAACACTTTTATCCCTCCTCTGCCTCCTAGATTGACTTATGAAATCCAAGTGAAATATAGACCATCCTTGCCCGACAATGTCAAGTATTGGAAAGTTTTTAAGGATGATGATGAAGTCAATAGGTTTCTACAAGTCATTTATGAATTCTCTGATATGCAAATTGATCAAGAGAATGAAGCCATGGAGGAATTTCATCAGTCCCAGCTAGGAAACAAAATTGGTTAGGACAACATTGTACAATTGCCTAGTAACCATACACCTAAAGGGTTGGTGCCTCTAGAGAAGTTGTTTGACCATAATGATGTACCTTATAAGCCTACCCAGCAAGAAAATGAGTCTGCAGTCCATAGACACAATATAGGGAGTCCAGATCATCCAAAGTACATAAACCTATCCACCCACTTGTCTGCTACCCAAAGTTCTGAATATTGCAACCTAATGAAGCAATTCCCTGACGTCTTTGCCTGGGAGTACAATAACCTTAAGAATTATGACAAAAACATCATCCAGCATAAGATTCCATTGGAGAAAGACACCATCCCTTTTAAGTAGAAGCTAAGGCCTATCAGTCCTCTATTACTACCTTTGATCGAAAAAGAAATTAAGAAATTGTTGGCTACCAAGATCATAGTTCCCCTAAGGTACTCGAAGTGGGTAGCTAACCTGGTAGTAGTGAGGAAGAAAAGTGGGGAAATCACGTTGTGTGTTGACTTCAGGAACCTGAACAAATGCTCTAAGAAAGACAACTATCCCCTGCCCAAGATGGAACATTTGCTGCAAAAAAATTTCAGGGGCTAAAGTCATGTCTTTCTTAGATGGATTTTCAGCTTACAATCAAGTTGTTGTACATCCAGAGGACCAAGAAAAGACTGCCTTCACTACTCCTTGTGGCACTTTCATGTACTCCAAGATGCCTTTTGGATTGATGAATGTTGGGGCCACCTTTTGAAGGGCCATGGATATAGCTTTTGTGGGAGAAAAGGACAAGTTTGTCCTGATTTACCTTGATGATATAACAGTTTACTCCAGCAGTCATCAGGATCATTTGCAACATTTGAAGAAGGTGTTTCTTAAGTGCAGAAGGTTTGGAATCTTAGTGAATCCCAAGAAGTCACAGTTTTCTATGGAAGAAGGCAAACTTTTAGGGCACATTGTTTCTGCTACAGGTGTTAGGATTGACCCAAAAAGAGTTAAAGCAATACAGACATTGTTTGTTCCAAGGTCAAAGAAGGACATTCAATCCTTTTTGGGTAAGGTCAATTTTGTAAGGGGTTTATTCCCAATTTTGCAGAACTAGTGAAGAACATCACCTCCATGCTAAAGAAGGGATCAGAGATCAAATGGACAGATGCAGCAAGAAAATCTTTTGAAGCCATCAAAAAAGCTATTATGGAAGCCCCCACTCTAATCAGCCCAGACTATAACAAGGAGTTCCATATCTTCTCTTTTGTTTCCTGTGACACCCTTGTAGCAGTCTTGTTGCAGAAAAATGATGAAGGTACAGAGCACCCAGTGGCCTTCTTCAGCAAAACTTTAAGGGATGTTGAATTAAGATATGACATTATTGAAAAATAGGCTTATGCTCTCATTAAGTCTTTAAAAGCATTCCGAGTTTACATTCTGCACTCCAAGGTGATTGCCTATGTACCTTCCACCTCAGTAAAGGATGTCCTAACACAGCCAGATGTTGATGGAAGAAGGGCTAAATGGATTGCAAATCTTATTGAGTTCAACATAGAATTGAAGCCCATCAAGCTTGTCAAAGGCCAAGGCCTAGCTAAGCTTATGGCTGAGGAAAATTGCAGTCTGCTGGACATAAATTGCATGGGTGCAGATTCAGAGGTTGAACAAGCAGAGGAGGCAACATAAGAACGAAGGTAGAGTCAGTCATTAGCTGAGAATTTGGCTTCTTGTGATTGGTATTCCAATATAGCTCATTTCCTGTTGAAGCTAGAAGTTACTCCAAGGCTTAGTTCAAGCCAAGCCAGAACCATTAAGCTCAGAGCAGCCAAGTTTTGTATTAATAAGAACATGCTTTATTGGAGGGACCCATCTGGAATCCTCTTAAGATGTCTAGACAAAGAGAAATTTGTGGAAGTCATGCACCAGTTCCATTCTAGCATCTGTGGAGGACATCATTATTGGAAAACCACAGCCCACAAGATCCTGAGAGCTGGGTATTATTGGCCCACTCTATTCTCTGATGTGTTTTCATTTGTGAAATCTTGTGACAAGTGCCAGAGATTTGCAAGAAGGCAACAACTGAAATCCTTGCCCTTGAAGCCAATACATACTAGTGGCCCTTTCCAACAGTGGGGTTTGGATTTCATATGGGAAATTAATCCACATTCAAGTGGCCATCATAGATGGATTTTAGTAGCCACTGATTATTTCACCAAATGGATTGAGGCCATCCCCACTAAGAAATCTGATCACCAGGTTGTCATGAAATTCTTGACAGGAAACATTTTCACCAGGTTTGGTTGCCCAACCAAATTGGTTACAGACAATGTAGCAGCTTTCAGGGAAAAAGAGTTGGTGGACATGTGTGAGTCAATAGGCATTAAATTAGTGCACTCCACCTCATATTATCCTCAAGGTAATGGCCTAGCAGAATCATCCAATAAAAGCCTAGTAAGAATAATCAAAAAGCTGCTGGAAGACAACAAAAGGAACTATGATTCCAAATTGAAGTTTGCATTGTCGGCTGACAGGGTTACCATCAAGAAGTCCACAAGGAATTCTCCATTCAAGCTGGTATATGGCACCGAGGTTGTTTTCCCAATCCAATTGATCCTCCCTGTAGCCAAATTCTTGCAAGTAGATCAGAACAAGGAAAGTGACATGGCAAGGAGGATGAGTGACTTGGCTGAAGTTCATCAGATTAGAGATCAACTGATTGAGAGGTCTGCAATGCATCAAAGGAAAATCAAGGAAGCTTTTGACAGAAAGGAAAAGATGGACAATTTTTAGGTTGGTGACTGGGTTCTCAAATGGGATGCACTGAAGGAAAGGAAAGGAAATCATGGTAAATTTGATGCTCTCTGGACAGGACCCTTTGTCATCTCTCAAGTCCAGGGGAACAATACTTTCATGTTGCAAAGTTTGGAAGGAGAAACTATTTTTGATGACCCAGTCAATGGGCAGTTTTTGAAAGTTTATTTTGTTTAAGGCTTTCAGGCCTCAGTATTGTAAATATGTTATTTTTCAAATTTCTAGTGTAGGATTAGATAGACTCCATGCCCAATGGAATACTAGGTAATATTTCTGATCTTGTTTTTCATGTAAAAGGCAGTGGTCTACGGTTCTTGAAACCTCATAGGGAGGATTTCATCCCCAGAAGGAGCCAGTGTTAACTCTGAGGTGCAGTGCTGACTTTTGAAGGCTAAAGGAAAGACTCGGTCCGCTTTGTTGTTCTTAAAGGGGTCCTACACCGGCCATTATTCCCCTTCTCCTCTTACCCCACTCACACCTTACCCTTTCCCTTTCCTAAATTAACCTTCTAACCCCGACAAAACACCCCTTTAGCCTTAGCAAAGCGCGAAAACCAAGAACACCCATAAAACCTTACCCATATGCCTTACGCGCCTATAGCACGTTCCCCCAGGACATCTCGTACCTTCACCGCATCTCCGTCGTTGATCTTTCCCGACCGATCCAACAGTCCACATTCCGTCCGATACGCCAAACTTTCCCGACAGCTCTCGGCCATTAGATCACCCCCACCAGATCTAATGGCTATTGCCCATATCACGCAGACAACAAGCGCAAAAAGTACCCACTCAATGAGGGTGGTTTTCCTCTCTCCTCCGCTGCTACGTGTCATCCACTGAATGGCATCAGGCGAGTTCTGACACTTTCCACTTACCTCCCAATGCCCGCCTGATAAAAACCATTACCACTTAAACTAAATCACCCCGCGCATTATCACCCGCACATATCCGCCGCCCGATAACTGTCCGATCTGCTCACATGAAGATCTAACGGCCCGGACATGTCCTGCTCCCACCATGACCGCTAGCCTCCAGAACACGATCCTCACCACACATATCCCTTGATCTGACGGCCAACATTCACGATCATTCACGACCGTCCATCCGCCCATGCACTCCATACCCCCAAGTCCTATATGTTACCCGAAGAAGAAGATGTCCGACTCTATCAGTCTGGTGACAGTCTGACCATGAAACCGAATTAAAAGAAAAGCATGGTCGGAGGAGAAAAGGACACAACACAACTCAGCAACCGAATTAAACAGTCATGGAAATCCAATGCCATGATCAATCTAACCACCTGGAGGATATCACGGTACCAGAACTGATCAGGTTTCCGTAGTGGAGAAAGCAGCTACCTTCAAAGACGCTATCAGACAGTTAATGGTAGTTGGTGGTCAATTAAGACCCCTCCATCCCTAAACGGCTAAGGGCCATTGTAATGATAGATTATAAATAACCAGAAGAAAAATGTAATCAAGGTTGGAAATTGTGTTTTGGTTCAACTTCTGGAGACTGTAGATATTCTATAACTTGCAGCATCTCATCTTCATTTTTAGAAATGCAAGCTTCTTTTGCTGTTAATTGCTCAATTCCCATTTCTCCTCTGTTCTAAGATTGTGCCTGAAGTGTTGTATTCATGATTTCTTCTACATCTAATGTCAAATAATTGTCATATTATCTCTGTATTAGACAATTGAATGTATCAGTGAGTAGGTCACTCAGGTTTCTTCTGTATCAAATGCAAGATAACTGTCACCTTGTCTCTACATTGATAGATTAGATTTGCAAGTTTCTTTACTAGTTGCAGCTGGCCATCTTACATTCTGTATGCATCTACTGGTGTGGTTAGTATTCTTTGCCTATTCACCTAATTCCCAAATTTTTTAGCATTGGTGGTCTAAATCCTTGTAGTCTGAGGGTGTTCATGCATGTCTGGAGTGAAAACAGAGTAGAAGTGGTTATCTGGCTTGAACCAAACCATCACCCATCCCAATAAGTTCCTAGAACCATATTGAAGATTATATGTTACCAGGGATCTCCGAGCTACAACCTAGGAGAGTTTCCTAGAGCCCTAACAGGTTCAACCACCTCACTGATTCATTTATAAGAAACTTTAAGGCATAGAAGCGAGGGATATGATCATCTCCACAAATTTGAACATAATTCAGTGGACATTCTCTCAAAGAATATTTTTTCTTATAATGAGAACAAAATATAACCAAAGATATATTTTCTTCCTCCTTCTTCTTTTTAAGTTTCAATGTATCTAACTGGGAGCTAAGAGTACTGAGGGTTTCTATTTTAAAATTTTCTAGCAAATTTCCTAATTCTGCCCTTACTACTCTCCTTACCACAGATTTAGTTATCCTAGATAAAGTATCCCATGTTTCTTTACCAAACTTGGCTCTACTTCATGAATACCTCCTGTAGAAATCACAAATGTCATGAAATGATAAACAAGAAATACCACCAAAAACTTTCATATTTAACATATCTATATATTCGTCTTGAATTCCCCATAGAAAAATTGTGTTAGTTGTGTCACAACTTAGAGCATCGGGTTTAGTTTTCTAATGGTTGTATAAGAATCTTTCGACATAGTCCTCGAGACTTTCTTCTTCCTGTTATAAAAAGTTAAAAATGTTAGTCCAAGAATCAATAATCTTAGTATTTTTTAAGAAAAGTGGTCTTCATATCATCCTAATATCTAATAGTATGCTCCCCTAGTCCCATGACACATCTCAAAGCAGAGTTTTTAATGTTGCGGGAAATAACTTTAATTTTTTAGCATCATCCACATAGTTATAACTCTAACACAAAACATTGAATTCAAATAAAAATGTATCTAGATCCTCTAGTCATACCTCGAAAATTTGGTAGGACCAATAGAGGGGTGTTTTTTAGGTTTACATTCAGTGTTGTGTCAATAATATGAACCCAAAAGTGGTTTAACTTTCAACTTCTACATTCCTTTTTTCCTTTGGCATGTTGCTAAACAAGCTAAACTCAATTGAACTTGGTAATGAAGATGGCTCAACAATTAGATTTTGGTGGATGAGGAAGTTGTTTTTAACACATATCTCCAACACCTTTGCATCAGCAAAAACCTCTGCTTGTGATGCAACAATGTCTTGTGGTGTCTCAAGGAATTTAGTGATGCGTTATGGAGATATTATTGAATATAATACTAAATCAATCCTAGAAATTGGTTCTTCGAACTGCTTGTCTTTAGCATCCTTTCCCTTTTTCTCTTTATGTGCCTTCTCGACAATATATTTGAATTGTGGTACAACTCGCTCTAGGGTCAGTTTATGTGAAGAAGATTCTCCTTTTACAATTTTACATGCATATCTTTTAGCCAAACTAGTAGGAGGGATCCAATGACTACTAAATAAATCAACTAGAATTTTAGATGTTTAGTTAAGAAAACTACCTCTAATGTCTTAAAATTTAATCATTTAACCACATGTCAGAGAGGGTTTAGTTAGACTCATAAAGTGAATGTGGCACGCTAGAACCTATTTTTTAGATGTTATGAAATGAGGCATATTTGTTGTAGATTTTCCTGTAGATTCACAACTCATGTAATGTACTAAAACACAATACGAGAATCTACTCTACTCTTTAAACAGTGGAAACCAAGATCGATGAAAACAATAATCGACAAGAGGAAGATAATCAAAGACACATAACACAATTGTTTCTCTAGGGAAAGCCACTGCTCAAAACCTCGACTATATATTGCATTAATCAGAAATCTGAGTGATAATACAAAGCTTGTTCTCACAAGAACAATTCCTGCACAAGTATGATCAACTCTCTGCCTCACAAGCCCACACTGACTAACACTTAGCCAATTTTTTCTGTCTGTTGAGCCCTATTTCATTGTGCAATTCCTAAGAGGAATAACCCATATTTAATTGGGAATTCCTTCTTCCATAACTGCACAATCCAAAACTAGGTCCTCTTCTGATTGCATGCATGATCTGTACAACTTGGATCATTCTACAACTGATAGTACATTGTCCCTACACTCTAGTCTCAACTGGGTCTTTCTTTGAACTGACATGCATGAGTTTCTCATGAGGGAATCTTCAGTTAGCTGGAGTAGCACTGAGGATGCACCAGTGCACCAACTCATTACTAGACCTCTACTAGATCCACAAACAGTTAGAACTAGTTTAACTGTCTATAACTCAGTTAAACTGAGGTATCTAATTATAACTCAAATAAATTCATCCTGGACCCCTAAAATTTAGGGAGAACATATAACGTGACTACAGAAATACTTCCAACTCGAAATTCCTAATATAATTAAGTTAATTAAACTTAATTAACTATTTACAAGTTGCTATGAGAATAGAATTCGATTTTAATTCATAGTTTAATTCAAGGACAAATTAAACTGAAATTTCTTGTTTCAATTTCTCAACACTCCATCTCAACAAGAAATGGATTATCATCTACCTTGATCTTGTCTTTGTGAAACTTGAATTTACATATTGACAATGCCTTTGTCAAAATGTTAGCATCTTTCTCCTTTGTGGGAATGTACTCCAACAACATAATCTGCCTCAATACACAATCTCGAAGATGATGATATTGGATATCTATATGCTTGGACCGATCATGAAAAATTGGATTTTCAGAGAGTTTGATACAACTCTAATTATTGCAGTAAATCATAGTTGGATCCATCTGTTGACTAAACAAACCAACCAGAATCTTGCTCATCTAGATGGCCTCACATGCTGCCTAACTTCCATCCATGTACTCCACCTCTTCTGAACTTAGTGCAATCGATCTTTGTTTCCTGTTGTACCAAGAAATTGTTGTTGACCCAATACTAAATATTCCTCCTCATGTGCTCTTCCTGTTAGATGGGCTCCCTACCCAACCTGCATTGATGAATCCTTGAAGCTTCACTCCTTCTGTCTATCTGTACCACAATCCATACTGAGTAGTGCCATTGAGATATCTCAACACATGATTTGTCACCTTCCAATATGACTTGGTAAGCCTAACCATCACTTGATTAAGCTAGTTAATTGCATAGCACATATCTAGTCGTGTGTTCACCAAGTACATGAGTGAACCCACAAGCTGCATGTAAACAATATCTTCCACTACTTCCCCTGAAGTAGTATCCTCCTTCCTCTAGTTACCTGCTAGAGGAGTCTCGTTACACAGCATTTTGTCACTGTCCCTATACTCCTCGATCCTGGAGGACCTCTACAGTGAACTCTATATGCTTTCCCATCATGAAGAGCATGCCTTTACATCCCTATTCATGAGAAGAACATTCCCCTCTTACATCATTTCCCAATAATATTCCTTCAATCCTAGTTTTTAAGACCGATACTAGTGATCATTTCCTTCTCGTGCCGATTTGCAAAGTTTGAAACCACCCTAGCACCGCACAACACAATTGAGCCCTTCCTCACTCACGTCGATCCTCTTTTGGAAAGTTTTTAGAAATGGAGTTGAAGCTTCTAGCTCTAGAAGCTTCTTGGAATGGAAGTCTGGTAAATGGCTGGGCTAGATAGAACCGAAGAAGTCAGTTTGGGATCCTTTCCCCTATAAATATGGAACAAACCAAAGTGATAAGCCCTCTCCCATCATAAGAGGAACCATCTCCCATCTTCCTTTCCAAGCTGAAATAGTCTTTTTTGGAGCTTGAATAACCAACAAGATATCTATAGCTTTTTTCCTACTAATTTATGTGTGTAAAGGGAGAATAGTGTGTTTGGTTTGGTTTGGAACTAAAGGGAAGAAGCCTTAAACTTCCATTGTTGAGGCTAACCATGAGATGCTAGAAGTGGTTTTGGAACCCGGATACGTCGGAGGAGACCTACAACGTCAAGGCTTTGGTTGTATCTCTTTTTGAGCTTTATATCAATACAACTAATGATTTATTTCCTACATTGAGTGCCATATTACATTTAATGGCTTAAGATTCCTTTACTTTTTAAGTAAATTGAATGCGATTGTATGCTATTACGTTTGTTGTTTTCTCTTGTGTATTTTTTTCAGGTATTTGAAGGAGAAGAACTCAAAGGAAGCTGGAGCAAATGAGCGAAGTCATCATGAAGCGAGGTAGCATTCTAAGAGGTAGGTCCTCTTATCCGATTCTAGTTTAAGGAAGTTTTCATTAGGTTGTTCTGTTTGCGGTTAGACCCACTCTAGGGCTAGAGGGATCACCGCTATCCACAGAGGAGATTTACCTACTCCACAAGTCTCCATGGGTTTGCTTCTCTCCATGTGGAACCTCCTGAGTATCTCCTTGGAATACTTGCCCTAAGACACAAACAGTTCCCCATCACCCTACCATACTTCCATGCCCATAAAGTAATGCATGAGCCCAATGTCCTTCATTTAAAACTTTCTTGCAAGATCCTCCTTGCAATACTTGATCAGCTGATCATCACTTGTCAAAATCAAATCGTCGACATATAACACAATGATCAACAATTTATCTTCCACCACTATGTAGTACAGGTTCGCATCTGCTTCACTCTTGGTGAATCCCAACCTGGTGAAGTAGCTATCGATCCTGGTGTACCAAGAACGAGATGCTTGCTTCAGCCCATACAACGCTCTCTTGAACCGACACACATGTGACTCATGATCGAAGGTCTCAAAATCTTCAGGCTACTCTATGTGCACCTCTTCCTCAATCATGTCATTAAGGCAGGTTGTCTTTATATCCATATGATGTATCTTCCAACCAATCTGCGTTGATAGTGCCAATATAGATCTGATCGATGAGTACCTTGCAACGAGAGAAAGGGTCTCATCATAGTCAATCCCCTCTACCTGTGAAAAGCTACGGGCCATAAACTTAGCCTTATGCTTCTCCACATTACCATTTGTAGCTTGCTTTACCTTGTAAAGCGATCGGGAGCACACCACTGACTTGTCCTCCGATCTCTGGAGCACATCCCAAACACTGTTACGAACTATGGAGTCATACTCCTCCACCATGGCATCAACCCAAACTGGTTGTTACACTGCCTCCTCAAAGGAATATGGCTCTGTCTCAATACATTTTCTCGTAAGAGTGTTGGGATGGGGTTATGTGGGTCAGTTTTGGGGTTAAGATAACCCAATTTTTGATACATTTTTGTAACTTATGTAAAGTCTCTGCGATTTGTGGATGTGGAGCGCGTAGATGATTAGGAGTCAAAGGGGTTTAGCCCCTTTTTTATGTAAAGTTTGAGTCAGTTTTGAGATCCACCCATGGTCAGCGGACCATGGCATTGTATGCAAAAGACTATAACTAGGTGTGTCTTAGAGAGTCTAAGGCATGATATGTTTTGTTTGGATGTAATTGATGATGGCTAAGAAGTGATAGTGAAGAGAAGTAGGTCAGATAGGAGAAGAAAGGCTTTGCAGCTAAGTGCACAAAGTCCTAGGTAGAGCCCGCAACTGAGTGCGCAGATCCCTGCAGCTGAGTGCGTAGGGTAGTTTTGAGTCTATAATCCTAAATTGAAGATCAATAAAGACAGTTTCCAAAGAATTATTGTGTATTCATGTTTATTTCTATTTATGATATATTGTATCGATGAATAATGTGTTTTATGAAATATTGATTGAATGATGCACGATGTTGTTGAATAACTGTTAATGATATACGCAATGCATGTTTAAGTAATTTCGCGAAGCCTCTGATGAAGTCTCTGGTATTTACTAATAACCTAAGTAAATCTGTGTGAACACTAATTTAGGACTACTTTCTGATGCACGTAAGTAGATAAATTGGTTGTTAAAGGTCCGCAAAGACCGATCGTAGACCTTCGCGAGGGCAGAGTTGCAGCATGTGCCTTAAGAGTGTATCGATCTACGCGAAGGTAGATCTGGGGTGATAAAAGACATCACACTAGTCTCTCGATGCAAAAACTTGGTTCTTGCATCCCCCCATACTGCTTCGGGTGAGACTGCAGCCTGCGCTACGTGGGTTGTTTCCAAAAGGGCCAGTAGTGTAGGGATTTGTTGGTTGGAGCAACTAACTCTGAACCTGGGTCAGGACACCCTAAGCCAACAAATGTTTCTGTTTATGGGACCGGGATCTACTTGAAAGAGATGTGTGATTCCGCATCACTGGAATTTGACCAAGAAGGAAATTAAAAAGTGGTTGGATTGGAAAACTCACGAGTTTGCGGTGCAAGGAAACAAGAATCTGCACCTATCAAAGGAACAGTGGTTGAATAGGCATCTATATACAGAGATACACGAGATCTTCTTCTGCACCTTCCCCATTGAATTGTATGAATGGTTGGCTAAATTAACAGATAGCCAAGGAAGGTGGAAGCTCGATAACCCTATAGTGTGGACTCCAGAACTAGTGCGACAGCTAGAAACCTCTGAAAACAAGATCGCGCGAGTTTTTGATCATTGGCTCGATCGGATTCTAGGAGGATTTGTTACAGAATTTGCGGTTGATACCTTAGTCAGCTACAGCGAAGCGGAGTGGCGATTTTTCAAGGGACCGCGAGGTAAGTATTTAAGATCATTGAATACTTGGATTAAAATGTTGTTGTGTGAAAAATGGGTGATGCCATTACCTTGATGTTCAGAGCTACGCGAAGTGGACGATTATTTAGAAATCGTGAAGGATCAGGACGTATAGTCCATTGATTGGACCTCCTTTAAGTGACGACAAAGGGAAGGAATGGACTACGCCGTGAAGCGCTATTCAGCAAATCACTCAGGGGATTCCTCGAGTAAATCATCCATCCACTCCGCCTCCACCTCCACCTCCATCACATATGCCTTCACCCACACCTCCACCTCCACCACCACCATTCAACATGGTGAACACGATGAAGTTTCCAATTTCCAAAGGCATAGGGAGTGAAGATACATAGCAGTTTTGGTTCATTGCGAACGTTGTATGGATAACACAACATATTACTGATGAAAATATAACGAAGGCACAGTTGGTTACCGCTCTGCAGGATCGCGTGCTAACTTGGTATACTAAGCATTGTTCTAATAATCATCTTGCATCGTTAGAAGAGACTAAGGCGGCTTTGAAAAAAGAGTTTAGCCAGCCATAATCTGACTCACAATCAGTAATCGGATTCAAAGAAATCATGATTAGGGTCGATGAGACACCTTGGGAATTAGATCAATGGTTGAAGTGTTAGATTCGAGAAGGTAACATGCAGCTCTCAGATAGTCAACATCGCAAATGATTTATAGCTTCGCTTTTGCCCCACCTAAGAATTGCTCTGTCACAACAGAAGATAGGAACCCAAGCGGAGGCTTGTGAAATCGTGATGAGTTTGCATGCAACACCTATTTAGAATGCCACCTTGGGAGTACAACAGATTCACTCTCAACTACAAATATTACACATAAAATTACAGAGTTTGAAGGAGGACAAGGAGACTAAACCAAAAGTGTGTGCAGAAGTCTGGTGTTTGAAGTGCAAGAGCCAAGGGCATGATAAAGACCATTGTCTAGTGTATGTGAATTATATTACAGGACGAGGGTCGATTCCCCTGAAACTAGAAACCCCAATAGGACCGAGCATGGGGGTTGCGCTATGGTTTGCTATTTGTCAAGTTGTTGGACAATATGCGACGGATAATTGCCATTTACTGCAAAAAATCATCCAGACACCTCAGTAGTTGTTCTGTAACTTCTACAAATCGGTGGGTCGTGATGAGCGCCACTATCGAAGCTATGAGTTGATGATGGAAAGAACGCCTACATATCAGATGAAAGCAGAAACTCAACCTCTAGATTAGGGCATTGGGAGAGCTCTAGCAGGTTATCAGGGACGAGGATGAGGCTGAGGAGTAGGAGGGCCTAGTAGAGGTCGCGGTCAGATCATTTGCTACAGTTGCGGAACGCCAAGGTACTATGCGCAAGAATGCCATAATCAGACATGCTCGTCATGTCAATACTGCAGCCAGTTTGACCATACTATAGAAGAATGCTCGGTGTTGATAGTTAAAATGCAAGAGAAGAAAGCACAATCTCAGCAGCCTATGCAGAACTTACAGATGATGAGAGTTGAACCCCGCGAGGAAGATCAAAGCATGAATATTGTGCTGAGAAGTGGAATAATGACTGGCGATGACAAAGATAAGCAACCTTAAGAGGACGGATGGTCCGCAAGGCCCCAGAGAAGGAACTTGGTTTTGATCTGGTGTGCACTAAGGAAACTTTTATGGAAGCCAAGAAGAGCTTTACTAAGGCCTCCACCTCAGGAAGCCAGAACAAGGTGCAAGAAACCAGTGCGCCTGCATAGGTTGATCCCTTTGTACTCACTACATTTTTGGAGCCCTGCATAAAACTACTGCGCGATAGAAAAGTTGTGGAAGGCCTGCAAGAGTTAATAAACAAATGCGCCAGCAAAGAGAAGGTCCTTGATGGACACCAGGTGGTCAGAAAAATTGGCAAACATAAGGCACGAACAAGGTGCGAGATGAGGCTCACCGCGCAGATAGAAGATTATGAGATGGACTAGGTCATCTTGGATCTAGGGTCCGATGCGAACGTACTACCAAAACAAACATGGGAAAGAATGGGGAGACTTGCCCTGCAGTGATCTCGGATTCAACTCAACATTGCGAACCAACAGAAAATCATCCCTATGGGACGATTATATGGAATGAAAGTTGATATAGAAGGTGTGAGTGCGATGGCCGACTTTGAGGTTATAGATATCGTTGATGATAGCAATCCATACCCTACACTCTTGGGAATTGGCTAGGCCATTGATATGAATGGGGTCATCAATTTGAAGAAGAGGACAATGTCATTTGAAAGGAAATCTTTTCGGGTTGTAGTACCATTGGACCCTACAGAAGAATCGCGCTATACTGAACCAGTCTGCGATTATGAAGAAAGTGATGATGAACTAGATCAAATCTACAAATAATAGTGCGCGACCAAGACTGGATAAATCCGATGGTAGATGGATGGATTGCATGGGATTGGGAGAGTTCCTACACCTCTGATTTAGGCGAAGAGTTGGAGCATTGGCAGAATTGTTTGCATGAAGTATCCACACTACGATGCAATATGATGACGAAGTCGCTACACTGTGTCTCATCGAAGGTAAGAAAACTACCCTACTATGATGGTTTAACTGATGTAGATAAATTTTTGGATGCATTTGAGCATGAAGTCCCTGAGGATCACCGCTTCCAAGCATTAGATTTGGCACTGCGCACTACGCCTGCATGATGGTGGGGTACACATAAGGATAGCTTTGATGGATGGAGAGATTACAGAAGAATGATGAGGTTACGGTTTGGGCGTCCTAACACTAGATTGACTGAGAAATATAACAGGAGGGATGATCCACACGATAACTTAGCAAAATGGATGAAAGCATGGGGGACATAGCCGCAGCAGGAGTGGGTACACATATTTTGACATACTTTGGATACAATTCCCATGAACTAGTATCTGGAAACGAAACTTCACCATGGCACCACAGAGTGAGATATATTGAGGGAAGGATTCTTATTGACCTTCAGTTTTGAAGATGGCTTCGCAAGCATTGATGAAGCACTATAAGAAATTAAGGCAGTTATCTTCAGAATGCCGCAAGAGCCCATGGAATGGGTCCAACCAGACTGGATCACCTAGTTGCGCCATGCACTGGAATGCTATAATGTAACCACTGAAGAGGAGGATGAAGGTCTGAGAAACATTAACATTCCAGAGGCAGAAGTGCATCACGAAGTTGAGGGCCCACAAGTAAACAACCCGGACATCATCGCATCATTGAAGACAAAGCAAGTAAATATTGACACTGAAGCAAAATTGAAGTTTGCAAAGATTGGAGATTATTGGGACAACGTTATTGTGGATAAAGTTGTTGAGTTACTCCACGAATATCAGGATCTCTTCCCTACCAAGTTTTTGGATTTGAAGGGCATAATTGGCAATTTGGGCATTATGAAGATCACTCTGAAGCCGGACGTGAAGCCTACTAAGCAAAGACCGTATCGCCTTAATCCTAAGTACAAGGAAAAGGTTCACCGGGAGTTGGATAAGATGCTAGAGGCAAGCATCATAGAACCAGTTGAAGAATCTGATTGGGTGAGCCTGATGGTGGTTCAGGAGAAGAAATAGAAAGGAGAAATAAGGATTTGCGTAGATTTGCAGAAGCTTAATGATGCGTGTGTTCACGGCCCATTCCCAACGTCATTTACAGATGAAGTATTAGACAATGTTGGATGGCAGGAGGCCTACTCCTTTACCGATGGGTTTTCTAGGTATCATCAAATTAAGATCGAGCCCGAGGATAGGAGCAAAACGACCTTCGCAACGGAATGGGGATGTTTTCAATACACTGTGATGCCTTTTGGACTTAAGAATGCACCTACGATATTTTCCCGCATAGTTATAGCATCATTCAAGGAGTTCATTCATAAGTTTTTAGAAGTATATTTTGATGATTGGACGGTGTTTGGGTTTGTAAAGTTCCATGTAGCAAGTTTGTGCCTGATGTTCGATACGTTTGCAGATTCCAAATCGTGCTAAATTTGAAGAAATGCATATTTTGTGTTCTCTTTGGGATCTTCCTAGGTCACGTGGTGTTCAAGCAATCGCTGATGGTGGACCCTGCGAAGATTGCGGTGATAGTGAACCTAGAGGCCATGAGGAACGTTAAGAAGCTGTGTGTGATGCTAGGACATATGGGATATTATAGAAAGATTATCAAAGATTATGCTCAAATTATTGCGCCCATGGAGAAACTATTGAAGAAGGATGCAACATTCTATTGGGACGAAGAATTTCAACACATCTTAGATATATTGAAGAAAAAGATGCTCACCGCACCTATCTTGGTATTCCCTGATTGGAAAAAGGAGTTTCACATACATGTGGATGCCTCTTGCATTGCATTGGGTGCAGTGCTAACACAGGCCGATGAAGGAGAAATGGAACACCCTATAGCCTTCGCGAGTAGGAAATTATCGAAGGCTAAGAATAATTACTCAACAACTGAGAATGAAGGATTGGCCATGGTGTATGCGTTGCAAAAATTCAAGCATTATCTGTTAGGGGGGCATTTCAAAATGTACACATATCATTTTGCCTTGAAATACCTGGTCAATAAGCCTGTGTTTGGGGGGAAGATCTACAGATGGTTGCTACTATTCCAGGAGTATGACTTTGAAGTAATTGTGAAACTAGGGAGGTTAAATGCAGGACCTGACCATCTGTCACGGATCGAAACAGGCGAAGAGCCCAATAATATAGAGGAGGGGTCAGTAGATGCGTAGAACTTTGTGGTGCACATAGCGATAATCATTTTGGAGACATTATTCACTTCTTGACCACGGGGATGGCACTGGAAGGGTATACAAGTCAGAAAAAGAAGGAATTATTAGTGTGTGTGGTAGATTTTTAGTCATTGCGGTACATTTGTATAAGATGGGTGTAGACGAAATATTTCAAAGATATGTGCCAGACTTTGAGAGGGATAGCATTCTCGATGAAGCTCATAGGGGAGTTGCTGGAGGTCATTATGCAGGTAAGGCAACTGTGCATAACATTTTGCGCGCATGTGTATGGTGGCCAACACTACACAAGGATTCCAAGGCATATTGTAAGGCATGTAATGCATGTCAGAGAACTAGTAGACCATTGCGAAGGGATGAGTTTCCGTTGCATCCTTAAGTATATTTGCAGCCATTTGAGAAATGGGCGATTGATTTTGTGGGCAATTCAGCCTCCAGGAAAGAAAACAGGTGCACGCTATATCATCACTGTGACAAAATATCTAAACAGATGGGCGAAAGCACAATTGGTAAAGGATTTTACAAGTGCTACGATAGCAAAGTTCTTGCTTGAGTATGTATTAACCAGATTTGGCTGCCCAAAAATGTTGATGAGTGACATGGGTACGAACTTTCTGAACGAGACGATCAGCGCGTTGACTGAAGAATTCCAGGTCTACCATCAGAAGAGTACACCGTATCACCCACAGGCCAATGGAACCGTTGAAGCCTTCAATAATATTTTGGAGAACGCGTTGACAAAGATCTGCAACACGCAGTGGAACAACTGGGATTTCCGGAGGACAGCCAATTCCCCCCGCTTGAGGAAGGATTGCCGGAGGCAGTGCAATTCGCGTCCTTATGGGCTACAAAGGATCCCGCGTGAATTACAAAAATGAAGATATTTTGGGTCCTTATGGAAATGAGTCTCCACATGGCCATAAATCAGCATCTAAGGTTGTCCCCAGCCTTGTTCACGCAGTTGTCGGCCTATGCGGCATTCAAATCCAACTTCCATACGGTATATATCTAGGCGCGGAAGGATCCAAAGTAGAAGTGGCATGACTTGCCATATTTGGTAACATAAATGGATGTACAGGAGGTTATTATGAAATGGCCTATAGAGTGGTGCGCCCCGTCAGACTTATCTGCGAGGCCAAGCACGGGTGCGAAGAGTTCTGCCACGCAGAAAAGGAAGGAGGTAGCTAAGCAAGTTGCGCATAACCTCGCAGCACAGAAACAGAAGGAAACCACTGAGAAGGCTTGTGTGGATCAAGAACGAGCTGCCAAGGAGAAGGCGGAACAGGAATAACGTGAGTCACAAAAAGGTGACAAGTCACCTTTACCAGAGACAAAGGAGGAAGAAATTTCAGGGCAAGGCTGTGGAGGAGATAAGGGGCAGAGCACCCCATTCATTCTAAAGAAACGTGGCAAGGAGAAGTAGGAAGGTACAAGAAAACACAGAAATCAGATAAGTCACAGATAGATGCCATGGTCTTAACAGAAGGCGATCTTAATGATATCGGGGATAAAATCAGTGATACCACAACCTAGGTGCTGCATTAGTACATGCAGATGTTGGGGAGTGTCCAAAAAGAATTGCGCGAGCTAGATATCCAAGCAAGTAGGATACATGTGGGCACCAGACAAGCGAGCACAGAGTAAATGAGCCTGACACCTAGGATGAGCCAAGCAGCTGAGTAAGTAAGGACCCTTGACCTCCAAACTATAGCATTTCCAGATGGGTCCCTTCACGTAGAGACCACCAATGATCGCATCATACTCAGTACGATAAATAACATTGGATTGAATATAGCGGTGCTCTCCAACGAGACCCTCCACGTGCTGCTGCAGAGGTGGTAGATGAGTTAAGAACCAAGGAGCAGTGTGCCTTCAACCTTATCAGTGAGTACAAAGTGAACAATGAGTAGATGTTCGCTGAGAAGACATAGTCTTTAAAAAAAAGGAGGCATTTTAGACACGTAGTTCCAGTCTGGAGTTCACAGTAGTAGAGGCATGCAAGACAGTTCCTGAGTTTCACATCCCGAAGGATGCACAGACAGAAGTATGGATCAGAAAACTAGTCGTTGGTGTGCCTAAAGCTAAAGCAGAGATTTGACAGGTAGCCTTTGAGCTCAATATGAAGATTACAGAGATGCAGTTAAAGTTGCATCCCACGACTCCGCTTGAGGTCCGAGAGCAGCGTGAAGTTGTGACCAAGAAAGGAATAGCTACTTGGATGCCACAGTCGCTGATTGTACGACATTGTTCGAGCAGGCCATGGAGGTCGTGACTAATCTGAAAGAGGATCCAAACCTGCAGACATTGAACACAGAGGTCAGGGAGTTTCAGTGGCAATATGATGAAGTCAGAGCGACTGCGCGCTCCAAATTAAAGGAGGGAAAGCAACTCTTAGCACAAGTGGAGGAAGCGCAGAAGAAGGAGGCCTTGCTAAAGGCCTGGTTGCAGCCATGGTTGGAGGAAGCTTATCAAGTCACGACTACCATTCAGGATAAGCTTAAAGGCTTGCAGCAAACAGAGCAAACGATGAGGCTGGTCATCGAAGGACCAACCACGGAAAGATTAGTTAAGGAAGTCAAGCAGGAAACAACTTAGAGTGTTGCCGAAGTCGCAGTGATCCAGGTGGAGCTGGGGGATCTTCGTAGCAAGATCGCAATGCCAGCCGAGTGGCTCGAGGGTGAGTCACGATCTTTGTGTTGGGGACCTGTTGTAATGGGGTCCCTTGGGTCAGTTTTAGGGTTAAGATAACCCAAGTTTTGATACATTTTTGTAACTATTGTAAAGTCTCTGTGATTTATGGATGCAGAGCATGTAGATGATTAGGAGTCAAAGGGGTTTATCCCCTTTTTTATGTAAAGTTTGAGTCGATTTTGAGATCCACCCATGGTCCACAGACCATGACATTGTATGCAAAAGACTATAAATAGGTTTGTCTTAGAGAGTCTAAGGCATTATATGTTTTGTTTGGATGTAATTGATGATGGCTGAGAAGTGATAGCGAAGAGAAGTAGGTCAGATATGAGAAGAAAGGCTCTACAGCTAAGTGCATAGAAGCCTAGTTAGAGTCCGCAACTGCAGGGTAGTTTTGAGTTTGTAATCCTGAATTGAAGATCAATAAAGACAGCTTCCGAAGAATTCTTGTGTATTCATGTTTATTTATATTTATGATATATGTTATCGATGAATAATGTGTTTTATGAAACATTGACTAAATGATGCGCGATTTTGTTGCATAATTGTTAATGATATACACAATGCGTGTTTAAGTAATTTCGTGAAGCCTCTGATGAACTGTTATGAAACCAGCTCAAGAAAAGATAGAAAAGATAGATCAACGCCTTAGAATTCAGCCTCTTCGAGGGGGAAACCTCCTTTACATTACATAAATGAACAATTCTTGGATGATTCAAATGACAAAACCTCCTTTCTATATATAGGAGTCTAAGGAGTCACAATATAATCCAGCCGACCTAACAATAATAATATAAAGCCACAAAAATAACAATAGAGGGATTCTATGGGCACATTAATAACAATATGGGGGCAATGGGGGCACAACAATATAAATAAGGGGTATAACTACAATAGTAATGGGGTAATCACTAGTATTATAGGGACCCAACATGCCCATCTCCTTCAAAAAAGTGTTGTCCTCAACGCTTGAGTAGTTCTGGATATTTCTGCAAAAAATTCTCATCCTCCCATGTGGAATCTTCAGCGGATAAGTTCTTCCACTTGATAAGGTACTCTGAAATTGATCGATTTCGTAGCTGTCGAGTTCTTGTTTCTATAACTGCTTCCGGTTCCAATATAATTTTTCCTTCCTCGTCAAGTTCTGGCAATATTGTTTGAACTGGGAGCTTGTCGCCTATAACCTTCTTTAAGCATGAAACATGGAAAACTGGGTGCAATCGAGAAGCTGCAGGAAGCTCCAATTTGTATGCCATAGTACCAATCTTTTGCAACACCTTGTACGGACCATAATACTTTGGTGATAATTTATTATCCTTCTTAGCTTGCTTGAGGGACATTTGTTTATATTAGGAATACCCAATCACCTACATCAAAACTTCTTTCACTGCGATGTTGATCTGCCTGTTGTTTCATTCTATTATGTGCCAACACGAGGTTATCCTTTAAGAGTTGGAGGACTTGTTGTTGATGTTCGATGTGATGTTCCACTGCCTGAACCTTAGAATTTTCTCTTAAATATGATGTGATGGATGGTGGTTGATACCCATAAAGTGCCATAAATGGGGTCATTTTTGTTGCTGTATGAAAGGAAGTGTTATACCACCATTCAGCCAGAGGCAACCATTTGACCCATTGTGTCTGTTTATCAGATACAAAGCAACGAAGATATCCTTCCAAACATTTGTTTACTATCTCAGTTTGCCCATCAGATTGAGGATGATAAGATGAGCTATGAGCTAACTGAGTACCAAGACGAGAAAATAATTTTGTCCAAAAATTTCCAGTGAAAATGGGATCTCTGTCACTTACAATAATCTTTGGGTTTCCATGTAGCTTTTGAATTGTTTCCATAAATGCAGTAGAGGCTCTAAATGGATGTGATAATGCACAAAAGTGTGCATACTTGGTAAGTCTGTCAACTACCACCATGATGACACTCTTTCCCTCAGACTTGGGTAAACCTGTGATAAAATCCATTGATACCTCCTCCCAACGTTGGCTTGGAATGGATAAAGGTTGTAATAGACCCGGTGTCTTAATTGTTTCAACTTTATTTTGTTGGCAAACCAAACATTCTGCCACAAACTTTTGAATATCTGATTTAAGGCCATCCCAAAAAAATTCCTTCTTAACCCTGTGGTAAGTTTTTAAAAATCCTGAGTGCCCTCCTAAGGGAGAAGTGTGCAATTCCATAAGAATCTTTTGTTTTAGCTGGGAATTCTTACAGAGGTATAAGCGATCTTTGTACCATAACGAATCATTTTTCCAGCTAAATGTATCAGACGTACTGGAATCTTGTTGTAGCTTTCGAATAAGTGCCCACACTTCTTCGTCATTCTTCCATTCCTCCCTTGCTTCATTTATCCAATCTGGTTGGATGATAGAAATAGCGCACAACAATGCTTCCACATCCTCATCCTTTCTTGAGAGTGCATCTGCCACCACATTTTGCTTCCCTTTTTTGTAGATGATTTCAAAGTCATAACCCAACATCTTTGTGACCCACTTTTGTTGCTCTTCATAGGATAATCTTTGTTCTAAAAAGTATTTAAGGCTATCATGATCCGTTTTTACCTTGAAGTGTCTTCCCATTAGGTAGGGTCGCCATTTCTTAAGTGCATGGAGTATTGTCAACATTTCCTTCTCATAAATAGCTTTTCTTAGAAACTTTCCCTTGATTGGACGACTTTCAAAAGCAATGGGTCTTTCATCTTGCATTAGAACAGCACCAATTCCATTTCCTGAAGCATCACATTCCACAATAAAGGTTTTTGTGAAGTCCGGTGTAGCTAAGACCGGTGCTTGGCACATTGCCTCTTTAAGATGTTCAAAGGCCTTTGTTGCTTCCGGAGTCCATGAAAATGCATCTTTCTTCAATAATGTCGTTAGAGGTGTTGCTATTCTCCCATAATTCTTAACAAACTTGCGATAATACCCTTCAACCCAAGAAATCCGCGCAAATGCTTTATGGATGTGGGGATTTTCCATTCCTTAATGGCTTTAATTTTGCTAGGGTCTACCTTAACTCCTTCATGAGATACAATATGACCCAAATATTCCACCTCCTGGACTCCAAAAAACATTTGGATCTTTTTGCATATAATTGTTTCTCCTCCAATAGTTGTAGCACCCTGTCAACATGTTCAACATGATCCTTCCAAGACTTGCTGTAGATAAGTATATCATCAAAAAATACTAAAACAAATTTTCTAAGGAATGGTTTGAAAATTGAATTCATCAAACCTTGAAATGTTGAAGGTGCATTGGTAAGGCCAAAAGGCATGACCAAAAATTCATAATGACCCTCATGAGTTCTAAATGTCGTTTTTGGAATGTCTTCAATCTTCATTCTGATTTGATGATATCCTGAACGAAGATCCAACTTGGTGAAGTAAATTGATCCATGCAATTCATCCAGTAATTCATCAATGACAGGAATGGGGAACTTATCTTTAATAGTGAGCTTGTTGAGCTCCCTATAATCCGGATGCATGCGCCATGATCCATCCTTCTTGTGCACCAATACTACTAGAGCAGAGAAAGAACTTTGACTCGGTTGAATTATACCAGCCTCTAGCATTTCTGCAACCATACATTCAATTTCACTTTTTTGGACATAGGGATATCTGTACGGCCTGATGTTTGGAGGAACACTTCCTGGAATCAGATGAATAGCATGATCATGATCACGCATAGGTGGGAGACCTTTGGGAGTCTCAAATACCTTGGAATGATTGTCTAGGACTTTTTGGAGATCTGGAGAAATAGATGATTCTAATGTGGAAACATCTAGCAAACATAATTGTGCAATTACACCCCTTTGCTCCTTTTTTAGAAGCTTTGTCATACCATTAGAGCTGATTATCTTTCTTGGTTTCCCTGCAATACCCCTTAATTCAACTTCCTTTCCTTCTGTAGAAAATTTGATGAAAAGTTCTTGAAAATTAAAAGCTATTGTACCCAAGGATTGTAGCCATTGGACTCCTAGTACAACATCAGCACCTCCCATTGGAATGGAAAGCAATGGGCTAGTCAATACATATTCTCCCATGGATAGCTTGATATTATGGCACTTTCCAGAGCAATTTATTGTTCCTCCATTTGCAATCATCACTTGACACTCTGGTGCTGGATATAGGAAGCAATTCAATTCTTTTGCTACCCTACAATGAATAAAATTGTGGGTGCTTCCTGAATCAATCAACACTATTACCTTTTTCTTCTTGATTTGTCCTTCTATCTTGATGGTTTTAGGAGTGGTAATTCCCACCAATGCATTACAAGATATGGTCGGATTTATTTGTTCTTCATCTAGGCTTTGTTCCTGGAGCATATCCTGTTCTTTTGACCTTTCTTGCTCCTTTTCTTCTTCCTCTTCACAATCTATGTAGAATAATTTCTTCTCAGCACACTTATGACATTTAGTGTATTTGATATCACAACTATAACAAAGCCCTTTTGCTCTTTTTTCTTCCAATTGTTGTGGTGTCAACCTTATAGGTTGTGGAAGACTAGGGGCAACTGCACTTCCGTCTTTATAGTTGTGAGTGGTATGCTTCCTGGTTGCCATAATTTTGCTTTCCATTTTTCTTGCTAACCTGAATGCCTTCTCTAATGAATCAGGTTCCCAAAGTCGAACATCATGTTGGATATTATCCTTTAAAGACCCTATGAACATGTCAACCCTATGCTCCTCTGGAATATCTTTTACCCTTATGTTCAATTTTTGGAACTCCTCAATGTGCTCCATTATTGAACCCTTTTGTTTGAGACTTATCAATTGGCTAAAAAAAGTGTTGCTTTTTGTATCCTCATAATGTGCTATCAATTCTTCCGTAAAAATTGCCCAAGTGATAAATTGTTTACGAGAGCAAAGCCATTGATACCATACAAACTGATTTGGTTCCAAATATAAAGTTGCCATACGTACCTTTTGTGTGTTTTGCACATTATTGAGATCGAAGAACTGCTCCATCTATAATATCCATGTGGCGGGATCCTTGCCATCAAACTTCCTCATATCGATTTTTGGAATATGGTGGGTCTTTGATCCAACATTAGAGTCTATGGAATCATGATTAACATTTCTTTTGTTCACATCATGGGTTTCCTTTACAACCTTTTCACCATTAGTAAGTATTTCTTGTAGAAAATTTGTCAAATCTGTCTTCAAATCTGCCATGTTTATCTTCAAATCTGTCCACAAATCTGCCTACAGATCATCCATCTTAGCTTCCATGCCCTTTATCTTAGATTCCATGCCATTTATCTTAGCATCTGTTAGCTTTTGTGAGTGTGACATTTGTTGCACTTGTTCTTGTAATTTTGATATATCATGTAGCATTTCTTCCTCTTCTTCATGAGTCATGCTAGAGCTTTCAGGTTCCTTACTAGGTGTTTGCATTTTCTTTCCTCGAGGCATCAGTTACCGATAATAATTCTTTACTATGCCCTTTGAATTCATTCAAACCAAGCTTATGCAAAAATTTAAAAAAAAAACTACACACCTTTTTTTACTTTGTAGAAGCCTGATACTGAATCTGATGTATCTCTGTAATTTCGAATCATCCAGTTCTGAAATTGTGTCCTGTAGTAGCCTTCTATGTCCTCTTTCCAATGCCACTAGTATGATCCAAATTGGATTCTCCAAGAAAGCGTTATGCACAATCTCCCGCAGTGACATGATTATAGACTAGTTCAGTAGAGTGAACTTGTATGAAGTTCCACATGTCACTGTTTCAACCTTTGACTCTGAAAAATATATAAAAGAAAACTACAGTCTGTCCTCTTTCTTTACCTTCTTACGAAATTTCAATCCGATGCTCAGAAAGAAAGTTATGATGATTTTCCCCAGGTCACCTGTTTTGAGTGTAATTCAGGAGTTTGCAAAAAGACCAACTTCCTCAGATCATATCTCCGAAAATATTGCGCAAAAAGCTCTGAAATTCGGACCCAAGGTTCAGCGCGATTTCTTCTCAAATGGGTTTTTTTTGCGACTTCTGAAACGTCACAGAAAAAAATTTATAGCGAAAATGCCACGATGACCTGTTTGGAGTAGCGAAACCCTAGAATCCAAAGCTCTGATACCAAATGTTATGAAACCAACTCAAGAAAAGATAGATCAACGCCTTAGAATTTAGCCTCTTTGAGGGGGCAACCTCCTTTACATTACATAAATGAACAATTCTTGGATGATTCAAATGACAAAACCTCCTTTCTATATATAGGAGTTTAAGGAGTCACAATATAACCCAGCCGACCTAACAATAATAATATAAAGCCACAAAAATAACAATAGAGGGATTCTATGGGCACATTAATAACAATATGGGGGCAATGGGGGCACAACAATATAAATAAGGGGTATAACTACAATAGTAATGGGGTAATCACTAGTATTATAGGGACCCAAGAATTCTTGTGTATTCATGTTTATTTATATTTATGATATATGTTATCGATGAATAATGTGTTTTATGAAACATTGACTAAATGATGCGCGATTTTGTTGCATAATTGTTAATGATATACACAATGCGTGTTTAAGTAATTTCGTGAAGCCTCTGATGAACTCTTTGGTATTTACTAATAACCTAAGTAAATATGTGCGAACACTAATTTAGGACTACTTTCTGATGTGCGTAAGTAGATAAATTGACTGTTAAAGGTCCACAAAGACCGATCGTAGATCTTCGCAAGGGTCTGAAGGCTATTTTGACAGAGTTGCATCAGTGTGCCCTAAGAGTGTATCGATCTGTGTGAAAGCATATCTGTGGCAGTAAAGACATCACACTAGTCTCTAGATGCACAAACTTGGTTCTTGCATCCCCTCATATTGCTTTGGGTGAGATTGCAGCCTGCGCTACATGGGTTGTTGCTGAAAGGGCCAGTAGTGTAGGGATTTGTTGGTTGGCACAACTAACTCTGAACCTGGGTCAGGACCCTCTAAGCCAACAAAGAGCAATGTATCCAATGTACCTCTCAGGTGACCTCCTCCACCTGCATTGAGATGTGGGTGCTCCCACATCCTCCCATGCATCATGCAATAACTTGTCAGCCTCTTTGGTGTGCTTTATCCCATCTCTAAAAGACTTTTCCTGAGTGGATGTGTCCACTCCCATATCTTTTGCATGTGGCTGCTCCACATCAATCTAAGGATCCTCAACCTTAGGAGAAAAAATCTCCTCAACCACATGTAGCTTAAGCTCCCTCTCAAGGGAAACTCGCATGGCCTTCTCCTCATCGAATCTGACATCCCTACGAACCACTGTCATCCTGCTGGTCGACAAGTACACCCGATAGTTGTGAGGTGTATTAGTGTACCCCATAAATATCCCCAACTTTGTTGTCGGCTCAAGCTTCTTCCATGCATCTTTAGTCACATGCAAATATACCAATGACCCAAAAATCCTAAAGTGACCAACATCTGGTCTCTTACCGAAGAAAGCCTCCTATGGTGTCTTCATCCCAAGTATCTGATACGAGCTATGACCCTGCAAAAAAATCATTGTGTTGCATGCCTCATCCCACAAGTGTAGTGGTAGGCCCCGATCATGAAACATCGCTTGTGTTTACCCTACATTGCTTTTGTTCTTCCTCTCAACCACCCCATTTTGTTATGGGTTATGGGGTGTTGTCAACTCCCGTTTAATCCCTTTGCTGCACAGAAGTTCTTAAACTCATTTGAGACATACTCACCATTGTTATCACTCCTCAGAGCTTTAACCTTCTTTCCATACTCTTTCTCGACAAATGCTTTAAATTCACAAAACTTTGTAAAAGTTTGATCCTTCTTCTACATGAAAAATATCCAACATTTACGAGAAAAGTCATCAACAAATATAACATAATACCTGTGTTTGTCCGTGGATGCTGTTGAGAATGGTCCACACACATCTGAATGGACTCACTCTATAATTGCCTCTACTCGACTATCTCTGTTGTGAAAGGAAGCCTTGGTGTATTTTCCCAAAGTACACCCCTTGCATGTATCAACTTGCTCTAGTGTACCTTTGGGAAGACCAGTAGAGATCTGCTACATGATTTTCAAATCCCCGTGATGCAAGTGGCCCAATCGCCTGTGCCACAACTTGCCAACATCTTAGCTCTACACCTTCTCTACTTCCGTGCTCAAAGCATCACAATCCTCTACCTCCAACTTATAGATATTCTTAACTTGAATCCCTATCTTCTTTACTTGACCCGTGGCTATGTGTCGAAGGAATGCCTTTCATTTCGAGAAAATCACATTATAGCCTCTATCCTCAAGCATGGTGACCAATACTAAGTTTTTCTTCAACCCAGGTACATACATAACATCTCTCAGGGTGATAGGATCACTCTGATCCCTCTGAAAAGTAACAGTGCCCAATCTAGTAGCACTATAACTCCCATTGTCACCCATCTCGATATGCATCTGGAGATCCTTCTCCTCTAATTCACTGAACTACTCTTTGTCACCAGTCATGTGGAATGAAGCTCCACTATCAAGGTACCATACAGTGACCCATCGTTGATGACACCATGCATGCAATGAGAGTAAATTCCAATTCGAATTGAGAGGCCAAAGCCTCACCCACCGCTCCTCCTTAGGACTTCATCTTGGACTTCTTGAGCAGACAATTTGTAGTAAAATGGCCTAGCTCGTGACAATGAAAGCACTTAACTTTCGACGTGTCTTTCTTCTTACCTCCATGGCAAGAATATGATTTGGAATGAGATTCCTTCCCTTTCCCTTCCCTTTCCCTTTCCTTTCCTTACTCGCTAAGGCACGATTTTCCTCATCATCAATCTTTAATGAGGAACCATCTTTAGTGTTCCTTCTGATCTCCTCCTACATCAAATCCGACCATAGTCATTCTCGCTCTGGCAGCTTCTCCCTCCCATTGACAGAGTCTTGATAGCTATTCCAAATCTTGGAAAGGCCTAAGAGAGCTAGGCTCACCATATCATTCTCAGCAATGGTTATTCCAACACTTCCAAGCTCATCACCACAGTGAGTGAACTTGGTCAAGTATTTTTGAATGGTCTTTCCTTTCTCCATCTTGATTTTTCGAAGTTTGTCTTTCAGTGACAACTTCCTATGGTCACTATTGTTCTAGAATAGGTCTGTCAATGCTTTCCACGTAGCATATGGAGTTTCCTTCCCATGGATACTTGAGACAATGTGGTATCGAACTCCCTCAAGGATTATCTGCCTCGCCTTCACCACACACTTCTTCCATTCTTCCAAATTTTGTGCATCCGATGTTGCTAGCTTAGGAATGCCTTGATCAACGAATTCCTTGAGGCCATTCTCCTCCAGCACAACCTCCATCCTATCCTTTCAGGCTATATAATTCGAGCTTCCTTCCAAGGCATACTCGAGCCTCAACCGTAGAAATCCATTTGTCGATCCTAAAGTATGTATTGCAAATTCAGAGTTCACCTGTAACCCAAAACTCAAAACTTTGAAATATCCTCTAGTATACTGCCTTCAACTTTGATACCATGTAGATTTTCCTGTAGATTCACAGCTCATGTACTTTACTAAAACACAAGACAAGAATCTACTCTACTCTTTAAACAACGGAAACAAATAGATCGATGAAAACAATAATCGACAAGAGGAAGATAATCAAAGACACATAACACAATTGTTTCTCTGGGGAAAGCCACTACTCAAAACCCCGACTATCTATTGCATTAATAGAAAAATTGAGTGATAATACAAATCTTGTTCTCACAAGAATAATTCCTACACAAGTATGATAAACTCTCTGCCTCACAAACCGACACTAACCAACACTTAGCCGATTTTTGTTATCTGCTGAGCCACTATTTCCTTGCGCAATTCTTGAGAGGAATAGCCCATATTTAATTGGGAATTCCTTCTTCCATAATTGTGCAATCCAAATCTAGATCCTCTTCTGATTGCATGCATGATCTGTACAACTCGGATCATTCTACAACTGATAGTATATTGTCCCTACACTCTAGTCTCAATTGTCTTTCTCTGAATTGACATGCATGAGTTTCTCATGAGGGAATATTCAGTTAGCTGAAGTAGCAGTGAGGATGCACCAGTGCACCAACTCACTACTAGACTTCTACTAGTTCCACAAATAGTTAGAACTAGTTTAACTGTCTATAACTCATTCAAACTAAGTTATCTAATTATAACTAAAATAAACTCATCTTGGAGCCCTAAAATTTAGGGAGAACATATACATGACTACAAAAATACTTCCAACTCGAAATTCCTAAGCTAATTAAGTTAATTAAACTTAATTAACTATTTACAACTTGTTGTGAGAATAGAATTTGATTTTAATTCACGGTTTAAGTCAAGGACAAATTAAACTGGAATTTCTTATTATCATTTCCCAACATTTGTGTCTTACTGTCTTTCCTCCACCAATCTAAAAAGTGATTAAAAATAAAATAAAAATAGTTTCAAGAAAACAAACTATTGTTTTACCATGACCTTTTTAACAACTTCCCATCATTGGTGCCAAAAATGTTGGGTCATTTTATTGTCATAAGTAAATCCTTCACGTGTTAATCTGGGACATTCTTGTGAGCTGCAAGCACAAAATGTGTAGGCAATGAGATAAAAATTATTCTACATAACAATTATCTTATAGTGTTTTTCTAGAAAGAAATTTGAACTCGTTTATTAAACTAGTGTTAGCAACTTCCTATTAATGCAATAAAAAACAATCAAGTGACCTATGAATGTAGAAATTATGGTGTAGATTTGCAACTACTCATGAAGTTTTACTCAAAATCACAAGACACAAACCTAATTTACTGCTCTGCAAAATTTAATTCTCAATTTAGCACAAAAATTTCATACATGCAATAAGAAATAACACACATGTACAAATTATTTTTCCTATGGAAGGCAATCTGCTAAAAACCCCAATGCCTGCTTGCATTAATCTAATGAATAGAGATGTAATACAATTTCTTTGCTCAACTGAGCACTACCTGCAAGTGAATAACCTATATCTCTACTCACTTAAAAGCTCTGACCCAAACTTAGCCAATTTCCACCTCTGCTTAAGCCACTATTTCCTTGTGCAATTCCTTGAGAAATTAGGCCCCTATTATTTAGGAATTTCTCCAAAATCGATTTCACAATTCCCAAGGTTGATCATCTGATTTCATGCAACACTTGTACACTCAAGACTAGTCTACAATTGATGTTACACTTCCTTTGAATCCCACCACAGCTGGGGAACTCAAATTCTCTACATGCAATAGCTATTTTGGGTTGATTGACTAGTTAACTAGATGATCACTGAGTTTGACTGAAGTCCCATTGCACAATTGACCTTCCACTAGTTCCTCCAATAGTTTGAACTAGTTTAACTGAAAACAAATTGAGATAATTGACTTTGATAGCTACAAATTATCAATCAGACATGGTTAACTAAACTCTAACTCCTACAACTCGAATTAACTAAGTAAATTGGGTGACACAAGCCATGTCACACAAGTTATCTGCATCCAAGTTGTCTGTAGATGTGGAAATTCAAATTTTCTCAATTTCATCAAGGCAAAATCAAAATGATAATTTCTTGTCGCATTTTTTAGCACTCCCTCTTACTAAGAAATGGATTAGCAACCACCCTTATCCTGCATCTTTGGAACTCAAACTTCCCTCTTGACAAGGCCTTTATCAAAATGTCAACATCTTGTTCCTCTGTCAGAATGTACTGAAGAGACATTATTCACCTTTGCACATAGTCTCGTAAATGGCGGTACAGGATATCTATATGCTTGGATCGATAATGAAATATAGGATTCTCAAAGGGCTTGATGAAACTCTGATTATCGCGATAGATCACAGTTGGATACATCATCTGACCAAACAGTCCAACAAGTATCTTTCTCATCCAGATCGCTTCACGGGTTGCTTGACTTGCAGCCATGTATTATGCTTCTGCCGAGCTGAGTGCCACAGATCTTTGCTTCTTGTTGTACGAGGAAACAATTGTGGACCCAACACTAAAAATTCCACCTGATATACACTTTCGGTCTGATGGATCTACGTCTCTGAAGCCACACAACTTCACTCCCTCTCTTTGTTTGTACCACAATCTAAACTGGGTAGTGCCCCTGAGGTACTGTAAAACATGCTTAGATGCCTTCCAAAATAATTTGGTTAGCCTAAACATAGCTTGGCTTAGTTGGTTCGTGTGTTCACAAGATATATTAGTGAACCCACTAGTTGTCGATAAATCTTAGCATCAACTTCTTCAGTGTAAGTGGCATCCTCCTTCCTCCAGTTGGTTGCTATAGGTATCTCCATGGGTTTAAAACTCTCCATGCGGAACTTCTGTAGTATCTCATTTGCATACTTTCCTTGAGAGAAAAAAAGTTCCCCGTCGCCTTGCATTACTTCCAACCTGAGGATGTAGTGCATGAGACCCATGTCCTTCATTTCAAACTCACTTAAAATGTCCTCCTTGAAAAATCTGATCAATTGTTCATCACAAATTAAAACAAATCATCAACATATAAGACAATAATAAGCAATTTACCTTATACCAAGATATGATTGAGGTTTGCATCCGCTTCACTTTTGGTGAAGCCCAAACCGGTGACATAGTTATTGATCCTAATGTACCAAGCATGAGGTGCTTGTTTGAGATCGTACATTACTCGCTTGAGTCTGCACACATGAGAATCCCGAACAAATGTCTCAAAGCCTTCTATTGCTCTATGTACACCTCCTCAATAACCCCATTAAGAAATGGTGTTTTTACATCCACCTGGTGGATCTTCCACCCGATTTGCATAGCTAGTGAAAGAATTGATCTAATGGATGAGTGCCTTGCTACAAAAGCAAAGGTCTCCTCATAGTCAATTCCCTCAAATTGAGAGTACCCCTTGGAAACTTCAATATGGCCTTGTACTTCTCTATTCTTTCATTTGCTACCTACTTCACTTGAAGATCCATCTCGAACCCACTATTGATTTATGTATCAGTCTTGGGACCACTTCCAAAACACTATTCTTTACAATGGATTTATATTCATCCACCATTGCATCAACCCATAAAAGTTGATCTATTGCTTCCTCGAAAGAGGATGGATCGGTCTCTACAAGCTCAATCATTAGATCCATGTAGCCAATGTACCAATCAGGTGACCTTCTATGCTTGCGTTGATTTGAAGGAGCACCCACATTCTCCCTTACATCCTGCACAATTCTCTCAGCTTCCCTAGTTCATTTTATCTCTTCTTTGGATGGTTCTACTTGAATTTTTATCTCCACTCTCTGCTCCTTAATTTGTGGTTGCTCCACAACTTATTGAGGTTCCTCCTTTGGAGCTAAAAGTTCCTCTTCTAGTTAGATCTGAATCTCCCTCTCAAGAGAGCACCTTATCACTTTCTCCTCATCAAAGTTTACATCCCTTCGCACAATTGTCATTATGAGGGATGGCAAGTACACACAGTAGTTGTGTGGAGTTTATGTGTAACCCATAAATACCCCCATCTCTATTGTTAGATCAAGCTTATTCCTTGATTCTTTGGAGACATGGTAGTAAATAGATGCTCAGTAGTAAACAGAGGCTCCAAAAATCCTTAAGTGCAACACATCCGACTTTCTCCCAAAGAATGCCTCCTCTGGTGTAATCATGCCCAAAATTCAATAAGGACTTTTGTTTTGCAAATAAACTGCTATGTCGCATGCTTTAGCCCACAAATGCAGAGGTAGGCCTTGGTCATGCAAAATTGCCCTTGATTTTCCCACAATAATATGGTTATTTCTCTCAGCCGCCCCATTCTGTTGTGGGTTGTGGGGTGTTGTCAACTCTTGTCGAATGCCTTATTTTGCACATAAATTATAAATTCATTCAACACATACTCACCTTCATTATCAATCCTAAGAGCCCTCACATTCTTGTCGGTTTCTTTCTCAACCAGTGCCTTGAAATCTATAAATTTGGATAATGTTTCATCTTTTTTCCACATGAAGAAGATCCAACACTTTTGTGAGAAGTCATCAATGAAAATGACAAAATATGTGTGCCTGTTATCACCCCAAGAAACTCTCCTAGGTTGTATATCAGAGATGCTCGGGAACATTACAAACTCAACATAAAATGTTGGAAAATGGTGGATGAATGAAAGAAATGCTGCATATTCAATCCAGATAACCACTTCTACCATGCTTGACCCTAGACATGGGTGAACACCCCCAGACTACAAGGCTTTAGACCACCAATTACTCACAGTTTGAGGAAAATGTGATGATGGAGAAGACAGACCACACCAGCAGATGCACAGGACCCTGTGATGGCTGGCTGCAACCAGTTAAAAGGTCTGTAAATCTATTTCCTAATGCACAGACAGGATGATAGCTCTCTCGCATTAAAATAACAGAAACCTGCATACAAATTCAATGATACTTGCTAGATTCAAACACAGAGGTGGGATGACAACCCCTCTAATGCTAAACATCTACAACACATGAATAAATGCAGAACAGGCACAGCCTGGAACAAAGAAGAATGGAAAGTTAGCAATTAACAGCAAAAGAAGCTTATATTTGTTGAAAATGAAGACCAGATGTTGCAGGTATCACAGTAGTTACAGTCTCCAGAAGTTGAAGCTTACAACAAAATAACATTCATCAACCCTATTACATTCTGTCTTCTAGATATATATAGAAGTTGATTACAAAAACACTCTGCTGTGTTATACGAGGAAGGATCATAATGACCAACAACCATATTAATTCTCTGGAACGGGCTTCTGACATGATCTGCTGCTTTAATGGACAAATCGACCTTTCTCTGGTGTTCTGCAGTCCTTCTCTGAGCAGATGGAGTGAACAAAGGATGAAATTCCATGCCTGATAAATGCCTTCAACTGCTCGAGGCAGTCCTTTTTGTCCTTCGGCCATTCTGTCATTTAAATGCGGTTGCTGAGGATTTATGGCGCAAAGTGAAGGTAGCTGATGGCTTCGTGCTTCAGGTGAATGATACAGTTCAATGGGACGAAGACAACATGGAGGATGCATGGGTGGGACAGGAAGGCAATATTGACCGTTGGATGAAGCAAACGAACGGCGAAGATCAACTTGGAATAGCTATCGGGAGCAAACAGAATCGGTTGAACGAGGGCCGTTGGATCGCGGGCAGCAGATCCAACGGCTGACGGGAGCGGAAGGTGTGCGGGAGATAACGCGCGGGAGGAGGGCGGTTTCACAGGTGGGCAGTATTCCCCGCACCGCCTACAGAGAAATGGTGGTATCCGTATAATCCCTCGTGATCCAACAGAAATGTGACACGTGGCGAACGAAAACCACTGCCCCTGCGGGTTAACGCGCGCGCAATTCACGCGATCAGGGCAAGCGTCCACCGTCCGATCGTGCGACGGACGACCAGATTGAGAGGAAATGCACGATGTTTATCGTGCAAGCGGGAAAACACAGAGACCGTTAGATCGTGATGCGATCAACGATGGAGATCAAGGTGGGGTTTAAAAGAGAACGCCGAGTCATATGATTGGGTTATATGGTGACTACAGTTTAGCGCTCGGGGGTCAGAGGAAAACGGGCTTACACAGAGCTTTAGAGACAGCAAAATACAAGAGATTAAGTGAGAGTGAAGAGATTTTCAAAGGAAAAATAGATACTGAGGAAGGTTTAGGGGTGTGAGGAAACTGAAGGAGGAAAGAAAAAAGACTACAGTGCACACCTTTTCGGCATAAACCCATCACCAGACCCAAATTTGACCTTTAAGCACTGAAGATTGTAGCAGAGCTAACAGTGCCTACCAGTGGAGGCTGTTAAGAAAGGTCCACAAACATTAGAGTGTGTCCTTTCAAGGACTGCATGTGATTTGTTGCTTCGATCATGGAATGTAGATTTTGTGTACTTTCCCAAGGTACATCCTTTGCATACATCTCGTTGCTCAAGTTCTCCTTTGGGTAGGCCTATGGTTATTTGTTGCATAATCTTCAGGGCGCCATGATGCAAATGGCCAAGTATTCTGTGCCAAATTTCACCGACATCGTGGCTTTACACCTTCTTCGCTTTTGTGCTTAATGCAGCACAATCTTCCACATCTAGCTTATACTGGTTCTTCACATGAACCTCGATCTACTTAACATGTCCCATGGCTATGTGTCTCGGGAATTCCTTTCCTTTGCTAAAGTTCACATGTTAACCACGGTCTTCCAAAACTACAAAAAAGATGAGATTTTTCTTTAGGCCCGGAATAAACATGACATTCTTGAGCTTGAGATGGGCTACTAACTCCAAATGAAAGGTGATTGTACCAAACTCGGTCGCATTGTACCTTTCGTCGTCCCCCAACTCAATGTGCATTTGTAGGTCTTTCTCCTCCAGGTCACTGAAAAACTCTCTAAACCCTATCATGTGGAACGATGCACCTAATTCCAAGTACCACATGGATGCCATCATTATGTGTTGGCCATGCATGCAATAAGGGTAAAGTCAAGCTCGAACTGTGAAGCTAAGGCTTCACCTGCTACTCCTCCTTAGGTCTTCTTGCTTGCCTTTTTGTGTGGACACTTCGTGTCATAGTACCTAAATTCATGACAATGGAAGCATTTAATTTTGGAAAATCTTTCTTCTTGCCCCCTTCATGGGGGCTTCACTGAGAAAGCAATATGATATCACGTGCATTCATATTGGGGCATAAAAAATTCAAAAAATACAAAACAATATATTGACTTTATAATAAGGGGTTAGAGGGGTTTTATTTGTTATATATATATATATATATATATATATATATATATATATATATATATATATATATATATATATATATATATATATATATATATATATATATATATATATATATATATATATGGTATTTTTTATATTAAAAATTGGCCAAGCGGAGGCCAAAACAGGTGGGAAGTATCATGGTCAGTGGATTGGGTTCGTGAGAGTGACAGTGCACACTTTGTTCAATTGGGAACATCTGTTGTCCTCTTGATGGGCTCCTCCCTTGGTGCCTTGTATAAGCACTAAAAGGATAGGCTGTGAGTATCGATTAGTGAAAATTGGTGCTTGGCTTATGACATTTAGTGCACATATTATAACTCACTTGTTCCTTTTTTTGAAACTTGATCTGTTGGACTTTGGTTTGCATAGCTTGGTAGATGATCTAGAGATTGGGCTCTTATCCCAGTATTTTTGTGGCTTGGAGCTTGATGTGTTGGACTTTGTATGTTGACCTCAATTCTTGGTATGCTGGTTTGGTTTGAAGGATTTGGATAGTGGCCTTCAATGGCATATGTTCCATATGATATGAAAAGTAATAATAATTTTGGATTTGGTTGTGATTCAAGGGCGAGATTGACGGAGAGTCTACTGCAAATTCAAATTTTCAGAGTACTCGTAATGGTTCGAACGGACAGTTCCCGAAATGGCACATCGCAGATTCAACGTCCACTTGTCTTTTGAGTGGGTAGAGATGGTCCTAAAAGTTTTGCAGTCATTCTCGGAGCTTGATCACTTTAACATTCAATTTGAGCACCCAGACCGCAGGACAAAGTCTTGAATTGGGCGAGACCTTGGCAACCTTTGTTCGCAGGCCAAAAACAGGCTAGACCTCTATTCGCAATCTTGTAAGGGGATACCTGTGTTCATAGTATATGTCTATTGGGTGAGATTTATGTTGGTAATCGAATGTGGACAAACATTCCAGGTATTTTTACTGGTTTTCATTTTGGGGCTAAATAAAATTATTCTTGTGCTATAGATAATGATTAGGGTTTTGTTGTTTTCAGCTGAGTATAGCTTTGTTGATGAGAATTCTGGCATCTGGTGGAGAATGTTTTGTTTACTCATTTCCTTTGTGATTATCAATGAGATTTTATGAATCCATCGATTGGTGTTTCATAAGAAGCAAGAGCTCGGCTAGAGTTTGACCTGCCAGATATCCATGAATCCTCTCTTTAGAGATGAACTACCACCTATGAAAGGGTTAAGCACCTCTTCCGTCAAATCCAAAACTTCACCATTGTTGCTAGCTCTAGCCATGGAAAATCCATCTAAGGTAATACAACGACGCTCAATTGCTTCCAAAACAACTGTAATATAACAAATACAAGAGAACATTGTCTTGATTGCAACCTGTTGAAGCCCCGAAAATCGGGTCTACAACAAGGGGGATAACCACCTGGTCCGGACCTTGAAAGTAGCTCCTTTTCCGTTTGGAATAGTGGCTCCGACTGGGGGTAATGGGACCAGTTTCCCAATTTGTTTATGATGGTACACTAAGGGGATGATGTTTTTCTCTTTTGAAAGGTTTATGGGGAGAATGCTTTATTCTAAATCTAATCTAACATGTGCAATTTTATTCTAATGAAGGAAAACATCTAATTTAAACTATCCCGAGAGTAACACTTTGTTTATGCGATCTAGAATAATTTCTAACAGCAATTGGTAATAAAAATCATTCAATTACTACAAGAAAAGAATACGTTAAAGATGATTGTTTCGTATAAGAAATTAGCTGAAACAATTATGATAAACACATCGCATAATAAGTCATTCATATACTTGACATAAAGGAATAGTTATCACCGTACAAAAGTGCAAAAATGACAACTGAACATTCAGGTTTCCATATATAAACAACTGAAAATAATATATCACTTGGCACATAAGCAAAAAGTATTAAGAGATAAAAGTACCATTGATAATAGGTCCTGCTCATGAGCTTCAGCAATATAGATTTATCTTCAAATAATTCAATATCCACTAAGAGTACAGAAGTGCATTTCAGTAGCAGACATTAAACTCATATATAAATAAATCTCATTCCATTCATTTATCAAAACCTCCTCAGAGGGGGCAAAAGTGCATGTTCTAAAGAATTGTTTTTGACAAATTTCTGGACCCCTCTCTAAATGCATGAGAGGGGTTTAAATACTACTCTAATGAAAACTAAAAATAGTTATTACAAAAATAGATGAGGAGGTTCAAAACGACCATCCTCACTTTAAGCAAAAAATGAACTAATAATCAAACTAAAATTGAATCTATGCTAAATCATGTATCTGTTCTTTTGAGTTGCAAATGTCCAACATGGGTTTCAGGAGCGTCGGTTGGCCGACCTCAACCTTCAATTGACCTACGAATATGGAATCGGTGAGCGTTGGCACTATCTTCTCGACAGAGGTTATGAGGCACTTCAAAGTCATACACTGGCTATGTGGTTTTACCAGATACTGCTAGTAAGTGTCCCAGTTTAACTTGCTTATCTGCTTAATTGACTCTGCCTTCTTTTCCGTTGTTTGCTTCCACCTTGTTTGCAGATGTTGTGCCTTTAGGAGAAATCCTGGAGTGGTTTCTGATATTAAATTTTCCTTATGCAACTTTTCATTGATGCAGTCGATGATGTTACTTGCTTCTATTGCTACCTCCTCCATCGCATGCTCTGCTTCCTTGAGCTGTGCATCCCATTTCACAAATAGCATGTCTTTGTGGGATTCCTCAATCCTAGGTAATTCTGCTATTTTACCTTCCTCCAATTTCTCCCAATTCACAAAGTCAGAAACTTTCTTAAAAATTAATTCATAATCAAGTTGTTTGTCTACAACTTGATTTGTAAAGTAGTCGCTTTTCTCGCAAGGGGAATTCCATTGCGAGATTCTTTGGCAAAGCATTTCTTCCTGTTGTAGGAGCTGGTCATTGAGGGCAAGGGATTTTGTGATGAATTCTTCAATTTTAGGGTCGTCCTTATGTATTTCTATTGTGGCCTGTAACTGTTGTTCTTTATTTGCCAGATTGTTTTGGTAACCCAACTGCATTTGTTGGAAGTCCTGTTGTAACTTTGCCAACTGTACTTCTGCTTCTCGGCTAACGCTGGCCTGTTGTAATTGTTGTTCCAAAAATAGGATCTTATCCTCCTTTTCTTAATAGAATTTGAACTTCTAATGCTTTATCAATGGTTGCAGAAGCATATGCCCCTGCAATCTGAGAGAGCCTAGTGAGGTTTTCTATTGGATCGGTAGTCGAGTCTTGCCAAAGAACATAGGCAAGAACATCTAACGGTTCAGCCTCTAGAGAAAGTACAGTGTCTATTTTTCATTTCGTTCTTTGTGTCCTGACAACAACCTTATGTTGTGGGCTATAAAATACATCCAGAGGAGGAATCTCCTCTATTTTCAACACAATTTCGGATGACGGAGCAACAGGAATATGCTATGTCTCTTGAGTATTAATAACCTCTTTTATTATCATCTCTGTGGTTGTCTCCCCTATGTTTAATAATGGCTCTGCACTCTGTTCCTCGGTGTTGATTAACTCATTAAAATTCTCCCACTCCTTTTCTAGGTCTACTACAATTGGACTTGTTGGCTTTGCGAGGGGAGCGGGAGTCTCAACCTGTTTTGGGGACAAAACTTGTTGGTCAGGCTTTTCTATAGACTGAGCTGTATTTTTAATTGCTGCTTCACTACTGCTGTGATCACTTTTTGACTGCTCATCGAATTTTTCCACTGATTCCCTCTCGGACTTTGATTTAGACTTTTCTTCTCCTGAACTTTCACTTATACTAAAACTGGGAGTGGGTTCCCTTATTGGTTCAAAATGCAATTTGTCCAATGGGGCATTTGCCAATCTTTGTTCCCTGTAATGGTTAAATTCTTGAAGCTTTGCTTGGTCAAACTAAATTTGTGCCATATGTATAATCTCTTTGAGAGAGCTCTTCTACCGAAAGACGTCGTCGAATATATCATCTTATTTAGTAAACACTTTTATTTTGACCATTGTTGTAAAATTCTTGATAGTATCCAAGGGATCATACTACCTCCCTCGGAACTTTGGTAGCTGCAGACTTAGCATATTATCAACCTCTCTAAAAGCATGTCCCAAATCAAATAATGTGAAGGCCCCACAAACCACAGGGAATTGAGGCCAGATGGCCTTCTTCTTATCCTTGAGTTCTCTGCTCATTCCCCCAACACCACAGGTCTGGTAAGCTATCTCTCGGGCCATAAGTTTGTCAGGAACATACAAAGGAAGCACATGAGGCGAGGCAATGCTCCCAAATACCCTAATGTAGGTGAATAACTCCTCCCCGAACCACCTTCCCACAGGGAGAATGTCAATTTCAGCTTCCGGAGAGAATCTTGGAGCATCTGTGTTATATAACATTTTATGAATGGGAAGCATTACTCCATGACAAATTTGATAGAAATTCGGTACGAAATTAGATTCCCATAGTTCTTTATGGTAGAATTGAATAGGTAAAGGGTTCTATACTGTCCATTTCCACCCCATGATGGGAAAATCAAAGACGAAACAAATAGAATCCATAACATAGGCAGCTACAAAGAATGGAGGGTAAAACCTCTGAGCATAACTTATTTTAGTTCGATAATTCAAAATAGCAGAAGCTAAATTATCCGATAAAATTTGGGCCCAATCCATAATGTTGGAATTGGTGGCCGCATCTAGTAAAGGCAACCATTCTGATGAAAACTTATTTATATCTAGCTTCCCAAATAGCCTACATAACATTGCAGCAGCAAAACAATAGGGAGAAGCAAGGGAGCCAGTGGCGTACATACCATTTTTGTCCTTCTTTAATGGTTCTTCCTTCGCAGACTAGTTCTTCGTATAGTCTGCCAAATCCTTGTTCTCTTTGGTGAATTTTTCCACAAATTGTTTGTTATAACTGGCTTGGGGTTCTAGCAGGTGATACATACGCCTCAAATTACTTGGGGTAAATGACCCCATGACCTCCTAGTTCCATGTCTTGAATTCCCTGTCGGATATATCAGCGTGGTCTATAATCCATTTTACCATATCCATGTAAGGGAGTATCTTCGGCCTCACTGCAATACGATGCAAGAACGAGCATGCAAGCTCTGTTAGTGATGCTTCGGATGACCCACATCCATCTATCATAACTGTAACCTCCATAACTCTCTGGTTTTCTTCTTCTAACAGCTGGTACATGCCTTCCCAAGTAGATATCCCTGCTTCCCTGGTACAAGTGGCGTCTTTGAATAACGGACTCATCTCTGATTTTTCAAATGCAAGAGCTTTGCCTTTCTTTCTCGTTACGTTCTGCGTGTTGTTCTGCGTTCTACTCTGCGTACTGCTCCTGAAAATAGTACGCAAAGAACAGAGATACAATAAGGATGGTGACGAATAATGAACAACAATAAGGTGATGGGAAAGCCTTTAATTTTTAAAATCATATCAAAGATATCACCTTACGTGAAATAACCCTTTAAACCAGATCTGATTTGATTTTAATAAATATCATCAATGGGCTGTTAAGTAAACATTAATGCTCATAACTCTTTGCATCAAACGACAGAAAGTAATATCATTGAACTCTGAGCCCTTAGATTTGCGATAAAGCGATTTTGTGATTTGCTTCGCAATATCGCAGATCGCGATATCGCAAAACCTTTTATTTTTTAACAATCATTCGTTTCATCATGCGGCTGCGAGATGCGATTTACGAGAGCTTTATCGCATTTCGCAATATCTAGGCATTTTGTATTAAGTATTGTTACGGTCAATGGAATTTGTGATATGCGATAAGTTCATAAGACTTGTGATCTCGCATTCTCACATTTCTCTTTTTTGCATTTCGAGCTTCTTAGTAAAGGATGCCCGCTGCTACCCTTTTTGTGATGCGATGCGATGCTTATCATTAAAGATCAGGTTTATTAAAGTTTTGCTTAGTACTCAAGACTTTCCGCTTACAAGGGTTTTCCTAGTTTTCATGGTTTGTATAGCGCTTTTCATAAGAAGGCTTAAACAATTATAACGTTTTTCATGCGCATGAAGCGTGAGAAGGTAGGAATTCATATTGTTGGGAGTTTTGCTTTGATATCATGTTTTATTGAAACAAAAGACAATTTTAAGTGTTAAGTTTTGATTTTTTAGAAGGGTCCCCATTTATTAATGTTATTGCTAACACTAATAAAAAGGGGGGTTGTTGATGGTCACAACAATTGGCGATTCACTTGAAAGAACCAGTTATCTCTCATAGTTTTTTGAATTTTCTAAAACTTCTAAAATAGAAATGGTTTTGGAAAATTCAAACTTTATTGTATAAATATAAGGTACAAAGTGTTATTTTCTAACAACAACATCTTGTTCCATCTATCCTAATTTTGATCATCTTCTTCCCAAAGCTAGTCATTGCACTTACATCAGCCATTACTTGGTTTATAAAGATAAAAACAAAGACATTTCTGTAGATCAGTTTTAGGTGTACTCATTTGTTGTAGGTAGAGCCTCTGCTGCCAGCAGGCGTTCATAGCCTCGACAAGGTTACTTGTTACCTAGCAACGATCCAGTATCCTACTTAAGAAGTATGCAATTTTCCAAGATAAATCCTCATTTACACTTATTGCTTTTTCTTTTATTTTTAATTCTTAAAGAACAATGTCTTGGTTTGGTGGCCAATTTTGACAGTGCCATTCACTTGATTTATAACTAAATGAACAAGCTGGCTCGTGATGAGACCCCTTGTCTTTTGATTGAAACAATCTCGAGTCATTACCATGTTTTGGTATGCAGTTTGGCAATGTCAGCTAGTTATAATCTTTATGATCATGATAAGCCGGATCTTGATGAAACCTCTTATTCTTTCAGTTTATAGTACATAACTGGATTATTCTTTGAAACTTGCAATTCCTAAAGTGGGGAGGAAGTCATTGGCTCCGTAAGAGTTCTTCTAGACGACAATTGTAGAGTTTTAGAAGTAGCTTTTCTATAGAGAATCTTTGTCTTATTATTGATTCTTTTCATCACTGATATAACGCAATTTCCTAGTAAAGGTTGTTTTCAATTAGAACTTGTAAAGTTGAAACAAAAGACAAGTAAAATCTTCAAAATTATATAGCACTTGACCATATTTTTCAAAAATAAAGATTAATTTTCCTAATCACTTCCATTTATACAAGTGAAAAACAAAATTGACAAGAGACACTAATCTTTTTCGTGGAAACCAAAAGGTAAACATTTTCAACCTGTTTTATTATCAAAAAGAAAAATAAACTAAAATAATAATTTACAAAAATAGAAGAGGTCATCTTCTATGGAAAGTATTTTTTAAGGATCTGTCCATTAACAGGCAAAGACTCTCTTTTCCCTGCTAAGTCTTGTAACATAAAAGTTGATGGACCTATGATTTCAACAATTTGGAATGGTCCAAGCCACATCCATTGGAATTTAGTATGTTTGCCTTTCTCTTCGTGGGCTTTATCCCATTTCAATACCAAATCTCCAATTTGAAAATCTTTTCTGGACACCAAGTTTGAATCAAAAGAAGCCTTTACTAATGCTTGATGATGTGCATGGGTAATTTTGGCTTGTTCTCGTTCCTCTTCTAACTTAAGGATCTACAATTGTCTTAGTTGCAAGGATGAAGAAGGAGTTTCTTCGATGAACTGAACTAAGGCTAAAGAAGGAATAGCTAGATGTGTTGGGAGAACTACTTCTTTCCCATAAACTAAATTAAAGGGAGAAGTGCCAATAGAAGTTTTTTGAGTTATTCGATCTGCCCAAAGAGCATTCCTCAAAGATTTGTGCCAATTTCTATGACTTTGATCAATAGTTCATTTAATGATTTTGATCAGGTTTTTATTTGTTGATTCATCCAATCCATTCCCTTGCGGGTAATAATTGGCAGAATACTTAAGTTTAAAACCTCTTTTGAGTGCAAATTCAGTCATAGCATTACCAGAAAAATATGATGCATTATCAAACATTAAAGCGGAAGGTAAGCCAAACCTGGTAATTATGAATTGATCTATGAAATCGATGATATTTTCAGAGTTGGTTGTCTTGAGAGGAACCGCTTCTACCCACTTAGTAAAGTAATCGGTAGTTGTAAGAATATACTTATGCTGTTTAGAAGATTGAGGAACGATCTCACCTATTATATCTAATCCCCATTGCTCAAATGGTTGATCGATATTGACTGGTTGTAATGGTAATGATGGTTTCCTCTGTCTTCCAGCAGCAATTTGACAAATCTGACATCTTCTTACATAGTTATGTGCATCCTTAAATAATGTTGGCCAGTAGTAGCCTGCACGCAGGATTTTGTGTGCTGTTACATCTCCTGCGTAATTTCCACCTGCTGGTCCATCATGAAGTTCCTGCAATACTTTTTCAGCTTCAGATTTCTCAAGGCATCTAAGAAGAATAGAATCATAATTCATCCTAAAGAGTACATCATTTATAATTTGATATTGCTTAGCTTTTAATCTCAGGGCTCTTCTCTTTGTATGATTCAAATGTGAAGGAGCATATCCATTCTTTAGGTAAAACATGATATCAGCATATCTTGATTCAATATCGTTTAGGCTTACCTCATACATTTGTACCTCATGATCAGGGGACTGTATTTCTGATATATGTGATGCTCCAGCCAACATCCTGCAAAAACCTTACCCTTTTACAATATTTTCTGGCTTGATTTCAGCGTCATATTCTTGCAGGGTCGTGACCCAATTCACTGTCTTTTCACCCACGTCTTTCTGTACCAAAAGGTTTCTTACCACTGGAAATGGCACTATTATTTTTGTATGGGTCTTGAGAAGAAAGGGTCTAAAGTGTTTGATTGCTTTGAAAACAACATAAGCCTGTTTCTCAACGTCGGAGTAATTTAGCTCGGCTCCTTGCAAGTTTGAACTGAAAAAGGCAATTGGGGCTTCTGCTTTATCTTGATTGGCTTGTGTGAGTATTGCAGCATACAATTTCTCAGAGGCAAATGTATATAAAATGAAGGGATCAGAAAAGTTTGGAGTCGCTAGAGATGGGGCATTTATAATTGCTTGTTTAATTAGGTTGAATGCTTCATGTTCTTCCTGAACCCATCTAAAGAGAGAGTTTTTCTTTATCATTGCTTGGAGAGGTGACACAGTTCTTGAAAAGTCGGGGACAAATCTTTTAACAAAATTGACTTGACCAAGGAAGGATTGCATTGCTTTTTTGTTATGGGGTAAGGATATCTCATAAATCTCCTTAATCCTATCTGGATCAATATGGATTCCAGATTTAGACACTATGAATCCGAGAAGATTTCCTTCACTTAATGCAAAAAAAAGAGACTTTTTTGGATTAAGTGAAATCCCATACTTTTGAAAACATTGAAAGATCTGATTTAAATCTCTGAGGTGATTACTACGTTTTTTGGAATACACTGTTATGTCATTTAAGTAAATCACCACTGACTTATTCACTAATCCTTTAAATGCAATATCCATGGCCCTTTGAAATGTGGTGCCAGCATTAATTAGTCCAAATGGCATCTTTTGATATGCATACGTGCCCCATTTGGTTCTGAACGTCGTCTTCAATTGATCATCCGGATGGACTAAAATTTGGTTATATCCTGAGAAGCCATCTAAAAAGGACATTAATTCAGACCCTGCAACTGATTGTAATATCTGTTCCATGGGGGGTAATGGAAAATTGTCCTTTTGGCAGGCTTTATTGAGATTTCTGAAGTCAATACAAATCCGAATGTCTCCATTTTTCTTTCTAACTGGTACCAGGTTAGAAACCCATCTAGAATGTCGAACAGGAAAAATAATTTTTTCTTTCAATAATTTATTCAGCTCAGACTTAATCTGGCTTTCCAGATTAGGATGGATTTTCCTCAACTTCTGTTGGACTGGTTTCTCGTCAGAGATCATCGGAATTGTATGCTGTATGATTGAAGTATCATAAGTTTTGAGGTCATCGTAATTCCAGGCAAAGACATTTTTATACTGCTTCAAAAGTCGAATGAAGGCTGATTTTTCCTCTGGAGTTAGACCAAGACCTAAGTTGATATTCTGCGGCTTTATATCAGTTCCTAGATTCACTAATTCATATCTCAGAGTTGAACTCTGAAGTTTTGAATTGGTGGACCTTTTGAATCTATCTTTTAGATCATATAGGTCTTCCAATTTGACTACAGATTTAGGTATAGCATTATTGGTGCTTTCTTGTTGTAACTTCTTGTCATGTTGGTCCTCATCAATTATCTAATTATTGTAAGAGCCTTCTGAAGTTAGAAAACTTACAATATCAGGGTCATCGTTAAAAACTCTCTAGTTGGTAACATTATCCAGGATGGAGGGTCTAAAGATCAATTCAATTGAGAATCTGTCTGGACTATAGTCTTCTAAGGGAATGAGCTTGGAAGCTACATTAGCCAGGAGGTCAGCACTAGCATTTTGGAGTCTGGGGATAGATGAAATATTAAATGCTATAAAGTGTGCAGTCAGGTCTTGTACTAACGATTGATAATGCTTTAAATGACCTGATAGACAATGTATAGTATTTTGTACCTGCTTAATAACAATCTCAAAATCCCCAAAGACTTGTAGATATTTGATGTCAAGTTCGATTGCCTTGTATAACCCTTGAACTAGAGCTTCATATTCTGCAGTATTGTTTGTGCAATCGAACTCGAGTCTACAGGTTAGCATAGTCTTATCTCCTTCTGGACTAATTAATATACAACCTGATCCTACTCCATCATTAGACTTAGAACCATTGAAAAATAATTTCCAAAACAAAGATTTATTTACATGCCTATCTACAAAACTAATGCATTTAGAAGTATCCGTATGAGAAAAAATTTCTACTTGAGATAAAACTAAATTTTCTAAGAAAGGTGAAGTATGAGCATTGAAATTCCCCAAGAACGAGTCAACAGAATAGTTTCCAATTATATTATTGTTGTATGCTATAGGTTCATTTTCTCCTTCTAACTCCGTTACTATGTACTTTTGGTGTCTTTCTCACTCAACCTTTGTTTGATTTGGTTTACCATTGTAAGGGAGCCACATGTGTGACCAGTCGGTCGCAAACTAACCATGAAGCTTTTAAGACCAATCCCTGCTAAGAATTAAACCATAAAATTCAGGAATATCTGCAACAAGAATATCAATGACTTGACATACCTTTGGATTCGATGAAAGCCTTATGGTCACTTGATTTAGTTCGCCAATGACTTCAACTTGAGACCGGTCCAGCTGCACTATACGTACTACAGACTTTTGAGGTTGGACGTTTAACTTTGCACAAACTGTCTTAGGCAAAATATTAGATGAAGCACCAGATTCTACCAAACAGTTATGAAAATTTTTATTAAAGATTTCAAAATTGAGGAATGGAGGAGTATGGGATTTTGACCTTCCTCCAATTAAAGCAATGTCATTTGGGTCAACTTTATTTGACATACCAGTTGGAGGTCTCCCCATTTCATGAGTATCTTGTGAGATTACAGTGGCAGGTAGAGGTGCAACAGGCACTGCATGCAGTTCTTTCAAAAGTAGTTTCTGTTGATGCTTCAATTTACTCAGCTCATGAAAAGTAATGTTGGCCCTAGTCTTCTTCATGTCTTCAACAATATTATACTCCATTTCATCGGAAATGATAAGTGTTTTAGATGGAGTTGATGAATCAGATTGGACTGGGTTTTTCTGAGTCGCTTTAGGTGATGATTTCTTACCTGCGACTTTATCTTTGGAAGCTGGGCTTGGATTTTTCTGCTTAGAACTGGATTGTGGAGGATCGAGTTGATTTCTGCTTCTAGTAGTGATTGGTAATGCATCTTGATCTTCTTCAGCTGGAAGAATGAAGTCTCACATTCCTTAATGTTCTACAACCTCATCATCATCAGTATGTTCCTCATTCAAAACTTCCTCTTCTTCTCCTTCTGATTCTACGTTTGTTATAGCGTTGGGAGGCTTCGGATCGGTTGAAGGATTCCTTCTGAAAGGCTTATAAGGTTTCTTAGAAGAAGTCTCTGCCACTTGTTTTTTAATATCAACCATTTCATTAGACATGGTTTTTAAAACTTTCTGTAACCCTTCCAAGTCGAATGGGTCCTTTGATTGTTTTTTCTTAGGGTCATCTTTAAAAGCAACCTTTTTAGATTTTCTTTCATCAACAGCGTTTTTCTTTTCTAAAGCTAAGATACGTTTTTCCACCGCTATCGCTTCTTTCATGTTTTCAGCCAATGTTGGCTTGGCAACCCTATCTACAAAGATTGCTATGTTTGAAGGTAAGGCAAATATGTACCATTCACTTCGAACTTCTTCGCTAGGCTTAGATGCGGTAGGAATCTTATTTAAAAGTTTATTAAATCACGAATCGAAATCTTTGATAGGTTCTCTTGATTCAGTTTTGAGATTTGAGAGGTCATTGATTAATGTCGTTGTAGACCTATCATCACTGAACTTTGTCAAGAACTACTCTTGGAAAATATTCCAACTAGTAATGGATCCTGAGGGTAACGAAAAATACCAAGATCTGGCTGCTCCTTGTAGGGTATATGGTAGAAGCCTGACAACGGCGTCTTCTTCCGTAACTCCATTTAAGTTTATTGGCAACATAAAGTTGTTTATGTGCTCTTATGCCAATATGCTTATATCTGGGTTAAACTTTGGTAGCCATTTTTCGGGATGAGCTAGCAATTGACTTAAGGGTGTAGGCATTGTTACCACCCCTGGATTGTTTCATGGTCTCTGTGCCATTGTTGAGATACTAACAGAGGAAAGTATAGATGAAGTTACAAGTGGTTGGGAAGACGATGCTGAAGTTCCAGTACCCTGTTGGACAACGATATGGAGTTGGGGAGTGGATGGTTGACTTTGCAATGGATTAGATGAAATGGATGATGATGATGAAAGAGTCTCACTATCAGACCCTTCCTGTGTCTTCCTTGCTCTTTTTCTTTTGGGCAAAGGGAATTCTGTTGGTTCAATACCAAGCTTTTCACTCTATAATCTGGTAAGAGGATGGGAAGGAATGTATTGTGAAGTCACACTACCTTGAGATAACTCAGACTTCTGCGGTGATATGGAAAATCCTTGAAGTTTATGAATTAAAGACTGAACTCCAGGAGGTTCAAGAGTGGATTTATTTGAGATGTTCAGGTCTTCAGCAATGGTTGTTGTTTTCTCAACTTCTCGTTTAGAATTTGGAGATTCACAATGCGATGGAGAAGTCGAGGGAGATGTTGAGGGCGATTTACTCTCAGAATGGGTTTTGGATTTAGGTTTTGATCTGAAATCACTCGTGAATGATCTCAATTAATTAATGAAGGTATTACAGACTTATGTGCTAGGGGATGTTTATGTTATTTTATGCAACGGATCGATAAAATTGAGAAATACACAGACACTGAAACAGTAATAGAACACAGTAAGCAAACACATAAAAGCAACAAATTTAATAAGGAGTTCACCCAATCCTCTTGGGCTACGTCTCCTATTCCAGCCTTTAGTGGTGGCCTTTCTATTGTGTCTTAAAAAGCAGAGTTTTACAACAGTGAGCTCAAATTGAGTCTCGCTTAATAGATAATGATCAGTAGGACTGTACTTGGATTCCCCAAGTCTCTAGAGTACACAGACTCCCCTTACTAAATCTTGACCTCAGCTGGTCTCAGTGGTATGAGTCCAATTTGGTACTCAATACTTGATAGGTATACACAAAGGAGTTGCTTGAACCTCTTAAGCCTTCTTTGGAGTTCATATACTCTTAGACTCTCTCTGGTCAGATCGGCTTCTCTGTTCTTTGCAATTTTTTCTTCTTCTCTCTATCTTTTCTCTCTTTTACTGTTTTTCTCCTCCCTTTTTTTTCCTTTCTCTGTCTGCTCGTGGCTTAAAGCTAATCTGCTCCCTAACTATTCGTTTATGCTTCCCAATTCTCTAGATCTCCTACCTCTGTTCGCTGGAATTCCCCTGCTCTACGTCATCATTACTGTAACGCTTCACAGAGAGGTGGCCACCTGTTTCCCCATGAATTGAGTGTTAGTTCTCTTTGAACGGTCATAATTTCTATTGCTCCAAGATTGCCCGTGAAATTGATTCCTCCGCCAACTCTTCGGTCATGCTGGATCTCAAATATTATCTTCCTCAGCCTATTTCCCTGTCGAATCCAGTCACCCGTCAGATTGCTTCTCCTTCGTTGATCTAGGGCCTCCAGATCCTACGCCCCTATCCATATCGCGCGGGTAAGTAGCATGACCTTTACCTGTGTCATGAGAGCATTTTTCTCTCTCATCCGTTGGATGCGTGTCACCCATTGTATGGAATCAGGCGAGACTCAGTCGAACCCGCTTACCGCTTGAGGGCCTTCTGATATCCTACCAATTTTAGTACGGGGCCCGCCTTCTAACGAAATCGGCGATTTCTGTTCGGTTTTATGCTTTTCCCCGTGACCAAGCGCTCGAGGCTTTCCTTCACTGAGGGGGACGCCCTGCGATATGTGATTAATAGAAACTGCCTCTGTTTTTGGATCTGACTTCCCGTTTTGCTAGTTTGCGCCACAAGCAGTTACAATGGGCCAACGGTATGCGTGCTTTGACCGAGGGTCCTCGTTGCTCCGTGTTGACCACAAATTGCCATTGTTCAGAGGTTATTTCTGATAAGCTCGACATCCATAGCACTTTGAAACTTTGGTATGAGTTTTACAGAGTTCAGGAAACTTTTAAGAGTGTTTGAGGATCCAATTCGGATCACGGCCTTCCCACTAAAAAAAAGCTTTTGGACCACCAAAAGTTGGTTTTCAAGCATCGACTAAGTGAGGGTATAGCTGTCTCACTTGTCCAATCTCTATCCATTTTTCATTGCTTGGCTTTGAACCCTTGAGTCCAATCCTGAGGTACTCAACATCTCCACTGCGCATCGTCCTCACCTTCCTATCCAGAACTATATCTTCCTGGAATTCATTGAGATATTCAGGTAATAGATCATCAATAGAAGGAAATTGACTCTGATTTTCGAGATCTTCAATTAATGAAGGTTCAAATACTTTCAAGCTGTCTGCATTAACAACTGAGTAGATGTGCATGTAAGTTGGTAAATCAAGACAAAAAGCATTCTCACCAATTTTCTCAAGTATCTTGAAAGGTCCATACCTTATTGGTTTTAGCTTTTTACCTTCACCTTGCATTTTGTCTTTGCTGATATACAGCCAAAATTGATCACCAACTTGGAAACTATGCTCCATCTGATGCTTGTCATGCCTTGCCTTGTATTTGGCTTGCCTCTTTTCCAGTTGTTCCTATACTGCTTAGTGAATCTCTTGGATTTGTTCAATGAACTTGGTTGCCTTGTCCACATCACTGTGTCCATCAACTGCTATGTCTTTACCAAAGACAAAATCCAAAGGAGACCTTGGTGTGAAACCAAAGCAGGTCTCAAAAGGAGATCTCTGTGTAGAAGAATGTTTTGCTCAGTTGTAAGCATGTTGCACATAACACAAATGTTCATCCTAAAGTTTGAGATGCTTGTTGCAATAGCCTCTGAGAAACTGAATCACTGTCCTATTGACTACTTCTGTCTGGCCATCTGTCTATGGATGAAAGGTTGTGATTTTCTTCAGTTTGGTGTCCATCAGTTCCCACAGACTCGACCAAAACTTCCCAACAAATCGGGTGTCTCGATCAAATACAATGGAAGTGGGTAATCTAAAATGAACCCATACATGCTGAAAGAACAACTTTGCAGTTTGTTCAGCTATAATCTGTTTATTACAAGGTATCAAAATACACATTTTGTTGAACCTATCCACAACAACATACAAATAGTCATGACCTTTCCTAGATTTAGGCAGTCCTCCAACAAAGTCCAAGGAAACACTTTCCCAAGGATGAGAAGGAACTGGCAATGGAGTGTACAAGCCTAGTTTTCTATTGTTGGGCTTGCTTTTAGCACACATGGTACACCCTCTTACATGTCTAGAAACTGTCTCATTCATTTTTGGCCAATAACAAAATCTTTGCAGTTTTGCAACCATTTTACTTACACCAACGTGACCTGATATTGGAGAAGTGTGTGCTTCTTGAATTATCTTTACTCTTTCAGTTTGTGGAATGCATAGCTTCCCACAATGATACAAGAGTTGGTCCTTAATGTGATAATCAAATTCTTCTACTCGTTTGACTTGACTTAAAGTTGCATATACATCTCTAAAATCTATATCTTGAGCATATTGTTCAATGTAGCTCTCATGCAGTATTGAATTATGCTTAAGTATAGTAGATGCATTTATAATAGGTCTAGATAACATATCTGCAACTTTATTGTGTATGCCCTTTTTATATCTTATGACTAAATGAAACTGTTGTAGAAACCCATCCATCTGTAGTGTCTTGATTGCTGCAACTTAGTTTGGAAGTGTAGATATTGAAGTGGTTGATGATCAGTATGTATAATTGTCTCCTTGCCCATTAAGTAATGTTTCCACTTTTTCACACTATGTACTAATGCATACAATTCTTTATCATATGTGGGATAGTTAACTGCTGCAGAATTAAATGTCTCAGAATGATAACTTATGGGTTTACCGTGCTGTATCAACACTGCTCCCATGGCATAGTCATTGGCATCTGTTTGGATCTCAAATGTTCTTTGAAGATCAAGCAGTGCTAGTACTGGTGTTGTACTAATCTCTCCTTTCAAGGTGTCGAAGGCTTTCTGTTGTTTGCCTCCCCACTGAAACACCTTGTTTAATCTTGTTAAAGCATGTAAGGGAGCTGTAATTAGGGAAAAGTTAGAAATGAACTTTCTCCAATATTGTGCTACTCCTAAGAAGCTTCTAACTTCTATAACAGATTTGGATTTAGGCCAGTTTACAATGACTACCACCTTAGAGGGATCTATCTTCAATTCACCACCCCCTACTATATGTCTCAAATAATTCAAAGATGTTTTGCCAAATTCACATTTTGAGAGTTTAACATAAAGTTTTTCTATTTTCAAAACATCTAGTGTCTGCTTAACATGCTTTAAATGTTCTTCCCACGTTTTGCTAAATATAAGAAAGTCATCCAGATATACAATAACAAAATCATCAAGAAAAGGTTTGAGTACATCATTCATTATTCTCATGAAAGTAGCAGGAGCATTAGTTAAGCCAAAAGGCATAACCAACCACTCAGACAATCCCTGCTTTGTTTTGAAAGCAATCTTCCAAGCATCTTGTTCTGCAACTCTGACCATGATATCCACTATGCAAGTCTAACTTGGAAAAATAAACAGCTTCTTCCAATTGATCTAATAGGTCATCTATGCAAGGAAGGGGATAACGATTTTTTATTGTTATCTTATTCATTGCTCAGTAATCAATGCACATTGTCCACGAGCCATATTTCTTCTTCACCAAAACGATTGGAGACCCACATGGTGATGTGCTAGGTCTGATGAACCCCTTCTCGAGCAACTCCTACACCTGCTTCTTGATTTATGCATTCTCTAAAGCGGACAACCTGTACATTCCGATGTTAGGCAATGGAGCATCTTGCTGCAAATTAATATCATGCACTATTTCCTTTTTGGGTGGCAAACCTTTAGGTTCTTGAAACATGATCTCATATTCTGAAACAACTTTTTCTAAATCAGCTTGTTGTTTAGCATCACAGCTGCCAAATACATTGGTTTTATTAGGTTTCTTTTCCTTTACAACCATCAGTAAAAATAGTTTGCATGAATTTACAATTCGTTTCATCTGCCTTGAGTTTATGAGAGTGTAGTTATTCTTGAGCTTATGAGCCCTTAAAAAGTATTCGATTCCATCTTTAACAAGTAGATACTTGTTCTCAGCTCTATAGAAAATAGCTTTTCTATCATACAAGTAAGGACTTCCTAAAACAATTCCACATATATCCAAAGGAACTATATCTAACTCAACCTCATCTACAAAGGTTGACCCAAAAGAAAACTTAAGTTTACATTGTCTAGTCACTTGTAGTTATGCTTTATCACTTAACCAACCTAATGGGTATGGTCTCTTATGAGGTGTAGTCAGTAATCCCAACTTCTTTACAATTGCTTCAGAAATTAAATTTACTTGTGAGCCATTATCAAACAAAGTATCAATCTTTTGATGTTTGAAAATAACTCAAATATGGAAAAGCTCATGTCTTTTTCTCTCATTTCCTTCATCATTAATAGATTGTGCAGAATTACTAGTAGATGCTTCAGAATTTTTACCTTTTATACCTGTGGCTGCAATGGTTGTTTCATCTCCTGAGTCCAACCCCAAATCTTTCGAAATAGCTGCAACAGTCTTCTTCTTCTTTCCCTCGAACTTCTTAGGTCTCAGCTCTAGATGCGGAATCCAACAGTGCTCATCATCATGCCCATCCTTCTTACAGTGAGTGCATGAAGACTTGCTTTTCTGTGCAGTGTTGGCCTTCCTCTCTTTCCATTTTTGTTTTCTTTTCTCCTTATTCTTGCTTGCAATGGGCTTGGATGATCCTCCAACTTCTGGGTTCCCATTCTTTCCTCTAGATTCTAGATGTGTAGCTTGAATAGATACCTCATCTATACTAGTGGGATTAAACATGAGGATAGTGTGCCTCATGTAGTTGTGTAAACCAGCTATGTACTTCAAAAGAGTCTCAGGTGAGTCTAATGATATTCCTAGAATCAAAGCTCTTTTCCTAAATTCTTGGGTGTAACCTTGTACACTTTGCCCTTTCAATTGGCGAAGAGTTTACCAACTCATCATGGCTTGCTACATGTAAGCTAGTGGATAGAACTGCTTTTTGATTGCAAAAACAAATTCACTCCAGATAGAAAGAATCTTACCATGTTTCTTCATGTCAGCTTGTGTCCTGCCTTCCCACCATACCAAGGCAGTGCCTTCGAGGCATAGGTTGACCAACTGAATCTTACTCTTGTCTGAGTCGATACTCTACACTCTGCAATAAACATCAATTTGTCTGATCCAATTATCCAGCTTCTCTGCATTCAACTCTCCATCATATATTGGTAAATCAAATTTAACATCTAATTTAATCAAAGATGTCTTCTTTTTATGTTCAGGGCTATTAGGAGGTGTGAGAAAGTTTTCTTCTTTCCCTTTGCCTTTTGAGTGGTCATGGAGGAGAGATTCTTCTTCTCCTTTTTCTTTGGAGTGTGATGAATCTTCATCTTTACCTTTCTTAAACTCCCTGTACATTTCCTCTACCATGGACCTCATGGCCAGGAAACTATCTATGAATTGGGGGTCTGGTCCCAAGGGACTTTCTTCTGACATTTTCTTCTTAGGATAGACTCTTCCAATTTCTGGGTTAGTTTTGACCAACTCTCCTTCTCCTAATTTAAGCTTTGATCTAGTTAGCATTCAACAACAAAATCCAACACAAGCTTGTCTAACCTTAACAACCTAGGAGCTCTGATACCACTTGATCTGAAATCACTCGTGAATGATCTCAATTAATTAATGAAGGTATTACGGACTTAAGTGCGAGGGGATGTCTATGTTATTTTATGCAACAGATCGATAAGATTGTGAAATACACAGACACTGAAACAGTAAGAGAACACAGTAAGAAAACACATAAACACAACAAATTTAATAAGGAGTTCACCCAATCCTCCTGGGCTACGTCTCCTAGTCCAGCCTTCAATGTTGGCCATTCTATTGTGTCTTAAAAAGCAGATTTTTACAACAGTGAGCTCAAATTGAGTCTCACTTAACAGATAAGGATCAGTAGGACTATACTTGGATTCCCCAAGTCTCTAGAGTACACAGACTCCCCTCACTGAATCTCAACCTCAACTGGTCTCAGTGGTATAAGTCCAATTTGGTACTCAATACTTGACAGGTATACACAGAGAAGTTGCTTGAACCTCTCAAGCCTTCTCTGGAGTTCACAAACTCTCGAACTCTCTCTGTCTCTATCTGTCGATGCTGCCTTTGCTCTACAGGTCAGCTCGGCTTCTCTGTTCTCTGCAAACTTTTTTGCTTCTCTCTCTCTTTTCTCTCTTTTACTGTTTTTCTCCTCCCTTTTTTTTGCTTTCTCTGTCTGCCCATGGCTTAAAGCCAATCTGCTCCTTGACTATTTGTTTCTGCTTCCTGGCTCTCTGGATCTCCTACCTCTGTCTGCTGGAATTTCCATGCTCTACGTCATCATCACCGTAATGCTTCACAGAGAGGTGGCCAATTGTTTCCCCACGAACTGAGTGTTAGTTCTCTTTGAACGGTCGTAATTTTTGTTGCTCCAAGATTTCCTGTGAAACTTATTCCTCCGCCAACTCATCGGTCATGCCGGATCTCAAATCTTATCCGCCTCAGCCTATTTCCCTGTCGAATCCGGTCACCCATCGAATTGCTTCTCTGTCGTTGATCTGGGGCCTCTAGATCCTATGGTCTCCATCCATATCGCGCGGGTAAGTAGCATGACCTTTACCTGCGCGATGAGAGTGGTTTTCTCTCTCATCTGCTGGACGTGTGTCACCCGTTGTATGGAATCGGGCGGGACTCGATCGAACCCGCTTATCGCTTGAGGGCCTTCTGATATCCTGTCGGTTTTAGCGCGGGGCCCGCCTTCTAACGGAATCAGCGATTTCCGTTCGGTTTTATGCTTTTCCCCGTGACCAAGCGCTCGAGGCTTTCCTTCACTGAGGGGGACGCCCTTATCAGAAACTGCCTCTATTTTTGGATCTTACTTCCCGTTTTGACAGTTTGCGCCAGCACGCGGTTACCATGGGCCAACGATCTACTCACTTTGATCGAGGGTCCTCGTTGCTCGATGCTGAGCACAAATTGCCATTGTTCAGAGGTTATTTCTAATAAGCTCGACATCCATAGCGCTTTGAAACTTTGGTATGAGTTTTACAGAGTTCAGGAAACTTTCAAGAGTGTTTGAGTATCCAATTCAGATCAGGTTTGGTCACCATTCATAGTTCAAGCCCTCCTTCTAGCACCAAACATGTTGAAGCCCCAAAAATTGGGTCTACAACAAGGGGGATAACCACCCAATCCGGACCTTGAAAGCAGCTCCTTTTCTGTTTGGAATAATGGCTCTGACTGGGGGTAATGGGACCAGTTTCCCAATTTTTTTATGATGGTACACTAAGGGGATGATGTTTTTCTCTTTTGAAAGGTTTATGGGGAGAATGCTTTATTCTAAATCTAATTTAACATGTGCAATTTTATTCTAATGAAGGAAAACATCTAATTTAAACTATCCCGGGAGTAACACTTTGTTTATGCGATCTAGAATAATTTCCAACAACAATTGGTAATAAAAATCATTCAATTACTACAAGAAAAGAATACGTTAAAGATGATTGTTTCGTATAAGAAATTAGCCGAAAAAATTATAATAAACACATCGCATAATAAGTCATTGATATACTTGACATAAAGGAATAGTTATCACTGTACAAAAGTGCAAAAATGACAACTGAACATTCAGGTTTCCATATATAAACAACTGAAAATAATATATCACTTGGCACATAAGCAAAAAGTATTAAGAGATAAAAGTACCATTGATAATAGGTCCTGCTCATGAGCTTCAGCAATATAGATTTATCTTCAAATAATTCAATATCCACTAAGAGTACAGAAGTGCATTTCAGTAGCAAACATTAAACTCAGATATAAATAAATCTCGTTCTATTCATTTATCAAAACCTCCTCAGAGGGGGAAAAAGTGCATGTTCTGAAGAATTGTTTTTGACAAATTTCTGGACCCCTCCTTAAATGCATGAGAGGGGTTTAAATACTACTCTAATGAAAACTAAAAATAGTTATTACAAAAATAGATGAGGAGATTCAAAATGACCATTCTCACTTTAAGCAAAAACTGAACTAATAATCAAACTAAAACTGAATCTATGCTAAATCGTGTATCTGTTCTTTTAAGTTGCAAATGTCCAGCATGGGTTTCAGGAGCGTTAGTTGGTCGACCTTAGCCTTCAATTGACCTACGAATACGGAATTAGTGAGCGTTGGCGCTATCTTCTCGGCGGAGGTTATGAGGCACTTCAAAGTCATACACTGGCTATGTGGTTTTAATAGATACTGCCAGTAAGTGTCCCAGTTTAATTTGCTTATCTGCTTAATTGACTCTGCCTTGTTTTACGCTATTTGCTTCTACCTTGTTTGTAGGTGCTATGCCTTTGAGAGAAATCCTGGAGTGGTTTCTGATATTAAATTTGCCTTATGCAAGTTTTCGTTGATGCAGTCAATGATGTTACTTGCTGCTGTTGCTACCTCCTCCATTGCATGCTCTGCTTCGTTGAGTTGTGCATCCCATTTTGCAAATAGCATGTCTTTGTGGGATTCATCAATCCTAGGTAATTCTACTCTTTTACCTTCCTCTGATTTCTGCCAATTCACAAGGTCATAAACTTTCTTAAAAATTAATTCATAATCAAGTCGTTTGTCTACAACTTGATTTGTAATGTAGTCGCTTTTCTCGCAATGGGAATTCCATTGCGAGATTCTTTGGCAAAGCATTTCTTCCTGTTGTAGGAGCTGGTCATTGAGGGCAAGGGCTTCTGTGATGAATTCTTCAATTTTAGGGTCGTCCTTATGCAGTTCTATTGTGGCATGTAACTATTGTTCTTTATTTGCTAGATTGTTTTGGTAACCCAACTGCATTTGTTGGAAGTCCTGTTGTAACTTTGCCAACTGTACTTCTGCTTCTCGGCTAACGCTAGCCTGCTGTAGTTGCTATTCCAAAAATAGGATCTTATCCTCCTTTTCTCTTAATAGCATTTGAACTTCTGTTGCTTTATCAATGGTTGCAGAAGCATATGCCCCTGTAATCTGAGAGAGACTAGTGAGGTTTTCTATTGGATCAGTAGTCGGGTCTTGCCAAAGAACATCTAACGTTTCAGCCTCTGGAGAAAGTACAGGATCTATTTTTCGTTTCTTTCTTTGTCTCCTGACAACAGCCTTATGTTGTGGGCTATAAAATACATCCAGATGGGAAATCTCCTCTATTTTCAGCACAATTTCAGATGACGGAGCAACAGGAATATGCTTTGTCTCTTGAGTATTAATAACCTCTTCTATTATCATCTTTCTGGTTGTCTCCCCTGGGTTTGTTAATGGCTCTGCACTCTGTTCCTCGGTGTTGATTAACTCATTAAAATTCTCCCACTCTTTTTCTAGGTCTACTACAATTGGAATTGTTGGCTTTGCGAGGGGTGCGGGAGTCTCAACCTGTTTTGGGGACAAAACTTGTTTATCAGGCTTTTCTATAGACTGAGCTGTATTTTTAATTGCTGCTTCACTTCTGCTGTGATCACTTTTTGACTACTCATCGGATTTTTCCGTTGATTCCCTCTCGGACTTTGATTTAGACCTTTCTTCTCCTGAACTTTTGCTTATACTAATACTGGGAGTGGGTTCCCTTATTGGTTCAAAACACAATTTGTCCAATGGGACATTTGCCAATCTTTGTTCTCTGTAATGGTTAAACTCTTGAAGCTTCGCTTGGTCAAACTGAATTTGTGCCATATGTAGAATCTCTTTGAGAGAGCTCTTCTGCCGAAAGACATCGTCGAAGATATCATCTTCTTTAGTAAACACTTTTATTTTGACCATCGTTGTAAAATTCTTGATAGTATCCAAGGGATCATACTGCCTCCCTCGAAACTTTGGTAGCTGTAGACTTAGCATATTATCAACCTCTCTAAAAACGTGTCCCAAATCAAATAATGCGAAGACCCCACAGACCACAGGGAATTGAGGCCAGATGAACTTCTTCTTAGCCTTGAGTTCTCTGCTCATTCCCCCAACACCACAGCTCTGGTAAGTTATCTCTCGAGCCATAAGTTTGTCAGGAACATACAAAGGAAGCACATGAGGCGAGGCAATGCTCCCAAATACCCTAATGTAGGTGAATAACTCCTCCCCAAACCACCTTCCCACAGGGAGAATGTCAATTTCAGCTTCTGGAGATAATCTTTGAGCATCTGTGTTATATAACATTTTATCAATGGGAAGCATTACTCCATGACAAATTTTATAGAAATTCGGGACGAAATTAGATTCCCATAGTTCTTTGTGGTAGACTTGAATAGGTAAAGGGTTCTGTACTGTCCATTTCCACCCCATGATGGAAAAATCAGAGACGAAACAAATAGCATCCATGACATAGGCAGCTAAAAAGAATGGAGGGTAAAACCTCTGAGCAAAACTTCTTTTAGTTCGATAATTCAAAATAGCAGAAGCTAAATTATCCAATAAAATTTGGGCCCAATCCATAATGGTGGCATTGGTGACCGCATCCAGTAAAGGCAACCATTCTGATAAAACTTATTTATATTCGGCTTCTCAAATAGCCTACATAACATTGCAGCAGCAAAACAATAGGGAGAAGCAAGGGAGTCAGTGGCGTCCATACCATTTTTGTCCTTCTTTAATGGTTCTTCCTTTGCGGACCAATTCTTCTTACAGTCTGCCAAATCCTCGTTCTCTTTTGTGAATTTTTCCACAAATTGTTTGTTATAACTGGCTTGGGGTTCTAGCAGGTGATACATATGCCTCAAATTACTTGGGGTAAATGACCCCATGACCTCCTGGTTTCGTGTCTTGAATTCCCTGTTGGATATATCAACGCGGTCTATAATCCATTTTACCATATCCGTGTAAGGGAGTATCTTCGGCCTCCCTGCAATACAGTGCAGGAACAAGCGTGCAAGCTCCGTTAGTGATGCTTCGGATGACCCACGTCCATCTACCATAACTGTAACCTCCATAACTCTTGGGTTTTCTTCTTCTAACAGTCGGTACATGCCTTCCCAAGTAGATATCCCTGCTTCCCTGGTACAAGTGGTGTCTGTGAATAACGAAGTCATCTCTGATTTTTTAGATGCAGGATCTTTGCCTTTCTTTCCCATTACGTTCTGCATGTTGTTTAGCATTCTGCTCTGTGTACTGCTCCTGAAAATAGTAAGCAGAAAACAGAGATACAATAACGATGGTGACGAATAATGAACAACAATAAGGTGACGGGAAAGCCTTTAATTTTTAAAATCATATCAAAGATATCACCTTACGTGAAATAACCCTTTAAACTAGATCTGATTTGATTTTAATAAATATCATCAATGGGTCGTTAAGTAAACATTAATGCTCATAACTCTTTGCATCGAACGACGGAAATTAATATCATTGAACTCTGAGCCCTTAGATTTGCGATAAAGCAATTTTGCGATTTGATTCACAATATTGCAGATCGCGATATCACAAAACCTTTTATTTTTTAACAATCATTCGTTTCATCGTGCAGCTGCGAGATGCGATTTGCAAGAGCTTTATCGCATTTCACAATATCTGGGTGTTTTGTATTAAGTAGCGTTGCGGTCAATGGAATCTGCGATATGCGATAAGTTCGTAAGACTTGTGATCTCGCATTCTCGCATTCTCACTTTTTTGCATTTCGAGCTTCTTAGTAAAGGATGCCCGCCGCTACCCTTTTTGTGATGCAATGCGATGCTTATCATTAAATATCGGGTTTATTAAAGTTTTTCTTAGTACTCAAGACTTTCCGCTTACAAGGGTTTTCCTAGTTTTCGTGGTTTGTATAGCACTTTTCATAAGGAGGCTTAAACAATTATAACGTTTTTCATGCGCATGAAGCGTGAAAAGGTAGGAATTCATATTGTTGGGAGTTTTGCTTTGATATCATGTTTTATTGAAACAAAAGACAATTTTAAGTGCTAAGTTTTGATTTTTTAGAAGGGTCCCCGTTTATTAATGTTATTGCTAACACTAATAAAAAGGGGGTTGTTGATGGTCACAACACAAGCTCGATTGGAGCAGAGAAAAAACACTTTCAACTCTATCTTGAGGTTTAAGCATCGGTATATCCAATAAATTAATGCCATACTTTTTTCCAGTGGCTAGCAGTTAATTCAATTTTAGATTTTGAATGTGAGACTCATTATTTAACTAGGCTTGTTGATGTCAATGAAATTTATTTTCCTAGAAAATAAATATTCTAGAAATATGGAATTTTGATCATATGCCCATGTAGGAAAACTAAGTAATGTCACCTTGAAAGATGTGTGTATAACTCTTTGTATATATATAACAAGAAAGAAGTATATTACCTTAGATGGAATAAGTACATAAGAACATAATACAGTCAATGCAATAGTGGAAGCCAGTTAATCATATTGATAAAATAGTATAGTGTCATTGTTTAATTTTGAAGTTCACAATATTTAACATTGAACATGTCTCTTTTGTTGCAGTGAATATCCACTATAAATTTTCTTAGTTGGAGTGGAGATGGGCCTTGGTACATGATGTGGCAGTTTGATGATAATATTCCAGCTTAAGCATTTCACAACTTCCAGGTTATCTGACGTGTTTTTAAAAAAAAATGGAGAGAAATGATGTGGTGTGATTTGCTTCTGTACTTCCATTTAATTTTCCAGCGTAATTTGTAATTTTTCTGTTGCTTTTGCAGTTTGTGAACTTTACAAAGATTATGTTAAAGAATTTTTCTCAATCTAGGAAGGAGACTGAGTTTGCCATTGCATCACTTATGGAAATACCATCTCAGTACAAGGCCACACTAGATCTTCAAATACTGGGGTAGCTTGAATTTTCTTAATATCGTGTTCTCCATCTAGATTATAATAGTGAGACTTCTTTAGATAAAATATGTCATTAATTTTTAGACCAAATATAAATAATGTGATTAATCTGAAAGGCAATCTTATTATTAATTTTTATCTTACCAACTAATGCCAAAATATGGGTAGTTATTGTTGTTTGCTCTTTGTAAGAATTGTTGGAATATAATTGACAAATCGCACTATATTCTATTTGTTTAAGATTAGAAAATTTGGATGGATTTTTCGTGGGATTTTCATACAAAACGTTAAAACAATAATAGCCCTGGTTCAAAACAACCTACTATAACTAAGAGTGCATAAGAGAATTTTTAGGGTTCATTTCCAATCGATATGCTACTCTTGAAAACCTCTCCCAAATCAATATATCAAACTTTCTCTGAGTAACTCTAAGGTTCCTGTGCACTCTAACCATAGAATCCATCCATTATATTGCGTAATTACATCAAATAATTCTTGCAGCTTTGTCTTATAGGCTAAGATCTCACTTTCCTAGTTCTATCTTGCTTTAATTTAACCACTACCAATGGGCTTGCAAAGAAGTGATAGGTGCAGGAACAAATTCATCTCCATAGTTGTTTTCAACTATAGTTACATTTACAGATTGCTCCAAGATTCCAAAATGGGGAAAACTTGTGGAGTGTGTGTCCAAGGACCATTTTTCTTGATTTAACTTAACGGTTGCTTCTATTGATCTCTATATTGATGTGTATGGTTCAATTTCCCCGCTATACCCTGTATTTTGTCTCTTCCACCATTCTTATGTCTTCAACAATTTGGCTCTGTGGGTTATGGGGGTATGTCTATATTCTTGTGGATCCTCACAAATGTGTGTTGTACAAACTTATCATGTTTTGGAGGCATGTTCATGCTTCTTGCAACCTAGAGTTGCAGTCATTCTAGATTTGCATAGTTGGGTCTTGTGGTTTCTACCATATTGTGGCTATGTTGATTTTTGGTCCTCAGTTGGACATTGACAATCATTCTTGTAATCTCCTTGCACTCTGCAAATCTTCACTGTGCACACTGCAACTTCGTACGTCCTACAGGTTGCGACTAACTTAACTGTCCATGAGCTTTACACCCCTGCGAAATCAACAAATTTGATTTAGATCGAATCTCACCACTTTGAAGTTGATGTTCCTCATTGACATTCAAGTGTTGGGGATTTTCACTGGAACTTGTCTCTTTCTTGGATGCATCTCTTGCCTTTTGCTCAACTGCTATCAATTTAATATTCAGACTGGCATTGATTAGGTGTTGCTCTAATGTGATTATAATCAAAGAAACCTTCTCCTCCCTCTTGTATGAATTAATCAAATAAGGTTTGTCATCCTCTTACAGTTTATATTGATTGGCACACCTTAAGGTCATTACATATCTTCTCCACATGTAGGGACTATCTACCTTAATCTCACAAATGCCCATGGGAAGTACATCACATTCGAGTTGACTAGTAAACTAGGAATAACTCGTGAACTTGAACTCACATTATTTTGTGACTATCAACTCTATACATTATATGGAATTGTCCTAAGGGATTTAGAGCTAGATGGGCCTTAGATATAATATAAGTTTTTCAATAAAAAACTCTAATATAAAGTTATTCTAACTTCTTGGATTGAAGATTGTAGCCACTGTAAACCTTTTTATCTGCATCTTGACAAGGAACATATTTTCTCTTTAATTGCTTGCAAAAATTATGGGTTTTTAGAATGGTATTGATGGTCTTTGGGTCTTGTTACCTTGGCCTAAATGTACATATATTTTGCATTCTTCACTAAAGGTGTAAAAATCAAGTGACTCTTAACTCCTTTTTTCAATGTATTCGTGCAAGTTGTTGTCTCTAACTCATTTTCAGTGGAATTGCACAACTTATTGATGATTCTAATATAATGTCTTTTTCTTCTCTAGAAAGTTGCAACTATATGGTATTCTTGTGGAATTCAACATTGTAATCATTAACTATTTTCCATGATTTTGTCTAAGGTGTTTTCATTCTCTTTCATACCCTCTTGTTATAACTTTTGTAATTTTTAATTTTTTCCCAATTGAGGATGGGAAGTATTACTTGTTTGTTGTGTGTAATTGCTTTTCCACCACAACATGAATTTTCATTGTATGTATTCCTATGGGATTTGGAGGTTGTCATGAAGTCTAAAGAGTCCAATTCACCAAATGCTTCTTACCTGTCCAGTATACCTTTTCTAGCTAATTTTTACCAGTCTTTACATTCATTCTACCAGTAGAAATCCAACATTCAATATGTATTCCCATGGTTGTTTCAAATTTATGCCCCATTTCATTGTAGAAGCACCTTTGTCTTCACTCTTCATGTGCTTTCATCTTCCCATCCTTTTCATCAACCTAGTGTTCTAAAGACTTTATCACAACAGAAAATAAGGAAAATTAAACTCACTGTTTAGTTTCTTTACCTCCTCTTTTGGTTTATTGCTTGGCCATTCTTGAGGAGGTTCATTTTCCCTCACATCCTCTGAGGGGGAGTAGTTAAACAATGTTAGTAATGCTTTGGGGAGTAGCTAAGTCACCAAACACGTCCCCGCCCCTCGTGTCCTGAATCCTACATGTTAGACACGACACGTGTCCGACACGAGTTTGACTCGTGTCCTATTTGTAGGACATGAGTTTGAGTTGTGTCGGACATGAGCCCTACTAGTGTCCTAAAATTTGGACATGTATATAATGAAAAAACATCCTAAAATTGATTTATTGCCTCATTCTCATGCAATTTAGTCACAATTTTGGATTCTCAAAGGTTTTGGAGTGTAGCTAAGGACAAGTAAGCAATATTAGAAGGGATTCCAAGTGTTGGGAAGTGGATTTGTCCAGGCCCTACTAATGCTATTAATGGTAATGTTAAATTATTATCCTTAATTTTCATTATTTTACTTAAATTTTTAACATTACCATTAATTGACTTAGGATGTTGGAGAGTGGTTTCGACCTCATTGGATTTCATATGGAGAAAATAGAATTTTAGATCCAACTCAAAATCCAACAAACTTAACAGTTTTTCAGGATTTCAGGATGGGGGGGATTAAAATGTTTCTGTTGGATTTTGTCATGTACGAGGGTATGGAGCAAGCATTTAATTAAGAGGACCAAGCCCTCTATGTATCTTGATGTTGGTGGTATTGATTTTTGAACTCCTTTGTCATGACCCTAGTAAAAATGCACCCATCACTCAAACAAAATCTCAATTTGACATGCTAAGCTTTTTCTATCTTATTTTAATGCTTAGAGGGTGATATTGATTATGAGGATCCCAATATAGGCAATGATTTTGATGATATATAGTACTAGACTACTAGTTATTTTTTGTAGCATGATTTTTTTGGGACTATACAAGCCATTTAGGGCCTCTTTGTTGATGTATTTTGGTTTAGAGATGGATTGCATTTGCACTCAATGCTATTTTGGTTATATACATTAGTTGTGTGATTGAATTTATATCATCATCATATAAATGTTTTATATATTTCATTTTCATATTTTAAGCATAATTCACTATATATATATATATATATATATATATATATATATATATATATATATATATAATGTGTCCTCCATGTCATGCTTGGGGGGTCATTGTGTCATGTGTAGGACACTCATATTTTCATGTCCTTCATGTCCCATGTCTCCATGGAGTAGTGTACTTTGTTACCTGCTTTCCTAATCCACTATCAATCGGCATTGTCTTACCTCTGTTTTGGAGCAATTTCACCTCTTCATCAACCTATGCATCTTGCACATCAATGCCCATCAACTGCTAATGATTGCCTTGCATCAACTATTTACCTTGCACCTGAGACGATTTTTAGTCTCAAACCGATAACCTACATTAGATTTTAGATTTTCTCTAGGGTGAAAACTACTTGTTTTCTAATCAACAATGACATCATTTTTTATGGTCACTATTATTGCAAAATCTACTAGCCTAATGCAAAGCCTCACTAGGCACTCTAGGTTTAGGACAACAATGAGATTAGCCACCATTGTTACCTTGGTGGCTTCACAAGGGAGGCTTCCCCAATAAGCTTAGAGGTTAGATGACTAAGGGATTCTAAGCCAAATGTCTCTCTAAGGAGCTTGCAAATTTACCCACCTTAGAAAGGTCTTCAGTAAAGGAAGGTTTGGGGGGGAAGAGAGAGATGATGTATTGAAGGAACCCACTGGTTAGGCCTAAGAGGCCGAGATAAGTCTTATAGATCTTCAAGTTATTTTTTTACTAGCCACCATCAATTTATGGATTGTTATTAAATTAGGTTTTTAGGATATTTCATTTTTTACAGCATGCAAAACTTACGATAGCAATAGGAAAATAACCTATTATAAGTTTGGACAAAAAAATCTAAAAGGTTTAATTTGTCAACACTAGGTTTTTAATGGTTGGAAATGCACATAACAAACAAACCCTAGAACTCAACCCTAAAAATAGGGGTGAAAATTGCATAAAATGATATATTTTTCCCTTTTAACATAATAGTTGCAATGCTTAATTTTATGATAGTAACATATAGGTGAAATAAAGCTATTAATTGCAAATTTAACCAAATCCTAACCCTATTTTACCATTGAATAAAGAAAAATGGAAAGTTTAGGTTGATCGACACACAAGGACTAGTGCCTTCTATCATTTTGGCAATGGAGTCAATAGGAAAAGGTTTAAGTGGACCCTTGGACAAAGAGGGAGGAGAGAGAATTTGTTCTACTACCAAACCCTAGTGACTTTCGATTCAAAGAGTGGATACTTGATGACAAATTTTGCAAGATAAGAAACACGAGTGCATAAATAATATTGCAATTTTTAATATGGCACAAGATAAACCCTAATTTCAACAATTAAAGTAAAATAGAAGAAAAAATAACTTTAAACTTACACCATTCAAGAAGACATGACTTCAAAAATTCAAAGAAAGTCTCCCCATGCAAAACATATCCCCCCCAAGACAATTCACATACTTGGTTAGCCATTGTGTCCAAGTGAAAGAGAGAGAACTAGTGTGCACTCTTTGCAAGAGAAAGAATTGAGTGTTGTTGGAAATAATACTGAGAGGGGGGGTGAATCAGTATTATCAGATCAACAATTTTATTTTCCAAACTGATTTGTATACACTACTTCAGCTAAGTGAACTTGCGTATACACGTGATTGTACTCAAAGCAACTAACGTATATGCAGAGAACTTTTGATTTAGCCAATTAATCATGCATTGAACTTTAACCAATATATCAAAGATTTATTTGTTAGTGAAGTAAGAGCAGATTAAAGCGTCACACATAAGCAACACACATGAACACCAAGATTTAAGGTGGAAACCCAATGAGGGTGAAAACCACCTACTGTTGTCGTCTCTATCTTCTTTTAATAATAATAAGAAAATCTGTTTGCAACATTGTATTGGTGCAAACTCATACCAGTACGTAGGCTTCTACCTGCATAAGGCTACAACCTTCTCTCGTTCTCCAGCTTCTACTGGAAGGGAGCTACAACCCCATAGCTCTTGTACTAGCCGATATGTTTACTAGTACGTAGGTGCCAACCTACAGAAGGCTACGACCTTCTTTCTTCCTCCAGGGACCACGTTTCATAAATTTTCAGACTAGATCCATCAACAACATTATAACTGAAATTCAATCATTAAATACATCTACATCAACTGATCACTGAAACTCAAACATCACTTTCTGAATCAATCACTTTGATAGTCAATCTGATACTATCACCAGAATACAGTCACCAGAACCCAAACCAGAACCCAGAACTCTGCAACAACAAACAGAAACAACTGAAACATACTTTATAAGGTATACGCTACTTCCATGTGTCGAACCTGCATGTGTACATGCTTTTACCAAAGTGAACCAGCATACAGATCTTCAAATCAAATTTATGATGTATATGCTACTTTGATATGCAGAACCAGCGTGTATACACTCCTTTTCTAAAGTGAACCTGTGTACAGACCTGTAAATGATGATTTAAACATTACAACTATTCCAGACTTCAGTCATACCCAGATCATCACATTTACAGACTACAACATGCGTCAGTTATTCAGATACATGATCAAACCACATAAAGATAATTCATTTCAAGCCTTAAGATCCCGATACATCATTAGATCTTATCCTTCATCAAATATTCGATACTTTCACACCTTGGCCTAATGATCTTCTCCTCCTTTTATAGTTTTAGGCCTTACTCAATACCATGGATCAAAACCACTTAGGACCAATACATTGGACCAAATACCTAGGGTCAATACCTCGAACCAGATACTTTGGATCAATACCATGGATCAAAATACCATGGACCAAAAACTTAGTTTTCCAAGATATACACGCTTTTCCTTCTGTGAAAGTGCGTGTGTATGTATACGCTACTTGTGTTTAGTGAACCTACATGTATACGCACCTTGGTCAAGGTGAACCTGTGTATACCTCTCTTTCTTCATTCTGTGTAGTCTGATCTGTAATTCTTTGTTGTTAACCTATTGTACTATGATCTGTCATCTGAGAGAGTTGTCATTATATATTACTTCTAAACTGATTCCTGCATTTTGTCGCATTTTCCATGCACTCTGTCACATCTGATATCTCTTCTATATTCATCTAGTTACCATATACAAGTGAGTTGTTCTGCTACAAGTGGGTTGCCATCAAGTACAACACATACATTATAATGCCAACAATCTCCCCCTTTGGACTTGATGGCAACAACAACACCAAGTCACTCTCCCCCTTTGACATCAAGGGCAAAGGGCTGACCAAAATGACGACTTTCAATAGCTGAATATTGATCATGCTCCCCCTAGGCACATGCTGAATTCTCTGATTGAACTCCCCCTTTGTTCATGCTGAGATGTACTATATCATCCATGCTCCCCCTGAGCACATGCAGAGTCTGCAAATATTTTCAAGCAAAAATAACATGACTCTATAACTCAACTAAGTGAGTTTGACCTTCCTATCACCAATGACTCATACATACATCCATTCTCCCAACCAAGTGGGGATATACCAAACTTGAATCATCCACCCAACCAAGTGGGGATATACCAATTGTTTATACATGACTGAAATATAGCAATTATTACATCATCCTTCCCATGCATAGTGGGGGTACAAATTACATCATATGACCAAAAGGGACTCATCAAAAGACTACAACAGACAAAGACAAATTATTACATCATGGGTCTTGATATGACCTTTACATTGAATGATATACATGATATTTATAACAAAGACCAAAAATCTAAACAAGACCATGATAGTCATCAGCAACTATCATACACCATGTATGATCTGCTCCATAAGCATCTGTTAATAGCATCCAGACCAGCAACCTGTATATGTCCATAAAAAAGAGTCACCTGAATCAAAACAACTATGCGGATCTATACCAAGATCTTCTAAGATAATTCCAACAATGCATTATTAGAAGCATATGCTCCCCCTGAACCTATGCCAGATGTTCACTGTCAGATCTGATCATTGCATATATCAGAAGAATTATCAAGGCATCATCATCAATCAGATATACATCAAGTTATCAACAACTTATGAGAACCAACATATTTCCACATGTCATCAGCAGATTGTAACCATCATCAAATAGAGCAGATAATTCACTGAACCATATCAAACCCCTTTCTCCTGAGTCTGGCCCACTGATTTTCCTCAAACCAACATATACGCGACTGTGCCCACAAAAACCCGCGTATGTACGCGACTACACTTCATGAAACTCGCGTATAACAACCTTTCTAAAAAAAATGGATTTTAACAGCAGGATGATGCAGCAACTACTCCCAGCTTCTGTCTGAGATATTCAAATGTCTCTCTAGGCAGTGGTTTAGTGAATATATTAGCAACCTGTTCTTTGGAGGGAACATACTCCAATTTTACCTTTTGTTCAAGCACTTGTTCACATAGAAAATGATATTTGATGGGTATGTGCTTGGCCTTGGAGTGCATCACTGGATTCTTTGAAATACTAATGGCACTTGTATTATCACATATAATGGAGATGGGTGGAGTACATGTGATCTGAATGTCTTGCAATGTTTGCATCATCCAAAGTAGTTGTGTGCAGCAAGATGCAACAGCCACATATTCTGCTTCAGCTGTAGATAATGCAATTGAACTTTGTTTCTTACTAAACCAAGACACTAACCTGGAACCCATATAGAATGCACCACCACTTGTGATTTTTCTGTCATCAACACTTCCTGCCCAATCTGCATCTGTATGCATGAAGAGTAAGATCTGTAGCTCTAGGATACCATAAACCAAAGTTTTGTGTTCCTTGAAGATATTTGAAAATCCTTTTGAATGCATGAAGATGTGATTCCTTTGGATTTGCTTGGAATCTTCCAACTATTCCTACTACATGCATGATGTCAGGTCGGGTACCTATTAGATAAAGCAGACTGCCAATCATGGATCTGTAAGTTGGTTGATGTACTGTTGTTGATTCATCATTTGAGCTGAGACTGCATCCTGTTACCATTGGGGTACATACTGGTTTAGAATCTTCCATGCCGTACTTTTTCAAGATCTATTTGAGATATTTGGTTTGTGAAAGAAAAATACCATCTTTATTTTGTTGGACTTGTAGACCAAGAAAATAGGTAAGCTCACCAAGCAAGGACATTTCAAATTCTTGCTGCATTACTGAAGCAAAATTCTGACTCATGGATTCTTCATTGCTACCAAAAATGATATCATCAACATAGACAACAATTATTAGAAATTTATTAGTGTCAATAATTGTATATAGATTGTTGTCTGTTGACCCCTTTGAAAAACCCTGTTGGTGGAGATATTTGTCAAGGCGGTAATACCAGGCTCTTGGAGCTTGTTTTAGACCATAGAGAGCCTTTCTGAGTCTACATAAAAATTTTGCATCATTTCCAATAATGAATCCTTCTCGTTGTTCAATATAGACTTCTTCTTCCAAGTCTCCATTAAGGAAGGCATATTTTACATCCATTTGGTATACTTTGAACTTCTGAAAACTAGAAAGAGCAACAAACATCCTTATGGCTTCAAGTCTAGCAACAGGTGCAAAAGTTTCTTCAAAATCTATACCTTCTTGTTGAGAATATCCTTTACAAACAAGTCTGGCCTTGTTTCTAATAACTTCTCCATTTTCAGTTAGCTTGTTTTTGAATATCCATTTGGTTCCTATGATATTTTTATCATGAGGTCTAAGAACTAATTCCCAGGTATTATTCTTTTCAATTTTCTCAAGCTCTTTATTCATGGCCTTGACCCAACATTCATCTTTGCATGATTCATTTACATTTTGAGGTTCGGTGGAGGATAGTAATGCTAGATAGCTTGAGGCTTCTATAATAGTTATTCTTGTCTGAACACCTGCCTCTTTTTCTCCTAAAATTTGAGTTTCTGGATGATTTTTCTGAACATACCTGGACGAAGTCTTTTCTTCTACCGTTATCTCTTCTTCCAGTGCTTCATTGGTTTCTTCTTCAGAATCATTGTGATTTGATGTAGGAAAATAATCCCCATCTTCTTCATTGTCATAATCTTCGGTTTTTATCTGTTTTGGATTTTTGCATGCTTCATCAATTACAACATCAATACTTTCAACAATTTTTCCAAGCCTTTTATTATAGCATTTATATCCTTTGCTTCGGGAAGAGTAACCAAGAAGAATACCTTCATCTGCTTTGGGCTCAAACTTACCAAGTTTTTCATCAGTCCTTTTGATATAACATTTGCTTCCAAAAACTTTAAAGTATTTTACAGTAGGAGTTTTACCATACCAAAGTTCATGTGGAGTTTGAGTGTTGTTTACTAGAATATTTTCTTGGATGAGAATAGTCATGGCGGCGAATGCAGCTTCACCCCAGAAGGTTGCAGGAGTTCTAGATTCATCTAACATAGCTCGAGCCATTTGTTGAACAGTTATGTTCATTGTTTCTACCACTCCATTTTGCTGAGGAGTCCTTGTGATGGAGAACTACCTCTTTATTCCATGTTGTTCACAAAATTCAAAGAATTCATCTGAGGTAAATTCCCCTCCTCTATCAAATCTGAGGCATTTTATTTTACGATCTGATTCATTTTCAACCAAGACTTTGAAAGCTTTGAACTTTTCAAATGCTTCATCTTTATGCTTTAGAAGACCTATCCAACACATTCTGGAAAAATCATCAATCAACAAAATAAAGTATTCTTCTCCACGAGGTGATTTTTTCCTTGATGGTCCACATAAATCAGTATGGACGAGTTCAAGAGGCTTACTAACTGATCCTTCCTTTTCAATGAAGTGAGCTCTGATTTGTTTACCGAATTGACAATGTTTGCATATGGTACTTTCAGGGATGTTGATATTTGGAAGATCACAAATAGCCTGGAATCTGCATGCTTTTCTTATTTGAGAAAAGCTTAGATGTCCCAATCTTCTATGCCACAGATAGTTTTCATCATTTTTGCTTAGATAACTTTGTTGTTGTCCTCCCTTGAGTATGTATAAGTTGTTTGGAGTTCTTATGCCTTTGATCATGGTTTCTCCTGTATCAAGCTCATGAACAACACATCCATTTGATCGAAGTACTACTTCATTTCCTTGATCATACATTTGACTGACACTCAACAGGTTATGCTTTAGACTATCTACATACATAACATTCCCAACTTTAACTTTTTCTTTCAAGAAGACAGAGCCTTTACCTTTTATGATAGCAGGAGTGTCGTTTCCAAATGAGACACTCTTTTCCTTTTCTAAGGCATTATATGAGTGAAGTTTTTCTTTGTCACCTGTCATGTGTTTTGAGCAACCATTGTCGATGTACCACTGATTTTCTTGTCCTTCTGCATACAAAGCTATACCACATCTTTCTATTTGAGGTTCTTTCCTTCTCCATATCTTGGGATTTAATGGAGTTTGCTCCTTTTGAGATGTTTGCCGAAATTTGCTCCTGCATTCAGATTCTTCATGGCCAAAGTTGTTACAGATTGAGCATTCTATTTCATTTTCAAGAAGAGAAAAGTTATTATAGGAACTTTTCTTGATCCCTGTCACATTCCTTTGATTTCTTGCTTCTCTAGTCATGATGGTTTTGTAAGCAACACATTGAGCAGCTTTGTGTCCAAAATTATGACATGAGAAACATTGACCATTAAAGAAGTTCCTGCGATTATCGAATCTATTGACATGGTGATTGTAGTTTCTATTGATATTCATCTTTGGAGCAAATTGAATATGATTTACCTGAGGTTGGTTGTGGCTTCTGTTCATCCTTGAAGCAAATTGAGCCTGATTTACCTGGTGATCTGCTTTATGCCTTTGCTGACGATTGTCATGTTGTTCACTGTTCTTTGCTACATCAAGATAGCTTTTAGTGGAGGTTGACGGCTTTTGTGATTGAGATGCTTCCTGAGTATATCCAAGACCTGTCATTATGAGAGGAGAGTGCTGCACTTTGATAATTTCATTTAAGGTTTTTGATCCTTTAGCAAATCTAAGATTCAGAGATTTTGCTTTCTCAAGATCCTTTCTAAGACCCACAATTTCACATTCTAGTTTTTCATTGTGTTTTTCTCTTTCAGCAAGTTGGTATGTCAAGATATCTATAATCATATTATTTTCTTCTAAATAGATTTTGAGTTTAGATATTTCTTCATAAAGTCATCTTCTTCTAAGGCATCCAAAAAATCATCATCGTCATAAGCCATTAGACCATCCAATTGTTGGAAATAATACTGAGAGGGGGGGTGAATCAGTATTATCAGATCAATAATTTTATTTTCCAAACTGATTTGTATACGCTACTTCAGCTAAGTGAACTTGCGTATACATGCGACTGTACTTAAAGCAACTAGCATATATGCAGAGAACTTTTGATTTAGCCAATTAATCATGCATTGAACTTTAACCAGTATATCAGAGATTTATTTGTTAGTGCAGTAAAAGCAGATTAAAGCATCACACATAAGCAACACACATGAACACCAAGATTTAAGGTGGAAACCCAATGTGGGTGAAAACCACTTGTTGATGTCGTCTTTGTCTTCTTTTAATAATAATAAGAAAATCTGTTTACAACATTGTACTGGTGCAAACTCATACCAGTACGTAGGCTTCTACCTGCAGAAGGCTACAACCTTCTCTCGTTCTCCAGCTTCTACTGGAAGGGAGCTACAACCCCCTAGCTCTTGTACTAGCCGATATGTTTACTAGTACGTAGGTGCTGACCTACAGAAGGCTACAACCTTCTTTCTTCCTCCAGGGACCACATTTCATAAATTTTCAGACTGGATCCATCAACAACATTATAACTGCAATTCAATCATTAAATACATCTGCATCAACCGATCACTGAAACTCAAACATCACTTTCTGAATCAATCACTTTGACAGTCAATCTGATACTGTCACTAGAATACAGTCACCAGAACCCAAACTAGAACCCAGAACTCTGCAACAGCAAACAGAAACAACTGAAACATACTTTATAAGGTATATGCTACTTCCATGTGTCGAACCTGCATGTGTACGCGCTTTTACCAAAGTGAACCAGCGTACAGATCTGCAAATCAAATTTATGATGTATACACTGCTTTGATATGCAGAACCAGCGTGTATATGCTCCTTTTCTAAAGTGAACCTGCGTACAAATCTGTAAATGATGATTTAAACATTACAACTATTCCAGACTTCAGTCATACCCAGATCATCACATTTACAAACTACAACATGCGTCAGTTATTCAGATACATGATCAAACCACATAAAGATAATTCATTTCAAGCCTTAAGATCCTGATACATCATTAGATCTTATCCTTCATCAAACGCTAAGGTTCATCCTTGGTTCAGATCAAGCACAGCACCATAAGCCAATAACCTGCATATTAGATCTCACACTTCATCAAATATTCGATACTTGCACACCTTGGCCTAATGATCTTCTCCTCCTTTTATAGTTTTAGGCCTTACTCAATACCATGGACCAAAACCACTTAGGACCAATACCTTGGACCAAATACCTAGGGTCAATACCTCGGACCAGATACTTTGGATCAATACCATGGACCAAAAACTTAGTTTTCTAAGATACACGTGTTTTTCCTTCTATGAAAGTGCATGTGTACGTATATGCTACTTGTGTTCAGTGAACCTACGTTTATACGCACCTTGATCAAGGTGAACCTACGTATACCTCTCTTTCTTCATTCTATGTAGTCTGATCTGTAATTCTTTGTTGTTAACCTATTGTACTGTGATCTGTCATCTGAGAGAAATTTCATTGTATATTACTTCTGAACTGATTCCTGCATTTTTTCACATATGCCATGCACTTTGTCACATCTGATATCTCTTCTGTAGATTCATCTAGTTACCATATACAAGTGAGTTGTTCTGCTACAAGTGGGTTGCCATCAAGTACAACACATACATTATAATGCCAACAAGTGTCTGTGACAATGATCCACTCAATTCGAATCCCCTCTATTTATAGGAGGGTAATCAAGTCAAATTGGACATAAAATCGCTAAAATTACGACTTTAAGTGTTCACAAGGAAAATAGGTCATAGGCTGACCTATAAGATAGCTTTCATAATGTTGAAACATAATAAAATTCCATCGTCATCGAGTGAACATATCCATCAAGGAAAGTGCCAATGAGTGTCCAAGAGTTCTCCTCAATTTGAGACATCCCATCAATATGAAAGGGTGCATCATCAAGCCACAACTCCTCAGCCACAATTCCTCAAGTTGTATGTCATCATCAAGAGGCCACATGTCATCACTTTGGGGTTTGCAAGGGTGATGTTGCAAACCTAGTGCATGACATCATCTTGAAGGGGTGTACAAAAGTCTCTCAAGTCATCATCATCCTCATTTGGGCTCTAGAACAAGACAATGCTCATCAAGATGGTGCAAGGACAACATGGGGGCACCTAAGTCCTCTGGGGCACGTCATCAATTTTGGCAACATCCTAACCCCTATGTTGAATTGGACACACAAGGACTAGTGCCTTCTATCTTTGGCCAATGGAGTCAATAGGACAAGGTTTAAGAGGACCCTTGGACAAAGAGGGAGGAGAGAGAATTTGTTCTACTACTAAACCCTAGTGACTTTCGATTCAAGGAGTGGATACTTGATGACAAATTTTGCATAATAAGAAACAAGAGTGCATAAATAATATTGCAATTTTTAATATGGAAAAAGATAAACCCTAATTACAAAAATTAATGCAAAATGGAAGAAAAATAACTTTAAACTTACACCATTCAAGCAAGCATGACTTCAACAATAAAAAGAAAGTCTCTCCTAGCAAACAATATCCTCCCCAAGACAATTCACATACTTGGTTAGCTCTTGTGTCCAAGTGAAAGAGAGAGAACTATTGTGCACTCTTTGCAAGAGAAAGAATTGAGTTTTTATGACTATGATCCACTCAATTCAACTCCCCTCTATTTATAGGAGGGTAAGCAAGTCGAATTGGACATAAAATCCCTAAAATTATGAATTTAAGTGTTCACAAGGAAAATAGGTAATAGGCTGACCTATAAGATAGATCTCATAATGTTGAAACATAATAAAATGTCATCATCATCAAGTGAACATCTCCATCAAGGAAAGCGCCAATGAGTGTCCAAGAGTGCTCCTCACTCTGAGACATCCCATCAATGTGAAAGGATGCATCATCAAGCCACAAATCCTCAGCCATAACTCCTGAAGCCATATGTCATCATCAAGAGGCCACACGTCATCACTTTGGGGTTTGCAAGGGTGATGTTGCAAACCTAGTGCATGACATCATCTTGAAGGGGTGTACCAACCCTCCCAAAGTCTCTCAAGTCATCATCATCCTCATTTTGGATTTGGAACAAGACAATGCTCATCAAGAAGGTGCAAGGACAACTTGGGGGCATCCTAGGTCCTCTAGGGCACATCATCAATTTTGGCAACATCCTAGCCCCTATGCTTAGTGTTTCAAGATTTGGAGGTGTATAAGTTGTCATACATCTATGTGAGGACTCATCTATGTGGGGCTAACATTGTGGTTGCAAGGTCGTAAGTGTAGTCATGTTGCACTAGACTCCCTCTTCAAGGTACTGTAGAAGTGTCAAGATATCCCTCAAGAGATATCCAATGCATTTGGGAGGAATAACTAAGACATACCCTTAAGATCAAGTGAGATCAACATTATTAGGTAAAGAAACCATGACAGTATCATAGTGGGCCATATTTAATGCTAGGGGCACCAAAATACTTCACACAAACCTTCCCTTCAAATGTCATTCTAGTTGATGATTTGTAAGCAAGTTACCAAACTTGTGTTTGTGATGGAAATTCATTAGCCCTATTAGGTGTTTCCAACCCTAAGTGGAAGGAAAATTCATAGGAAAACACATAAATCCATAGGTGCATGTGATAACGGTGGACATGAAATGGGAAAGACTTTAGGGACGATGTCATTGCCTTGGTACCAATTGAATGGGGTTGAACATCTTGAGTGTAATGATGAGAAGATGGAACAATCATGGGGGCTTCAGCTACCCTTTCTTTGGCCTATTTTTACCACCCCTCTGGTGTGCCTTTTACTTAATGATTTTTCTTTTTCTTTCTTGCATTAGCTTGGGTAACTTGCTTGCTTGATTCTTTCAAATACCCCTTAAATAGGTAGTGGTTTCTCGCTCATCGGGGTTGGGACTTTCATAAGTTCCTTATATTTAGATAGAGCATGATATGTGAGGAATTGGGTGATGGTTAATGAGGGGAGTCGAGCTCAGTCCAGGGCTTTGTCCAAACACTTTACTTGTCCTAGATATCTTTTGCATTTTAAATTTTCTTTCATTTGTGGCTATAAATTATTTTATCTTTCTTTCAACTGCATTAACCTCTTCTAGGCCCTTACTTAAATATGAGGATGAAGGGTGCTAATACTGGTGACAAATGTCAATCAACCCAAAAAATGGAAGTGGATACAAAAGATTGTTTTAAAGTGATAAGTTTGAATTACCTTGGGTGTGTTGTATCAACTAGTGCCTCCTATTTGTGCCCCTCATAGATGGTGAAAAGGAAAGGCCTTAGGGAAGGTCACATTGGACTAGGGACAAAGGAATCACCTCCTAGGTGAAGTGTGGGAACAACAATCAAGAGCGATCAATCATCTAGCTAAACCTGTGATTCATATTAGAATGTCCTTAGCATTAAATGAAAGTAGATGATTACATAAATGGTTAGTGTACCTTATAATATATGAACCACCTTCCTTCATGTATGCTAGGTGAGGAAGAAAGCATTGACCGAACATATGTGGAGAGATCTGAGGCATATCTATATGTCGATCATACTAGGGTTGCTCGCTGTTAGGTTTCCATTTAGGAGAAAAAAAATCTCCTAGTGGTTATCCGCTTGGGTGGGAAATAGTCACCTTGTTAGAACTTGGATGTAATATCTAACAAGATATAGGCCTTTAATTGTTCATTATATTCAACAAACATCAATTTGCTACATTTTGGATCTAAGTTGATATTTCCTCATGTAGAATTAGAACATATGCTACTGGAGCAAATTTATTTCAAGTTGCAACCATGTAGTGTCCTTGTGGACTAAGCTTCCATTGGTGTGACATTCCATCCTACCTTTGGTATGATTCCTCTTGATCTGGTACACTGTAGTGCACACTCCTTTCACTTAGTACCTATCTTGAACTTCCCTACATCCCAGTAGTCATCCTATTTTTTCCTTACAACCCTAATCTGTTGAGGTGTATATGTTGCAGAAACAAGTCTTTGGATACCTTCCTCCTTACAAAATTGACAAATTCATTAGAGTGTAATTAACATCGACTCTCAGACCGAATGATCTTTATAGTTTACTTGAATTCTTTTCTTCTGCCTTAGTGTTCTTAGATTCAACATATGCATCTAACTTAGTTTAAGAAAGTAAAACCACATCTTACTAGAGGAAACATCTATAAAGAGAAAAAATACATTGCACCAAATATTTACAGTCACCTCAACAGACCACAAATGTCATAGTTAACTAGTTCCAGCATTGCCTTAGTCCTTCAAGCATTCTCCTCATAAAAAGCTAATCTATGTTGCTTTCTAGCTAAACAATCTTTGCAAAGATCCCCCTTTTCATCTACATCTAGCAAACCAAGCACCATAGTTCAGCCAAATATAATTTAAAACAATCTTCATGTTGGAAACATTTATTTTCACATCTTATAAATAAAAAAATTCAACTCTCAAAACGAGTGCCCTATTCTTCTAGCCATAGTATATCTGTAGTGCTCCATTAGCCTGTCGATATTCCATGATGTTGTCTTCATTTTCTTATGCTTTCTAGGGCATTAAATAAGTTAGAAGTTGTCCCTTAAGAAATGAGTGAAATAGTCATGCAAGTTGGGAATCTATTGATTTTTTAAGGCCTCCATGGGATCTTGTGAGGTATAAAAATTAAAGAGTGCGTGAGGTGAGCAAGACCTCTTGTTTACATTTGTTCAGGAAGGTATTTGAGAAGAACATGTTGGGTCCTTGTTTTGTTTCTAAAAGGCTTATGGCCTTCTGATGACATGTGCAACCTTGGCAGGTGGCTAAGAATCTGGACATGTCTAGCTAGATGAGGCCTTATTGTTCTGTGAATTATTTCTTCCCACCTGTGTTCAACATTCCTTTAGCAAGATTTTGAGTGGTTGGTTGAGCATGAGGAGCTTAGGGTTTTCAGTTGTCTGGTTTGGACAAAAATGAATGTTTCCAAATCTTGTGGTCAAGGGTTTGACACCTAAAACACGTGTTGGGTAGATTATTATATTGCATTGGATGGTGGAACATGTTATCCAGAATAAGAACATATTCTTCGAGGTCCATGGACATATTTCCCTTGATATAGATACATTTTTACATCACAAGGTTGTAAAACCTCAGGCTTGTGATAGTTAAACTCCTTAATAGGATTGGTGAGAATGGCCAAAATTACATAGGTAAGCTTCAGAATTCAATCCATATCAGGTAATGTAATTGAAATTTTTTCTCAACAAAACATCTTTGGCCCAAGGCTGTTTGGAAGCAGGAAGCAGGAGTGGGAGTGACAATTTTCAGAAACTTTCGGGTCAGGAAGCATTGACTATATTTTGTTGTTGTGTACTCAGTTGTCTTTTGTTCCACTATTGCTATGGAAAATCCATCTAAGCAGTTTCAAACTATGACATTCACCAATTTTGTCTATGCCAGAATATAAACTTGATAGTTTTCTTAATATTCAAAAGATTGGGAGTCTCTAGCCAATGTTGAGGAAAAAAACATATCATGGGAGAGATCAAGGGCCTAAAGACATAGTAAAATGATCCAGTGTAAGAATACTGAACACTTTGCCTTATCTTTAGGCATTGGCATACTACCATGTCCTACTGTAGTCTTATAAATTCATGACCACTAAATTCCATTTTACCTGTGAATACACTTTAGTTGATGTAAGACTCTTGCATTGAGTGTGCTTGATGAATGTTTATTCAAAATGAGAGTAAAGATTGGATTTCTTAGAGTGTTTTGTTTGACATGACCATGTTTGCAGAGATCCTTAACGGCGGTGCTGCATTGAAAGGTACAACGAGGATCCAAGAAATGACAGAGATAATCTTTGGTCTGCAAGGGCAACATCCTACCAATTCCACGAAAAATATGCGTTTAGTAGCTAGACAGTTAGTTGAAAACCTTGTGTTTTATTCATTTGGCCTTTTCCACAAAACATGATTTTTTTTTTATCAATCAATTATGCCACATATTTACACAGTTAGTATTTATCTCTATCAAGTCAAATGTTACAACCTATGCCAAACATTTCGTTGGTGATGGTGGAACAACCACTCTGTAATCAGTTATAAAGAATTGGTGCAGATCCACATGGCGGCCTATTTTGATGCCATTGCCAGAGTTTATTGTTTGAGGTCTGATTAATTGATGGGCCAATGTTTATAGGTTAATGATGCACAAAGGATGGAAATGTCTTTAATGGATTGAAATGTGCTCTGACATCCATGAAAGGCATTAAAATATTCACCTTGTCGACAATGGGGTTCTTTCTGGGTGAGTTTTACAGTTAGTGGAGCAAGTGGAAGCAGCAGAAACAATCATAGTGCAAGATAAAATGGATTCGACAAATCTTGAATGTTAAATCTTGTTTTGTAGCTCGTGAGGGTTTCAGTAATGGGGTTTGGTTCCTTTGTTTCACTTTGAATCGACTCTATTTGTGTCATTTTGGCTCTAGTTTCATGTGGGATAAGATTTTACGTCATGGAATTGGGTTAATTTTGTTGATTGAGGCTTTGAGCATTCAATTCAGTAGATGGGGGCTTTTTTGGATTGCTGCTTAGTTTGAAATTTGATCTAGTGAAGTTGTGTCTACAAGAGAGATTTGTTCCTAATATCTTTTGGGGGTCATATCTCTAAGGGCTTTGTAAATATGTGCAATGAAATTTGCATTTTGGGCTTTTTTAAGTATGTGAATTACTGGGATTGTTGATTATTCATATGCACAAATGTAAATTTACATTCATGGAGAAATCTGGGCAAGACAACTTGTGCTTGTATAAATTCAATTTATCTTTCTTTAGATTTCTCACAAGTAGAAGAATGCACAACTTCTTGTATTTCTTTTAAATTTTAATTGGTTATGTTTTGGGGTTTTCTATAAGGTCATGGTTTCGACTCTTGTGGAATCATCACCTGCATTGGTTGGGTGGTCATAGGCTCGAAAACTCTTCCTTGCACCCACTTTGTTAAGTTGTACACATGAGTTCAAATTTTCTAGATTCATTCCTTGAAAAGACAATGCAGAGCCCTGTGACCATGTGTCACTAAAACTAACCCTATGAGAAAACTGGTAGTTCAGGATTTCCTGATTATGTTGGCTTTAAGTCATGGTTCTGCTAACAAAATAGAACAACAGAGGAGAAATGAGTTAACTAGATGACTATCTGATTGTCATTATTTGGGGGGGGGTTGTGCATGGACTCAAAATTTGACAAATTTCTGCCATGGATTCTGAAATATGCAGATATTCCCTTCCGTCGAAAATCAAGTGTGATTGGAAGATCAACTGCTCGAAAGAGATCATGTGTGTGAATGATGATATAGTTTTGGACATTTTTTTATCATCTACTGGTACAGATAGCTGAAGACAGAGACAACCTGAGAAGAGTATTTTTTTTGTAAAAAGGACAACCAAATATGTGGACAACCAATTTTGGGGTTTTCAGAAATTTTGACAAGCATTATATGTGTTGTAATAAATTGTTTTGCTTATGATTTCATGGTAAGTAAAGTATGCCTTCTGTTTTCAAGGTGGAAAATTATTTTATTATAATCGAGTTGCATTTGATTGCGTTGTCTGTTTCTCTTAGTGCTTATTGGTTCCATATTCTTTAGTGAAGAATATTTCATGTTGAAACCATAAAGTTGAGAAAGAATTGTTGTAATTTATTTTACCTGCAATATTAGAGTTTTATTTTTCTTCCAAGATCAGTAGGTTGAAACTCGCAATCATTATGACAAGTCATAATATAGGAAATTATGTTACTGTTGTACACATTTTTCACCTTGATACAATTGGTCAATATGGAAAGAAATGAATACGTGACTACTTTATCTTGTCATGGACAGTGGTCTTTATTCCTTGACTATGTTATTTGTTCTTTTTTCTTTCCACATTCCTTACTGAAGTTGTCATTCTCAAGCCTTCAAGGTAAATGAGAGTTGTGAAATTCCTTCTTACCTACTAGATAGGGAGGTTCCATCTGCCAAATCAGCAAGTGGATGTTTTCAACCATTGCTACAATTTGAATTTCAGGAAATTGTATCAATGGGACATAATAGAAATCCTGACCCTGCTGATGGATGATGGGGCCTTTTAACTCATTATGGATACTCAATTATCTCTAGTAAAGGTTTGCCTACAACTAAATTGTCATATTATGAATGTTTATATCCCTTTTTCTCCTCATGCATAGATTTTTGGCATAAATTTGTTTATTTTTTACTGCAAGGAAGTCCCTTTTCCTTTCAAAAGTAAAAACCATACATCAGTAAATAGTTGGGGCCTTTCATCTCTTACTGGAGCTTGTTGTGCTTTCTATTACCATTTTCCTATACATAAATAACTATTAGTAATTGACATATTGTGAATGTTTATGTTTTGTCTTTACCAATACGTATATTTTTGGCATATTTTTGTTTCTTAAGCACTGCAAGAAAGTCCCTTTTCCTTTCATGTCCTCAATGCTAGAATTAAAGGTGAAAATTTCTCATTAGTATTTAATTTACAGAATGTAAAATCCCAACATCCTGGATAGTGGTGAACATTGCATGTAGGTTGTGATATTTCGAGTTTATCATGTCCAGTTAATATGGTTTCTATTTGCTCACGTTTAAGCTTCATCCTTGATTATTTGGACACATGGTAGTCAATAGAGGCTCCAAAAATCCTGAAGTGTGACACATCTAGCTTCCTTCCGGAGAAATCCCCCTCCAGTGTAATCATGCCCAGAATCCAATGAGGACTCTGGTTCTACAAATAGACTGTTGCGTTGCATGTTTCAGTCTACTAATGCAGACATAGGCCTTAGTCATGTAACATCGCCCTTGTTTCTCGCACATTACTACGTTTCTTTCTCTCAACACCCCATTCTGCTATGGGTTTTGGGGTGTTGTCAACTCTCACTGAATGCCTTATTTTGCACATAAAATTTTAAATTCATTTGACACATACTCACCTCCATTGTCGCTCTTGAGAGTCTTCACCTTCTTGTTGGTTTATTTCTCAACCAGTGCCTTGAATTCTACGAACTTGGAGAATGTCTCATCTTTCTTCTGCATGAAGAAGATTCAACACTTTCGTGAGAAGTCATCAATAAAAATGACAAAATATTTGTGCTTAGCAGTGGAGGCTGTTGAGAAATGTCCAAAGACATTAGAGTGGATCCTTTCAAGGACTGCATGTGCTTTGTTGTCCCAGTCATGGAATGTGGATTTTGTGTACATCCCCAAGGTACATCCTTCGCATACATCATGCAGCTCAAGTGCTCCTTTTGGGAGGCATGTGGTTATTTTTTGCATAATCTTTAGGGTGTCGTGATGCAAATGGCCAAGTCTTATGTGCAAAATTTCATCGGCATTATGGCTCTACACCTTCTCCACCTTTGTGATTAATGCAACACAGTCTTCCACATCTAGCTTATATAGGTTATTTACACGAAACCCGATTTGCTTCACCTGTCCTGTGGCTATGTGTCTCAAGAATGTGTTTCCTTTGTTGAGTATCACATCATAACCACGATCTTCCAAAACTACAAAAAAAGATGAGATTTTTCTTTAGTCCCAGAATGAACATGACATCCTTGAACCTGAGAGGGAAGCCTAACTCCCTCTAAAAGGTGACTATACCAACCCTGTTGAGCTATATCTTCTAGCGTCCCCCAGCTCAATGTGCATATGCAGGTCTTTCTCCTCTAGGTCACTGAAAAACTCTCTACACCCTATCATGTGGAACGATGCACCTGATTCCAAGTACCACACGTTCCCATCATTATGATGTCCATGCATGCGATAAGGGTAAAGTCAAGCTCAAACTGTAAAGCCAAGGCTTCACCTGTTGTTCTTCTTGAGGTATTCTTGCTTTCCTTTTTGTGTTGACACTTCATGGCATAGTTCCCGAATTCATGAAAATGGAAGCATTTAATTTTGGACAATTATTTCTTCTTTCCCCCTTGGCTAGACTCTAGTTTGGATTGAGATTTCTTCCCTCCCTTCTTTCCTTTTCCAACCAATGCAGATTTTTCTTTATCCTCACCCATGGATGAATTCCCATCTCTAGTATTTTGCCTTATTTCCTCTTGTACCAAATTGGACCATAAGAATTCCTAATGTGGTAGTTTCTCCCTCCTATTCACCAAATCTTGGTAGTTATGCCAGCTTTTGGGAAGGCCTAGAAGGGATAGGCTTACCAAGTCATCTTATGGAACATTAACACCAACCTCGCTAAGTTCATCAAGACATTGTGTGAACCTTCTCAAATACTACAGAATAGTGTCATTCTTTTGCATATTGATACTTCGAAGTTTATCCTTGAGTGTCAGCTTCATGTGGTCACTACTATTCTCAAACAACTATTTCATTGTTTTCTACATTGCGAACGAAGTTGATTTTCCATTGAGATTTGAGACAATGTGATCTCGTACTCCCTCCAATATTATTCTCCTCACCTTGGATACATCTTTCTTCCACTGAGTAAGGTTATGGGCATCAAATTTCGTTGCTTTTGCAACATATGTCTTGATGACAGATGTATTCTAGTCATCCATCATCATCTAATACCACATCCATGTGATCCTTCCATGCAATAAAATTAGAACTGCCTTCCAAGGCATACTCTAGCCTTAGTCCATTGAAGGCCATTTTCTCAACTCTGAATAGATCTTGCTGCACTGAACTCCAAATTTGAACCTCCTGAGAAACAACTTCAAAATTTATGCTCTAGTGTGAATCCTGCTATGTTACCATGTAGAAATTATGGTGTATATTTGCAACTACTCATGATTTTTTACTCAAAATCACAGACACAAACCTACTTTACTGCTCTACGGAAGTTAGTTCACAATTTATAACAAAAAAATCAAACACGCAATAAGAAATAACACACATGCACACAATATTTTTCCTGGGGAAAACAATCTGCTAAAAACCCCAATGCCTGCTTGCATTAATCTAATGAATAGAGATGTATTACAATTTATTTTCTCAACTGAGCACAACCTGCAAGTGAATAACCTATCTCTCTGCTCACTGAGAAGCTCTGACCTAGACTTAGTCAATTTCTACCTCTGCTTGAGCCCCTATTTCCTTATGCAATTCCTTGAGAAATTAGGCCCCTATTATTTAGGAATTTCTCCAAAATGGATTGTGAAATCCTAAGGTTGATCATCTGACTGCATGTGATGCCTGTACACTCATGACTAGTCTACAACGAATGTTATACTGCCTTGGAATCTCCACCACAGTTGGGGAATGTGAATTCTCTACATGCACTAGCTATTTTGGGTTGATTGATTAATTAATTTGATGATCATTGAGTTTGACTGAAGTCCCACTGCACAACTGACCTTCAACTAGTTACTCCAATAGTTGGAACTAGTTTAATTAAAAGCAACTTGAGATAACTGACTTTGATTGCTACAAATTAGCAATCACACATGCTTAATTGAACTCTAACTCCTCCAAATCGAATTTACTGAGTAAACTAGGTGACACAAGCCATGTCACACAAGTTAACTGTATCCAAGTTGTCTGATGATGTGGAGATTTAAATTTTCTCAATTTAATTAAGGTAAAATCAAATCAAGAATTTCTTGTCGCATTTTGTAGATTCGATCAAGGGAACTACGGTTATGTTTTAATCCAAGGTTAATGGATTGGGGTTTATGAATGCTTCAGCATGTATATATATGTATTGTAACATTGAAAGGAACATAATGATAAATCAATCTGGTAGTCTCGGTTTTTGGATCCCAGGGAAAATCTTTGTGTATTTTCTTTGTGTTTCTCGCCATTGTATATTTTTTGTTTTTAAGATTTTGTTTACAGGTAATTTATGTACAGGGTTAAAACCTACATTTGGTATCAGAATTATTTTAGCTTCAAGGGGACGCCTTTGCTGCTGAGGGGTTTTGCTTGAGCCTGTGGTAGACCCTGTTCAATGGGAGATCTGTGGGATCAATTCTTGTGGTGAAAGAAGATGTTGAGAAATGGAAAGACAAAGATCGAGAAATTTAATGGTCAAAATTTTGAGTTGTGGAAGCTCAAGATGGAGGATTTGTTGGCGGGTAAAGATCAGTGGATCGCAGTAAATCCGGGTACTAAACCAATGAAAATTTCAACAGAAGATTGGACAAAGTTGGATCGGACGAAAAAGATCACAATACAGTTGTGTATCTCAAATTCAGTATCGTTGAATGTATCAGTGGAAGCTACGACGAAGGGTTTGTGTGTCAAGTTAGGGACTTTGTACCAACCTAAGTCTCTGGTGAACAAATTTTCCATGTGGAAAAAAGTTGTATAACCTAAGGATGAAGGATGGAAAGTCGATGACAGAGCATCTAAACGCCTTTAATAATGTGGTAAGCCAGTTGTTAATTGTTGATATAAAACTTTCAGATGAAGATAAGTGCATCAGGTTGTCGTGTTCTCTACCAGATTTGTGGGATAGTCTGGTTGTTACTATAGGTAGCAATACAAATACCTTAAAGTTTGATGAAAGAGTCTCATCCTTATTGTTGAAGGAGATGAGACAGAAAAATATGGAGAGCCATAATGGAGATGCCTTATTTGTACAAGGATGGTCCCAAAATAGAAATAAAAGTAAGTCCTCGAGTGGGAGATGTAAATCTAGAGGGAGACCTAAATCTCTAGGAAAACCTGTAAATGTATGTTGGAAATGCGGAAAGGAATGTCGCTTCAAAAAGGACTGTAAATCTAAAGCTCCTAAGAAAGGAAAGGGATTTGATGACCCTCCTTCTGCAAAGGCAAAAACAACCTCATATGAAGGTGGGGATGTGTACTTGGCTTCTTATTCAAGTACACATGTAGATCATGAGGCATGGTTGATTGACTGAGGTGTATCCTTCGACTTCACTCTCAATAGGGAGTGGTGTAGGTTTTAACCTTGTTAGAGCCTAGATTTGCCTCAGGCTGAAAAGGCAAGGTTCTAGATCCACATCAAACCACGCTCAGTCTGGTAGCTAGCCCTACCAGAACAGGAGAGGGCTCTCTCTGGGTCACACTCAGTAAAAATAAACAATAGGGTCTGAGATGACTCAAAATGAATGTTGATTTTAGGCTAGTAAATGGATATGAAAGAGGTAATTTGTTGAATGACTGAATTTTCTGGGCTGTATGGGACCAAAGGACAGCCTGAGCTGAGAAATTAAATCAAAGATACAGAATATTTCGTGAGGCAAGATAGGCAGGAGTTTTAGCAATCAAACTAAGATAATATGGAGTGAAAAAGACTGTTGAGAAGCTGAAAAGGGCATACACATGAATCCTTTTCAGACAGAAGAACACACACAAAGTATGAATGCTTTTCCAAGGCAGAGCAGTAAACTGGATTCTACCTCTGTCACTTAACAACATTCAACTAGAAATGATTATGAATGGACGGTAAAACATAACAAAATACATATGCAACAGAAAGAGGAAACAAATGCTAAACTCATACCACATGAATCTCATGAATCAGAGCTGCATCTTTTCATTAATTCTCTGCTAAAACTGTACAATGAAAGCGCTGGGTTTTTCCTTCACACTGCTCCCAGGAACTCCAACCCTCTACAAATGATTTTCAATACAATAAATAGACCCAATCTGTGGAAACAGATCGACCAAAAAATAAGGGACTGTTTAATCATCCTTAACAGACTGAAGATGAAGAGCCAGCCATCTGTTCTGAACAGGAACAGCGTTACATTTTTTACTCAAATTTGTTGATGACCAATAGAGAGGCGGAAACTGTAGCTGTAAATCCCTTGGGGTCGCAACTGAAGAAAAAAAAAGAAATCCGTTTCCTATCTTTCGGCATCTGCTCTCGGGGTGTGTCATCTACATAGGACTTTCCCTCAGATATTAGTTTCTCAGCCCTCTCCATTAACTGCGGTATATGTGGGTCTTTTTCCTTTAATACCGAGTGTATCCAAATCATTACTCTCTTTAGCAGGATTCGTGTCATCAAAGCGTATGATTAAGCGCCCTTTATACCTCTGAGCAAAGTATTGGTTTAAAAGATCAGCCTTTGCGTGCCCAATATGGAGATAACCACGTGGCTCAGGAGGGAAACGTGTCTTTGAAGCTCTGTGCGCCGGCATATCCCAGTCAGGCAAATGTTTATGAGAATAGCCAGATGAAACCTTTGGCAAAACCTTTGGCATCAAACCTTGAGAAATGGCAATTTGAAGACAAAAGCTCAGACGAAGTATAATCAACAATTTCTCCATCCAAATACCCTTCTCCATTCGGCCCGTCAACCTGTTGAGCTACCAAGAGATCATTCCATTTTGTTCTATAGGAATTTCGATGCAGAGTCTGGCCCAGCACTCCATGAACTTGTGATGAAAGGACAGCCTTCTCCATTTCCACAGACAAATGAAATAAAGCATCATTATCAGACCTCAGGTCAGGAATCGGCAAAAACATGAATCTCTGCTATGTCCTTCAGATAAACACTGTAGTGATCAGATGGCAAGAACTGGTAGGATTGATAGTTATCATCGGATATAATGATTTCACCATCTAACGACCTGTAATTCTCTCCTTGTTTAAGCGGAATAACTGCATCGTCCACTTCAATGTTTTGTAAAAATTCGGACCCATTATGGCTCAAGTCTGATCCTTCTGCTGCATGTAATATGAGTCTATGACCCCAGAAGAAAATTCAAAGAGCCTTTATGCATGTTCTTTGTTGGACTGTGGATTCCACCATCCCTACTAACTTTATGTTTCATGTGGAAAGTTTTGTCTGGCAAAAACATGCGCATTATTGGAAATTTGGGCAATGGAGGAGGTTTTTGGCAATTTTTTGGCATCCTGGCTGTGTGCGCCACGCGCCCCATGTGCGCCGCGCGCCCCATGTGCGCCGCGCACATGTAAATTAACACTGCGTGGAGGCGCCCAATGCACTGCGCTCCTCCAGTGCGCCGCGCCACCTGCTCGATGCGCCGCGCAGGCCAAGTTTCCTCCAACTTCACCCAAATTGCACACTAACTCAACCAATTTACTTTGAGTGGCTTCTCTTTGGTCTTGGCATGCAAAACATAAATAATGTGGCGATGTTGTATCAGATTTGAAATGGCAGCACGTGCACGTTCTCCATGAAGCTGTACAAAAACAATGTTAGTTGCATCACATGCTTGTTCAATCTCATTGGCATCCTCTCCCACAAAAACTCCCACAGGCTCCGCTCCATTCTCCCTTGCAGCCCTTGAAATTTCTTTTGCAACATTTAGTGACACTAATATCTTTGACTTGGGCCATAGAATTACCCCTATGAACTTGGCATCTGCTTCAGCGGCAAGAACTGCATCATGGACAGTGGTAATCCCACACAACTTTACTAGAGGAACAGATTCATCAGAATCTACAGCTGAGTCCAGTGAAGAAAACATGCCTACTGAAGAATCTGTACCAGCATGTAAATGCATACATATTGTCTTATCATTGACACTGGACATTTTCTTTGATGCTATTGACTTCTTCCAGCCAAAACCTAGCAGCATGGCACCAATACTTATTGCAGCGATTGATCCATCTATATACTCTGACAAGTTAGAACATGCATTGTCAGTGATCATAGAAATAGAATGGTTTTCTCACTAAGTTTTTGAGCCTGAATGATGACATTTTTATTGATTTTTTGCAGGGATGGTGGCATGTTTTTACCAAGGAAGATCAGGGTTGCCCCTGGAGAATTCAATAACTAAAGAACCTTTGAAAATGTTACAAAAGACAAAATGTTGACTTTTCTTCAAAACAGAGTTTTGAAGAACAGTCATAATCCATCCATATGATGATGAAAATCTTTGAAATAAAAACTTATTAAGAACCTCCCTCATGAGTCCGTTGGCATTATTAGACATTGTTGAAGACCAAATTGACTAACCCTGGACCTAATGATTGAAATGACTCTTGTGATCTAGAAACTGAAACAGGACTGTAAGTGACTTTAAAACTTGATTTTGATGAACAGACCTGAACCAGCATGGATAAGGCATGAGGGGTAATGAATGACAAGACCCTTCCATTACATTTATGGCATGCTCCTAGCGGAATGCAACTGAGTGAATCGAGCGAGACACCTAAAAATGAAATGCAAAAAGAGAAATGATCTCTGACGGAGGGATGTAAAGACCGACTCTAACATTGGAAAGTTTTGTCTAGCAAAAACATGCGCATTATTGGCAATTTGGGCGATGGAGGAGGTTTTCGGCAATTTTTTGGCACCACGCAGCACGCCCAGTGCGCCGCGCAGCACGCCCAATGCGCCGCATGCACCATGTGCGCCGCGCCACCTGCTCGATGCGCCGCGCAGGCCAAGTTTCCTCCAACTTCACCCTAATTCCACACTAACTCAACCAATTTACTTTGAGTGGCTTCTCTTTGGTCTTGGCATGCAAAACATAAATAATGTGGCGATGCTGTATTAGATTTGAAATGGCAGCACGTGCACGTTTTCCATGAAGCTGTACAAAAACAATGTTAGTTGCATCACATGCTTGTTCAATCTCATTGGCATCCTCTCCCACAAAAACTCCCACAGGTTCCGCTCCATGCTCCCTTGCAGCCCTTGAAATTTCTTTTGCAACATTTAGTGACACTAATCTCTTTGACTTGGGCCATAGAATTACCCCTATGAACTTGGCATCTGCTTCAGCGGCAAGAACTGCATCATGGACAGTGGTAATCCCACACATCTTTACCAGAGGAACAGATTCATCAGAATCTACAGCTGAGTCCAGTGAAGAAAACATGCCTACTGAAGAATCTCTACCAGCATGTAAATGCATACATATTGTCTTATCATTGACACTGGACATCTTCTTTGATGCTATTGACTTCTTCCAGCCAAAACCTAGCAGCAGGGCACCAATACTTATTGCAGCGATTGATCCATCTATATACTCTGACAAGTTAGAACATGCATTGTCGGTGATCATAGAAATAGAATGGTTTTCTCACTGAGTTTTTGAGCCTGAATGATGACATTTTTCTTGATTTTTTGCAGGGATGGTGGCATGTTTTGACCAAGGAAGATCAGGGCTGCGCCTAGAGAATTCAATAACTGAAGAACCTTTGAAAATGTTACAAAAGACAAAATGTTGAATTTTCTTCAAAACAGAGTTTTGAAGAACAGTCATAATCCATCCATATGATGATGAAAATCTTTGAAATAACAACTTATTAAGAACCTCCCTCATGAGTCTGCTAGCATTATTAGACATTGTTGAAGACCAAATTGACTAACCCTAGACCTAATGACTGAAATGACTCTTGTGATCTAGAAACTGAAACAGGACTGTAAGTGACTTTAAAACTTGATTTTGATGAACAGACCTGAGCCAGCATGGATAAGGCATGAGGGGTAATGAATGACAAGACCCTTCCGTCAGATTTATGGCATGCTCCTAGTGGAATGCAACTGAGTGAATCGAGCGAGACACCTAGAAATGAAATGCAAAAAGATAAATGATCTCTAATGGAGGCATGTAAAGACCGACTCTAACAAACCCCGTACAAAAATTACCTGCATATGAATTCTAAAACACATAAAATAAACAATGCGAGAGCATAACACATAAAACACATATACATAGAGATTTCCCCTGGATCCCAAAACCAGGACTACCAGCTTTATTTTTCATTATGTTCCTTTCAATGTTACAATACATATTTATACATGCCGAAGCATCCAATACCATGGACCAAAAACCATCGCGTCCAAAAACATGTGCGAAAATCATGCACAAAACCATAGGTGGGTCCGCCCAACCTAACATAGGGTCCAAAACCAAAATTTTCTGGAGCGCTGCCCCGGACCCCATAAAGTGGGGTTACGGGTACACATCAAACCCCCTATTAACTATGTGGAAAGACTATAACACAACCCAACATCCTCCCACTTGTTGTTTTCTTTCCACATGGGGCCACAAGAGAGCTTAGTCATTTTTCCAGCCCTGAAACGCCCATTGTCTCTCTACACCAAGAGAACTTCTTAGAGCTCACAGATTTTGTCAATGCATCTGCAGTATTCTTCAAAGTGTCCACCTTTACCAGCAACACCTTTTTGTCTTCTATCATATCCCTCATAAATTGATACTGAAAATCAATGTGCTTTGTCTTTGAATGATATGCAGGGTTCTTTGCCAAGAAAATTGCACTTTGGCTATCATAGTCTACCCTTATAGCTTCCTGTACTAACCCCATACTTGAACACAATCTCTGCAACCAAACTGCTTCCTTGCTTGCATGAGTGGTTGCCATGTATTCTGCCTCTGTAGTTGATAGTGCCACTACAGATTGTTTCTTACTCATCCAACTGACTGCACCTCTAAATAGGTTAAACACATACCCACTTGTAGATCTTCTCTGATCCATATCTCCAGCCCCGTCAGCATCAACAAAGCCACGAATATCCAACACTCTATCCAATCATGGTCTTCCTTGGTAGAACAAACCATAATCACTAGTGCCGCGCAAATACCTGAAAACCCACTTCACTATTGTCCAATGCTCCTTTCTTGGTTTTGACATAAACCTACTCAATACTCCCACTACAAGTGCAATGTCTGGTCTAGTACAGACCATTGCATACATCAGGCTACCAACTGCACTTGCATATGGAACACGGGACATGTCCTCTTCCTCTTCTTGTGTCTTGGGACACTGTTCAGTAGATAACCTCACACCTACATGAATAGGAACCTTCACCGGTTTACTATACTGCATATTAAACCTCTGTAGTATTGTCTCGACATACTTCCTCTGGTTTAACTAGAGCTTCATCTTTGCCCGATCACTTTTAATTTCCATGCCCAAAACATAGTTTGCAGCACCAAGATCTTTCATTTCGAATTTGGAGGACAATTGGGTCTTCAAATCCTGGATAATTTCTTTGTCATTTCAAACCAGCAACATATCATCCACATACAAGACCAGATAAATAACACGGTCACCAATTAATTTAAAATACACACAGTGATCTGCTTTGCTTCTGGTGAAGCCAAGTCCCCATATAAATGTATCAAATTTCTGACACCACATCCTTGGAGACTGTTTTAATCCATACAGAGACTTCTTTAACATGCATACCAGTTCTTTCTTACCCTTCACCGCAAAGCCTTCAGGTTGCTTCATGTATATTCCTCTTCCAGATCCCCGTGAATAAATGTTGTCTTCACATCCATCTGTTCTACCTCAAAATCAAAGGCAACAGCAACAAATAAAAATAATCTAATAGAAGTTACCTTGGCAACAGGAGAAAAAATATCACCAAAATCAATTCCCGGCACCTGGGAATAACCTTTTGCTACCAACCGAGCTTTGTATTTCTCCACCTTTCCTTCTGCACTTGTCTTCTTCTTGAACACCCATTTGCTGCCTATGGGTTTCCTTCCAACCGGCAACTCCACGAAATCCCAAACCTCATTTTTGTGCAAAGATGCCATTTCATCAACCATGGCCTCTTTCAAGAGTTTTCCATCCTCTGAATCCATTGCTTCCTTCACAGTTCTGGGATCATCATCAGTAACAGACAAAGCAAAATTTGAACAGAAAGCAGATGGACTATACCTTTCTGGCTGCCTTCTTTCTCGAACTGATCTTCTCACAGTCAGAGTTTGTGGCTCTTCATCTTCTGATTCCTCCTCTGCTGTAGAGTCTGATTCTTCCTCCTTTAGCTCAAACTCTATCTTCTCAGGTTCCTTTGGTTGGACTTCATGTTTAATAACATCTTTTACCTCTTTGAACACCACATCTCGACTGTACAAAACCTTCCGTGTGACTGGGTTCCAAAGCTTATAACCTTTTAAACCATCCTTATACCCAATAAAGATGCACTTTTCAGATTTACTATCCAACTTGGTTCATTTCTCCTTTGGAACATGTACATATGCATCACATCCAAATACCCTCGGATGTGAAATAGAGGGTTTCTTACCAGTCCATACCTCTTGTGGAGTCTTATCCTCCAACGCTGATGAAGGTGACCTGTTGACCAGGTAACATGCAGTATCAACCGCCTCTGCCCAAAATTCTTGTCCTAACCCGACACCACTGAGCATACTTCTTGCCCTTTCCATCAACGTCTTATTCATTCTTTTTGCAACTCCATTTTGCTGAGGTGTATATGGAGTAGTCTTCTGTCGTGCTATACCACACTTCTTACAGAATTCTTCAAATTCCTTGTTGCAAAACTCTCCACCATTATCTGTCCTCAGCACCTTTATCTTCTTCTCTGTCTAATTTTCCATGAGAGTCTTAAATTCTTTAAACCTGTCAAAGGCTTTAGATTTCTTCTTAAGGAAATATATCCATGTATTCCTTGAGAAGTCATCTATAAATGATACATAGTACACAGATTTACCCAGTGATGGAACCTTCACAAGTCCAAACACATCACTGTGCACAAGTTCTAATATTTGTTTCGCCCTCTTACTACCAAAGGGGAAACTCACCCTATTTTGCTTCCCATATACACAATTTTCACAGAAATCAAAATCCAGAGAACTATTACTCATACCTTCTACCATACCTTTACCATGAAGTATTTGAAGGCCCTTCTCTCCAATATGTCCAAGCCTTTGATGCCACAACATGGTCTTCTCTCCAGAGACCACTAGATTTTCTGCTCCACTTTCAGGAACCATAGAACTATTGCACCCATCAATAACAGTGCTACCTTGCTGCTTGTACAAAGTTCCAATCCAAACTCCCCGCATCAATACTAGTGCTCCCCAAACCATCTTGCAGGTATCCTTCTCGAACACTGTTTTTACACCTGTATCATCCAACTTGCTTACAGAAATCAGATTTCTGGCCAATGCAGGAATATGCAGAACACCTCGAAGTGTTCTAACTCTTCCACCTTGCAATTTCAACTTTACTTTTCTGTGACCAATGATTTTAGCCTTCCTATCATCCCCTAAGAAGACATCACCACCATTGTATTTCTCATACTCGCAGAACCACTCTCTATGGGGAGTAAAGTGAAATGATGCACCTGAGTCAATCAACCATGCCTCATGATCTACATGTGTACTTGAAGAAGCCAAGTACACATCCCCACCTTCATCTGAGGTGGTTTTCGCCTCTGCAGAAGGAGCATCATCAGATCCCTTTCCTTTGTCAGGAGCTTTAGATTTACAGTCCCTTTTGAAGTGCCCTTCCTTTCCGCATTTCCAGCACACCACCTTTACAAGTTTTCCTGGAGATTTAGATCTCCCTCTAGATTTAGATCTCCACTCGATGACTTATTTTTGTTTCTGTTCTGGGACCGTCCTCGTACAGAAAAGGCATCACCATTTTGGTTTTCCATATTTTTCCGTCTCATCTCCTCCGTCAGCAAGGCTGAGACTATTTCATCAAACTGCAATGCAGTTTCATTGCTACCTATTGCAATAACCAGACTATCCCACGAATCTGGTAGAGAACACAACAAACTAATGCACTTATCTTCATCTGAAATTTTAATATCAACAGACGCTCACTGATTTACCACAGTATTAAATGCGTTCAGATGCTCTGTCACCGAGTCTCCATCTTTCATCCTCAGGTTATACAGCTTTTTTCACAGGAACAGGTTATTCACCAAAGACTTAGATTTGTACAAAGTCCCTAACTTGTCCCACAAAGACTTTGTCGTAGCTTCCTCGGATACATTCAGCAATACTGAATTTGAGACACACAATCGTATTGTGCTCTTTGCCTTCCGATCCAACTTTTTCCATTCTTCATCAGACACTCCCATTGGTTTAGTACCTGGATCTACTGCGATCCACTGATCTTTATCCACCAATAGATCCTCCATCTTGAGTTTCCACAACTCAAAAGTCTGACCATTAAATTTCTCGATCTCTATCTTTCCACTGCTTGCCATCTTCTTTCACCAACAAAATCGATCTCGCAGATCTCCCACTGAACAGGGTCTACCACATGCCCGAGCGAAACCCCTCAGTAACAAAGGCGTCCCCTTGAAGCCAAAACTGCTCTGATACCAAATGTAGGTTTTAACCCCATACAGAAATTACCTGCATATGAATTCTAAAACACATAAAAGAAACAATGCGAGAGCATAACACATAAAACACATATACACAGAGATTTTCCCCTGGATCCCAAAACCAAGACTACCAACTTGATTTTTCATTATGTTCCTTTCAATGTTACAATACATAGTTATACATGCCAAAGCATCCAATACGATGGACAGAAAACCATCACGTCCAAAACCATGGACCAAAAACCATCGCATCCAAAAACATGTGCGAAAATCATGCACAAAACCATAGGTGGGTCCGCCCAACCTAACATAGGGTCCAAAACCAAAATTTTCCGGGGCGCTGCCCCGGACCCCATAAAGTGTGGTTACAGGTACACCTCAAACCCCCTGTTAACTACGTGGAAAGAATATAACACAACCCAGCAAGTGGTTCTGCAAATCTGAGAAATATGATGGTGGTGATGTCTTCTTAGGGGATGACAGGAAGGTTAGAATCGTCAGACGCGGAAAAGTCAAGTTGAAGTTGCGAGGTGGAAGGATTAGAACACTTCCAAGTGTTCTGCATATTCTTAAATTCGCCAAAAAACTGATTTCTGTAAGCAAGATGGATGATGTAGGTGTAAAAATAGTGTTCGAGAAAGATACCTTCAAGATGGTTTGAGGAGCATTGGTATTGATGTGGGGAGTTCGGATTGGAACTATGTACAAGCTTCTAGGTAGTACTGTTATTGATGGGTGCAACGGTTTTGTGGTTCCTAAAAGTCGAGCAGAAAATTTAGTGGTCTCTGGAGAAAAGACCATGATATGACATCAAGGGCTTGGACATATTGGAGAGAAGGGCCTTTGAATACTTCATGATAATGGTATGGTAGAAGGTATGTCTAATTGCTCTCTTGATTTCGATTTATGTGAACATTTTGTATATGGGAAATAGAATCGGGTGAGTTTCCCCTCTGGTTCTAAGAGGGCGAAAGGTATATTAGATTTTGTGCATAGTGATGTATTTGGACCTGTGTCGGTTCCATCACTGGGTAAGTTTGTGTATTATATATCATTATAGACGACTTCTCAAGGAATACATGGATATATTTCTTCAGGAAGAAATTTGAATTCTTTGATAGGTTTAAAGAATTTAAGGCTCTCGTGGAAAAGTAGACAGAGAACAAGATAAAGGTGTTGAGGATAGATAATGGTGGAGAGTTCTGCACGAAGGAATTTGAAGAGTTCTGTAAGAAGTGTGGTATAACACAACAGAAGACTAATCCATACACACTTAAGCAAAACTAAGTTGTTGAAAGAATGAATAGGACGTTGATGGAAAAGGAAAGAAGCATGCTCAGTGGTGTTGGGTTAGGACAGGAATTCTGGGTAGAGGCGGTGGAGACTGCATGTTACCTGGTTAATATATCACCTTCATCGGCGTTGGAGGATAAATCTCCACATGAGGTATGGATTGGTAAGAAACCATCTCTTTCACGTGTGAGGGGTATTTGGATGTGATGCATATGTACATGTTCAAAAGGAGAAAAGAACAAAGTTGGATAGTAAATTTGAAAGGTGCATCTTTATTGGGTATAAGGAGGGTTTAAAAGGTTATAAGCATTGGAACCCAGAAACAAGGAAGGTTGTGTACAACCAAGATGTGGTGTTTAGAGAGGTGAAATATGTTATTAAACATGAAGTCTTACCAATAGAACCTGAGAAGATAGAGTTTGAGCTAAAGGAGGAAGAATCAGAGTCAACAACAGAACTTGAATCAAAAGATGAAGAGCCACAAACTCCAGTAGTGAGAAGATCAGTTCGAGAAAGAAGGCAGACAGAAAGGTATAGTCCATCTGCTTTCTGTTCAAATTTTGTGTTATCTATTACTGATGATGATCCCAGAATTGTCAGGAAGGCAGTAGATTTAGAAGATGGAAAACTTTGGAAAGAGGCCATGGTTGATGAAATGGAATCTCCGGACAAAAATTAGGGTTGGGATCTCGTGGAGTTGTCCGCTGGAAGGAAACCCATTGGAAGCAAATGGGTGTTTAAGAAGAAGATGAATGCAGAAGGCAAGTTGGAGAAATACAAAGCTCGGTTGGTAGCAAAAGGTTATTCCCAGGTGTCGGGAATTTATTTTGGTGATATTTTTTCTCCTGTTGCCAAGGTAGCTTCTATTAGATTATTTTTATTTGTTGCTGCTACTTTTGATTTGAGTAGAACAGATGGATGTGAAGACAACATTTCTTCACGGGGATCTGGAAGAAGCGATCTACATGAAGCAACCCGAAGGCTTTGCGGTGAAGGGAAAGAAAAAATAGGTATGCAGGTTAAAAAAGTCTTTGTATGGGTTAAAATAGTCACCAAGGATATGGTATCAGAAATTTGATACATTTATACGGGTACTTGGCTTCACCAGAAGCAAAGAGGATCACTATGTGTATTTTAAATTAATTGGTGACTGTGTTATTTATCTGGTCTTGTATGTGGATAATATGTTGCTGATTGGAAATGATACAGAAATTATCCAGGATTTGAAGACCCAATTATCCTCCAAATTCGACATGAAGGATCTTGGTGTTGCAAACTATATTTTGGACATGGAAATTAAACACGATCAGGCAAAGAGGAAGCTCTGGTTAAACCAAAGGAAGTATTTAAATAATGAATCCATACAGGTGAGGATAGTTTTAGATAGAGGAGGAATGACCTGTTGTAGAGTTTTATGAACCCAACGTTTCGGACTACCAAGTGAGTCCATCATCAGGGGAGAATGCGTCAATAGATATTCTTAAAATCATAATGATGTATCCAAGAGCTATAATTAGGGTATATATATAAGTTATTAAACAAAAGAAATAAGAAAATAGGTCGGCTCTTATCTTTTTATTTAATTAATTAATTAAATTATTTTATTATTATTATTATTATTATTATTTAATTAATATGCAGGATAGTAAATCAGTGAAGGTTCCTATTCCTGTAGGTGTAAAGCTATATGTTGAATAATGTCCCAAGACACAAGAAGAGGAAGAGGACATGTCCCATGTTCCATACACAAGTGCAGTCGGTAGCCTAATGTATGCAATGGTTTGTACTAGATGAGACATTGCACATGCAGTGGAAGTATTGAGAAAGTTTATGTCAAAACCAGGGAAGGAGCAATGGACAACAGTGAAGTGGGTTTTTTAGGTATTTGCGTGGCACTAGTGATTATGGTGTGTGCTACCAAGGAAGACTAGGATTGGATAGAGTTTTGGACATCCATGCTTTTCTTGATGCAGACTGGGCTGGAGATCTGTATCGGGAAAGTTCTACAAGTGGGTATGTGTTTAACTTATTTGGAGGTGTAGTCAGTTGGATGAGCAAGAGATAGTATGTAGTTTCACTTTCAACTACAGAGGTGGAATACATGGCAGCCACCCATGCAAGCAAGGAAGACATTTGGTTGCAGAGAGTGTGTTCAAGTATGGGGTTAGTACATCAAGCTATAAGGATAGACTATGACAGCCAAAATGCAATTTTCTTGGCAAAGAACCCTACTTATAATTCAAAGACAAAGCACATTGATGTTCAGTATCAATTTGTGAGGGATATGGTTGAGGACAAAAAGGTGTTGCTGGTAAAGGTGGACACTTTGAAGAATGTTGCAGATGCATTGACGAAGTCTGTGAGCACTAAGAAGTTTTCTTGGTGTAGAGAAACAATGGGTGTTGCAGGGTTGGACCAATGACTAAGCTCTCTTGTGACCCCCTGTGTGGAAAAGAAAACAACAAGTGGGAGAATGTTGGGTGTTTGTTATATTCTTTCCACGACTAGTTGCACGTGTGGGGGGGGATGGGGCACAACCCTCCTTGTTGGGGGGTTTTAGGGGGGCGGTAGCCCCCCTGTATCGAGTCCAGGAAGTGCCCTGGAATTTTTTTTTTTGGACCCTATATTAGGTTGGCAAAACTATCTATGGTTTTGTGCATGGGTTTGCACACAGTTTTGGGCATGATGGTGTTCTGCCCATGGTATTTTGTAGATCAAGTAAAGGCAACTATGGTCATGTTCTAATCCAGGGTTAATGGATTGGAGTTTATGAATGCTTCGACATGTATATATATGTATTGTAACATTGAAAGGAACATAATGAAAAATCAATCTGGTAGTCCCGGTTTCGGGATCCAAGGGAAAATCTTTGCGTATTTGTTGTGTTTCTCGCCATTGCATCTTTTATGTTTATAAGATTTCTTTTGTAGGTAATTTCTGTATGAGGTTAAAACCTACATTTTTTTTGTGTTGCTCATGCTTGGCCTTAAATTTCTCCCGTGACTTTTGCAGTGTTTCTTGTACCTGTAGATGGATTTGCCTGATCTTCTCTATCAAATTTTAAACCCTCAAAGCATCTCATGTAAGACCTTCCCTCGCTCCTCCTTATTTCCCATATGCAATATCCAAAGGTGAAGGTGGAAAATATCCAAAACAAGTCTCAAACGGGGACTTTCCTGTAGAAGTGTGGACAACTCTATTGTAATAATGTTGTATATATACCATATTTTCATCCTAGGTCTTCGAACACTTCTAGTTGCATCCCCTCAGAAGTTGCACCAAAGTCTTGTTGACTACTTTTATCTGCCCATCCGTCTGTGGATGGAATGTTGTAGACCTCTTCAACTTTGTGGCCATCTTCTCCCACAATGTACTCTAGAATGCGCTGAGAAATCTTGTATCCCTATCTAAAATGATGCTCCTTGGTATCCCAAAGTGCATCTAGATTCGTCCAAAGAACAAGTTTGTTGCTTCTTTCCCATTGATGGTCTTTTTACAGGGCATCAGAACACACATCTTGTTGAACCTGTCAACCATCACGAATAGGTAGTCATGTCCCTTCCTGGTTGTCAGTAAACCTCCCACAAAGTCCATGGAAATGCTTTCCCAAGGACAAGTAAGTATAGGTAAGGGATGATATAGACCTTGTTTCCTGTTGTTATGCTTGTTGGTACAACAAAGCATGCATCCTCTTATGAACCTAGCTACATGCTCTTGGAACTTGGGCAAATACACATACATGTGCAAGTTAGCCACAATCTTCCCTACACCAAAGTGCCCTGCAACATTCGAGGTGTGAGCCTCTCTGATCAGCTAGAATCACTAACCTTTAGGAACACATAGCTTATCTAGCTTGTAGAGTAACCCATCCTAGAAATGGTAGTCAATCGTCTATCGCCATCGTGCAAATGACTATGACTCCGCAACTCTTGATACACCTCCGTGAAGTCCTCATCTTCTGAATATGCCTCTTTGTATGCATCATCGTGAATGGCTATATGTGCATAAGAGTCCCCAAAGTTGTGATATTTGATGTGGGTGGCCTTGAAAGAATGCCATCCAACTTGTTTGTGCTTCCCTTCTTATACCTTATCACCAAATGAAACTGTTGCAAACACCCCCATCCACTTGTAATGCCTAGTATGTTGTAGCTTACTCTGGACCTGCAAGTACCATAATAGTTGGTGATATATTTGTATTATTGTCTCCTTTCCCATAAAATAGTGCTTCCACTTCTTCACAACTTGCACCATGGCATAGAGCTCCTTGTCGTAGGTAGGGTATTTAAGGACTGCCCCATAAAATAGTTCAAAATGGTAGCATACAAGCATTCCTCCCTGCATCAAGACAACTCCCATAACATACCTACTCACATATGTATCCACTTCAAAGGGTCGTTGCAAGTTTGGTAATGCCATAATTGGTGCTTGGATGATCTTCTTCTTTAGCTCTTCGAAATCCCTTTGCCAACCTTTTCCCCATTGGAAACTCTTGCCACTTGCTGTTATACCATGGAACGATGTTACTACTGCTGAAAATGAGGCTATGAACTTCCTTAAGTACTGTGTTGCCCCAATGAAACTCTTGATCTCAGAAAAATTAGTATGCACTAGCCATTTCATGATTACCTCCATCTTAGAAGGATCTATCTTCAGTTCTCCTCCACTTATCAAATACCCCAAATACACCAAATATTGTTGCACAAACTCACACTTGTTGATATTTGTTAGCAGTTGGTGCTTCTTCAATGTTTCCAGCACCTACGTCAAATGTGACATATGCTCCTCCCAGGTCACACTATATACTAGTATATCATCCAAATAGACAATAATAAATGAATCTTCAAAATGGTGTAGTACATCATTCATTAATCTCATAAATGTAGTTAGTGCATTACATAGGCCAAATTGCATGATTAACCACTCATAGAAACATTTCAGTTTTGAAGGTGATCTTCCATGTATCTTCTTCTTTGACTCAAACCTGGTGATATGCAGACTTCACGTCCAACTTGGTGAAGTATTTTTCTTGTTGCAATTGATCTAGCAGATCATTTATCCTAGGTAGGGGGTATCTGTTCTTGGGTGTGATTTTGTTCAACTCCCTGTAATCTATACACATCCGCCAAGTCTCATCCTTCTTCGGCACAATGATGATGGGTGACCCACATCGTGATGTACTCACTCAAATGACACCCTATTCCAATAGTTGCTGCAATCGTTTATTTATCTCACTTGCTTCTATAACAGACTGCCTGTACAACCCAATATTTGGTAATGGGGATTCTGGCAATATTTGGATCTCATGCTCCACTTCTCTCTTAGGTGGTAACCCTTTAGGCTCTCAGAACACATCCTTGTATGCCACTAACAATTCCTCCAATTTTTGTTTATGTTTCTTAGTACTCCCCTCCAAGGATGCCTTGCCTCTTATTGACTCCTCTTCAGACTAACATTCTCTTAAAAACAATAAAACATACTTCTTACTGGAACTGATCAATTTCTTGACTTGGTTGGCACTTACTAGTGAGATTTTTTACTTGCCTTTGTGCGCGTTGATGATGAATGATTTTACATCCTTGATGAGTCGATACTATTTGACTCTCCTCATGAATATTGCATCACGCATGTACATGTATGGACTCCCAGACACAACTCCACATAAATCAAGGGGAACTACATCTAGGTCTACTTAATCAATAAAATCAACACTGGTAGAAAATATAATTTTACATTGTTTTGTTACCTTCAACTTTGCATCCTTATTTACCCATCCCAATGGATATGGGTTTGGATGATCATGAACTTCCATCCCCAACTTGTTAACCAGCTCTTTTGTAATGAGATTCACCTGCAATCTTGAGTCAAATAGAGCATCAGCCTTTATCTTCTTGACATGTATCTTTATATGGAAGAGTTTGGTCATTTCTTTCTCTTCATGTTGTTGAAGGCTACTCCGATTCACCTCCTTATGTATTGACGTACATACGGTATTCTCATCCACATCCAAGTTGCTTCAGCTTGGTTTCTCAAATCAGTGGCCATGAGGTTTTTCTTCTTGTTCTTCGAGTTTAGCTTTGGATGCAACTTTCAGTATTTTTCCTCTGTATGGCCATCAATGTTGCAATGGTTCTAGTGGTTTCTATGATCTTTGCACTAGTGTGTTGTGGTTGTCGTCTTCTTATCTTTTCCCCCTTTTTCTTCCTCTTCCCCTCCTTAGAAGCTTCTTATTGCTCCTTCTGCTTCGATCTACTTGATTGCACTCTCTTTAGGCCTATGTTCTCCAGGTACTGTACTTGTACACAAGCCTCATTCACTGATTTCAGCTTGAACAACATCACTTGCTCACACAGATGGTGGTGCAAACCCCTTAAATACTTGATCAGTACATATGGGTTCTTTGGACAGACACCCAACATTATAGCCATATTTTTGAATTTCTTGGTATACTCTTGCATGCTTTGGCCCAACTTTTGCCTGAAGTAATGTCATCGGATCCACTGGTCCTCCATGCACCCAATGGGATAAAACTGTGACTTAATGAGGATTTTGAAATCCTCCCAATTAGTCACTGGAGGTTCTCCCTCCATACTCAGGGTTTCCGTGTGGGTCTCCCACTAAGTCAATGCATGGCCCTCTAATTTTCAACTACATGAATGAGATATCTTTCCCTTCCTCAATATGATGGACACTGAAATAAAATTCCAGTTACTGCAACCAGTGGTTCAAATTTAGAGCGTTGATCTCATCATGGTATGGCTTGATATCAACTTTTGCTTCCATTTTAAATAGGGGTTATGATTGGTTCACGACACTCAAACTCGGTTGATCTTTTTTGGGTCCTTTCTTCGACTGGTTCTCAGTTTCTCCCCGATCTTCTAATCCCCGTTCTGATTTGTCTTCTACATTCAAACCCCCATCATCTCCAAATATCCCCAACTTGTTATTTAATGTCGCTATGAGGAGGCTTACATTGTGGTTAATATATACACTTGTTGTTTTGACCGTGTAAACCTCACCTCTACAATATCATGAAGTTTGTTTATAGATTTGTTGGCCATGATTAGGGTTTTACAACTTTCGACCTCGTCGATCTAGATCCCTACAATCTCCACAAAATACCCAAAGAAACCTTCTATGATCCATAGATTGCCATGGATATTCCACTAGATAGTTCACCACAACATATCTGATAATATTATATTAAAAATATGAGATTCTACATTATTACAATTTTCTTAAACTTTAATATCTATAGATTTAGCTATAATTAGTGCATGCATGCAAATGGAAATTATGCATAAAAGTAAAGAATGATAAAATAATCTCACACATATAATAAGACACGATATATGCTCTCTGGGAAACCCTTTCGGGAGAAAACCCAGCTAGAAAGTGAGGTCGCTTCCCTATCTTTCTCTGCCTTGAAATATAGATGTAGGTACAAAGAAGTAATGTTTGTGGCCTGTGGGCTGTTACAATGCACATATCCTCTCCGTGTGTTCTACCTGATACCTCTCCTGGCTATCTTTGCTCAACTATGGAACAAAATTCTCTCGAAAGAATGGAATGCATATTCCTCCTCGTGGCTCGGTTATAACACAACCCGAAAGCCTACTAGTGGTTAATTGACTACATCAACTCTTAATAGAGTTACAATGTAGACTCTTATGTAACACCCTACTCCCAAATTTACTCAAGTTAAAGGGGTCACTAGGGTAAACATGTGATTATAAGTTACTATGATCTACTTCAACTCCCCATGTACAGTTAAGGAAGTGGGACTGGGAAAGCAAAACCAAACTAACCTTCCACACATGCTACAAAACCTCTAGGAACCAACCAACCTTTCCAGGTGACCAACCTCTGAGCCAACTTAACATTTTATTAACATAAGGCCTCAGTCACTCCCATGACATGGGAATGCATGCGACTGGGACCCTCCAATCACTCTCACAGTAAGGGAATGCAAGTGATTGGGATCTTTTTCAACTAGTTCTGAGCTTGTGACCTTAGATTCAGTGCCACTTTTTCAGGGACAGGACTTAGGGCACTGCCCATAACTCCATGGAACTTCCAAAAATGAAAATTAACATCAAAACAATGGTATTAATACAAATACTTGAATAAGGACTTTATTGGACCCCTACTAGCCATGACAGGAATTTCATCAAACATGTCACAAATATGCATTCTACGTGTCATAACAACAGATCTGAGCATAGGGGTCTCATACTTATCTCAGAATCACTAAGAAGCATTGTTTCCTTATCACATTAGTTGTATTATCATCTATTATTTCATATATTCATTGTTCATTCATTTACAAGTCAAACATGATGAGAGTCATACATCATCACTGTCATAAAACATACTCATAACTAACATATAAACAACAGAAAGAATAAGGATACAACATCCATAGAATCTGCATATAAACCAATACATTTACACATGAAATACTAAGGAGAAAGAACTCTGATTAATGAATGCAAAAGCAAACTAGGTTTAGGACTTCCATGAACCACCAGACCATAGATTGGCTGAACCAAATCTTTCTTTCAGCCAATCACCCATGTGCCATATTCTAAACATGAATGTGGGATTCATAACCAAAAAAATAAACCAGAGCTTCCTGAGGCTACACCACCACACCCAGGATTTGCTATAATCTTCACCGGATCACTAGGCCCTAAACAAGCATGGATGCCACCAGCTTTCTCCACCTACACCGTGAGGAATTTTATTATCTCCTAGTCTCTAGGCTTTACCGCAATCCACAATCTAATTCAAGGATCACTAGGCCATAATCAAGACTCCACCCTCTAGGATTTGTTGTATATCTTGCCATTCATCAGCCAAGGATTCCTAGACCTTATTGAGGGCACCCACCTCTAGGCTTTACCATATATCCCGTCATTCACCGGTTGAGGATTCCTAGGCCTACCAAGGTAACACAAAATTCGACTTTACCGCAACCCACAGTTTGATTCAGGGGTTACTAGGCCAAGGCTTTACCACAATCCATAGTCTAGTTCAGGGATCACTAGGCCATGTGTTCTTTCTTTCAGAGATCCACCTCACTCAGTTTTGAATCCATCTGGAAATCCAACTCAACCAAAACATGAGAACCCCATCACATCATGGCTATCCGAAAATGGAAAGGCTAGGCTGAAAAACATTGTCACACCTAGAAAAACCCATTCCCATGACAACAAGAGAACCAAGAACACACATGCATAACCATGCATGCTAAATCTAGCAAGGAAATCACACATGCAAATTGATACCTGCAAATAATCCCGTTGTAGCTGCTAGATCCTGCTCTTTCTTGCTTGATATTTTCTTCCCCTTGCCTTCTTTTCTTTCCTTGATCCAATGCTGAAGTGCTCTAAGAAAAATCTAAGTGTACAAGAGTGAGAAAGAGAGAGAGATCCAAAATTGAACTGACAAAATACTATGAATTGATCCTCATAAGCCTCTTTATCAATGAGGCCTCTATTTTCTTCAATTTCCATTATTTTCCTTCATTTTCCTCCTTACATGTAACCTATTACCTTTCACCTTCCTTTTCTCCTATTTTCCATTTTTTCCATAAATAAAATGCCAATAAATGCCACTTTGCCTTTGCCATTGCTTTTTCCAATTTCCTTAGCCATTAATAAATCAAAGTGACACCCCACTAGGATATTTTTCCCACCATTCAGTTGGGAATATGTGTTTGATGACCTTGGTATTATATTTTTTTACATGGATTTTTAACCAAGGTTGTTACATAACCCTACCCCTTGGGGGAACACCGTCCTCGGTGTTCAATGACACCTGCAACTAGCAAGACTTCAGACAACCAAAAAATACTGTCCATGGAGGTTTATAACATAACTCGTTGCAATGTTTACAATGACCATTGCTAAAGATATGAAAATCATATGTTTCACTGGAGCTTTATAACATATCTCATTATCGTATTTACAATAATAACCACATATATGCTCATATACATTTGCTTCAACCAAAAAATAATCATACTATCTATGGAGTTTTATAAATCTAACTCAATACAATATCTACAATAACATACACATATATACATATGCACATTTGCTTAACCAACAAATAAAAGGATACGATTCCTACATCCACAAAAAGGGAATCCAGAGGCTCACACCTCCACCCTCAAAGTAATATCAGGATTCACCTCCTTCCCAGGAAGTCCAGAATCCACTACCAAAGTCAAAGTTGCATCCAATGTGCAACGTTACAATCTTGTGCCACTTGTCCTCTAAGTGAATAGTTACTGGCTCATTGTTCCAAGGCGCACTCCCAATCTGAACTTGATTCCATATGGCAATGATAAGGACCAAAACGAATACATTCCCTAGCCTTCCCTTATTTACTACACAGTCCCTCGGGAAATCTGGTCACCCACTTCCATGCAGTCACACACCTTCCAAGTTCTGCAGGCATCCCCTTCTCTGCTACACAGTCCCTCGAGTGACCCCTCCCCTGGAAAAGTTTCCTCACATCGAAAGTCCAAAAACCAAGGCATATCCCTGCTTCAAAACCATCATACCAGTCATAGCATGCCCATGGCAATCAATAGACACTATTGGGTACTAGTGTCCCACAATAGCCCTACTCCTGAAGTGCTTTACCAGCATACTATTGCATGTTCTAATTCTTTTCAATGACGCTGCTAATTCTTGCAGTGAATTTCAACCACCCAACTGAGCATGTTCATGCATTCATGTGCCAAGCACATAATTTCCATTAGAATTAAAATAGATTGAAATGAATTAAAATCATACCTCATTGGTGGCTCGTCAATAAGGAACAATTGCAATCATGTTTACTTCCTGTCATAAGTCAAACTAACTGTTTGATCAAATCATCATGTATTAAACATATCACATATGGTTAGCACAAAACACAACCATCGTAGTCAAAATCATAGATCACAAGCAACTATCGTAAATTAGATTCATAGATCACAAGTAATCATCATAAACCAGAATCATGGATCACATGCATAATTAAAACTGAAATAAAATATTGATTATTATCCTTTAATCGATCCTTAGCTTCTACCTTTATCATATGTCCTTTTCATACATACATCGGATCAGTTTCCATGTACATATACACATAGTGTGCATCACACACATACAATCACACACGACATACAACACCATACAATACATGCACCTACACCTGATGTACAACACAACACATGCACCCGACGTACAACAACACATACACCTGCATCCGGTGTACGACACAACACCTACACCTACACCCAGTGTATGACACAATACAATACATACACATACATCCGATGTACAACACAACACGATGCATAAACGTACATAGAGTACAACACAACAAATACACATGTCACGATACTACGACTACGCAATGCATAACATGCTCACAATACCACATGTGCACAATATAACATGTATGACATGCACACAATACCACATGTATAACATGTACACAGTACTACTTGTACACAGCACCACCTGCACAACATGTGCACAACGCCACATCTACACAACACCACCTACACAACATGTACATAGCACCACATGTACATAACACCACCTGTACAACGTGTACATAACACCATATGTACACAACACCGCATGCACGACATGTACACAACACCACATGCACTACATGTACACAACACCACCTGCACACATCACCCCATGTACAGCATGTACACGACACCAAATGCACACAACACCATATGAACATAACATTTAATATACAACATGTACATAGCACCATATGTACACAACACCATGTATCCAACATGTGCACATGATCTGAAATCACCCGTAGATGACCTTAGAGAAATAATGAAGGTATTACAGACTCAAGTGCTGGGGTGTGCCTATGTTATTTTATGCAACGGATCGATAAGATTGTGAAATACACAGACACTGAAACAGTAAGAGAAACACAGTAAGCAAAAACATAAAACACAACAAGCTTAATAAGGAGTTCACCCAATCCTCCTGGGCTACGTCTCCTGGTCCAGCCTTCAGTGGTGGCCTTTCTATTGTGTCTTAAAGCAGAGTTTTTACAATAGTGAGCTCAAATTGAGTCTCACGGAACAGATGATGATCAGTAGGATTGTACTTGGATTCCCCAAGTTTTTACAATACACAAACTCCCCTTACTGAATCTCAACCTCAACTGGTCTCAGTGGTATGAGTTCAATTTGGTACTCAATACCTGACAGATATACACAAAAGAGTTGCTTGAACCTCTCAAGCCTTCTCTGGAGTTCACAGACTCTCAGACTCTCTCTGTCTCTGTCTGCTCGATGTTGCCTTTGCTCTGCAGGTTAGCTCGGCTTCTCTCTTCTCTACAATTCACTTCTTTCTTGCCTTTCGACTTTCTGCTTCTCTTTCTCTACCTCTTCCTGCCGCCTTTTCTCTCTATTTGTTCCTGGCTTAAATCCAATCTGCTCCCTGACTGTTCGTTTCTGCTTCCCAGCTCTCTGGATCTCCTGCCTCTGCCCGCTAGAATTCCCCTTCTTTGCGTCATCATCACTATGTAACGCTTCACAGAGAGGTGGCCACTTGTTTCCTCACGAACTGAGTGTTAGTTCTCTTTGAATAGTCGTTATTTTCGTTGCTCCAAGATTGCCCGCAAAACTGATTCCTCTGCCAACTCATCGGTCATGCCAGACCTCAAATCTTATATGACTCAGCCTAATTCCCCGTCGAATCCAGTCATCCATCGGATCATTTCTCTGCCATTGATCTAGAGCCTCTAGATCCTACGGTCTCCGTCCAAATCACGGGGGTAAGTAGCATGACCTTTACCCGTGCGATGTGAGCGGTTTTCTCTCTCATTCGCTGGACGCGTGTCACTCAGTGTATGGCATCGGGCGAGACTCGGTCGAACCCACTTACCGCTTGAAGCCCTTATGATATCCTACCAGTTTTAGCGCAGGACTCGCCTTCTGACGGAATCAGCGATTTCCATATGGTTTTATGCTTTCCTCATGACCGAGCGCTTGGAGCTTTCCTTCACTGAGGAGGACGCCCTGCAATATGCGATTAGCGCTAATCACGTATCAGAAATTGCCTCTGTTTTTGGATTTGACCTCCCGTTTGTCAATTTGTGCTAGTGCGCGGTCACCATGGGCCAACGATCTGTGCGCTTCGATCGAGGGTCCTCGTTGTTCCGTGCTGACCACAAATTGCCATTGTTTAGAGATAATTTCTGATAAACTTCGACATCCATAATACTTTGAAACTTCAGTATGAGTTTTACAAAGTTCAGGGAACTTTAAGAGTGTTTAAGGATCCAATTCGGATCACGGCCTTCCCACTAAAAAAGCTTTTGGACCACCAAAATTTGGTTTTCAAGCATCGACTAAGTGAGGGTATAGTTGTCTCACTTGTCCAATCTCTATCCATTTTGCACTGCTTGGCTTTGAACCCTTGAGTCCAATCCTGAGGTACTCAACATCTCCCCTGCACGTCGTCCTCACCTTCTTGTCCAGAACTATGTCTTCCTGCAATTCATTGAGATATTCAGGTAACAGATCATCAATAGAAGGCAATTGACTCTGCTCTTCGGGATCTTCAATTAATGAAGGTTCAAATAGTCTCAAGCTATATGCATTAATGACTAAGTAGATGTGCATGTAAGTTGGTAAATCAAGGCGAGAAGCATTATCACCTATTTTCTCAAGTATCTTGAAAGGTCCATACCTTATTGGCTTTAACTTTTGACCTTCACCTTGCATTCTGTCTTTGCTGATATATAGTCAGACTTGATCACTAACTTGGAAACTATGCTCCATCCGATGCTTGTCATGCCTTGCCTTGTATTTGGCTTGGCTCTTTTCTAGTTGTTCATGTACTGCTTGGTGAATCTCTTGGATTTGTTCAATGAACTTGGTTGCCTTGTCCACATCATTGTGTCCATCAACTGCTATGTCTTTACCAAAGACAAAATCCAAGGGAGACCTTGGTGTGAAACCAAAACAGGTCTCAAAAGGAGATCTTTGTGTAGAAGAAGGTTTTGCTCGATTGTAAGCATGTTGCACATAACACAAATGTTCATCCCAAAGTTTGGGATGCTTGCTGCAATATCCTCTAAGCAACTGGATCACTCTCCCGTTGACCACTTCTGTCTGGCCATCTGTTTGTGGATGAAAGGTTGTGCTTTTCTCCAGTTTGGTGTCCATTAGTTCCCAAAGACTCGACCAAAACTTCCCAACAAATCGGGTGTCTCGATCAGATACAATGGAAGTGGGTAATCCAAAATGAACCCATACATGTTGAAAGAACAACTTTGCAGTTTGTTCAGCTGTGATCTGTTTATTACAAGGTATCAAAATACACATTTTGCTGAACCTATCCACAACAACATATAAATAGTCATGACCTTTCCTAGATTTAGGTAGTCCTCCAACAAAGTCCGTGGAAACACTTTCCCAATGATGAGAAGGAACTGGTAGTGGAGTGTACAAGCCTAGTTTTCTATTGTTGGGCTTGCTTTTAGCACACATGGTACACGCTCTTACATATCTAGAAACTGTCTCATTCATTTTCGGCCAATAACAAAATCTTTGCAGTTGTGCAACTGTTTTACTTACCCCAAAGTTTCATGATATTAGAGAAGTGTGTGCTTCTCGAATTATCTTTACTCTTTCAGTTTGTGGAATGCATAGCTTCCCACAATGACACAAGAGTTGGTCCTTACTGTGATAATCCAATTCTTCTACTTATTTTCCTTGACTTAAAGTTGCATATACATCTTTAAAATCTATATCTGGAGCATATTGTTCAATATAGCTCTCATGCAATACTGAATTATGCTTAAGTATAGTAGATGCATTTATAATTGGTCTAGATAACATATCTGCAACTTTATTGTGTATGCCTTTTTTATATCTCATGACTAAATGAAACTACTTAGAAAACCCATCCATCTATAGTGTCTTGATTGCTGCAACTTAGTTTGGGAGTGTAGATATTGAAGTGGTTGATGATCAGTATGTATAACTGTCTCTTTGCCCATTAAGTAATGTTTCCACTTTTTCACACTCTGTACTAATGCATACAATTCTTTATCATATGTGGGATAGTTAACTACTGCAGAATTAAATGTCTCAGAATGATAACATATGGGTTTACCGTGCTGTATCAACACTGCTCCCATGGCATAGTCATTGGCATCCGTTTGGATCTCAAATGGTCTTTGAAGATCGAGAAGTGCTAGTACTGGTGATGTACTAATCTTTTCTTTCAAGGTGTCGAATGCTTTCTGCCTCCCCACTGAAACACCTTATTCAATCATGTTAGAGCATGTAAGGGAGCTGCAATTAAGGAAAATTTAGAAATGAACTTTCTCCAATATTGTGTTGCTCTTAAAAAGCTTCTAACTTCTGTAGCAGATTTGGGTTTAGGCCAGTTTACAATGACTGCCACCTTAGAGGGATCTATCTTCAATTCACCACCCTCTACTATATGTCCCAAATAATTCAAAGATGTTTTGCCAAATTCACATTTTGAGAGTTTAACATAAAGTTTTTCTCTTTTGAAAACATCTAATGTCTGCTTAACATGCTTTAAATGCTTTTCCCACATTTTGCTAAATATAAGAATGTCATCCAGATATACAATAAAAAATCATCAAGAAAAGGTCTGAGTACATCATTCATTATTCTCATGAAAGTAGCAGGAGCATTAGTTAAGCCAAAAGGCATAACTAGCCACTCATACAATCCCTGCTTTGTTTTGAAAGCAGACTTCCATACATCTTGTTCTACAACTCTGACCTGATGATATCCACTATGCAAGTCTAACTTAGAAAAATAAACAGCTTCCTTTAACTGATCTAATAGATCATCTATGCGAGGAAGGGGATAACGATTTTTTATTGTTATCTTATTTAGTGCTTGGTAATCAATGCACATTCTCCACAAGCCATCTTTCTTTTTCACCAAAACAATTGGAGACCCATATGGTGATGTGCTAGGTCTGATGAACCCCTTCTCGAGCAACTCCTGCACCTGCTTCTTGATTTCTGCATTCTCTAAAGCGGACAACCTGTACATTCCGATGTTAGGCAATGGAGCATCTTGCTGCAAATTAATATCATGCACTATTTCCTTTTTGGGTGGCAAACCTTTAGGTTCTTGAAACAAGATATCACATTTTGAAACAACTTTTTCTAAATCAGCTTGTTGTTTAGCATCACAGCCCTCAAATACATTGGTTTTATCAGGTTTCTTTTCCTTTACAACCATCAGTAAAAATTGTTTGCATGAATTTATAATTTGTTTCATCTGCCCTGAGTTTATGAGAGTATAATTATTCTTGAGCTTATGAGCTCTTACAATATATTTGATTCCATCTTTAACGAGGAGATACTTGTTCTCAGCTCTATAGAAAATATTTTTTCTATCATACAAGTAGGGACTTCCTAAAACAATTCCACATATATCCAAAGGAACTATATCTAACTCAACCTCATCTACAAATGCTTACCCAAAAGAAAACTTAAGTTTATATTGTCTAGTCACTTGTAGCTGTGCTTTATCACTTAACCAACCTAATGGGTATGGTTTCTTGTGAGGTGTATTCAGTAATCCCAACTTCTTTACAATTGCTTCAGAAATTAAATTTACTTGTGAGCCACTATCAAACAAAGTATCAATCTTTTGACGCTTGGAAATAACTCGAATATGGAAAAGCTCATGTCTTTTTCTCTCATTTTCTTCATTATTAGTAGATTGTACAGAATTACTAGTAGATGATTCAGAATTTTTACCTTTTATACATGTGGCTGCAATTATTGTTTCATCTCCTGAGTCTAACCCCAAATCTTTCTGAACAGCTACAACAGTTTTCTTCTTCTTGCCCTCGAACTTCTTAGGTCTCAGCTCCGGATGCAGGATCCAACAGTGTTCATCATCATGCCCATCCGTCTTACAGTGAGTGCATGAAGACTTGCTTTTCTGTGCAGTGTTGGCCTTCCTCTCTTTCCATTTTTGTTTTCTTTTCTCCTTATTCTTGCTTGCAATGGGCTTGGATGATCCCCCAATTTATAGGTTCCCATTCTTTCCTCTAGCTTCTAGATGCATAACTTGAACAAATACCTCATTTATACTAGTGGGATTAAACATGAGGATAGTGTGCCTCATATAGTTGTGTAGACCACCTATGTATTTCAACAGAGTCTCAGGTGAGTCTAAAGAAATTCCTAGAATCAAAGCTCTTTTCCTAAATTCTTGGGTGTAACCTTGTACACTTTTCCTTTCAATTGGCGAAGAGTTTGCCAGCTCATCATGGCTTGCTGCTTGTAAGCTAGTGGATAGAACTGCTTTTTGATTGCAGAAACAAATTCACTCCAGACATAAAGAATCTTACCATGTTTCTTCATGTCAGCTCGTGTCCCGCCTTCCCACCATACCAAGGCAGTGCCTCCTAGTCAGAGGCTAGCCAGCTGAATATTACTCTTGTCTAAGTCGATACTCTACACTCTGCAATAAACATCAATTTGTCTGATCCAATTATCTAGCTTCTCTGCATTCAACTCTCCATCATGTTGAAAAATGTGCAACAAGAAATGCTAAATTTAGAATGTGCTAAAAATAGCATGTCTAAAAATAGTAGTTTGGCCAGGGAGGTCACTGGCCACATTGGGTGAGAGGTGAAACTCCTAAAAATAGAAAGTTCTAAAAATAGCATTTCTGGGTCCCTTCCTATTTATAGTAGTCCCTAGTCTATCTATAGGAAGTAAAATTAATTTTGGTCTTAACAACAGTTGGAAATATTAATTAATTAATTTAGTTGAGTTAATTAGTTAAGAAATTCGAATTTGAAGTCTTTGTGGGCATGCACATGAGTTGTCCCACTGACTGAGGAATTTATCCTTAATTTCTTCCACTGATTGAGGGAATAATTATGAGTTCTATAATGAGAGAATCAGTTGACTTAGTTCTAACTAGTCAAGTCCAGTTAGATTATTTTAACAAGTTTTTAAAATAATAAAATATAGTTTGTTAATGCTTGCATGCATGTGACAACTATTATTTTAGATATCTAAGGATTCACTCATGGATAACTGTTGCATGTCAGTTTTGTCAAAGACCTAGTTGAGATCAGATGTGGGACAGTGTACTATCAGATGCTTGGATATTTCTAGTAAGTATTCCTTGCATGGACAAGGATCTATTATAGGAGATTGGAGGACTTGTGGCCTATATATTGAGGCCTAGGTAGTCCATGATTTTCATCTTCTGATTGAAGATCATTAGAGTACAGAGAGAGCAAGATAGCTTTTGAGCTGATTCTTTTTGTATGTTGTTGAGGATTTCCACTTGATTGATAATACAGTGTTGGGGTTTTATGTTGGTGCTTTCCCCAGTGATATATTTTGTGTTATGTGTGATTAATTCTTTTTTGATCAGTTATGCATGTTTCTACTTGATGTTGTTCATGAATTCGATTATGCTTCTGCTTAATGTTTTGTAGAAGTAGAACAAGTATTATGCTTTAGGACATTGCATATATCGGTTTGTTCTACAGGTGAAATTTCTACATGGTATCAGAGCTAGCTGATTTATAAAAAAATTCTACATGGTATCAGAGCACAGGTGATCAAGCAAGAATATTATACTGAGAGGACAATTCAAAGTTTTGGGCCGAGAGTTTGCAGAGCATATATGAAAATTTCTATACAAAATTTTGAGAAATAAATAGCAGATTTGGATTCCTTGCGGAAAAATACCCAAAATCAAAAAGAAAAATCGGCTGAATCGGAGTTCGGATGAGGGAGATATCGCTGATTTAAAATCAACTCATTTTCTAGAAAATTTCGTGACGACGGGAAAGTGGAAATAGATTGGTGTGCTAGCTAAGAACCTGTATGCACTTTAGGTACAAGATGCATGCAAAGCCTTGAGGATCAAGGCAAATGTTAGATACTTGGTGGTTGAGAGGGAGAGTAAATTACCTCTCAACATGCAAAGCCAGAAGAAGTCTCAGACAATTGTGGAGGAGCCACAATTGGTGCAGCAGCTTCAGGAGGTTGTGGAGCAGCCACAATAGGGGAAGCTCAGTGGAGATCGAGTAGAGATATCTACTCGTGCAGAGACCTCCAGTAGGGGGAAACTTCGAGTCAGGTGGGTAGAGGGATCACATGCAGCCATACCTCCAAGTAGGAGGTGGGGTGATATAGAGTGATCGTCCCAAGGAGGAGAGGTAGGATCCTTGAGGCACCCAACCTCTTAGATGAGACCTTGCTTCGGGAGCCCCGGTGTGGAGTAACAGGAACTGACTGATTGGGTAGAGATAGATGCGGATGGAGCGGCAGCGAGAGCGACAGTGCAGGGAATCCCAGGACAACGCATAGCTAGCAGGCTACAGCAATGCGAGAGGCACAAGTGTTTTTTGCATTGCTAGGTGGCACAGAGAGGTGTGCAATGGTGCGAGATGCATGGAGATGTTGTAGTAGTGCAGAGGTCAGAGAGGGAGCACTTGTCAGCAGCAGGTAGAGCTTCAGCATCAGAGTATGTTCCTAGCCCAACATAGTGGTCAGTTGGGAGTGTTTTTGTTCCAAGTGTTGTTGGAGCAAGTGGACCGAGTAAATGTGTTGCATGCAAAACATTCCAAAGTTACAGAATCAAGTTCAAGAGGAAGCCTTTCTTGTTGAGAGGGAGTGTTGAAAAATGTGCAACAAGAAATACTAAATTTAGAATGTGCTAAAAATAGAAGTCCTAAAAATAGCATATTTAAAAATAGCAGTTTGGCTAGGGAGGTCTTTGGCCACATTGGGTGAGAGGTGAAACTCCTAAAAATAGAATGTTCTAAAAATAGCATTTATGGGTCCTTCCTATTTATAGCAGTCTCTAGTCTATCTATAGGAAGTAAAATTAATTTTGGTCTTAACAGCAGTTGGAAATATTAATTAATTAATTCAGTTGAGTTAATTAGTTAAGGAAATTCGAATTTGAAGTCATTGTGAGCATGCACATGAGTTGTCCCACTGATTGAGAAATTTATCCTTAATTTCCTCCATTGATTCAGGGAATAAGTATGAGTTCTATAATGAGAGAATCAGTTGACTTAGTTCTAACTAGTCAAGTCCAGTTAGATTATTTTAACAAGTTGTTAAAATAATAAAATATAGTTTGTTAATGCTTGCATGCATGTGACAACTATTATTTTAGATAACTGAGGATTCACTCATGGATAACTGTTGCATGTCAGTTTTTTCAGAGACCTAGTTGAGATCAGATGTGGGACAGTGTACTATCAGATACTTGGATATTTCTAGTAAGTATTCCTTGCATGGAGAAGAATCTATTATAGGAGATTGGGGGACTTGTGGCCTATATATGTAGGTCTAGGTAGTCCATGATTTTCATCTTCTGATTGAAGATCATTAGAGTACAAAGAGAGCAGGATAGCTTTTGAGCTGATTCTTTTTTTATGTTGTTGACGATTTCCACTTGATTGATAATACTGTGTTGGGGTTTTATGTTGGTGCTTTCCCCAGTGATATATTCTGTGTTATGTGTGATTGATTTCTTCTTAATCAGTTATGCATGTTTCTACTTGATATTGCTCATGAATTCGGTTATGCTTCCGCTTAATGCTTTGTAGAAGTATAACAAGTAGTATGCTTTAGAACATTACATATATCGATTTGTTCTATAGGTGAAATTTCTACATGGTATCAGAGCTAGCTGATTTATAGAAAAAATCTACATGGTATCAGAGCACAGGTGATCAAGCAAGAACAGTATACTGAGAGGAGATTTCAAAGTTTTGAGTTTTGGGCCGAGAGTTTGCAGAGCAGATCTGAAAATTTTATACAAAATTTCAAGAATTAAATAGCATATTTGGATTCCTTGCGGAAAAATACCCAAAAAAAAAAAAAAAATCGGTTGAATCGGAGTTCGGATGAGGGAGATATCGTTGATTTAAAATCAGCTCCTTTTCTAGAAAATTTCATGACGGTGGGAAAGTGGAAATAGATTGGTGTGCTATCCAAGAACCTGTATGCACTTGAGGTACAAGATGCATGCAAAGCCTTGAAGAGCAAGGCAAAGGTTAGATACTTGGTGGTTGAGAGGGAGAGTAAATTACCTCTCAACATGCAGAGCCAGAAGAAGTCTCAGACAATTGTGGAGGAGCCATGATTGGTGCAGCAACTTTAGGAGGTTGTGGAGCAGCCACAACAGGGGAATCTGAGTGGAGATCGAGTAGAGACATCTACTTGTGCAGAGATCTTCAGTAAGGGGAAACTTCGAGCCAAGCGGGTAGAGGGATCACATGCAGCCATACCTCCAGGTAGGAGGCGGGGTGATATAGAGTGATCGTCCCAAGAAGGAGGGGCAGGATCCTTGAGGTACCCAACCTCTTGGATGAGACCTTGCTACGGGAGCCCCGATGTGGAGTAGTAGGAACTGACTGATTGGGTAGAGACAGTTGCGGATGGAGTGACAGGGAGAGTGACACTGCAGGAAATCCCAGGACGACGCATAGCTAGCAAGCTGCAGCAATGCGAGAGGCACAAGTGTTTTGCACAGTGCTAGGTGGCACAGAGAGGTGTGCAATGGTGCGAGATGCATGGAGATGTTGTAGTAGCGCAGATGTCAGAGAGGGAGCACTTGTCAGCAGCAGGTAGAGCTTCAGCATCAGAGTATGTTCCTGCCCAACAGAGTGGTTAGTTGGGAGTGTTTTTGTTCCAAGTGTTGTTGGAGCAAGTGGACCGGGTAGATGTGTTGCATGCAGAACATTCCAGAGTTACAGGATCGAGTTCAAGAGGAAGCCTTTCTTGTTGAGAGGGAGTGTTAAAAAATGTGCAACAAGAAATGCTAAATTTAGAATGTGCTAAAAATAGAAGTCCTAAAAATAGCATGTCTAAAAATAGCAGTTTGGCTAGAGAGGTCTTTGGCTACATTGGGTGAGAGGTGAAACTTCTAAAAATAGAAAGTTCTAAAAATAACATTTATGAGTCCCTTCATATTTATAGTAGTGCCTAGTCTATCTATAGGAAGTAAAATTAATTTTGGTCTTAACAACAGTTGGAAATATTAATTAATTAATTCAGTTGAGTTAATTAGTTAAGGAAATTCGAATTTGAAGTCTTTGTGAGCATGCACATGAGTTGTCCCACTGATTGAGGAATTTATCCTTAATTTCCTCCATTGATTCAGGGAATAAGTATGAGTTCTATAATGAGAGAATCAGTTGACTTAGTTATAACTAGTCAAGTCCAGTTAGATTATTTTAACAAGTTGTTAAAATAATAAAATATAGTTTGTCAATGCTTGCATGCATATGACAATTATTATTTTAGATATCCGAGGATTCACTCATTGATAATTGTTGCATGTCAGTTCTATCAGAGACCCAGTTGAGATCAGATGTGGGACAACGTACTATCAGATGCTTGGATATTTCTAGTAAGTATTCCTTGCATGGAGAACAATCTATTATAGGAGATTGGAGGACTTGTGGCCTATATATTGAGGCCTAGGTAGTCCATGATTTTCATCTTCTGATTGAAGATCATCAGAGTACAGAGAGAGCAAGATAGCTTTTGAGCTGATTCTTTTTGTATGTTGTTGAGGATTTCCACTTGATTGATAATACAGTGTTGGGGTTTTATGTTGGTGCTTTCCCCGGTGATATATTTTGTGTTATGTGTGATTGATTCCTTCTTGATCAGTTATGCATGTTTCTACTTGATGTTGCTCATGAATTCGATTATGCTTCTGCTTAATGTTTTGTAGAAGTAGAACAAGTATTATGCTTTAGGACATTGCATATATCAGTTTGTTCTACAGGTGAAATTTCTAGATGGTATCAGAGCTAGCTAATTTATAGAAAAATTCTACACATCATATATTGATAATCAAATTTAACATCTAATTTAATCAAAGATGTCTTCTTTTTATGTTCAGGGCTATTAGGAGGTGTGAGAAAGTTTTCTTCTTTCCCTTTGCCTTTTGAATGGTCATGGAGGAGAGACTCTTCTTCTCCTTTATCTTGTTTGAAGCGTGATGAATCTTCATCTTTATGTTTCCTAAAGTCCCTATACATTTCCTCTACCATGGACCTCATGCCCAGGAAACTATCTATAAATTGGGGGTCCGGTCCCAAGGGACTTTCTTCTGACATTTTCTTCTTGGGATAGACTCCTCCAATTTCCGGGTTAGTTTCAACCAACTCTCATTCTCCTAATTTAAGCTTTGATCCAGTTAGAATTTAACAAAAAAAATCCAGCACAAGCTTGTCTAACAATAACAACCACATGTTCTGATACCACTTGATCTGAAATCAGCCGTAGATGACCTCAGAGAAACAATGAAGGTATTACAGACTCAAGTGATGGCGTGTGCCAATGTTATTTTATGCAACGGATCGATAAGATTGCGAAATACACAAACACTGAAACAGTAAGAGAAACATAGTAAGCAAACACATAAAACACAACAAACTTAATAAGGAGTTCACCCAATCCTCTTGGGCTACGTCTCCTGGTCCAGCCTTCAGTGGTGGCCTTTCTATTGTGTCTTAAAACATTGTTTTTACAATAGTGAGCTCAAATTGAGTCTCACGACACAGATGATGATCAGTAGGATTGTACTTGGATTCCCCAAGTCTCTAGAGTACACAGACTCCCCTTACTGAATCTTGACCTCAACTAGTGTTACAGGGAAAAGTGTCTATATAGAACTACTCTATCCCACTAAGGTGTGACAGCTGCCTTAGAAACAAACAGAGAAAAACTACTTTTGTTCTTCCTTTATGAATTATAGATAGAGAGGAACAGAAAGACCAACCTCTGTCTTGCGCTAATCTCCTGATTTGATCCCTCTCTTCTTTGATAGTTCTCAGCTACCTGCTCCCTTGCACGCCCAGCTTCACAAAGTGCCTGTAAGATCACAGAAGCATAGCACTATACAAAGACATGGATCTATAATCATAAACAATTTAGGATCAGATGTAAATTGACCATACAAATGTAACAAGCATCAATGACACAAAAGCATGGAGGAAAACTCAAATAGCTTTTATTGATAAACAAGAAAAGAGCCAAGAGGAGTTACAACCAGTTGTTCTGACCCAGCATCAACCTCCCAGCAAAGAAGCCCCTCTTCACCTCAAACAAAGCTTAGATCACCCAACAATCTGATGTTTGTCTCAAGAAACCAACAGCAATTCCTTACAATATTCCAAAATTCCAGCCTCTGGATCTCTGGGATGAGGGATCCATATACAGATATCTGTAAGGGAGATGAGTCAACTTGTGATTTGATTAGTGTCTTCTCTCTGATAGTTCTTGCTTCCACTTGGAGACTGATGGCCTCTTACTCATCCTTGGTTGAATTTAGTGAGGCAAGTGTCACAGGAGAAGATTCTGGAAGCTTCCATTGCCTCTCCACCTCGCGGAATGACACTGCCATTTGTCATTTCTCGCCCATCGCACCCCACAGAAGGGACTTTTGAAATGCAACGCACCCTCACAGTGTATTTGGGTGAGATGCAACACACCTAGCCAGTGGAGCAGCTGCAATGATCCTGTTTTGACCAATTCTGAGCAGTTTCTCATGGAGAACTTCTGGGAGAAGCTGTAATCTGTTGACCTTGTTCCTTTAGGTGTTAGAACAACACTTTTAGGGACTTAGGAGCCCTTGGTTTATGGACATTTCATGCTTGGGGTTGTAGGGCCCAAAAATGTCTATAACAACTAGTCTCAATGGTATGAGTCCAATTTGGTACTCAATACTTGACAGGTATACACAAAAGAGTTGCTTGAACCTCTCAAGCTTTCTCTAGAGTTCACAGACTCTCAGACTCTCTCTGTCTCTGTCTGCTCGATGCTGCCTTTGCTATGCAGGTCAGCTCGGCTTCTCTGTTCTCTGCAATTCACTTCTTTCTTGCCTTTCGGCGTTCTGCTTCTCTTTCTCTGTCTCTTCTTGCCGCCTTTGCTCTCTGTTTGTTCGTGGCTTAAAGCCAATCTGCTCCCTAACTGTTCGTTTCTGCTTCCCGACTCTCTGGATCTCCTGCCTCTGCCCGCTGGAATTCCCCTGCTCTACGTCATCATCACTGTGTAACGCTTCACAGAGAGGTGGCCACTTGTTTCCTCACGAACTGAGTGTCAATTCTCTTTGAACGATCGTTATTTTTGTTGCTCCAAGATTGCCCGCGAAACTGATTCCTCTACCAACTCATCGGTCATGCCGGACCTCAAATCTTATATGACTCAGCCTATTTCCCCGTCGAATCCGGTCATCCATCGGATCATTTCTCCGCCATTGATCTGGAGCCTCCAGATCCTACGGTCTCCGTCCATATCGCGCGGGTAAGTAGCATGACCTTTACCCGCGCGATGTGAGCGTTTTCTCTCTCATCCGCTGGATGCATGTCACCCAGTGTATGGCATCGGGCGAGACTTGGTCGAACCCGCTTACTGCTTGAAGCCCTTCCGATATCCTGCCGGTTTTAGCACAGGACCCGCCTTCTGACAGAATTGGCGATTTCCGTACGGTTTTATGCTTTCCTCGTGACCGAGCACTTGGGGCTTTCCTTCACTGAGGGGGACGCCCTGCGATACGCAATTAGCACTAATCGCGTATCAGAAACTGCCTCTGTATTTGGATTTGACTTCTTGTTTGTCAATTTGTGCCAGTGCGCAGTCACAATGGGCCAATGGTCTGCACACTTCAACCGAGGGTCCTCGTTGTTCCATGCTGACCACAAATTTCCATTGTACAGAGGTAATTTCTAATAAGCTTCAACATCCATAATACTTTGAAACTTTGGTATGATTTTTACAGAGTTCAGCAAACTTTAAGAGTGTTTAAGGATCCAATTCGGATCACAGCCTTCCCACTAAAAAAGCTTTTGAACCACCAAAAGTTGGTTTTCAAGCATCGACTAAGTGAGGGTATAGCTATCTCACTTGTCCAATCTCTATCCATTTTGTACAGCTTGGCTTTGAACCCTTAAGTCCAATCCTAAGGTACTCAACATCTCCCCTGCGCATTATCCTCACCTTCCTATCCAAAACTGTGTCTTCCTGCAATTCATTGAGATATTCAGGTAACAAATCATCAATAGAAGGCAATTGACTTTGCTCTTTAGGATCTTCAATTAATGAAGGTTCAAATAGTCTCACGTTGTTTGCATTAACGACTAAGTAGATGTGCATGTAAGCTGGTAAATCAAGGCAAAAAGCATTCTCACCAATTTTCTCAAGTATCTTGAAAGGTCCATACCTTATTGGATTTAGCTTTTTACCTTCACCTTGCATTTTGTCTTTGCTGATATACTGCCAGACTTGATCACCAACTTGGAAACTATGCTCCATCCGATGCTTGTCATGCCTTGCCTTGTATTTGGCTTGGCTCTTTTCCAGTTGTTCCTGTACTGCCTAGTGAATCTCTTGGATTTGTTCAATGAACTTGGTTGCCTTGTCCACATCACTGTGTCCATCAACTGCTATGTCTTTACCAAAGACAAAATCCAAGGGAGACCTTGATGTGAAACCAAAACAGGTCTCAAAAGGAGATCTCTATGTAGCATAATGTTTTGCTCGGTTGTAAGCATGCTGCACATAACACAAATGTTCATCCCAAAGTTTGGGATGCTTGTTGAAATAGCCTCTGAGCAACTGGATCACTGTCCTGTTGACCACTTCTGTCTGGCCATTTGTCTGTGGATGAAAGGTTGTGCTTTTCTTTAGTTTGGTGTCCATCAGTTCCCAAAGACTCGACTAAAACTTCCCAACAAATCGGGTGTCTCACTCAAATACAATGGAAGTGGGTAATCCAAAATGAACCCATACATGCTAAAAGAACAACTTCACAGTTTGTTCAGTTGTGATCTGTTTATTACAAGGTATCAAAATACACATTTTTCTGAACCTATCCACAACAATATATAAATAGTCATGACCTTTCCTAGATTTAGGCAGTCCTCCAACAAAGTCCATGGAAACACTTTCCCAAAGATGAGAAGGAACTGGTAGTGGAGTGTACAAGCCTAGTTTTCTATTGTTGGGATTGATTTTAGCACACATGGTACACCCTCTTACATATCTAGAAACTGTCTCATTCATTTTTGGCCAATAACAAAATCTTTGCAACTGTGCAACTGTTTTACTTATCCCAAAGTGACCTGATATTAGAGAAGTGTGTGCTTCTCGAATTATCTTTACTCTTTCAATTTGTGGAATGCATAGCTTCCCACAATGATACAAGAGTTGGTCCTTAATGTGATAATCCAATTCTTCTACTTGTTTGCCTTGACTTAAAGTTGCATACACATCTTTAAAATCTATATCTTGAGCATATTGTTCAATGTAGCTCTCATGCAATACTGAATTATGCTTAAGTATAGTAGATGCATTTATAATTGGTCTAGATAACATATCTGCAATAGTAGATGCATTTATAATTGGTCTAGATAACATATTTACAACTTTATTGTGTATGCCCTTTTTATATCTAGTGACTAAATGAAACTGTTGTAGAAAACCCATCCATCTATAATGTCTTGATTGCTGCAACTTAGTTTGGGAGTGTAGGTATTGAAGTGGTTGATGATCAGTATGTATAACTGTCTCTTTGCCCATTAAGTAATGTTTCCACTTTTTCACACTTTGTACTAACACATACAATTCTTTATCATATGTGGGATAGTTAACTACTGCAAAATTAAATGTCTCATAATGATAACATATGGGTTTACGTGCTGTATCAACATTGCTCCCATGGCATAGTCACTGGCATCCGTTTGGATCTCAAATGGTCTTTGAAGATCAGGCAATGCTAGTACTGGTGTTGTACTAATCTTTTCTTTCAAGGTGTCGAATGCTTTCTACCTCCCCACTGAAACACCTTATTCAATCCTGTTAAAGCATGTAAGGGAGCTGCAATTAAGGAAAAGTTAGAAATGAACTTTCTCCAATATTGTGCTGCTCCTAAGAAGCTTCTAACTTCTGTAGCAAATTTGGGTTTAGGCCAATTTACAATGACTGCCACCTTAGAGGGATCTATCTTCAATTCACCACCCTCTACTATATGTCTCAAATAATTCAAAGATGTTTTTCCAAATTAACATTTTGAGAGTTTAACATAAAGTTTTTATCTTTTCAAAACATCTAGGTCTGCTTAACATGCTTTAAATGTTCTTCCCACGTTTTGCTAAATATAAAAATGTCATCCAGATATACAATAACAAAATCATCAAGAAAAGGTCTGAGTACATCATTCATTATTCTCATGAAAGTAGCAGGAGCATTAGTTAAGCCAAAAGTCATAACTAGCCACTCATACAATCCCTACTTTGTTTTGAAAGCAGTCTTCCATACATCTTGTTCTGCAACTCTAACTTGATGATATCCACTATGCAAGTCTAACTTGGAAAAATAAACAACTTCCTTTAACTGATCTAATAGATCATCTATACGAGGAAGGGGATAACGATTTTTTATTGTTATCTTATTCAGTGCTTGGTAATCAATGCACATTCTGCACGAGTCATCTTTCTTTTCACCAAAACGATTGGAGACCCACATGGTGATGTGCTAGGTCTGATGAACCCCTTCTCGAGCAACTCCTGCACCTGCTTCTTGATTTCTGCATTCTCTAAAGCGGACAACCTGTACATTCCGATGTTAGGCAATGGAGCATCTTGCTGCAAATTAATATCATGCACTATTTCCTTTTTGGGTGGCAGACCTTTAGGTTCTTGAAACAAGATATCATATTCTGAAACAACTTTTTCTAAATCAGCTTGCTGTTTAGCATCACAACCCTTAATTACATTGGTTTTATTAGGTTTCTTTTCCTTTACAACCATTAGTAAAAATTGTTTGCCTGAATTTACAATTCGTTTCATCTGCCCTGAGTTTATGAGAGTATAATTATTCTTGAGCTTATGAGCTCTTACAATATATTTGATTCCATCTTTAACGAGGAGATACTTGTTCTCAGCTCTATAGAAAATAGCTTTTCTATCATACAAGTAGGGACTTCCTAAAACAATTCCACATATATCCAAATGAACTATATCTAACTCAATCTCATCTACAAATGTTGACAAAAAAGAAAACTTAAGTTTATATTGTCTAGTCACTTGTAGTTGTGCTTTATCACTTAACCAACCTAATGGGTATGGTTTCTTGTGAGGTGTAGTCAATAATCCCAACTTCTTTACAATTGCTTCAGAAATTAAATTTACTTGTGAGCCACTATCAAACAAAGTATCAACCTTTTGATGCCTAGAAATAACTCGAATATGGAAAAGTGATGAGCCCCAATTTTTGGTACAATTTGGGCTCATATTGGCCTACTTACCTTGCTCAACCATTCATCTTTTATCACTTATGCATTCATTTCTTAGTATATTCGTGTTGTTTGTAGGAAGAAGGGCAGGCATTATATCTATGTGGCTAATACATGATGATTTCAGGTTTTTGGCATTAAAGAGAGCAAAAGACCACGCAAATGGAGACAAGGAGACAGCAAAGGTGACATTGCGGGTTCATAGGGAGGTTGTCCACAGTCTTGATGACCTTCCTCGTGATTTTCACCTTAACTCCGAGCTCCAACAGCTCTCCCCACCGAGCTTAAAGGCAGCCAACACGTTCTACAGGATCAGCAGTTTACAGCAGTTTGACTTCCAGTTGGACAGCCAAGCTCCACGAATGGAGGAAGCCAGCTTGATCTTCATTGTGTATAAATATGAAGGCCGTAGCCTTTGTTATGAGCTTTTTGAACTTTTGAACTGATATTGTAATTTTTTAGCACAGCTCGGTGTTTGTTTTTGTAAGGCAGTTTTGGCATGACATTAGACTCCTGATTATGAATAAAGGCAAGCAGATTTGGATCTAATTCTGAGCTTTTAAGGGAGCTATAGCTCTCAGGTTAGGGCCCAACCTGAGAGCAATAGACCTCCTCTTCTTGTAGTGTTATTTGCCTTTCTTTCCAGCACTTTGTTTCTTTGTTTTGATATGCATTTCAAGAACACAGTCTGCTGATTTGATTTCTTTAATGAGATTGAGTAGGATTAGCTTATGGTTAAATCACTTTCAGTTTCTTAGATCAGAATAGGAGGTTTGTAATTCACTGGAGCTCTAAGAAAAGGTTGTTAGTGCCTTCATTGCCATCTCTATTTAGGGATTGGGGTGCAGTCTATAACAACCACCAAAAAAACGCAGTCTTTTTCTACTTTTATGCAAGCTGCAACATAGTCGTTTTAATCATAGAACCATCCATGCACTCTGATCTTGAGCCATACGTCTTCATCACAACTCCATGCACGACTTCTCTTCACGGTTTACATTGCTGTTCATAGGTTTAATAGCATAGGTTAATGGATTCTCGTTTTTGGTGCAAGACATAAGCAATTTGTTTTATTTACACTGCTCAGTATCATTCCACTTCCTTCTTCTTCTTCTTAACCACGCCTAAAGCCACCTACTCGACCTCTGTTCAGCTCGTTTACCTTCCAACTCTTCCATTGCCACGTAGCTTCATTTTCTTGACCTTTCGTTGTTTCCATCCTTCTATTCACCAACCAACTCCGTGCACTCTCTCTCCATCTTATTTCTCTGCCCCTGAGCCATCACAAGCTCCATCTCCACCTTACCTATCCACCCATACCGCTCCATCACTTCACCATCCCCCAAAACTCCCACGGTAGGACATCCTGTAGAAGGTAGCAGACTTCCTGTAGAATTCCTTAGTTTCCTGTAGGATCCCCTGCAGACATCCTGTAGAAGCCTGCAAACTTGGTTGCCGAGCACCTGAACGTTGTGGACTTCTATGGACTGATGCTAGGGATCCTCTGGGACCTCTCCTAGCCCTCCTGACCTTTCCCAAGCTTTCTCTCCCTTCACACCACCTCTGCACAGCCAAACCCTAATAAGAAACAAAATCATAATCACTCCAACCACTTAAGCAAAAATACAAAAACAATGTTCTTTTTAATGGAAGTAGTTTGAGTTCATGCATTTCACATCACTAGAAGTAATGGCATCATTTTTAGACATTTGCACTCTCACTATTGCATCATAGAGGTTAAACTAGTCAGATTAGGGTTTCCATGTTTCGATTGGCTTTCAGTTCATTTTTGCAAAGTAGCTTACTTTCCTTTGAGATAGCCTTCGTCCATCATTTAGAAAACTTCTTCTGAGAACATATAGAAGTTGGCTTGAGCCCTAGCGGACTTGTGCCAGCTGACCAAGTGACAGCTGCGACAAGAGCTAGTACTTGTGCATATAGCACCGTCGCTTCCAAGTTTGTACAAACTATCGGGTTGATAAAATTAGAGATAGGAAGCCCCAGGAGTTGTAGCATTATTGCTACAATACTGGGGCCCACCATCTTTTTGGCGCCGTTGCCGGGGAAGCGTCAGAGTATTAGTAATTGTTGTTTTTCTTCTATTTTCTTACTCTTGCCTTCTGCTAAGTAGCTTATTTCATTTCCATTCTGCAAAAGTAGCATAGACATTTCCCGCTTTCATAGATTAGCATTTCCTGCTTTCGTAGATTAGCATTTCCTGCTTTCATAGATTAGCATTTCAATTCCGCAATTTCATTTCTGCAAGCGTAGACTAGTGTTTCAATTCTGCAAGCGTAGACTAGCATTTCCATTCCTGCAATTTCATTTGAGCAAAGTAGATTAGTTCTTTCCTGCTTTCAGTTTAATTCTGCATCTTTATAGTTAGCTGTAGATCAATCTGTTTCAGTTTTGCAGGTACCAAAGAAAAAAAGCAAAAGCAATCAAAAAAAAAAAAGTCTTTCCCATTTCATGCCTCGTAGAAACCGAGATAAATCAAACAAATTCCTACCCAACACCCCCACCACATCACTGAGTCACCCTTCTCTCTTCTTTGGTGATAGTGATCCAAAAGAACCTATAGGTGAACATCCCGAGATATACAAAGGTCCTATAGAAGAAGAAGAGTTAGAGACCACTCCATTTGAAGTTATGGCTGACAATAGAAGATAAGATGAGAGAATAGAAGGTGCCTTCCCCATCCGAGAGACCAATGGAGAGATGAAAATGAAGAACATTAGCCCCTCCGCCTTACCTCACTTCCATGGACTGACTACTGAAGATCCTGATACCTTCCTGTTTGAGTTTGATGTCCTTTGTAGAACCTATGACTATACTGAAGATGAGCAAAAGCTGGAACTCTTCCCTTCAACTCTTAAGGATGCAGCATTACGCTGGTTCATGGGCCTACCTGGGAATAGTATCACCACTTGGGCTCAGATGCAGCAAGCTTTCAATACCAAGTACAGGGATTAATGTAGGTCTAAGGAAACCAAGGGAGAAATCTTTCGGATGACCATGGGAAATGATGAGTCCTTAGAGGATTATGAGGAGAGGTTCCAACTTAGCTACAAGCGGGCCAGGTGCACACTTGACCCTGAATCCCTCAAGTTGGTCCTGCTCCGAGGAGTCCCTGAAGATCTCTTAGATACCCTTCACATGTTAGCTGGGGGGGACATTTACCAACTGCCTTATGAGGACATCAAGACTGTGTTTAGAAACCACTCCAGGGCAGCTCGGAAACGAGGTAGAGGAAACCTCCTCTCAACTAGTGTCCCTTTCTCCAAACATGAGCTTGCAAATCAATTAGAAGATCTTAAGAGTGAGGTGAGACAGACCATTGCCATGCAGCTGGACACATTCAGGATCCAGCAGAAGAAAGAAGAAGCTGAGAGAGCCTTGGCTGTCTTCTGCCCTAGGTGCACAAGGAGACACCCTAAGAACGAATGCCCATTACATTCGGTTGAAGTATGTTTCGTTTGTGAGGAGGACCATCCCACAAATCAGTGTCCAACCTTACCTGGGTTTAAAGCCATGTACCAAGGGACAGAAGCTCCCACTGAACCTCTCTATTACCTCAACCAAAGGAGGCCACAAGGATCTAGACCTTATCAGCAAGGAATGCAAGGGGCACCTCAAGCTTATTACAGCCCCAACCAATCGACTCCTATGCCTTCCTGGGGTCCCCCTGCTCATCCTTCCTGGTCCATGCCTCCTCCATGGTCTTATCCACCTCAGTACCCTACTCAACCTACTTCTCATTCATATCATTCACATGCCCAGCCACAGCCTCAGTGGAATGCACCTCAGTCGGGGTGGAGGCCCCAGTACAATACTCCTCCCGCCATTTTGCCTCCACCACCAGTTCAACCTCAGCCATTACCTCTTGCTCCTCCAAGGCAACCTCAAATGCCTGCTCAACTGAACCCAAACCCCAACAATAGACAGGCCCAGCAGGTATACACTGGGGAAACCTCATGCCCTACCTATGCTGTGGAGATCCAGGAGATCAATCTTCGATCTGGAAAGACTCTACCAGATTGCCAACCTCCTCCCCCAAAGGAAGAGGAAGATAAACATGAAAGTGAACCAAAGGCTATTCCACCCTTTCCTGAGAGACTAACAGCCACCACACAACCCAACCCAGAAGAGGATGAGCTTCTGGGTGAGCTCAAGCAATGGTGTGTAAAAATACCACTTCTCCAAGCCATCAAGGATGTGCCAATATACAACAAACTGGTTAAGGAAAAATGTTTCAAACACCCAGGCAGGCGGAAGAAAGATGCTTCAATCATCAATGTCATAGGACAACTGTCTGACCTTATGTTAGGACAAGTCATCTGCCCAAAGTACCTAGATCCTGGAAGTCCTGTAGTAGATGTCCACATCAATGGCACCATCATACCTCACACCTTGATTGATCTGGGGGCTGCCATTAATGTGATGACCAGGGATACCATGCTCAAACTCAATCTTCAGGGTTCCTTGAGGAAGACCTCGACAGTACTGCAATTAGCAGATCGCTCCACTGTGACTCCCGAAGGGATTGTGGAGGATGTCTTGGTCTCTATCGACTCTTGGGAATACCCTGCAGATTTCTTGGTTCTGCAACCCAAGGCAAAGCTTACTGGATATCCTCTCATTTTGGGAAGGCCTTGGTTAGCCACTGCAGATGCTTACATAAGTTGCCGTGCAGGAAATATGACCATCAAAAATGGTCCTATGTCCAAACAGCTAGTCCTATACCCTCCTGCCCAACCCTCCTTAGAGCATGACTTATCACTCTGGTTAGAGGAAGGAGAGGAAGACGAGGTGTACTCAGCACCTCTGTGCACCTTAGATACCACTAGAAGAGACCCCCCAACCGAGGATGACTTGATCGAGACCTTGATCCAGAATCCACCTTCCAGTGCTCTATCCTTAGAGAAATTGGTGGAGGATGCCCAAGCTAGCACCCTAGTGGATCTTTGTACAACCAACCCTGTCACTCCCAGAGTCAGGAATGTGGAGTTCGGCCCTGAGAGAACGTTGAAGATCAGCTCCTCCCTATCTCCTTCCCAGGAAAAGGAGCTGTGTAGCCTGTTGGCCAGTCACCTAGATGCTTTTGCTTGGAGCTATAAGGAGATGAAAGGAGTCCATCCTTCGGTCTGTACCCATCACATATACATCAAAGAGGATTGTAATCCGGTTAGGCAACCCCAGAGGAGAATGAATCCAGCCCTTAAGGACATTGTCAAGGAAGAATTGCAAAAATTGTTGGATGCCGGATTCATCTACCCCATCTCAGATAGTGAATGGGTGTCCCCTCTGGTGTTGGTTCCCAAGAAAAATGGGAAATGGAGAATCTGTGTGGACTACTGAGAACTGAACAAAGCTACCAAGAAAGACCATTTCCCTCTACCTTTCATAGATCAAGTGTTGGATGGACTGGCAGGAAAGAAGTTCTTCTCTTTCCTGGATGGGTTCAGCGGGTACAACCAAATCCAAATCAGCCTGGAAGACCAAGATAAGACCACCTTCACTTGTCCTTGGGGCACCTTTGCCTACCGAGTCCTTCCCTTTGGGCTATGCAATGCTCCTGCTACTTTCCAGAGAGCTGTCTTAAGCATCTTCTCGGAGCTGGTCCATGATGCAGTGGAAATCTATATGGATGACTTTACTCCTTATGGGGCCAACTTCCAAGAAGCATTGTCCAATCTGGGAAAAGTCCTAACCAAATGCATTGAGATGAACTTGTCCCTTAGTCCTGAAAAATGTGAATTCCTAATGACTGAAGGGACCGTGCTAGGCCATACCATTTCTTGCCAAGGGTTACAGGTGGATCCTAACAAAATTGCTCTCATCAAGAAGGTTCCACCTCCTCAAAAGGTAAGGGATGTTCGGAGTTTCTTGGGATTAGCAGGATATTACCGGAGATTCATTAAAGACTTCAGCAAGCTAGCCTCGCCATTGTTTGGCCTGTTGGCAAAATATGTGGAGTTTAAATGGACTGACGATTGTCAGAGGGCTTTAAATGAATTGAAGGACAAGTTGGTGTCAGCCCCAATCCTGAGAGGTCCAAACTGGGCCCTACCTTTCCATATCCACACTGATGCCTCGAACAAAGCCATAGGTGCAGCTTTAGGACAAGTTGAGCAAAAACTTCCATATGCCATTTACTTTGTTAGCAAAAACTTGTCCAAAGCTGAGCTGAATTACACTGTAACCGAGAAAGAATTCTTGGCTGTGGTCCATGCACTGAACAAGTTACGACATTATATCACTGGCTATCAAACCTTTGTACATACAGACCATGCTGCAATTAGATATTTAATGAATAAACCAGATGTGAATGCTCGTATTATTAGATGGTTACTTTTATTGCAGCAGTTTGATTTGACCATTGTTGACAAACCAGGTAGAGAAAATGTTGTTGCTGACTTTTTATCTAGATTGGATTTGTCTGCAGATGAGGATGGAACAGTGGATGACCAGATGCCCGATGAACATCTGTTTGCTATTTCAGTACTCTCTCCATGGTTTGCTGATATAGCAAACTACCTTGTTTCAGCACAGTTCCCTCCGCACCTATCTTCAAGAGAGAAGAGCAGAATCATCAGAAAAAGTGTCTCATTTACTTGGATCGGGGGCAATCTGTTCAAGCTTGGCCCCGATCAGATCTTAAGGCGTTGTGTAAGGGAGGAGGAAGTCTTTGATATCCTCCTCACTTGTCATGATGGGCCTTGTGGAGGACATTTTGCAGCAAAGAGAACTGCCTTCAAAATCCTGCAGGCAGGCTACTATTGGCCCACACTTCATCAAGATGTCAGAAGATATGTCAGCCAGTGTGATCAATGCCAAAGAATAGGGAAACCGACCCAAAGGGATGAGATGCCTCTCCAACCTCAGGTGACTCTTGAGCCATTTGAGAAGTGGGGTATGGACTTTGTGGGCCCAATCAACCCTCCTTCGAGGCAAAGGTCTTACATGATTGTGTGCACTGACTACCTGACAAAGTGGGCAGAGACCAAAGCAATCAAAGCAGCAACAGAAGAAAAGGTGGCCGAGTTCCTAAGAGAAAACATCTTCTATAAGTTTGGCTATCCAAGAGAGCTGGTCACCGATCAAGGGAGCCAGTTCACCTCCAACCTGGTTGAAGATCTACTAGCTCATCACAAGATCAAGCATAGGACTTCCACCCCCTATCACCCTCAAGCAAATGGGCAGGTGGAAGTCACCAATAGATTATTAGAAGGGATCTTGACTAAGGTGGTGAGCAGTAGCAGAAAGGACTAGGCAGATCGCCTGGTTGAAGCCACATGGGCTTACAACACCACTTGGAAGACCACCACCGGTTTCACACCTTATGAGATGGTCTATGGGAAGAAAGCTTTGATGTCCATTGAGTTTGAATACAACACTTTGAGGATGGCAGCTCCGCTGGACCTAGATCTCAGCCATGCACAACAAGAAAGGTTATTGCAGCTGAATGGACTGGATGAGCACTGAATGTAGGCCCTCCTTCACTCAGAAGTGGTTCAACTTCAGAGAAAGGTGTGGCATGACCAACATCTCCATGACAAGCAATTTCAGCAGGGAGATTGGGCTTTGTTGTATGACTCCAGATACAAAGATTTCAAGGGGAAGCTGAGAATCAGATGGCTAGGGCCATATTCAGTGGAAAAATGTCATGACAATGGATCTGTTCTTATTCAGACCATTGATAAGGAAGCCATCCCCATGCTTGTCAATGGGCATCGATTGAAGATCTACAGGAAGCCTCCCTCAAGACAAGAGTTCATCAAAACTATGGAGAAGGCAGTGTTGGTCATAGAGAAGGGTTCTGCCTCTGCTTTGGGCATACCCTGAAGAATCTAAAAAAAATAATAATAATAAAGATCCTTGGGTGAAAACCTTTCTGAGGCGCCCAAGGCAGGTGGAAGGGGTGAAAACCTCATTGAGGCGCCCCTATTGTCTTTTCAAAAAAAAAAAAAAAGATTGGAAAAGATCCTTGAGTGAAAACCTCTTTGAGGCGCTTAAGGCAGATGGCAAGGGTGAAAACCTCAATGAGGCGCCCATGTTATCTTTCAAAAAAAAGAAAAAAAAAACAAAAGAAAAAAAACAAGGTCAGCAGATTCATTATGTAAAATTGCATGCAGGTGTTCTATGGGGGAGAGGAAGCCTCTCAACTCAAAGCCAAGGGTCCTCATCATGCAGTCAGGACACCTCACCAGCACCTCCTCCAAGAATACTCACTTTCTCCAAGGTATGTGCAATTTTATTACAGCTTGAGTCTTCTACACGAAGACGCAGATTTTCTACAGGAAGGTGCAGACTCTCTACGGGAAACTCAACCTTTCTACAGGAAGCTCTGTATTTCTACAGGAAACTTCCTGTAGAAGCTCAGAACGGGCCAGAATTCATTTCATGAGGAGATCTAACGGCTAAGGATCGGTTTGGACGCATGCAAGCCATTGTTGTCAACCTTGCACATTGATGTTATCTTGTTCCACCATCCTTGTCAACATGCAACAAAGTTACCTGCACCAGCAAAGCAGGTCGATGAGTTCTCAAGAAAAAACGAATTGTAAATAAAAAAACGCTGGAGATCTCGCACCATACTCATCCCAGTCATCCAGAAGCTCCGGGAGCGTGATCGTGAGGCCATCCATCGTCGTGTAGCGTGCACCCAAGGAGGAAGAACTGTTCCAAGACATCCCGCGGGAGTCCTGTAACAGTTAAGCCTACTAGAGTGGATACCATTCACAGCGCAGGCCATATGCAATGAAACGTGGGCGCATGCAACTAAAACATCCCATCCATCGTCAGCAGCCTGTAAGCATGGACCTCCGGGCCTGTGTAAGTTCGCCAGCAGCAGGTAAATCCACTCATCAGCGTCCAAAGAACCGAAACATCGTGTGCAGCCGCGCAGGTAAGTGTCTCGACCCTTCCTTCCATCAGATTGCATGAATGTTACTTTGATTGATTGCTAAGTGTAAAGGTGAATGGGTTGAGCGGCCGTATGGCCATTTGGCCGGCCACGTCGGCCAGTTAATGGTCTAGTTGGATGTGTGGGTGGCGGCCATGACAAAAAGAATGGGCAGCACGCACGTGAGAGCAATCCCGTCGAAAAAACGAGTTTAACAGAAGAGGCGGCGACAGATCTGCAGGAATTGATGCGGCAGCAAGTGAACGCGCAGTTGAATGATGGGATGACGTCACCCAACGGTCCGGCGGGGACAGCTCACCCCCGCGCCACGGATTCCGCCGATTCAAAAATCTAATCGGCTAGATTGCACTCATGCATGTATCAACCACCGTTTTGAACTCGAGCGGCTATCCTGATCTTTCTGCAGTTCGATACGCCGAGTCTTTGGCTATCAGAACGATTGTGAAGCACACCCAAGGCGCAGACCGACTACAGTCTTTCCCGAAAATCGCGCGCTGCATTCTACAAGAACGCTGTCATCCTACAGGAAGGCGGGTGCCTCACGTAAAAAGGTGGCAAATTAAAAAGGTAACCCTGAACTCTTCATGCAACTGGTTATTAAAGGTGGCAGAATTATCGTCCACAGTCTGGTCATAGAAAAATGGTGAAATTGTTGTCTGCTGTGCCTATACTTTCATTCTACAGGATGTCAGGGTAATTAAACTGTGTTAAGTTCCTCAGGGATAAGCTTTGTGGATTATGTGCATGACATTCTACGCTCTGTCTCAGTAAACCAAATTTCTTCCACAATCACCACCTCTGGTTAAGGAAACTGCTTTATCATGTCGGGTGGGTTTATTAGCCGAGAACCCACTGATTCAACCAAATTAAGGGAAAACCAGGAGGTGGTGGAGCTCTTCACACGGGTTCAATGGATATCTTTTTGTGACAAACTGCAGGGTTACGACGATGAAGTGGCAGAAGAATTTTTGCAGGCTCTGAGGCCGAAATCCAAGACACTGGCCACAGTGAACTTCAGGGGTCTAAGCCTCAAGCTCACCCCGCAATATATCAGTCGAATTACTGAACTTCCAATGGGTTTGCCATGGGATAAGGAAGAAAGGAAGTTGAGCCAGCAGGCCAAGAAAGAATTCTTTCCACCTGAGGAGGAATTCTCGGAGGACAAAAATGGGGTGCGAAGAACCAGCGTGCTGCCACCATGGAATGAAGTTAGCCTGCAAATCATGAAGTATATAACCTGTGAAGGCCGTTTTAGCATCGTGTACGCGTATCACTTTCGGTTGCTCAATGAATTGAGGCACCGGATTGATCTTCATGTAGAACAGAAACTGAGCATTCCTTATTTCCTGCTACAGTCCCTAATTGAGTGTGCCACAAAGTTAAAAGAAGGCATACCAGATCAGGTAGCCCACCATGGGTTGATCAAACTGCTTGTGGAGGATGCGCTTCATTCATATAAGGTTCCCCTCTCATGGGAATCATTCAGGAATCTGACAAGAGATGGAGACATAAGGATGTTGATTGAAGAAACGGGTTCCTCCAGCAGTGAGGAAAAAGAAGCAGTGGCCGAGGGAAAGAAGGAAACAGGCCAGAAGACCCCGACCACAGTGCAGAAGAAAGAACAAAAGAAGAAGCATGAGAAAAAGGATGACAAGGAAAAAGGTGACACACCCATCTTGTCAGCAAGAGAAAAGAGGTTGAAAAGCAGAACGGACAAAGCTGAGGTGGTCCACATCAGCCCAAGTACCTCATCAGCACCTGCAACCAAACCAAAAAGCAAAACCCATGCAGCAAAGCAAGCAAAGGTGGTGACACCTGTGTCTACAGGAAAGCAGAAACAGGCTTCTACAGGAAGCCCGAAAACAGTAAAAGGGTCTTCTACAGGAAGCCCGAAAATCATTGAAAAAGAGGCTTCTACAGGAAGCCCGAAAATTACCAAAACAGGGGCTTCTACAGGAAGCCCGAGAGTGGCTAAAACAGGGTCTTCTACAGGAAGCCCAAAATTGGTAAAGAAAGGGTCTTCTACAGAAGGCCCGGAAGTGGGTAAAGCAGGGTCTTCTACAGGAAGCCCGAAATCAGAAAAGAAGGGGCCCTCTACAGGGAGCCCTGAGAAAGCAAAACGCAAGAAAGAGAAGGCTGGCATTCTCGAAAAGGAGGCAGCAGCTGCGCTGGCCGCCCTCAGTACACCTCCAAGGCCAAAGGAGAAGAAAGAGAGGGAAATCCCTCTACCTTTTGAAGCTAGGAGAAGTAAGAGAATAAAAACGGGCAAGCCGCAGCCTCCACCCAGCAGCCAAACCATTTTAGGGGGTGTCCCTACTTCACCCAGTGAAAGATCCCCCTCTAAAACATCGGCCACCCCCGAGAGGGGAAGCCCAAAAATAACTTCCTAGACGCGAAGGATAGGCCAATCGGCTTCCGAAGCCCGGCTCAAGGAAACAGGGAAGAGGGAAGAAGCGCCACCCTCGTCACCACCTGGGGCAGAAAAGGCAGGGCCACCGAGAACAGAGAAGGAAGAGCATGTGCCAGGCCCTAGCTCTCGGCCGAGGACAAGGAGCTGGAGAAAAGTTGCTCAAGGATGAGCAAATATTTTAGCTAGGGGGTGATGATGAGCCCCAATTTTTGGTACAATTTGGGCTCATATTGGCCTACTTACCTTGCTCAACCATTCATCTTTTATCACTTATGCATTCATTTCTTAGTATATTCGTGTTGTTTGTAGGAAGAAGGGCAGGCATTATATCTATGTGGCTAATACATGATGATTTCAGGTTTTTGGCATTAAAGAGAGCAAAAGACCACGCAAATGGAGACAAGGAGACATCAAAGGTGACATTGCGGGTTCATAGGGAGGTTGTCCACAGTCTTGATGACCTTCCTCGTGATTTTCACCTTAACTCCGAGCTCCAACAGCTCTCCCCACCGAGCTTAAAGGCAACCAACACGTTCTACAGGATCAACAGTTTACAACAGTTTGACTTCCAGTTGGACAGCCAAGCTCCACGAATGGAGGAAGACAGCTTGATCTTCATTGTGTATAAATATGAAGGCCGTAGCCTTTGTTAGGAGCTTTTTGAACTTTTGAACTGATATTGTAATTTTTGAGCACAGCTCGGTGTTTGTTTTTGTAAGCCAGTTTTGGCATGACATTAGACTCTTGATTATGAATAAAGGCAAGCAGATTTGGATCTAATTCTGAGCTTTTAAGGGAGCTATAGCTCTCAGGTTAGGGCCCAACCTGAGAGCAATAGACCTCCTCTTCTTGTAGTGTTATTTGCCTTTCTTTCCAGCACTTTTCTTTGTTTTGATATGCATTTCAAGAACATAGTCTGCTGATTTGATTTCTTTAATGAGATTGAGTAAGATTAGCTTATGGTTAAATCACTTTCAGTTGCTTAGATCAGAATAGGAGGTTTGTAATTCACTGGAGCTCCAAGAAAAGGTTGTTAGTGCCTTCACTGCCATCTCTGTTTAGGGATTGGGGTGCAGTCTATACCAACCACCAAAAAAACGCAGTCTTTTTCTACTTTTATGCAAGCTGCAACATAGTCGTTTTAATCATAGAACCATCCATGCACTCTGATCTTGAGCCATACGTCTTCATCACAACTCCATGCACGACTTCTCTTCACGGTTTACATTGTTGTTCATAGGTTTAATAGCACAGGTTAATGGATTCTCGTTTTTGGTGCAAGACATAAGCAATTTGTTTTATTTACACTGCTCAGTATCATTCCACTTCCTTCTTCTTCTTCTTAACCACGCCTAAAGCCACCTACTCGACCTCTGTTCAGCTCGTTTACCTTCCAACTCTTCCATTGCCACGTAGCTTCATTTTCTTGACCTTTCGTTGTTTCCATCCTTCTATTCACCAACCAACTCCGTGCACTCTCTCTCCATCTTATTTCTCTGCCCCTGAGCCATCACAAGCTCCATCTCCACCTTACCTATCCACCCATACCGCTCCATCACTTCACCATCCCCCAAAACTCCCACGGTAGGACATCCTGTAGAAGGTAGCAGACTTCCTGTAGAATCCCTTAGTTTCCTGTAGGATCCCTTGCAGACATCCTGTAGAAACCTGCAAACTTGGTTGCCAAGCACCTGAACATTGTGGACTTCTATGGACTGATGCTAGGGATCCTCTGGGACCTCTCCTAGCCCTCCTGACCTTTCCCAAGCTTTCTCTCCCTTCGCACCACCTCTGCACAGCCAAACCCTAATAAGAAACAAAATCATAATCACTCCAACCACTTAAGCAAAAATACAAAAACAATGTTCTTTTTAATGGAAGTAGTTTGAGTTCATGCATTTCACATCACTAGAAGTAATGGCATCATTTTTAGACATTTGCACTCTCACTATTGCATCATAGAGGTTACACTAGTCAGATTAGGGTTTACTAGGGTTTCCATGTTTCGGTTGGCTTTCAGTTCATTTTTGCAAAGTAGCTTACTTTCCTTTGAGATAGCCTTCGTCCATCATTTAGAAAGCTTCTTCTGAGAACATATAGAAGTTGGCTTGAGCCCTAGCGGACTTGTGCCAGCTGACCAAGTGACAGCTGCGACAAGAGCTAGTACTTGTGCATACAGCACCGTCGCTTCCAAGTTTGTACGAACTACCGGGTTGATAAAATTAGAGATAGGAAGCCCCAGGAGTTGTAGCATTATTGCTACAATACTGGGGCCCACCAAAAAGCTCATGTCTTTTTCTCTCATTTTCTTCATTATTAATAGATTGTGCATAATTACTAGTAGATGCTTCAGAATTTTTGCCTTTTATACCTGTGACTACAATTGTTGTTTCATCTCCTGAGTCCAACCCCAAATCTTTCTAAATAGTTGCAGCAATCTTCTTCTTCTTGCCCTCGAACTTCTTAGGTCTCAGCTCCGGATGCAGGATCCAACAGTGCTCATCATCATGCCCATCCTTCTTACAGTGAGTGCATGAAGACTTGCTTTTCTATGCAGTGTTGGCCTTCCTCTCTTTCCATTTCTGTTTTCTTTTCTCCTTATTCTTGCTTGCAATGGGCTTGGATGATCCCCCAACTTCTGGGTTCCCATTCTTTCCTCTAGCTTCTAGATGCGTAGCTTGAACAGATACCTCATCTATACTAGTGGGATTAAACATGAGGATAGTGTGCCTCATGTAGCTGCGTAGACCACATATGTATTTCAACAGAGTCTCAGGTGAGTCTAAATAAATTCCTAGAATCAAAGATCTTTTCTTAAATTCTTGGGTGTAACCTTGTACACTTTGCCCTTTCAATTGGCGAAGAGTTTTCCAACTCATCATGGCTTGTTGCATGTAAGCTAGTGGATAGAACTGCTTTTTGATTGCATAAACAAATTCACTCTAGACAGAAAGAATCTTACCATGTTTCTTCATCTTAGCTTGTGTCCTGCCTTCCCACCATACCAAGGCAGTGCCTCTGAGGCGTAGGCTGGCCAGCGGAATCTTACTCTTGTCTGAGTCGATACTCTGCACTCTGCAATAAACATCAATTTGTCTAATCCAATTATCCAGCTTCTCTGCATTCAACTCTCCATCATATATTGATAAATCAAATTTAACATGTAATTTAATCAAAGATGTCTTCTTTTTATGTTCAGGACTATTAGGAGGCGTGAGAAATTTTTCTTCTTTCCCTTTGCCTTTTGAGTGGTCATAGAGGAGAGACTCTTCTTCTCCTTTATCTTGTTTGGAGCGTGATGAATCTTCATCTTTATGTTTCCTAAAGTCCCTATACATTTCCTCTACCATGGACCTCATGCCCAGGAAACTATCTATAAATTAGGGGTCTGGTCCCACGGGACTTTCTTTTGACATTTTCTTCCTGAGATAGAGTCTTCCAATTTACGGGCTAGTTTCAACCAACTCTTCTTCTCCTAATTTAAGCTTTGGTCTAGTTAGCATTCAATAAAAAAAAAATCCAGCATAAGCTTGTCTAACCTTAACAACCACGTGCTATGATACCACTTGATCTGAAATCACTCGTAGATGACCTCAGAGAAATAATGAAGGTATTATAGACTCAAGTGTTGGGGTGTTCCTATGTTATTTTATGCAACGGATCGATAAGATTGCGAAATACACAGACACTGAAACAGTAAGAGAAACACAGTAAGGAAACACATAAAACACAACAAGCTTAATAAGGAGTTCACCCAATCCTCCTGGGCTATGTCTCCTGGTCCAACCTTCAGTGGTGGCCTTTCTATTGTGTCTTAAAGCATTGTTTTTACAATAGTGAGCTCAAATTGAGTCTCACAGAACATATGATGATCAATAGGATTTTACTTGGATTCCCCAAGTCTCTAGAGTACACAGACTCCCCTTACTGAACCTCGACCTCAACTGGTCTCAATACTTGATAGGTATACACAAAAGAGTTGCTTGAACCTCTCAAGCCTTCTCTGGAGTTCACAGACTCTCAGACTCTCTTTGTCTCTGTCTGCTCGATGTTGCCTTTGCTCTGCAGGTCAACTCGGCTTCTCTATTCTCTGCAATTCACTTCTTTCTTGCCTTTCAGCTTTCTGCTTCTCTTTCTCTGCCTCTTCCCGCCGCCTTTGCTCTCTGTCTGTTAGTGGCTTAAAGCCAATTTGCTTCCCGGCTTTCTAGAACTCCTGCCTCTGCCCGCTGGAATTCCCCTGCTCTACATCATCATCACTGTGTAATGGTTCACAGAGAGGTGGCCACTTGTTTCATCATGAACTGAGTGTCAGTTCTCTTTGAACAGTTATTATTTCCGTTGCTCCAAGATTGCCCGTGAAACTGATTCCTTTACCAACTCATCGGTCATGCCGGACCTCAAATCTTATATGACTCAGCCTATTTCCCCGTCGAATCCAATCATCCATCGGATCATTTCTCCGTCGTTGATCTGGAGCCTCCAGATCCTACGGTCTCCGTCCATATCACGCGGGTAAGTAGCATGACCTTTACCCGCGCGATGTGAGCGTTTTCTCTCTCATCCACTGGACGCGTGTCACCCAGTGTATGGCATCGGGCGGGACTCGGTCGAACCCGCTTACCGCTTGAAGCCCTTCCGATATCCTGTCGGTTTTAGCGCGGGACCCGCCTTCTGACGGAATCGGCGATTTTCGTACGGTTTTATGCTTTCCTCGTGACTGAGCGCTTGGGGCTTTCCTTCACTGAGGGGGACGCCCTGCGATACGCGATTAGCGCTAATTGCGTATCAGAAACTGCCTCTGTTTTTGGATTTGACCTCGGTTTGTCAATTTGTGCCAGTGCGCGGTCACCATGGGCCAATGGTCTGTGTGCTTCGACCGAGGGTCCTCGTTGTTCCGTGCTAACCACAAATTGCCATTGTTCAGAGGTAATTTATTATTAGCTTCGACATCCACAATACTTTGAAACTTTGTTATGAGTTTTATAGAGTTCAGGGAACTTGAAGAGTTTTTAAGGATCCAATTCGGATCAGCACAACACCATATGCACACAACACTGCATATCCAACATGTGCATAATATGATATGTACACAACACCGCATATCCAACATGTATATAGTATCATCTATACTCAGCACTGCATATGCAATATACACACAACACCATATATACAGCAGGCACACAACATCACATGTACACAACATTAGTACTGCACATCCTAAGACCACATTGTCCTTACCAAATGACCTTGCTTATATTGTTTTATCCATGCTTGTCCCATCACACCGCAAAGCACACTACTTTCATTCTGATGATGTATCCCTCAACATTACATGTCCATAACATAAACATAGGCATAGTACAAGCATATAATATCAATTCATATCCACATGATATTGACCTTGTAAATATGTCAGGGTTACTCTTCCCACTTGATTCCTCATAAATTAGGAACCTCTTCATGTCATTCACCGGCATAAGCAATCCACAAGAATGATTCATGATGACCCTGTTAGACAACAACACACACATGCACACACACACGTATATATATATATCTATATATATATATATATATATATATATCATGATCCCTAAAGACCTTGTCAGACAATGACATACATACATACACATACACATATATAGACATCAGTATAATCATGATCACAACATAATTACTAGATATCATAAGGTCAAGGTTAAGAGAACTCCCTTTATCCATGCATCACATGCACAGTATTGAGAACAACAGTTCCCAACATAGCTAAATCATCTGACGCCTGAATACATTTTCTTTACCTTTTCTATTTCCTTTCTCATAACTGTCTGCCACCATCAATTTATACCAATGGACCCAACCAATCCAACTAGTTGTCATATTCTTGCCTTCATATGCCCTTATACATACACTGAGCTTCATCCAAGTCTTACATTACCTGTCGGGTTTCATTCAGCTCTCCCCGAGCTCCATTAACTTTCCTCTTTCCCAACCAATTCCCAAGACCCTCAAAACATAAAAGACGAGAACAAGAAATAAACAAGAAGAAAACCATGAAAAACCATAACAATACAACATGATGAACAAAGTGGCATGGCCATGCACCAAACATAAAAAAAAAAATTTGCAATCAAGCGCAACAAATCACAAAAGACCAGAAGCACAAGACTAGCAATAAACACAATGACTCAATCCCCATGGGTTCCCAGAGCCTCCAAGGGACATTCAAACTAAACGTTCTTCAAGATTTCATGGCAATATCTTGCCATGCAATCCCCTACTTCATACTGCCATAAAAACATAATTGTTAGCGCATAAGTAAATATAACAATATACTAGCTATCTTACCTTGTTGTGTCAAGCGCGTTGCCACATTATACACCTGCACATATCATTCCTTAAGGGATTCCAATTCTTTTAACGAATCCAACTATAACTAGAAACTAGCTAATATATCTGTCAGATACATGTTTAGGAATATAACATATATCCATATAATGTCAGACAAAATTTAGGTTAAGAAGACTTCATGTATTCAAAGCATTCATTCGTTTGGACTTGTTTTTTCCAAACATAGCCAAAGGAATCCTCACCTGATTCGCTTCTTTTACCTTTTTACCTTGCTGCAATCAAGTTTTCTTATGTACTGTCACATCACCCTGCTATTAGTTATAGAAACAATTCAATTGTTAGCCTATCATGCTAATAACAAGCATGTTGCCTACAACTATTTACACATGTTCCAAGGATCAAAACATCATGTTTATTAATTGAAATTAACCTTTACCAAGTCTAATCAGCCATGTCATAATCAATAGTCAAATCACAATCATTATTCATAATACTACAACTATCACCTACTTACACTCAAGTACCTACCAGTTGTCTCAACAGATACGTGTTGGTATAACCATCTTAAAATAAGATCATTTCTTCATGCAATCTTATAGATACATACTCATGTCATGCAATTAAGCAAACATTCAAACAATAGACAAATGACATAATCAAACATTCAAACACCAAATAAACAACATAGTCAAACATTCAAACACCAAATAGACGACATAATCAAACTCATACTTTAACGTATCTCAGGGTGGGCTATCTTGTTTGCAGTCTATATTAACATGATATAACTTTACAACACATTAATTCAAACATAAATAAGGTCATGATATCCATAACAATAACTAGCTAACAGGTTCACCTCACAAGCTCATAAACAATTGTCATTCATGCATAACAATCACATATGCATAGTCAATCTAGATTAGTACAACACACTATCATAATTAGGTCGACTCATACCTGAATGTCATAACCCTACCCATCTTCATAGGCCAATCCAAATTAGCATGATACATATAACATCAAGATCTTAGTTGCAATGACCATAACCATCATGCATATGACCATAATGCATATAACAACAAGTTACTATCCTTCATGACTAACCAACACATGTACATATGATCACACTGATTAACTAACATCTATCATACATGTAACCACAAAAACCATAGACTAATAGACATGTACATAACCCTAATTCTTATAACAATCATTAACCAACATACCTACATACCCACCATACAAACTTGTATTACGATCTACACTTACCTCAACATTTAGTGCTACAACCTCACTCTAATAATTTGCATCTCCTGCTCTATCTCAACCAACATATCAGTATCATAATGTTCCAACAACATCATGATGACACAAACTACATACAATTACCTCACAATGCATGTTTGACTTACTATACATGCATAACTATAACTGTGACAATGCATGCATAACAACATATAAACACTGGAATACATAACAAATGCATATACGACTGACATGCATTCATGACTAAAGCATCCCAACAACAACATCATCAACTCCAACATGGAAACACAACTATAACAATGATCGTTACCATGTATACATAACAAGCACACATACAACCTACATGCATGCATGACAAACACATTCTTCCCATCTAGTCTAAGTGTTGAACCATGCTCTGATACCACTCTGTAACACCCTCCTCCCACATTTACCCAAGTTAACTGGTTCGCTAGGGTAAACATGTGACGAGAGGCTACTATGATTTGATTCAACTCCCCATGTACAGTTAAGGAAGTGGAACCGGAAAAACAAAACCAAACTGACCTTCCACATATGCTACAAAACCTCCAGGAGCCAACCAACCTTTCCAGGTGACCAACCCCTGAGGAAACTTAACATTTTACTGACCTAGGGCCTTAGTCGCTCTCACAACGAGGGAATGCAAGCGACTAGGCTCTTTTACAACTAGTTCTAAGCCCGCGACCCCATGTTTTGTGCCACTTTTTCAGGGTCAGGACTCATGCTATTACCCAAAACTCCATGGAACTTCCATAAATTAAAATTAACATAAAAACAATGATACTAATACAAATACTTGAATAAGGAATTAACTGGACCCCTACTAGCCATGCCAGACATTTCGTCAAACATGTCACAAATATGCATTCTACAGGCCATAACAACATATCTGAGGATAGGGGTCTCAGACTTGTATGATAATCGCTAAGAAGCATTTTTTCCTTATCACATTAGCTACATTATCATCTATTAGGTCATATATTCATTGTTCATTCATTTACAAATCAAGCATGATGATACCATACATCATCACTGACATAAAACATACTCATGACCAGCATATAAACAACATAAATAATAATGATACAACAACCATATAATCCACATATAAACCAGTACATTTACACATGAAATACCAAGGAGAAGGAACTCTTATTAATGAATGCAAAATCCAACTAGGTTTGGGACTTCCACGAACCACCTGACCATAGATTGGTTGAACCAAATCTTTCTTTCATCCAATCACCCTCGTGCCATATTCCAAGCATGAATGTGGGACTCATAACCAAAAAAATAAACCAGGGCTTCCCGAGGCTACACCACCTCACCATCATCAATAGAACCAGGCATTACCGCAACCCTCACCGAATCACTAGGCCTTAAACAAGCATGGATGCCACCAGATTTCTCCACCTACAATGTGAGAAATTTTACCGTTTCCTAGTCTCTAGGCTTTACCATAATCCACAATCTGATTCATGGATCACTGGGCCATAATTGGGACTCCACCCTCCCAACTTTATCGTATATCATAACATTCACCGACTAAAGATTCCTAGGCCTGATCGAGGGCACCCACCTATAGGATTTGTTGTATATCCTGCAATTCATCGCTCGAGGATTCTTAGGCCCATCGAGGCAACACAAAATCCAGCTTTACCGCAACCCATAATCTGGTTCAAGGGTTACTAGGCCAAGGCTTTATCACAATCCATATTCTGGTTCAGGAATCACTAGGCCATATGTTCTTTCTTTCAGAGATCCACCTCACTCGATTTTGAATCCATCCGAGAATCTAGCTCAACCAAAACATGAGAACCCATCACACCATGACTATCCGAAAATGGCAAGGCTACGCTGAAAAATATTTTCACACTTAGCAAAACCCATGCCCATGACAACAAGAGAACCAAGAACACATATGCATAACCATGCATGTTAAATTTAGCAAGGAAATTGTTGAGAATGCAACAACATGATGGAGCTTAGTGGAAAGAAGTCGCCTTCACTAATTGGGCCTGCAGGCTATTTTTGGCGCAAAGTCTATTTTTAGACTATGTATATTTTTAGACATATGGATCATGGTCTATGAGTTGCAGGGTGCTATTTGTGGATGATTGGTCATGTTGGTAAAAATAGATGGACTTCTATTTTTAGACATATGGGCGGTTTCTATTTTTAGACTGTCAGGCTAAAAATAGAACAATCGAATATTATTAGCTCATAATAATATTTGGACTATAAACATTATCTTATCCTCTTGAAGCACTTCAGTTTGAGCTACAGATGTGGCACATGCAGCTGTCAGAAGGAAATACGCTTTTCTTATGGTTCAGTTGAGCTATTGCATGCAGGACTTCAGTTAGAACTCATGTGGTTGAGTTTGGTGGAGTTGATTGTGAAGTTGATGGAGTTGTGTTCAGTTTGACTTGGTTAAACTAGTTGTATTTAGTCTAACTGCAAATACACTAGTGATGAGTGATGTGAATTAATTGTTAAATTAATTCACTAATTATTAACTCATAAAGCAACTAAAGAATACATCAGTTAACTCAGTGCATGGATAGTTCAGTGGAGGCAGGTGTTAGAGGTTGAGATTGCTATCAGTTGTGACTATAGTTGTGCATGAGATATTGCACAATCAATGGGATTGAGTAATTCCAGTGAGGATTGCGTGGTTCAGCCAAGGAAATACGAGTTTGCTTCAGCCATTCATCATTATTCTCTTGCAGGATTGCGCAGTGGAGGCAGGCAAACAGTGGAGGAGATTTGAGGCATCAGATCTGAGCTAGTTTGTGTGTAACAGGTGGAGATAGTACTGAGTACTTGTGAGGAGTATTGTACTATGTATTGTTACATGTTCTCATCATTATAATATACATATAGTGTGGGGTTTTCAGCTGCATGCTTTCCCCGGGTTACATACTGTGTTAATGTGCGCATGCGATTGATGTTTCATTGTTTTTAATTCCGCAAAATTGATGATCAACGTAGAGGAGATTATGTATTGTGCATGTATTCCGCAATAATGTATAATCGGGATAATCTCTGTGAATAAGTGTCATATTATTCAAAATTTCTACATGGTATCAGAGTAGTTGATCATCAGATCTATTATTCAGAAAGTGTTTACATCTTATTTCTTCAGGCAGAGTCTGTAATCAGGCCAGGTAGCCTCTGGATTCATCCTTCCTTTGGAAGGTGAGATATCCAGTAAAAGCCCATACAGTCAATCTCTGTACGAGAAATACTTTGTTCTCACGAATTTTAGATCAAAGGTGGTTGAGTTTTGAGCTGGTGGAATTCGAATTTGCAGCAATGTTTTCTTGGTGTCAAAGTTGAAATGTCTTTCAACGGATTGCGATTGGAGTATGCTCTTGAGGGCAGCTCGACTTATATTGCATGGAAAGACAGGATGGAGGTGGTGTTAGATGATAATGGGCTGAAGGAGTTCATAGAGGCTGAGGTCCCAAAGCCTACTGATACTGCGCAAGTTGAGGCTTGGCAAAAGAAGACAACAAAGTGTCGAAGGATTTTGTTGGAGGGCGTGAAGGATCACATTGTGTCCAGCTTGCATGGAAAGGCTTCTCCATACTTGATGTGGAAAGTGTTGATAGATCTATTCCAAAGCAAGAGCGATTAGAGGAAGTTGGCACTCAAGGATAAACTCAGAAACATTAAGTGCGAGAAGGGAGACAGTATGCCCAAGTATCTCACGAAGTTCACTCAGTGCAGGGATGAGCTAGGAAGTGTGGGGGTGAATTTCGATGATGAGGACTTGGTGAGCTTGGCTCTCCTTGGTCTTTCGAAGAGTTGGCATTCCTATCAGGACTCTGTCAATGGTCGGGAGAAATTGCCAGGATGGGAGAGACTTTGGTCAGATCTTGTGCAGGAGGAAATCAGGCGGAATACCAGGGACGGATCTTCATCAAAGGCAACTAATGAAGAAAATTGCGCTTTGGTTGCCAAAGCAAAGAAGGGGAAGAATAAGAAAGCTTCTCATTCCGATGCAAAAGGCAAGAAGCAAGACATGTCCAAGGTGAAGTGCTTTCACTGTCACCAGCACGGACACTATGCCACAAATTGTCCGCAGAAGAAGAAAAATAAGCAAGTTGCTGGATCTGCAACGGGAGAGGCCTTAGCCTCACAGTTTGAGCTTGATTTTTCATTGATTGCATGCTTGGTATCAAGTGTGATGGGATCGGTATGGTTCTTGGACAGTGGTGTGTCTTTTCACATGATAGGAGATCGAGATTTGTTTTCTGATATGGAGGAGAAAGATCTTGGAGTGCACATCGAGATGGGCGATGATGGTAGATATAGTGTGATCGGTATCGGTACCATTTCCTTTGAGAGGGAGTCTGGTAAACCCTTTGTATTGAAGGAAGTGATGCATGTTCCAGGATTGAAGAAGAATCTTATCTCTGTGGCGATGTTAGAAGACAAGGGATATGATGTTGTTTTCAACGAGGGAAAGGATTTCCTGCACAGTAAAACAACTGGAGAAAACTGGAAGATAGGGTTTCGAGTCAGGAACCTTTATCAGTTGCATGTAGATGGCTACGCAACAATGGCATGCAAGGCAGAAGGATTGGTGAGCCGAGATGATGGCGAGCTGTGGCACAGGAGATTGGGTCACCTTCACCATGGAGCCTTGAAGATATTGCAGCAGATCACTACTGGGCTTCCTAAAGGCACTCTTGCGCAATCAGATCAGTGCAAGGGGTGTACTTTGGGAAAATTTGTGAAAGCCACCTTTCACGAGAAGGATAGTCGCGCCACGACGATCCTTGAGAGAATTCACACAGACGTGTGTGGAACTTTCTCAGTAGCTTCGACAGTAAAGCACATGTACTATGTGATCTTTGTTGATGATTTCTCTCGGAAGTGCTAGATCTTCTTCATGCAGAAGAAGAGCGAGACATAATCAAAGTTCTGTGAGTTCAAAGCACTGGTCGAGAAGGAGTCGGGGAAGAAGGTGAAGGCTCTTAGGAGCGACAATGGTGGTGAATACATCTCTGGCGAGTTCAAGGATTTCTGCAGCGCAAAAGGGATTCGAAGAGAGCTCATAGCTCCCCATAACCCACAGCAGAATGGGGTTGCTGAGCGGAAGAACAGAACGATCGTGGGTGCTGCACGGGCGATGTTGCATGATCAGGGTCTACCCCTTCACTTGTGGGTGGAAGCATGCAATACTGCAGTATATGTGCAGAACCGTTGTCCTCACAGGATACTTGGCATGAATACACCCGAGGAGGCTTATTCTGGTAAGAGGTCTGATATTTCTCATTTGAGGATTTTTGGTACTAATGTTTACATGCATGTGACAAAGGATGTTAGGAAGAAGCTGGAGCTAACCGCAGAGGTTGGGATATTTGTGGGGTACACTGATACGCCCCACAATTATCGTGTGTATTTTCCAGACAGTGGCAAGACTGTTGTGCGACGGGATATAAAATTTCAGGAGGAGAAAGCCATGAAGTGTTCGCTTGAGAGGGAGCCACACTTGCATGCAGATGAGGAGCTATTAGTTCCTAAGGATGAGCTTCAGGTTGTGGATCAGCCACAGGACAAAGTTCATGGAGTGGAAGAGACCACTCATGTAGCGCCAACCATCAGAGGGCGAAAGCGCTTGACAGAAGCTGAGCCACTGGCTCAAGATGCAGAGAAGGTTGTAGGACCACCTACAGCTCAACGTAGACAAAGACAGTCACCTGATCAGTACACTGGATACATGGCTCTTGTGAGCAAATGTGTTGTGACTGAGCCATTCTCTTTCGAGGAAGCTCTGGAGGATCCCGCATGGGTAGATGCCATGATGGAAGAGTATGATTCAATTGTCAAAAACAGTGCATGGGAGATTGTCCCAAGACCGGAAGGGAAATCAGTGGTGGGTTCGAGATGGATCTACAAAGTTAAGCAGGCAGCTGACAGGAATGTGGAGAAGTATAAGGCAAGATTTGTTGCTCGAGGCTTTTCACAGATAGAGGGGATCAATTATGAGGAGACCTTTGCACTTGTCACAAGGTATTCTTCCATATGGACGATTCTTGCTCTCTCAGCGCAGATGGGATGGCACATTCATCAGATGGATGTGAAGACTGTGTTCCTCAATGGAGTCATTGAGGAGGAGGTGTACATAGAGCAGCCCGAAGGTTTCGAGATCTTCAGCAGCGAGTCACATGTGTGCAGGCTCAAGAGAGCGCTGTATGGGTTGAAACAAGCACCACGTGCTTGGTACACATGTATAGACAATTATTTCACCGGACTCGGATTCTCCAAGAGCGAGGCGGATCCTAACCTATACCAGATTGTAGTGGAGGGTAAGTTGCTTATCATTGTACTTTATGTAGATGAATTGATTCTAAAAGGTGATGAGTTGTTGATACTTTCATGCAAGGATGATCTTGCTAAGGAGTTTTAGATGAAGGACTTGGGCCTCCTTCATTATTTCCTGGGTTTGGAAATTTGGCAGCGCAATGATGGACTATTTGTTTCTCAGGGTAAGTATGCTCGGGAGATACTGGAGAAGTTCAACATGCATGACTGCAAGCCTGTTGATACTCCTCTTCCTGGAGGTTGGAGGAAGGAGGATGCTATTTCAGCAGAAGTAGTGGATGCCACTGTTTATCGACAGTTGGTGGGGTCGCTTATGTATCTGGTTAATACACGACCCGATATATGTTATGTTGTTAACTAGGTTTCACAAGCTATGGTCAAGCCAACCAAGCTCTTCTGGAAGGCAGGCAAGCATGTATTGCGTTATCTCAGAGGCACATCGGGGTATGGATTGTGGTACAGATAGGAGGATGAGGTGAAGCTATGTGGCTTCACTGATGCAGATTGGGCAGGGAGCCCAACGGACAGAAAGAGCACATCTGGAGGGGTCTTCAGTATCGGGTCGACAACAGTTTCTTGGTATAGCAGGAAGCAGAGATCCATGGCACTCAGTTCAGCAGAGGCCGAGTATATGGCAGCAAGTTTGGTTGCATGCGAGGCTATATGGATGAGGAAGATCCTGGTCGGGTTGTTCGGTTCATACTTGGAGCCTACAGTGATTTATTGTGATAACCAGAGTTGCATTAAACTCTCGGCTAATCCAATATTTCATGATAGATCCAAGCACATTGACATCAGGTACCATCATATCAGAGATTGTGTGCAGCGGAGAATCAGGTTACTATCATACATTCCAATGGAGGATCAGGATGCTGATATCTTGACGAAGGCGCTCACCAGGAGCAAATTCGAATACCACCGAGGCAGGATAGGGGTTGCTGATAATCCATATCTTGTTGAGAGGGAGTGTTGAGAATGCAACAAGATGATGGAGCTTAGTGGAAAGAAGTCGCCTTCACTAAGTGGGCCCGCAGGCTATTTTTGGCGCAAAGTCTATTTTTAGACATATGGATCATGGTCTATGAGTTGCAGGATGCTATTTGTGGATGATTGGTCATGTTGGTAAAAATAGATGGACTTCTATTTTTAGACATATGGGCGGTTTCTATTTTTAGACTGCTAGGCTAAAAATAGAACATTCGAATATTATTAGCTCATAATAGTATTTGGACTATAAACATTATCTTATCTTCTTGGAGCACTTCAGTTTGAGCTACAAATGTGGCACATGCAGCTGTCAGAAGGAAATACGCTTTTCTTGTGGGTCAGTTGAGCTATTGCATGCAGGACTTCAGTTAGAACTCATGTGGTTGAGTTTGGTGGAGTTGATTGTGGAGTTGATGGAGTTGTGTTCAGTTTGACTTGGTTAAACTAGTTGTATTTAGTCTAACTGCAAATACACTAGTGATGAGTGATGTGAATTAATTGTTAAATTAATTCACTAATTATTAACTCATAAAGCAACTAAAGAATACATCAGTTAACTCAGTGCATGGATAGTTCAGTGGAGACAGGTGTTAGAGGTTGAGATTGCTATCAGTTGTGACTATAGTTGTGCATGAGATCTTGCACAATCAATGGGATTGAGTAATGCCAATGAGGATTGCATGGTTCAGCCAAGGAAATATGAGTTTGCTTCAGCCATTCATCATTATTCTCTTGCAGGATTGCGCAGTGGAGGCAAGCAAACAGTGGAGGAGATTTGAGGCATCAGATCTGAGCTAGTTTGTGTGTAACAGGTGGAGATAGTACTGAGTACTTGTGAGGAGTATTGTACTATGTATTGTTACATGTTCTCAATCATTATAATATACAGATAGTGTGGGGTTTTCAGCTGTATGCTTTCCCCGAGTTAAATAATGTGTTAATGTACGCATGCGATTGATGTTTCATTGTTTTTAATTCCGCAAAATTGATGATCAACGTAGAGGATATTATGTATTGTGCATGTATTCCGCAATAGTGTATAATCAAGATAATCTCTGTGAATAAGTGTCATATTATTCAAAATTTCTACAGAAATCACACATGCAAATCGATACCTTCAAATAATCCCATTGTAGCTGCTAGATCGTGCTCTTCCTTACTTGATCTTTGCTTTCCTTGATCCAATTTCGAAGTGCTCTAAGATAACTCTAAGTGTCCAAGAGAGAGAGAGAGAGAGAGCTCCAAAACTAAACTGACAAAAGACTATGAATCGATCCTTAGAAGTCTTTTTATCAATGAGGCCTTTATTTTTTTCAATTTCCATTATTTTCCTCCTCACATGCAACCTGTGACCTTTCACCTTCCTTTTCTCTTATTTTCCATTATTTTCATAAATAAAATGCCAATAAATGCCACTTTGCCTTTACCATTGCCTTTGCCAATTTCCTTAGCCATTCATAAACTAAAGTGACACCCAACCAGGATGTTTTTCCCACCATTAAGCTTGGAATACATGTCTCATGACCTTGATATTATATTTTTTTACATGGATTTTTAACCAAGGTTGTTACATTATAGAGTCTGTTACATCATAATCATGTGGCTAGCTCATTTTCCATGAATAATGGGGGCTGACACAACATCCTCCCGAATTAAAAGTGTGAAAACAAGAAGGTCAACTTCTTAGTGGCATAACTTTCGCATATAGACTTCGATTGACGCGCTTCTTGTGTCGTTGGAAAGATCACTATGCGTAATGTAGCATGAAATAGTACTGTGCTAGAGCAACAATTTTTACCCCAAAAAACGTCATTTGATGCCTCAAAATGCTATTGAAAGGTTTCATACCCCATTTTTCCAAACTAAGTCATGCCAGTGAAAACGGTCTCGTGAGTTGATTCCTCCACTTTTTCCACTTTAAATGCATTGATATGGATTACAAACAATATAATGATCCAATCTGGATCACACATGTTGCTTGACTTGCATCCATGTATTATGCTTCTGCTAAGTTGAGCACCATAGATGTTTTCTTCCTGCTGTACGAGGAAACAACTGTAGACCTAATGCTAAAAATTCCACTTGATGTACTCTTTTGGTTTGGTGGACTCCTTGCCCAATCTGCATCTATGAAGCCACACAACGTCACTCCCTCTGTCCGTCTGTACCATAGTCCAAACTAGGTAGTGCCTCTGAAGTGCTGTAAAACATGCTTAGCTACCTTCCGAAATAATTTGGTTGGCCTACCCATAGCTTGGCTGAGCTGGTTCACTGCACAATGCATACCTACTCGTGTGTTCACAAGATACATCAGTGAACCCACTAGCTACCGATAAATGGTAGCATCCACTTCACCTGAAGTGGCATCCTCCTTCCTCTAGTTGGTCGTTGGAAGTGTCTCCATGGGTTTTCAATTCTCCATGCAGAACTTTTGTAGTATCTCATTTACATACTTGGCTTGAGAGACAAAAAAATCCCCATCGTCTTGCCATACTTCCAACTCGAGGAAGTAGTGCATGAGACCCATGTCCTTCATTTCAAACTCCCTTGCAAGGTCCTCCTTAAAAGATATGATCAACTACCCATCACAAGTTAAAATCAAATCATCAACATATAAGACAATAATAAGCAATTTACCTTCTACCAAGATATGATAGAGGTTTGCATCCGCTTCACTTTTGGTGAAGGCCAAACCGGTGACATAGTTATCGATCGTGGTGTACCAAGCACAGGGTGCTTGTTTAAGACCGTACAACGCTCGCTCGAGTCTGCACACATGATACTCCCAATCAAATGTCTTAAATCCTTCTAGTTGCTCGATGTAGACCTCCTCCTCAATAACCCCATTGAGAAATGTTATTTTTACATTCATCTGGTGGATCTTCCACCCCATTTGCGCAACCAGTACAAGAATTGATCTAATGGATGATTATCTTGCTACATGAGAAAAGGTCTCATCAAAGTCAATTCCCTCAACTTGAGAGTACCCCTTAGCCACAAATATGGCCTTATACTTCTCTATGCTTCTGTCTGCTGCCTGCTTCACCTCGAAGATCCATCTCGAACCCACTATTGATTTGTTTGTTAGTCTTGGGACCACTTCCCAAACATTATTCTTTGCAATGGATTTGTATTCCTCCACCATTGCATCAACCCATATAAGTTGCTCCATTGTTTACTCAAAAAAGGATGGATCAGTCTCTACAAACTTAGTCATTAAAGCAATGTGGTCAATGTACTGATCAAGTGAATTTTTCTGCCTGCACTGATTTGAAAGAGCACCCACATTCTCCGTCGCATCCTACACAAGTCTCCTAGCTTCCCTGGTTCTTTTTATGTCTTCTCTGGATGGTTCTACTTGAGTGGTTGTCTCCACTCTCTTCTCCTCAAATTGTGGTTTCTCCATAACTTCTTGAGGTTCCTCCTTTGGAACTAAAATCTCCTCTTCTGGTGGTATTTGAAACTCCCTCTCAAGAGAGCACCACATTGATTTCTCCTCATCAAACTTTACATCCCTTCTCACAATTGTCATTCTGAGGGATGACAAGTACACACGATAGTTGTGTGGAGTTTTTTCATAACCCATAAAAACCCCCAACTCTGTTGTTATCTCAATATTCTTCCTTGATTCTTTAGATACATGGTAGTAAACAGAGGCTCCAAAAACCCTGAAGTGCAACACATTCGACTTCCTCCCCGAGAAAACCTCCTCCGGTGTAATTATGCCCAGAATCCGATGAGGACTCTGGTTCTTCAAATAGACTGTTGTGTTGCAGGCTTCAAGCCACAAATGCAAAGATAGGTCTTGGTCATGTAACATCGCCCTTGTTTCTCCTACAATACTATGGTTCTTTCTCTTAGCCACCTCATTTTGTTGTGGGTTGTGGGGTGTTGTCAACTCTCGTCGAATGCCTTCTTTAAGCACATAAATTTTTAAATTCATTCGACAGGTACTCACCTCCATTATCGGTCCTGAGAGCCTTCATCTTCTTGTCAATTTCTTTCTCAACTAGTGCCTTGAATTCTATGAACTTGGAGAATGTTTCGTCTTTCTTTTGCATGAAGAAGATGCAACACTTCCGTGAGAAGTCATCAATAAAAATGACAAAATATTTGTGCCTGGCAGTGGAAAGTGTCGAGAAAGGCCCAAAGACATTAGAGTGGATCCTTTCAAGGACTGCATGTGCTTTGTTATCCCGAACATGGAATGTGGATTTTATGTACTTCCCCAAAGTACATCCTTTGCATACATCATGCAACTCAAGTGCTCCTTTGGGGAGGCTTGTGGTTATTTGTTGCATAATCCTCAAGGTGCCATGATGCAAATGGCCAAGTCTTATGTGCCAAAGTTCACTGACATCGTGGCTCTACACCTTCTCTGACTTTGTGCTTAATGAAATACAATCTTCCACATATAGCTTATACATGTTCTTCACACGAAACCTGATTTGCTTCACTTGTCTAGTGGCTATGTGTCTCGTGAATTCTCATCCTTTGCTGAAGATCACATCATAACCATGGTCTTCCAAAACTACAACAAATATGAGATTTTTCTTTAGGCCTGGAATGAACATGACATCCTAGAGCCCGAGAGGGGAGCTCGACTCCCTCTGAAAGGTGACTGTACCAACCCCGGCCGCATTGTACCCTTCGTCGTCCCCTAATTCAATGTTTATTTGCAGGTCTTTCTCCTCCGGGTCACTAAACAACACTCTACGCCCTGTCATGTGGAACGATGCACCTGAGTCCAAGTACCACACACTCCCCATCATTGTGTTGGCCATGCATGAAATAAGGGTAAAGTCAAGCTCGAACTATGAAGCCACGACTTCACCTATTGCTCCTCTTGAGGTATTCTTGTTTTCTTTTTTTGTGGACACTTCATGGCATAATGCTCAAATTCATGACAGTGGAAGCATTTAATTTTGGACAACTTTTTGTTCTTTCCCCCTTGGATGGACTCTGGTTTGGATTGAGATTTATTCCCTTTTCCCTTCTTTCCCTTTCTAACTAATGAAAAGTTTTCTTCGTCCTCACCCTTGGATGAAGTCCCATTTATGGTATTCTACCTTATTTCCTCTTGTACCAAATCAGACCATAAGCGTTCCCAATTCATTAGTTTCTCCCTCTCGTTCACTAAAGAGCCTGTATCAAAAAATGCTAAGTTGTGACCCGAGGTTGGCTTTGTGCACGTTTGTGCAGCTCGTTTGCCCAGCTCTCCCTTGTCGCTTCGTTTCGGTCGTTCGGGCGGGTCGTTTGAGGGCGTCCGTGTGAACTCGTTCGGGCGGGTCGTTTGAGGGGGTCTTGTGAACTCGTTCGGGCGGGTCGTTCGGGCGAGGGCGCGCCGGGCGAATGAGCCCGTATCAAAAAATGCTAAGTTGTGACCCGAGGTTGGCTTTGTGCATGTTCGTGCAGCTCGTTTGCCCGACTCTCCCTTGTCGCTTCGTTTCGGTCGTTCGGGCGCCCATGCAAAATCGTTCGGGCGGGTCGTATCTTTCTCAACTCTAAATAGATCCTGCTGCACTGAACTCCAAATTTGAACCTCCTAGGAAACAACTTCAAAATTTATGCTCTAATATGAATCCTGCTATGTTACCATGTAGAAATTATGGTGTATATTTGCAACTGCTCATGACTTTTTACTCAAAATCACAATACACAAACCTACTTTACTGCTCTGTGGAAGCTAGTTCACAATTTATAACAAAAAATTCAGACATGCAATAAGAAATAACACACATGCACACAATATTTTTCCTGGGGAAAACAATCTAGTAAAAACCCTGATGTATGCTTGCATTAATCTGATGAATAGAGATGTATTACAATTGTTTTGCTCAATTGAGCACAACATGCAAGTGAATAACCTATCTCTATGCTCACTAAGAATCTCTCACCCATACTCAGTTAATTTATGCCTCTTCTTGAGCCCCTATTTCCTTGCACAATTACTTGATAAATTAGGCCCTTATTATTTAGGAGTTTTTCCAAAATGGATTGTGTAGTTCCCAAGTTTGATCATATGACTACATTGCCTTGGAATCTCCACCACCACTAGGGAACTTGAATTCTCTGAATGCACTAGCTATTTTGGGTCAATTGATCAGTTAATTGGACGATCACTGAGTTTGATTGAAGCCCCATGATGAGCGCCAATATTGCAACAAGGATGCTGCAACTCCTGGGCTACCAGCTTTACTTATAAACGCGGGGTTCGTATAAACTTGGAGGTGACAATGTTGTATGCACAAGTAAAAGTGATGGTTCTGCCTCTTGTCATTGTTCAGTCGGTGAGAAACCATTGGGGTTCCAAGCCAGACTTCTATAGAGTCAGAAGAACCTTGATTCTTTGATGGAAGAAGGGAAAATCTACTCTAAGAGAGAGTTACTCTACTGCAGTAATGGAAAAAGACAACATGTAATGCTAAACCGCACCATACCCTAATTAACCATTTAAGAAGCTATGCTAAGCAGAAATTTTAAATCAACAATAAAAAATTGCTACTATCTAAGTTGCAGAAATAAAAAGCATTAAACAATACTAAGGTGCAAGCAACGAAACTCAACTAAATCTGTTTTCACTTTTTTTTGTTTGGTTTTTTAGGCAAAATCAAGTATGCAAACTAATTGTTCTTGTGGATGTGACAGGTGGATGGAAGGTGTTTGAGGATGGCTAGAAGGTTTATGAAGTGGTTGGATGGTGTGGAGGGGTCCTAAGAGGCTTTTTGTGACTTCCTAGAGGTTTCCCATCAATTCGGCCTCAAAACAGGCCGCGTCAGGAAAACCTACAGGATGTACTAGAAACCTATAGGATGATCCTGTAGGAATTGCAGGAAACCTACAGGATACAGCCGAGAGCTAATTGTGAGGTGTTGGGAAGCCTGGGAAAGGTGTGTGATGGGTGGAATGGAGTATTAGAAGGTTTAGGATCACTCAAGAGTCAATATCCAAGATAAGGGATAGTTAGATTTGCTCAGTGTATTTAGGATAATTTCAATGAAAAATGATGAAAAACTAGTGAGGGTGATGGTGAAACAAGGGATGGCTAAGGTGGATGAAGTGGAAGGTGGCTGTTGGTTATGAAGTCTTGGTCTCCTCCTGAAGTTCCCGCTCTGCTTAAACGTGTGTCTTCCAAAAACTATGCAACAAGATACATTTTCATAAACTAGAAAAGCATGAATCAATTGCCTATATTATGCATGAAGAAAGTTGCTGAAGGGAATGAAAGCACGAGTAAGATCTTATTGCAGAAATGGAGATGGAAAAATATGACAATGAAATCTGCCTTGCAACATTAACCAACTACTGAATTAAAGACAACAAACTCCAAAGCTCATACAAGAACTAGAAATCTGTGTTTTTGGGGCTGCTGAAGGGTCCCTTCCTCAAGTCATGGTCCCAGAGGGAGGAATTGAAGCCGAGACACCTGTTGACAACCTTGTGGTGATCATTTTTCTCCTTGCTAACCCGCTACTTGAAAGAAGGCACAAATGGAAGCAAACTATCACACAACCAATCTAATCTACACTGCTTGTAATGGAAATGCATCTACTAAGCAAATTAACAATTAAGCTATGAATCTACACTAGCATACATGTACAATAAAGAGGAGCCTTGGATGCTAGGGTTGGGCCCTAACCCAAGATCTTCAGCCCTCTGAGTTAACTCAGTGCTGGCTCAAAACAAAACTCATTCTTATTACCAAAACAACAGATTACATCAAAAGAATTGTCACAAGTGTTGCAGCTCAAAAATAGAGTAGAGTTTTACAATAAAAATATGAATCCTACTGAGGTCCTAGGCCTCTCTACTTATACATTTGAAGTCTCCAATGACTTCCTTAAAATTAGGGAGGCTCGGCTCCCAAACTCGAGATAAACTGGTGCTTTGTCTTTCACTTGCTTGGTTGCCTTCTAGTCCTCATGATTTGGCTGTTTGCACTCCGAGATGATGGAGGAATATTCAAATGGAGGGGTAGTAAATGAGGAGGATTTACCTCCTATAATCCCTCTCCCTTGTCCCATTCGAGTTTTGACCTTGGTCTTTGCCAAAATTCCTTGCTTTTATCCTTTAATCCTGCATTAAATGCACATTAGACCACAAAGCAAAATATCCAACTCTAGCTCATCTCATAAACAAAATATAATCAAAAGTATGCAATAAGTTATTAGAATAGTTGGTTTGACTAAGCTAGGAGGTGAATTAAGGCCCATATAATTACCCAATGATGAGGCTCATCACTCCACTGCACAACTAACCTTCCACTAGTTCCCCCAATAGTTGGAACTAGTTTCACTGAACACAACTTGAGATAATTGACTTTGATTGCTATAAATTAGCAATCACACGTGCTTAACTAAACTCTAACTCCTCCAACTCGAATTTACTGAGTAAATTGGGTGACACAAGCCATGTCACACAAGTTAACTGCATCCAAGTTGTCTGTTGATGTGGAAATTCAATTTTTCTCAATTTAATAAAGGAAAAATCAAATTGAGAATTTCTTGTTTCTTTTTTCAACAATGAAAACTAAATACCAAATAAGCAAATCAAGACTAAATATTGTCTGCTAGTCATTGTCTTAAATTCCCTGGCAAAGGTCCAAAGTGCAATCTTTCCTCCATGAGACAATGTTCACACACTCAATAGTAGGTTAGAATTGAATAGTCAAAAGATTCTAGTTCCGATTTTTAGTCTCTCACAACCGAACACTTGAAATTAAATACATAACATCAAAACATGAGACCAAGAATTTAAATTATAAAGCAAAGCATCTATGTTAAGACTATCAACTAATGCTCAAGCAAAATATCTAACCCAGGTGTGAGATCTATAATAGTTTGTTACCAATCAAATACTATTTGGACAAAGTATGGGAGGTATGAAATAGAGAATATAAGACATAACAGATATACTTCAAATAATAATAAGTCAAAATCAGATGTACAGACCATGAATGAACCAATACTAACCAAGTATTATGGAAACATAACCTTGCAAATACTACACCGAGTAGTTATGCTTGAAGAGGTCAAACTATCATACACGATTGAATTCATAATGTTATCCAAACTATAAATTGAAGTCGGATATAAAGGCCATGAACAAACTGATGCTAACTACTATATTGTTTGGTCAACAAGTCGTTCTCAGGTGTAAAATTACGAGCAGGGTAATACTAATAGATTATGCAAATAGAGTATTAAAATTTCAATGTGAAAATGAGAAATCAATGTTGTCACTCCTTTGTAAAACTCAGATCATATCCATTATTTCAAAGGGTTGTTTCACCTCTAATAGAGTAATTAATAAAGTTCCAAAGGTTAATAGTGTTGTACGAGTTTCATAATAAACCAAGGGAAGTAAATTGAAAATAAATGATGTATTACACAACACAAAAAATCACGGCGATATATAATCAATTTCAAAGGTTAATACTTCGTTCAAAACTCATAATATATGAATGATTTTAACCCAGATGAAAAGGGATAGAGAGTTATACAATGTGGGGTTCAATACAATATTAAATTGTCTTCAAGTTTGAGTCTTATGCATCAACGATGCTCACAAGCAAGAGTACACAACTGCACTCTATTAAACACTTTCACGCATTGCCATAAACACAACACATATCTTATAACACAAATTGATGGAATGTAACGCTATAGGAAATAACACAAGTATTATAATAAAACCTCCAAACCATAAACATAAACTATGTTGATACAATGTACAAGATAGCTATAGAGCCAAGTGAGGGGCCCTTCCCACTTGTGGTGTGCTAGTTAACTTGCATTCACAAAAAGAGAATCACAACGAAACCATAAAACCAAGCCGAATTTTTATAAATGGAAACTTGTTACAACAAGCCTACCAATACATTGCACAGAGAGATATAACTTCACAAAGTAGGTAAGGGGGTTCTAAACATTATTTTGTCATCAATTAACCTCTTATATTTTGTATGCTCCCATTTATACATGATATAGTAAGTTCTTTCTTTTGAGAGGCCAGTTACATAGATAAGAGTGGCTCACCTATTTTGGGAAATAAAGCCACTCGAAATAACCAAGATAACAAAAAATAAATCTCCTTACACTTTGAAACTTTCTCTAGGATAAACATATGGATGTGTGAATTGGCTATATCTTGTTGTATGTGTTGTTTTCATAACTGGAATAGGGTTTGGTTGGTCAAAGGAGTGATATTCACCACTACTTTATGTGCGAGGAAACTAACCATGGTTTGACTTGATCTTGCACTCGCTTGGAGAAGTCTGGGCACACACTAAGGGTACTACACCATGTTTCCAACTATGTCTCTCAAACTCATGTGATGGATTTCTATTTGAGCGGGTGTGTGTATGTTGAACGATAACCCTTGGTACTAGAATCCTTTTAGAGGTACTGAAAGTATACGAAAATTCCATCATTAATAATATTGCCTCAAAACCCACTAAAAAAAAAAAATAATAAAAAATGTAAGGAAATATTGAAAGAAAAGGATGGTTGGTGATGCCAATTTTGAAGACCAACAACTTCCTCACTTTTACAGTGGTTAAGGTCCATATTTATATTATTTATAGGCACTTTTTCACCTAGATTCATGTACTTTTGTTATATTTAAAATATCATGGCTTACAAAAAAACCATGGGTGAATACTATGGATGAATACCATAAATCACTATAGTAAAAACTAGCGAATGGTTGTATACGATAAGAGCTAATCATACAAATAGATTTTTATTTTGTTTTCTTCCACCTTTCAAACAACGGTGGATACCATGGTTTAACAAAAAAATGGGTTGTAATTCGCCAACAATAGAAAATAATTATTAACCATGGTGATTCGATGGAAAAGGTAGACAACCATAAATTTCCACTTGGATCAATGAGAGCCTTCCTTGTGTTCAACACAGTTATAGTAGACCCATCCACAACTTTATTGGCCACAACCCTTTTTAGGTGGGGTTCTACCTATCAACACCTATTGATGTAGCTTTGCCCATCGTATCTTCACATGAAGGGTTCTCTTATGCTCAAATCAAGGCAAATAGAGTAGCCAATTTTATTAAATGGATCTAACACCTCAAATACAAAATTCATGGTATATTGCAAAAAGCCAATAACAAGTACAAGCAACGACATGACCAACGTCAAGTTCCACACAAGTTTCATGTTGGCAATAAGGTGTGGTTGCAACTGCAAAAATAACACCTCGTAGATCTCCATAGGAAAGTTATATCACTTTGATATGAGATTTACATGATCATGAAGGTTGTGGGTGAACATGTTTTTCAATTGAGTATTCATCCTTTCCTTGGCTTGCACCAAGTATTTAATGTGGAGTTGCTTTGACCATATTTCCCACCTCTATTAGATACATCAGAGTTTTCTAAGTAGTTGGCCCCTATAAAACTCAATCGTGACTACTCTAAGCAGGTTATAGTGGATCAAATCATGGACACTAAGATTAAGGGCACTTGCCAGCAAGATATACAACTTTAACGAGGTGCCAAAGCAGGACAACTTCTTCGCTAAAGCAAGTGGCTTACCAAAGTCAAATTCAACAAAAGTTTCCCCATCTAACAAGGGAAATTGATGCAATGTGGACCATTGCTTCCTAAGAATGTGGTGGACTAATCCAGGTGGACCATTGCTTCCTAAGAATGGGGTGGACTAATCCAGGTGGACCATTGCTTCCTAAGAATGGGGTGGAATAATCTAGGTTGACCATTGCTTCTTAGTAGTTTCTTTCTATCTACATTTTTTTGGTCCTAAACTTATGGGGTTGTTTTAAGGCCCTTAACGATGTTTTTGTTGCCATTTGAGGGCTTTGGGTTACTATAAGCATGCCCGAGTTTGCCAAAAGTTGTACTTCTCCTTTAGATCCTTCCAACAAGCTACTATGCACCCAAATGGAGATTTTATGCTAATTACACCCCTATGAAGTTGTGTTATGAAACCAACTCAAGAAAAGATAGAAAAGATAGATCAACGCCTTAGAATTCAGCCTCTTCGAGGGGGCAACCTCCTTTACATTACATAAATGAACAATTCTTGGATGATTCAAATGACAAAACCTCCTTTCTATATATAGGAGTCTAAGGAGTCACAATATAACCCAGCCGACCTAACAATAATAATATAAAGCCACAAAAATAACAATAGAGGGATTCTATGGGGCACAGTAATAACAATATGGGGGCAATAGGGGCACAACAATATTAATAAGGGGTATAACTACAATAGTAATGGGGTAATCACTATTATTATAGGGACCCAACAAGTTGGCATATCAACTAACCACCTTGGGGCCCATAATCCTTTTGGTGCTTTGTTTCCCACAGTTAGGGTTTTTGCCTCTCAAAGTTAGTACTTTATGGGAATATGCCATTTTTGGCTTCTTGCAATGACAACTTGTGGATGAGCATAATCAACACCTCTCTCTTCGAAGATAAGCTACCACCATTCTAGCTAAATTGTATTGCTCCCCATTTTATAGTCTTTTCTTATTTCTTTCATAAATAGAATTTGGGTTTCACTATATTACTATGCTTCTCCAATATTTGTGTGCATGTGTTTCCATTAATATTCTTGTCTTTCATTTTGTTCTCTATACAATCTGAATCATTGATCTAATTGAAGGTACAAATTCTTTGTGATCCAAAAATTTATGACATGCACAAATGATATCATTTTAGATGTCTAGGCTCCATTGCTAGGCCCACCAATGTTAATTGACCTTGCTACATTTTATGTGAGATAAACCATAGCCATAGATGTAGATATAATACATAATCCATATATTTATCAGCAATAACGACTTCCTCTTCCCACCATGTAAGTTTATAATCCACACAAAAGGGAGGGTGCCGCACATCCATCTCCTACAACCTCCACTTTACATAACACATATGCCACCCCTCCTAGAGTCCACTCCCATCCATTGATTTGGGAATTCTTTGACAAACAATATTGTTGCAGATTAAAGGCCCTCCTCCATTGGGGCACACCCTTATTTGCACCAATAGGGCTATGCAATGTGTCTTGAGTGTGGAATGGTTAATAACCCACAAAGTACAAGGATTCTTGGCCTCAATATCTTTGTGACCAACTTTTTCAAGCAATCCTACTTTTGCGCGATTCAATTTCAACCCTTGTAGACTAATTCATCAAATAATATGAGAGTTTAGATTTATGTAAACTCTGGAAATACTATGAATACATGTACAATGTAATTAAAGGTTGGATACATCAAATTTACACATGCAACAAATGACTATTCGACAATTCCCAATGCTTAATTGTACATTTTAAACACTCATATATGCAAGAACTATAAACAATACATTTCAAGATGTAGAATAACATACAATAATCAAGTATTTGCATGTTTACAAATAAAAAAAATAATATTTGTTACCAAAAAATTGTCCCAAATTTTCGTTATGCATGAGCAATTTCCCACCCAACCATATGTATTCAACATAAATGTCATCCCCAAATTATGCCATGAGTCCATTAGACTAAAGGAATCCATCTCCATGGTCTCTCATGGGTTTCTCAAGTTATTCTTTTGTAAAGTGTTCATTAGGGTGGATACAAGAACCACTTTCTACTGCATGTACTTAGAGTAATTGTCTACAAGACTAATATTTGGCTCTTGAGCAACCATTCTTTGTGGGAAGATTCCTATTTGGCCCATCTTTATGCCAATATATAGGTTTTTATTCTCCACCAAGGTCCACTCTTACTCTTTCAATGGGTTTATTTTCATTTGGTTTATAGTTCATCTTCCATGGGTCCATTTATGTGAATGATAATTGGTATCTTACTTCTTATCCTCCCTACTTTCTCTTAAACTAACACCGTATTTTTTGGTGTGAATCCACACCCTTGACAAGAATGAGAAAGTCGAGGAAGATGATGGCTAACAATATCTTTGTCACAAGGAATTAGCCCGCACTTCCATAACTATGTGAAAGACTTACCTAACCAATCTCTTACATGCATTTAATGATTAGTTAAGTGGGGCAATGCATGTGGTTGGTTTCATTTATGTCACACAAAGAAAAAAAAGTCTTCATAAACTTACACTTGACATTAAAAGATTCACTTTACCATGACCCCTTTTCCTCTTCCCTTCTTGATGGAATCATAACCCCTCCCATACTTTCCATTACCATATTATACCATTTTATATTATATTCCAACATAAACATCTATATAACTTAATTTTACCATAATAAAATTAACTCATAATCCATATAATTTTTTATATCATTCATATCTTATCCACATAAATTTCTTTATATAATACATATCTAACTATTCACTAATAAAAATATGACCACAAATTCTACCTTAGAAATTTATTAAAAAAATTTAAAATTCTAAATCATCCTAAAATATTTAGAATAATCTAAATCAATACAATACCTCAATCAAAATCAAAGCATTATAACATTGATAACAAAATACTAAATTAAAAAAAATCATTTAAATTCATACTAAAAACCACAAAAAAAACATTGCGTGAAATGATCTTCCACTCAAATTAAAGACCCTTGAAATTCCTTTATGATGTTTCTTAATTAAGCGAGGTGAACATTCACTTAAAATAAAGATCCGCCCTAAATTGTGTAAAATAAACTTTCACTTAAAATAAAGACCCTTAAAATCTTAAAACTCTTCATTAGGTTGGATGAAGTTATTTTGTTTTAATTCTATAATTTAGGATGTTTAACTTAAATATTCCCTTTCAGGTTATTATGGATTTATGAATTTATTATTATTATTATTAGATTGTGTAAAATTTGGTTGAGTTTATATATATTTTTAAAAAGTTTTATTTTTTTGAAGTAACTTTTATTTTCAATTTTTTTATAAAATTTAGACTTATTATTTAATGAAAACTAAACCCATACAAACCAATTAATCCATTTCTCATAAATTGAAGACCATTAATTAAAATAAAATACTTAATTTACAATACACCCATATTCTCTTAATTTTTAAACTCATTAAACTAAATCCTGAATTGTGCCAACCCTCATACTTTGTTCCTATACTCAAATCTTACGCATTGTCACGTGCATTCAACCAGCCCTTCCCTGAAAGTAAGGGAACGAAAAGAAGGGGTTCGATAGATCCGTGGTTGAAGGCTATTGACCAATCAGATTTAAGGACAAGGATTATGTGTTTTCTTGGGATCACGGGTGGCCGTTGATTGCTAACGTAAAAAGAGGAGGGTCGTCCATAGGAAAGATGAAGGAAAGTCAATTTGGTCGGTCGATTTAATGTGGAGCGAGGAGCAGGGCCGTCGGATTAGAGGAGGAAGAAACACAAGTGTTAGGGAAAGGATCATGTCGGTTAACACGACAGTTAGCTCTCACTATATAATAGAGGGTTCATAATTCAAATTCCTGTTGTTTACTTTTGCGCTTGCGGGTTCTGACGACTCTGAGGGTTTCTTGATTGCTGGAATATACTTTGGCGCGCGAGTTTTCTGCACAGGTATGATGGATCTTGATCTCCATTATCTTAGATCTGAAAAGAGTTTCTGGCGTTGGAGGTGGGTTTTTAGGGTAATGGGACGGAATTATAGGTGTACCAGAAAATCCTTTTAGATTTACACAGGTGAATCGGATTGTCCCAAAAAGGGCGTTGTGTAGCAGAGGATTTTGGTTTATGTTTCTAGGGTTATCTATTTTGGGCTGCGTTTCTATTTATTATCCATATGTATGTTCTTATAGCGTGCCTGCAGGTTTTTGATGTAAAAAGTTCTGTAGTTCATGTCAGATTGTTCTTGAATTATTGATTTCCTTGGTTTCCTAGGGTTTGTGTTTTTTCTTGGGTTTGATTCATGTTTTATTTCCGTTTTAGTTTGTTTCAGAGTATATGTCTGCTTTTGATTTTCTATTTACCTTATTCTTCAAATTTGTTTTCGAGGGTTTAGTACGGGAAAATCTCCATTTTATACAAGGGGGTGTGATCGCGATTGCATTGCTTAAAAGTGGTTGTTTTGAAGGAGTTTGATAGTAATGTTTCCTTGTGGTTTTCGATTTTCTGTTTTGATGTTTGGGCTTTGGTCTTATGCTTTCGTTCTTGCTCTCTGTGCTGTAGATCGCTCTTTTTCTTGAATCATGGCTCGTACGAAGCAGACAGCACGAAAGTCTACAGGAGGAAAGGCTCCGAGGAAGCAGCTCGCAACAAAGGTAACGTCTTTCTTCTATTTCTTCCGTTACATCTTTGGTTTGGTTGAGTTAATTGAGGCGTGCCGTTTTTATTGTGGCATTTTGTATGTGTAAAATATATTCTGAAGCTCCTTTTTCAAATTAGGCTGCTCGTAAATCTGCTCCAACGACCGGTGGTGTGAAGAAGCCTCATAGATATCGTCCCGGAACAGTTGCTCTTCGGTATGTACACGCAGTTTAAATTTGTTTCGGATTCTATCGAGTTGTTTACAATGTTTATTTTTTATTTTTTTATTTTTTATTATAGTATGTATCTTATTGCAAATTGTTTAATCAACTGAACAGAGAAATTCGAAAGTATCAGAAGAGCACTGAGTTGCTAATTCGAAAGCTGCCATTTCAAAGACTTGTGAGGGAAATTGCCCAGGATTTCAAGGTAATGTGTTTACCTTTCTTGTTAAAATGTTAGCTTAATTGGTCCCATTTAAATGAATTGCTTGGTACTTTCTTCGGGCTGTGCGAGTTGTCTAATTATTTTGTTTTGTTTTATTGTGTTTAGACGGATCTGCGATTCCAGAGTCACGCTGTCTTGGCACTTCAGGAGGCTGCAGAGGCCTATCTTGTCGGTCTGTTTGAAGATACTAACCTCTGCGCCATACATGCGAAGAGGGTGACAATCATGCCGAAAGACATTCAGCTTGCAAGGCGTATCCGTGGGGAAAGGGCCTAGGCCTGTTTTTATGGTGATGATTTGTAAAGGACGGATTTTTTTTGGGGTAGGATTCTGTAGCATGTACATATATTTGATGAACGAAGCTTTTTGCAGAAACGCATTGTAGACTGCCGGATTCTGTAATGTAGTATAATTGAAGCTTACTTTGACTTCAATGGATATTGTGGATTAATATGACTTCTAATTGAATGGATCGACTCGAGCTAATTGTAGCTGCTTATTAATATGGAACTTTTTGCTATTCGAAGCCATGTTTTTTGAACCCATACCGCGTGTTGATGCTTGTTAAGCTCTTCATTATTATATGGTATAATTATTGTTTATCAATGTTGAAGTGTTATATGTGTCCTCAGGTATAAATTTAATTTGTTTTTGGTTAGACAACATTCCTCATGATTTATATTATCTGCATTTTCTATTACTTTTCACTGATAATAGACTGCAATACGAGATGTTGTATGGATGTAACTTATGCAATGTCTTTTATCAATGTTGAAGTGCTATATGTGTTTTTCATGTACGAAACTGGTTGTTGAACAATTATGTATCCTCTACAGGAGAGGGCTGTGCGTCCTGCCAAAATTTCTTGATAGTGGAACTTGTTCATATGTTTTTTAATTGTTGACTTGGAAGTTTACAAATAGTTGTGGATGGATTTTATTTGCTAGGCTGAAGCAATTATTCTACAAATTCACTGCGGTTATGTGCAATGAGTATTTATAATTATGTTATTACATATTTGGATGGTGCAGTTATGAGCAATGAGTATTTATAATTATGTTGTTAAATATTTGGATGGGTTTTATCATCAAGGCTGAATCTAGTATTTGCTGATGCACAATAGTCGATCGATTCTTGAATATTTGCATGGATTTTATGTCTCACTGTTTTTCTGTCAGACTGAGTAACTATGGAATGTTGAGTGGTTGTATCATTCTGTTTCGAAAATTTTGTTTTTGAATGTTTTGGTGGATTTTATTTACGAGGTTGAAGAGTACTCTGCAATGTGCGGTCGTTGTGAGCGATATGTTTGCAAAAGTGGGAGTTGTTGCAATGCTCAGGTGGGGAAGTTTCCTTCGGAAAATTGTTTTGCCGTGGGAAGTTTCGTTTGGAAAATTGTTTTGCCATTGTTTTTGTGATGGTGCAGTGTTTGCTACTATTTATATTTATTTTTATTCTTCTTTCCATATGGCTAGTTCCTTGTTAGTTTGTGGCCACACTCGGCCGGCCACAATGTGGCCTCGTTATTGTCAATTTAGTGCATCTCGCTCATTATTGTGCATCTCGGCCACTTTGCCACAATATTGTGCATCTCGGCCACTTTGCCACAATGTGTCAATTTAGTGCATCTCGGCCACTTTGCCACAATGTGTGGCCTCGTTATTGTCAATTTAGTGCATCTGGGTCACTTTGTTAATTTAATGATGACTTGCAGAAACTCTTTAATTGTCATGTTTCGCTATCGAGTGTGAATTTTTATGTATTCTTCCTATTTGGCCAAATCATTGTCAATTTAATTCATCTCGTCTCGGCCAAATTAAATTTTAATGTGGCCAACTCATTGTCAGTTTAATGCCATATCGGACGCCTTGTCAATATCCAACACATGTTAGTTGAAGAATTTCATGGTTAAAACTGTTTTAACACTGAGTTCTGATTTTTCATGAAAATCTCATTCTCAGATTTCAGGAATCATTCATTCTCAGTTTTCCAACCAATTTACTCTTTAAATAAGAGAATGAAACACTCTTTCTCAAATAAAAGTGTTCTCACAAAGAAATACTTCACAAAGAAATACTCAATTCTCAGTGTTCTACCCAAATTTGAAGGGTTCCCACCTAACCACCTTCAACGCAAAAGCATTTTTAATGCTCAATTTGATGGGTTTGGTTTTTTCTGGTTTACTAAAGTCTTTTGAATATGGGCTGAATATGGGCTCTGTTTTTGTACAGGCATTTCATCTGACAGGTTATATATTGATTCTTGAACAAAAACGAAACATTCATCCCAGTTTTACACCGAAGTTACTCAATTGAATAAAATGAGGGAAACACCCATTCTCGAAAACATTCGTTTTCAGTTTTACCCGAACTTCAATTTTTTTCCCGAAGTCTAATATGCTCAAACTTTCCCAAAAGCAAGGGTTTAATGCATAGCCTTTACCACCGTGGCAGTTTCAAGTGTCATGCTCCATTAGATGTATGCTCGACTTTGCCACACAGGTTACATTGAAAAGTAAAGTCTCATGCTCCACGAAGTACTGGTGACTGTATACACTCTTCCTACCAAATTATCCTGTTTCTGGTGATTATATGGACTCTTCTTACCAAACTGTTATTTTGAATAACCTATCAAGTGGAAAAAATCAATTCTCTATTTCGATAATTAAATATGTTAAGAGCACATTTAAAATCATTGGTAAAGGGACCCCAAAAAATCAGATCTCCATTTTGATAATTAAATATGTTATTAGAGCATTTGAAATCATTGGTAAAGTGCCCTCAATACGAGCGTGTACTTCTCAATTGAAAGTTGAAGGTGTAATACTTTTAACTGTCCCACCAGGGTTGTAGGTTCAAATTAACGAACTATATTGTGGAGAGGTTGGTTAATTAAATTGAATTTCATTATATTTTACGGTGGTTATTTATATTGAATATCATATATGTTGGTTAATTATTTTGAATATCATTATATGTTGGTTAATTATCTTGAATATCATTATATGTTGTTACATTATATGTTTGCTATATTTGATGTTTTCTTTGTTTTTGCTCAACTTTATATGATTATGCTGAGATGTGATATACTTTTATTTTATTAATTCCTAGTTGGTTGTGCTATATATGTTTGAGAGTTTGGTAAATCGTATAGAAATATCATTACATTTTGTTGTTTGAGAGTTTGGTAAATCGTATAGAAATATCATTACATTTTGTTGCATTCGATGATACTTTAAATATACTTTTGAGTGTCGTTTTTTTTTCGGCGTTGCGTACGTTGATACTCTAAATATGCTGTGTAATACTGTTCTTCGGTGTCTCCTTTTTTTTCTTTCATTGTTTTTTTGGTTTTGTTTTCTTATCTTTTTGGTTTCTTTTTGGTTGTTGCATGCGATGATACTTTAAATATACTTTCGAGCGTTATTATTATTTTTTTTTCCTTCCCTAGTTTGATTTTTTTTCCTTCCCTAGTTTGGTTTGTTGTTTCTGAGTGTTTTTCTAAGTTTTAGTTTTTATTTTTTATGTCAATATGTTTAAGAGTACATAATATGTTTTTTGTATCATTAAAATTTGCTTAATGATATTTAAAATCTGTATTAATTGAATTGGAGTTCTTTGAGTAAAGAATGTAACGATTAAATTTTTGTTCCCATTAAGGGGAGGATTTTTTCAAATGTGTTTACTTTGTATATAGTTCGTTTCATATATTAATCCATTTATATTGATTATAAGCCTTATAGATTATATGGATTAATATCACATCTATAGATATAGTTCGTTTCATATATTAATCCATTTATATTGATTATAAGCCTTATAGATTATATGGATTAATATCACATCTATAGATGTGGATATATAATGATTTATAGGCTCTTACTCAGTGATTATAAGCCTTATAGATTATATGGATTAATATCACATCTATAGATGTGGATATATAATGATTTATAGGCTCTTACTCAGTCTATTCTCTCTCCGTGATTAGAATTCATATGCCCAATAAAATGGAATCTTTATTTTGAATATTATGAAGAATAAATCTTTTTATGATGAAATATTTGCATAAGGGATATCCTATTCGTTGATATTATCATTTTGATATCATCAATAAATATTTTTGTTCTTAGTTGTTTGGAAGAAATCGTTCCATAATTTTACCATTGGTGAACACTCAATAGATAAAACTGTTGTATTATCAACTATTTCCCAACCTTAGTAAGAGGAGATTACCATGGATCCCTTAATTTCTGCTGTTTCCATTATTGCTGCTGGATTATCCGTAGGGCTTGCTTCCATTGGACCTGGCGTTGGCCAGGGCACTGCTGCGGGCCAAGCTGTAGAAAGTATTGCGAGACAACCAGAAGCAGAAGTTTTTTTGTATCATTAAAATTTGCTTAATGATATTTAAAATCTGTCTTTACGAAAATGTGAGAATTTTTTGGTAATTTATTTTTGTTTAATGAGTGAAATGCTTGATATTTAGAATGTGTTTTTTAGGAAATTATATTGTATCACTGATATATTAATTGCTTAGATTCCTCTGCTAGATCCATCAAGATGGGTGGAGTCTCTCTCGACAGTTTGATCCATCAAGATGGGTGGAGTCTCTCTCGACCGTCTTTTTGATTGTTTTGCGTTAACAAGTTATAAAGGAATCAATTTTTTCTGTGTTATTTTGATGTGATATTTTTTGTTTAATGATATATAAGATTTTGGAATGTACTGTGTTTTTTTAATATTTTTTTGTGTAATGGGTGAGATGCATGAGATTTTTTTTTATATAATAATGTTTTTTTGGAAGTCAGTTCTATTTTATTACTGAGATATTAGAAATTTAGATTCCTGTGTCCTGTTTTATTATAATAATGTGTTTTTTTGGAAGTCAGTTATATTCTATTACTGAGATATTACAAGTTTAGATCTCTCTGTCCTGCCTAGATCCATTAAGATATTATTAGCTTAGGTTCCTTTAGCCTGCCTAGATCCATCAAGATGGGTGAAATCTTTTTTGACAAGTTTTTTTATTAGTTTAATAAGTGCAAGTATAATTTTCTTTATTATTTTAATTTGAGATTTTTTATTTTATTTTGTTCTAAAATTTGAGAGATTAATTATTTTTGGATTTGAAAAAGGGGCTGGATTTTAATCTGAGAGGTTTTTTTTGTCATTTTAAAAGAGGTTGGTTTATTTTTCCTTCTAAATATTGCTGTATTCCACGTAAATACCATATGTTTTTATAAATTTGGAGCTCAAAATCTATAGATAATCTTTGTCAAATTTACAATATCCAATAAAAATAATAAAAATAATAATATAATAATATGTGATTTTTTATTATGATATTAATTTGAAATTATTTTTAGTTTAAGATATACAGTGATCTAGGACATTGAAGAGTGCATCTTGATGCAACAAAACAATTTTAAATTAAAATAATGAAAATATATTTTTTGCATTATTTGAACTATTTTATTAATTTTTGTTTTATAGTTAAGATGACCTTGATTTGAAGTTGGTGGTGAATGATATTTTATTTTTATTATTCTGCTTTATTTGTATTATTTTTATTAAATAATAAAAATGATGTTTGCATTATTTTTATTAATTTTTGTTTGATAGTTAAGATAATCATGTCTTGAAGTTATTGGTGAATTCTGAATGTTAATGAAAATCCATGGTATTGACCTATAGATCAAGTTTTTTTCAAGATGCAAATCAATCTTATGTGAAGAAGTTTGATTTTTGTTGATATGATGTTTAAAATTAGGATAATTTTGATTAGGTAAATGTGTTGTAGTGTGAAGGTCAACATTGATGGTTTTTAAGTTCATAGTTGCTCATGGTTTTGTTTAATTTTATAATGTAATGAAACTATTACATTAGCTTGAGATATTACATTTGTAAAACGCTGGGAGGTCTTGCAAAATTTAGTTAAAATAACATATTGTCATGTTTTTGTTTTTCTATTTTAAAATTTTATATTTACAATGTATTAATATTATTATTATTACATAGATGTGTTTATATATTAGTGAAGGTGTATAAATTAAGTGGTTGATAAATGTTGGTAGGCATCAATACACACCAAAACACTAAAAAATTATTTAATTAAAATAAGTTGGTTAATATCAATCAAAGTGTTGAAAGATCAATTCTTTTTTCACTCTAAAAGAGATTTGCATCAGATTTGATTCCTCTTAGAGCTTGGTAGATTTGATATTAAAATGGATTATGTTGGTTTTATTATTAATTTCTTATAATTATATATATTAAATTTACATTTTATATTTTGTTTTGTATTTAGGTTTATGTAATTTGACTAATATATTTAGTTTTATGTAATTTGACTAAGTTAAAATATTTGATTGATAATTATAATTATCATTGTTTTTAAAATTATTTATTATTTATTTTTTATTTTGATAGTCATTTTATTTTTTATGTTATAACTTTGCCTTGTAGGAATATCCTCTTGAGTACTTTAAGAGGTCGTTGAGTAGTAAGTAGATGTTACCTTTTAGGCTTATGTTTGGACATGTAATACACTTAGTAGTAAGTAGATGTTGCTTCTTAGGCTTGCGTTTGTACATGTAATACACTTGAGTAGAAAGCAGATGTTGCTTCTTAGGCTTGGGTTTGGACATGTGGTACGACTTTATTGGCCATGGTCACTTGGGTTTGGACATGTGATACGACTTTATTGGCCATGGTCCTTAGTGGACTACACATGATGCGATATGGAATCTATGGTAACCTTTGAACCAATACAAAGCTCTAGATGTTGTTTGCATAGATTCAAACATTATCGATAGCATGAAATATTTTGTGAAGAACCAACCATTGAACAAATCCAGTATAAGGAGTACCCAATACCTAGTTTGGGGAGAAACAAATCCTTGATAATAAATAAATGTCGAAGAACGCAAATGAAGCAAATCCCTTTAGGTACTTCCAATTTTTTTTAACCAAAACTCACAATGCACAAGGAATTAACAAACATTGAGGTAAATACATAAAACTTGAAGAGATGTTACCACTGTAATGATGGTTATTTAGTTTGAATAACACCTTCCATAATTTCTCAAAACACCAAGGAATCAATATCACAATGATTCACACTCACTAGAAGACCTTTGGCATGTAAATGTAAAATGGGGACCTAGGGGAAGAAAATCTCACTTGGGTCAAGGAAAAACATATGAACGTAAAATGGGGACTAGGGGGAGGAAAATCTCACTTGGGTTAAGAAAAACTTTACATGGGGCATAAAAACAAAATATGAATAATCTAGAATGTGACTAGTTGTAACAAATGAAATAAACCTTTCACACGCCTCATGTATTGTTTAGAGTTATGGGGTCTTGGTTTCCACCCCCCTTCAATGACATTTGCTAGGGGTTTGGATACCCCCATCAAGGATTGTTGTTAGTTAACAAATAGAATAGGGGATTGTTGTTTGTTAACATATAGAGTAGGAACGATGTAATTGTTAACATATAGAATAGGGGATTGTTGTTTGTTAACATATAGAGTAGGAACAATGCAAGCTTTGAAACGAGAAACTAGAATTGATACGATTACCCGTTTCGTTGAGGTAGCAAAAAAATATCGATTTTGAAAAGTGGTGATGAAAAATACATTTTTTTTTTGTTTTTTGGTGCATATTTAAATTTTCTTATGTGCATATTTAAATTTTCTTATGTATCAAATATAAATATTTGTTTTTAAATATTAGTGATTTTTTTCTTTTTTGTTTGGTTTTGTTGTTAGTTTTTTATTTTCTTGATTTTGAAACGTGTTGATGTAATTTTAGAGTTGATGCAATATTAACTCTTTTTTAGAGGGCTTATTTTAGACACTAAATTTTTTAATGTATTAAGTGTGGATGTTTTTTTTAAATGTTACATTTTTCGACATTTTTACTCAATCTTCTATTTTTTTCCCAAATGAAGACAAGAATGATGTGTCTATTTCTCCCCCTCAATTGGCGAAGATATCTCTCTTTCTCAGTTAGGGAAGATATCATTTTTGTTTTGTTTTTGTTTTTGTTTTTTTTTTCTTATATGTCCAATTGTTTTTTAAATCATGATTATTTAATAAATTTTCTCTTTTTTGTTTGAAATGTTGATTATTTAAAAAATGAATATAAATATATATATATATATATATAAAAGACAAATGTTGGGTGGACGCATTTTTTGTTTGTTTTTAAGTTTGATTTTTTGTTGTTGTTCATAAGTTAAATTTGTTTTTTTGGTTATTTTTGAAAATATGTTTTTGTTATTATTATATATATATATATATATAGTTTTTTCATTCATATCTTTTATAGGTTAATGTTGTTTTTCTTTTTTAACATTTTTGTGATTGATTTTTTGTTTTTGTTTATATATATATATATATATATATATTTTTTTTTTTTGTTCATATTTTTATGTTTTTATTATTCTTTTGAAATTTTAATGTTTTTGGGCGTCATGATAAAATATTTTAGGGTATTTTCAAAATATTGAAATTTTACCCTGAAAAAAATAGATTTTATTTTATCAACACATGTTGAAAATTTACTCTAGAAAAAAATGTTATTTCAACTTTTAGTTTTTAGGGTACATGTTGAAAATTTACTCTAGGAAAGAAAATGTTATTCAAGTGTCAACACTTTTCAGGGTATTTTTTGCACAAAAAATTGGTTTTCACTCCATTTTTAAAATATGTTGAAAATTTACCTTAGAAAAAAGAGTGTTATTTCAACATCAACACTTTTCATTTTTAATACTATTTTTCATGTTTTTTTGGGGTTTTTTCGCTGGAGTTCCCGTTTTGAGACTAGAGTTCTTTCAAAATTTACATTCTTTAAGTCTTAAAGAGGCTTGCCATTTCTCATCAAACTAGATTTCATTTAGGAAAATAGTATTGCCTAGAGTCCCAATATTAGCTATATGATATTTGTTGCCTTATTTCCAACTTGTTTAATCTGGGAGGCAAAAACAAATCATAGATTACCAAGCAAAGTTTGAATAAGAGATGCAATACATTCCAATTTCCAACTTTGAGATAATTATTTTGTCGGAGTTCTAGACAAAATCCTTTAACAGTGGAAATCACCAATTATGAGTCCCACTCAATGTGTAGCTTTGAGTACCCCACTTCATTTGCTACGATCAAACCTCTTTTAGGAGCCAAAAACTTAGCAGTGTTATTGCTAGTATGATTGTAGTCCATAAAGAAGATCCTCAAAGTGTAGCCCTTATAGTCTTGGAAAATACCCCCTGTAATTGGCTTGGCCATGATTGATTTTAGATGCACTATCAAAATTAAGTTTTACAAAAGCCTCGGGAGGAGTGAAGGAGGATGGAGATGAAGCCCTTGTTGAACTGGGGGCAGCCTAGGAGGAAGCATTACCTACTGAAAATGCAACAAGAAAATCCTAATTTAATTTGTTCTTTACGTTAAATTGGAAATAAAATTGTAATTTGACATGTCACAATAATTTGTATAGTTAATTAAATTAATTTCACTTGGTTCAGTTAATTTGAGTTGAGGGTCTAACTTGAGTTTTTTTCCAAGGAAAAAAACGGTAACCTTTTATTAAAAAATTAATGAAAAGTTACACTAGCAGATGCAATGAAGCATTCAGTAATTGCCACATGGGCTCGCAACGTTAGAGGACTAACGTGCATAAAGAATAAGAGAAGAAAAGAGAAGAGAGAAAGAAAAAAGGGGTGAAAACCTGAATTCCAGTTGTGAGTAAAACTCACGCTTCAAGTTTTTCTCCCCTTTTTCTTTTCGACCTTGCGCCACTCTCCCAGAGTGGGCTCAATCGAGGCAATAACTATCTGTGTTGTTTCATTCGGCGGCCCTGTTTCTTTGTCTGAGTCTGGTGTGTCTGAATGATGCTGTCGTTTGATGCCTCCCATACTTTGATCCACGCTTATCATCTCTGCCTGATTTCGCTGGGTCTCTGCCTGATTTGAGTGGCACTGTGAATCCTTGTTGACTGCTATTTTTTCCTTCTGGTTCTCTATTTCAAATTCCTCTATGGTGGTATCATCCTCTTCTGTTTCTGTTCCTCCTTCTTCTGTTACCGACGAGGCTTTCTTTTCCACGGATCTCTTCTTTATGACATCGTCTATGTTCTGCCATCCTTTGGGCCTCCTTTGTTGTGGTTTGCTCTTGTTGGGGCTTCTGCATGCGTTGAACAGGTGTCCTGTTTGTTGACATCCTCTGCATCTGAATGCTGTATTCTCATAGTCCAATGGTTGTTTCCACTGAGAATTGTTAAAATTCAGGATGATGTTTTCCGGTAATCCTTGGCTAAGATCTATCTCGACACATATCCTAGCAAAGGTAAAGATTATTTTTAAATGTCTCTCAGAATCGATCTTTAACATTCTTCCAAGAGTATTCCCTATGGCTGATAAGGTCTTGAAGTGCCAAAAATGTATCGGAAGATTATGCAACCTTACCCATACTGGCATCCTTGATACTACCATAGTATTGGCGTCAAACTCCGGGAACCATGGGGTAACAAACAATCCCGCACTGCCCCAGAACCATGGTCCTTCACTGAGAATTTTTTCCATTTCTCCTTCTCCGAGGAAGATGACTATGAAGAAACCCTTCGAGCATAGATGGCTCTGGCAGTTTTTTGTCCAGACCGTATGAATCCATTGGTACAAAGCGTCTGTTCTAGGCTAGAAACCGTTAAATCTACAAATAACAGCGTTATTTTGTAGATCTGAGAATATGCATTTTACCTCTGGAGTATCCAGCAAGATGGAGGGGCTCTCTGGCATTTGATCCACGATATACTGCCCTGGAGGTATATTAACTGCTTTGGGTGCTTCCCCTTTTGGGGGTTCTTTCCCTTTCGCTGCATCGCGATAGTTTCCTGTAAATTTTGAGGTAGATCCTTTAGATCTGCCTCGCAATCGGTGATTGAGTATAATAGTTGAGTCTTTTGCAACCTTGTAATGCAGAAGAGTTTGATGATCCTGCAAACATATCCCAAAAATTATTAGAATTTGAAAAGCAACGGGAATTCCCAATTTGTCCTGAATCTCTTCTTTTAGCTCCAAAACACTCATCCGATCCCAGATCTGCACACAAACGTGTCTGCCTTCTGTTGATCTGATGAAGATTTGTTTCAGATCCGCTATGTCTGCCTTGATCAGATCCCATTTTTCGGGTTGGTATTCTGGATCTGGCGAAGCTTCCTTTTGCTTCTGCCCTCTCTTCTGAAGTTCCCCAAATCCTCCCTGCGCAGGGGGGATCTCAAGCTTCAGGGCTAAGATCCCATGTCTAGATCTCAGCGCCTTGCCATGGATCAGGGAGGAAAAAACTCGATCTGGGCGGCAAGACACATTTTTAACGAGATCTGCAACAAAAAATCCCGAATCTGAGAGAGGGCGCAGATCTGCAGCCTGCAGACCCCTCCTACCTTTGCTCCATGCGATCTGTGCCTGGCTCGTCCTGGTCTCTGAGAGCAGTGTGTCATTTTGACAAAACGCATAGATCCTTGAGACTGCAAACTCCACAGATACGCTGCCGCGTTGATCTGGAAAGTTTTGGGTCGATTGTCTGCGCCGTTTCACGGAGTATTCCTTTCCAGCGTCGTAAGGGTCAGCTCTTACTGTGGCTCCATACCCTGGTTTTCCTTCGGCCCATGCAAGAATCGTTGAACCAGCTGCGGCTGCTAGCAGATCTCTGCATAAACAATAACTAGCACTTGGATCTAGGGCAGAGAAAATATGCAAATCGCTGGCCTCGGGCAGCTTTGGACGCAGCAATCCGGCCCAGTACCAGGGAGAGGCTTCATGCTTTGGGTCTTCAACGATCCAGCTTCCATCCGTTCCAAACCAACGCAGATCTACAGTAGCCGCGACGGCGCAGATCAAAACTTCTGAAACCCTAGCTCCGCGAACCGCCTCCATCGTTTCCTATTTGAAATAGTATGTATTGTAGTCGGGTCTAACTTGAGTTACGTAAAGTGTCTCTTACATTATATGGGCCCTGGTTGAGTTTATTCTGAGACGTAATTAATTAATTCAGTTTAAATGAGTTAAAGTCTGTTAAACTAGTTCCAATAGTTAGATGAACTAGTGGGATGTCTAGTAGTGTGGTGTTGTCTGAAGTGATCAACCAGTGAATTGACGATTCACTCATAAATAACATGTGTGTAAGATCTAAGGGTTATCTAGTTGAGATTGGAGTTTAGGGACAATGTACTATTACTTGTATGCTCATTCGAATTGTACAAGTGGTGCATGTAGTCAGAGGAATCCCTATGAGAATTGCGCCATTGTAATTGAATAATTTATCTAATTAATAGGGGGTTATAATTCTCAAGGAAACAACACAAGGACGATGTGACAGATAAAGTGCAGAGATTGCTCAGACTTGAGCAAAACATTGTAATCTTTTTATATTTTCTGACTAATGCAATATACAGATTGCAGGGTTTTTTCGCTGCGACTTTCTCCAGGAAATCAATGTGTAATGCATTGATTGAATTCTTTCTCTTATATGCTTCGTGATTTTGCCACAGTTTAATTATTTCCGTTAATGAGTAGAGTAGATTCAAGTATATTGTTTAGTATATTACAATTAATTGTTTTAATCTAGAAGGAATTTCTACATGATATCAGAGCAGAAATCACTCTAAAAGAGGAAAATATGAGTTTGTTTTTTGCAGGGGAAATCGAATTTGCAATATCATACTTCAAATCCAACAGGATATCGTTCTACAGATTAAGACTCGAATATTCCCTTGAGGGTAGTTTGAGTTATATTGTTTGGAAGACATAAAAGAGAGTGTTGGAAGACAACGGTCTAAAAGAATTCATAAACAAAGATATTCTTAAGCCAACTGATGCTCAAGACCTGACAGAGTGGAGAAAATGTGTTGCAAAGGTGTGAAAAAATATCTTAAGAGTTAGTAATCATATTTTCTCGAACCTCTACGGTAAATAGACTTCATAAGCGACATGGAAGACCTTGATATACTTGTTTCAAAACAACAGTGACCACAGGAAGTTGACACTAAAAGACAAGTTCAAAAAAATCAAGATGGAGAAGGGCGACACAATACCAAAGTACTTGACCAAGTTCACCCATTGTCGGGTTGAGCTTGGAAGTGTTGGTGTGACAGTCACTGAAGATGATGTGGGCATCCTAGCACTTCTAGGCCTTCCCAAGAGCTGGAAAAACTACCAGGGATATGTTAATGGGAGGGAGAAGCTACCAGATTGGGAGCACTTGTGGTCCGACTTGGTGTAAGAAGAAACACTTGTGGTCCGACTTGGTGCAAGAAGAGATTTGGCGGAACTCCAGAGATGGATCCTCATCCAGACATGATAATAAGGAGCATTGTGCCTTCACTAGAAAGACAAAGAAAGGGAAAGGAAAGTCATCCCATTCCAAATTAGATTCTAGTCAGGTTGGCAAGAAAAATGACATGTTTAAGCTTAAATTTTTTCAATACCAAGATAGTAGTGAACATAACCCAAGTCAGTCATTTCAATTTTTTTTTTCAATTCTTTTTTTATGGATGCAATGTAGCTCTCATTGTTCCTTGTCATCAAAAGATAATTTACATATACCACAAGATATACAACTATTTTGCCAACTTTCTTGACAAACAAAGTTGCAGCATCAATATCATAATGTTTGAAGTTGAGTTTAAGAAGATGCTCAGTTAACTTTTAATGCCAGGCTCGCAGTGCTTGCTTGAGGCCATATAAGGATTTCACAAGTTTGCATACTTTATGTTCAAGTCCCTTCACAAAAAATCTTTCAAGTTGGGACATAAAAACAGTGTCTTTCAGATCTCCATTCAGGAAAGTGGTTTTTACATCCATTTGATGGGTTTTCCAACCATTCTGAGCTGTTAAGACAAAGAGTGTCCAAATGGTAGTCCATTTTTCTGTAGGGTCAAAAGTCTCATCATAATCGATCCCTTTCTTCTGTGCAAAACTTTTTTCCACAAGCCTGACTTTGTGCTTGTTAAGTGATCCATCGGCTTTATACTTGTTCTTGTAGACCCACTTGTAGCGAATTGGTTTGGTTCCCATTGGAGGATCAACCAGCTTCTAAGTGCCATTCTTTATCAAAGCATCATACTCTTTTTGCATCGCTTCTTTCCATTCATCATGAGAAGCGACTTCTTTAAAGGAAGCTGGTTCAAAATCAGTAGACAAATTCAGTTCACAATCATAAGAAACATCCATATCAACAGGTGAATCAGAATCATCTACATCACTTCCATTTTACCTGGTTGAATTACTTGCCCCTGTCTTTGAAACCTCATCAGGATGAACACTTTCAAGTGTCTTTGTCAACCACTTTGGGGGAACTTTCTGAGATGGTCCAAGCTTCTCAGTGGATTGAGTTTGGATTGAATCAAGATTTAGTCTTCCAATTATGTCAATCACATAACTCAAAGTATCATCAGTGGTTGGAGTTTCATGTGTGGGAGAGAGTTCTTCAGAAGAATATTCCACATATTGATTCAGTGTAGGAATCCCCCCTTCAAGATGTGGAATCAGATTATCAAATTCATGAAATGATTTTGCATGCCCAAATCTATCTAAGCGATCAAGTTGCCGCTCAAAAACATTGTCAGCTTTGGAAGATTCAAGAAAGATCACATGTCTAGATACAACGAACTTTTTATTAACTTCATCATATAGACGGTATGCTTTGGAGGTATTTTAATACCCAAAGAAGATACACTTATGACTCCTCTCACCGAGTTTGTTTCTATGTACCTTTGCTATCAAGGCATAACAGGGGGAACCAAATACCTTGATATGCTTTACCGAAGGAATGTGGCCATACCACATTTCATAAGGAGTCTTGTTTCTAATAGCATTAGATGAACATCTATTCTTTACATATACAACACATAGAACTGCGTCAACGCAAAACATCAATTTTACATTCTTGAAAAACATCATGGGACGTACCATATTTAAGATTGTCCTATTCATTCTTTCAGCTACTTTGTTCTGTTGGGGATCATAAGACATAGTTGTTTGATGTTTGATCCCATGCTGGCGAATATAGTTTTCAAATTTATTTGAAGTGTATTATTTTCCATTATCAGTGCGAATAGAGCTAATATGAGATTGTGCGTAATTTTCAATCAATGTATGAAAGTTCTTGAATGTTTGAAAATCCTCAGATTTGTTTTGTAATAAATAAACCCAACACATTCTGGTTTAGTCATCAATAAATGTCGTTAGATATTTATTTCCATTTGCAGAAGGAACAAACATTGGACTGCATAAATATGAATGAATAAGTTCAATTTTTCTATGTGCTCTAGAATGTGAATCATGCAAACACTTTTTGCTATGCTTTCGTAGAATGCAAGCATCACATTATTTAAGTTTCCTAGGAATTGTAGGCAAACCAATAACATCATTTTTCTTCAACAAGCGAATGCTGTCATAGTTTAAGTGTCCAAATCTAGCATGCCATGATAGACTTGATGAAAATGTACCTTCACCATAATGAGAACTGTATAAGAAATTTTTTGCACGAGCAGAGGTACCTTGCAGCTTGAGAAGTCTTTCTTCTTCTATCCTCGTCATAACAAGTGAGTGATTTGATGCTTTTCTCACCTCAACCTTACCATCAAACATATGAATGGAGCGCACTCGTTGGCAAATGTGGACCAAGGACAACAAATTTCTCTTTAGCGGTGGGAGATATAAAACATCACGCAGAAGAAAGTCTGGAAGACCATGCTATTTGAGCCTGATTGTGCCAAGCCCTAATGGCTTGGGTTTTGGTTTGTCTGCAAAGTATATTGCTCCATCAAAATTGTCAGTAGATTCTTCAAAAAAATCTCTTCTAAAAGTCATGTGGCGAGTTTTTCTTGAATCGAACGACCAATCATTTTTCCAAAAAGCAAGTTTAGCATTAAACAAGTCTTCCGTGACTCCAATATTACAATGTGCCACAACATAGTGAGCGGATTCAGGGGCTTTACCTTTCTCTTTGTCATTGGTTTTACCTTTAGCTTGATTTGTTTCCTTCTCAATTTTTTCCCAAGGCAACTTGCATGTGGATGCATAATGTGATCCATCTCTATTGCAACGTATGCGTATGCAATGAAGATTAGACTTTTCTCCTTGAGAGTGTCTGCCACCCCTGCCTCTAAAATTTCTTCTTCCTCTTCCTCTTTGACCACCTCTTCCTCTAGAAGACTCTTGAGCATGATTCTTCTCTCTATGTGCAAGATACAAATTATTCAGAAGACTGAGAAGTTGTTTTCTTCCCAAAAGCTCTCTTTCTCAACAAATTTATTCACAAGGGAGTCAAAGGTAATTTCTTTGAGGTTTCCATTTGCTTGCAATGACTCAAGATAATTTGAATAAGTGGGATAAAGTGCTTTGACAAAAGATATAAAACAAATGTCTAGTTCAACATTAGTGAATTTGATGTCATGCATAATAGATTTTACTTCTGATGTTAAAGCAAGAAGATTGTCATTTTGTAATTCAAGATTGAACAATTTAATCATTAATTGGACAACTTCAAGTGCAGAGTGTGAGTCATAGAGTTCCTTCAACTTCTGTAAGGCTTCAAAAGCATTTGAAAATGGTGAAATATGGTGAATCACCTCTTCATTTATAGATGTTGTAATAAAAACATAGGCTTTTTTGTTCTTGTTTTCCCAAATGGAAAATTCCTTGTTTGAGGTGGGCTTTGCAGGTTCATTATCTCCTTCTCCTACACAAGCTCCTTTGCACAACTCATTGAAAATGAGAGTGTGTTTGATCTTATGAGACCACTCAAGATAGTTCTCCTTCCCGGTGAGAACCACACCCACAATTGATATCAATAAATGCATTTTAAAATTTGTGTATTGTAAAACAAATATACTTTGCTGGCAATATATAAAATTTTCACTCCTAGGGATAAAAAAATCAATTATGGTGTAAAATAAAAAAATCACTCTGATATGTAGGACAAAGGTAATACTTGGGGGAGTGGTTACTTTGGGAAGGTGGATGTGGTGTAGGGTAGATATGGGGAAGGCGCATACGAAGTGGAGGTATGGGCAACGACAACGTTTGCAGGAGGTAATAACAACGAGGGAGGGCCGTGTATGGTAGTCAAAGCGACAATGTAAACTGTCTATGGAGGAGGGGCGGCAGTGTAGTTATCAAGGTGACGCCTCGACTGTCATCTTCCGCAACATTTCCTACTTTCCACAAGCTTCCACCTTGTTGCGTAGAGGTATCGACCTTGGGACCTGTGGTATATGGATGCAGTTTGGAGGGCCACAAAGGGTGGTATATTTTTTTTTCCACTGGAAAAATCGTAATCTTTTCATTATATGGAAAAAATTACATGTTGTAGATGCGTTTAGCATATGCTGTATGTTCATTCCGCCATATAAGCGTGAGGCTGTTTCTACTTTCTGTACTATCAAAAAGAGCAAAAATGCATCTCATAGGATGTTCTGTTATCATCATATATATAAGTTGCCACGCAGGGCTATCAGTAGTTTCATTTTCAGCTATATACAATATAGTTCAAAAATAAATATCAGATCATAAACATATTCATGGGCTGGCTGCCCGGGGATACTGTGCATCTATATACGGCCGGTGGTAGTACTGGTATGCATTGTCACCGCGCTGCTCCTGTATCATCCACTCGCCTCTGGGAAGTGCCGTAGCCTCCTTGGATAGTTGGTCGGCACTGTTGTTGTGTTCCCTGTAGATATGATAGCAAGAGATATCAATAAACTGTGCCTTCAATAAATATATTTCATCCAATATGCTGCTGAGTGTGTGAGTGTGACATGCAGTGTTATTGTTGAACCAGTCTATGATAATCTTTGAGTCTCCATATATGTTCAAATGCAAGCAATTGTGGCTCAATGCAAAATGTAGAAGATGGCGGAGAGTGATGAGCTCAGCGAAATTATTTGAACCAGCACCCAAACCCAGCTTAGCTTTGTAGTAGTGCTGTTCTGTTTTGTAGAGTATAAAGCCCCCCCCACATCCTTGCTGTTGGGCAGCACCGTCAAAAAAGGCCCACGGGCTGTTTTGGTTGATATGAGGAGGGTCATGTGGTCTGCGAGCCTTTGGCTGTGCGGGCTCCGGTATTTCATTGAATACAGCAATGATTTTTGCCGTGAGGTGTGGCCAGTGGATCACCTTATCATCAAAGGTCAAGCGGTTCCGAGCTAGCCAGAGGTACCAGCAAATGATAATGGGCAGGCTTTGCAATTTGGAGTTGCGGTGTTGTTGGTAACAAAGGGTGGTATATATATATATAACATGGTGTAATAACAATGGTCACCACATTCACATTAACACGAAAATAACAGTGATTGTCAACAATACAATGCGAATATGAGGTCACTTAATGTAGATAATTCCACAGAGAGAGTTGGGAGACTGGGGTGAATTGCGTTGAAGGTGAGCCATGTCTCATACATAGCCTGGGTTAGCTTTGGTAACTAGATCGATTTCAAGGAAGTCGAAGGCTTGTTGCAATGTTGAAGGGACTATGGGGTCAATTTATTTGACAATGTTGAGGTCTATGCCAATGGTAGAGCTTAAGAAATAATGGGCTAGGCGATAAAGGAATTAGAAGAGATCTAACCTAGTGATGTCGACCAAGCTCTTTTGGGGAGGTCCTGGCCCTAATGACAAGGGGCTCACCGCACACTGTAACACTCTGCACCAGAGCTCAAGCCACACAGGCTTCAAAAAAAAGTATAACGCACTCAAGGTAGAGAGAGGATGTAGCGTAGAGATAATTCAATGTTCTATCCAAACGCACATAAATTTAGGACAAAGGGACAATATGTAGCAGAGAATGGAAAATAAAATAGGAGTTACAGGGCAGGAAAAAACTAAAATTAGGGGTTATATCTGATACCATGTCAGGCCAGGAGGTAACTCCTCAAATGAATTCTATTTATTCATTAAGATTACTCATGGAAATATACATGAGGGAGTGACTCTTGGGCTTCACCTCCCGATGACTCTTCATTTTCCATTATTTACAAGTGTTCACCCAATCCCAATGATTAGGTGTCAACATATGTGATATTTAGCAAAGTAAAGATTTTCCTTCGTCACATAGCCTTAGGACAAGTGAAGTGGACTAAATTTTGGGTGAAGAATATTTACAAATTGGATGTAAAAGATTGTGCTTCTTTGAGAACAAAAGCGGTAAAAGTGCAAAGTTGAGACATCGTGAGTTGTGACATAGAAGATTGGGTCATTTGCACCACAGAGCTTTAAATATCACACAACAAATTTCTACATGACTTCCCAAGGGTACACTAGAGCAGAGAGACACATGCAAAGGGTTTACATTGGGGAAGTACACCAAAGATACATTTCATGATAAAGACAGTTGAGCGCAAACAATCCTTGAAAGAGTTCACTCAGATGTGTTTGGACCGTTCTTGATAGCCTTCACGACCAAGCACAAGTATTATGTAACATATGTAGATGATTTTTATTGTAAGTGCTAGATTTTCTTCATGTAGAAGAAAGATTAGACGTTCACTAAATTTTGTGAATTTAAAGCACTTGTTGAGAAAGACACTGGGAGGAAAGTTAAAGCTCTCAGGAGCGATAATGGTGGACAATATGTGTCGAATGAGTTCAAAAAATTTTGTGCATCAGAAGAAATTCGATGAGAGTTAATAGCAATCCATAAATCACAACACAATAGGGTGTATGAAAGGAATAGTAGAAGTATTGCGAGAGTTGCACGAACAATGTTACATGATTAGGGCCTACCGTTGCACTTGTGCGTTGAAGCATGCAACTCAACTGTATATGTGTAGAACAAGAGTCCTCATCGGATTCTCAGGATGAGTACACCATAAGAAGTTAGTTTTTTTTTTTTTTTTTTTTTCAGGAAAAAACCATATGTGGAACACTTCAAGATATTTGGTTCATCGGTCTATTGTTATGTTACCAAGGATGCAAGGAAAAAGCTAGAATCGACCACTGAGTTGGGCATATTTGTGGGGTGCACTGATACATTTCACAACTATCGGGCGTACCTTTCATCTCATAGGATGACAGTGGTTCGTAGATGTGTGAAGTTCGATGAAGAGAAGTCCATGAGATGTTCCCTTGAGAGGGAGCTTCAATTGCATGGAGAAGTGGAGATTTTCTCTCCAAAGGAAGAACCTCAAGATGATGTGGAGCAACAACATGTAGAGGCGAAGACAATGGAAGCAAGACCCCTGCAGATACTTCCAAAGATGGAAGGAAGCGCACCAGAGAGACTGACAAATTGATGCATGATGCTAGAGAGAATAGGGGAGCACCCACACCACAATGTAGGCAAAGAAGGTCATCGGATTAGTACACTAGCCACATGGCTTTGATGAGTGAGAGTTTAGAGATTGAGCCATCATCATTCAAGGAAGTAGTGCAAAAACTAATATGGGTTGATGCCATGGTTAAGGAGTATGATTCCATTATCAGAAACAATGTTTGGGAAGTGGTCCCAAGACCAACAGACAAGTTAGTGGTGAGTTCTAGATGGCTTTACAAGGTAAAGTAAGCAACATATGAAAGTGGAGAAACACAAGGCCAAATTTGTGGCCAGAGGATTCTCTCAAGTGGAGGGAATTGATTACGAGGAGACCTTTGCTCCAGTAGCAAGGTACTTTTCAACTAGATCTATTATAGCACTTTTAGCGTAGATGGATGGAAGATACATCAGATGGATGTGAAGACAACATTCCTCAACGATGTGATTGAGGAAGAGGTGTACATTGAGCAACCAAAAGGATTTGAGACCTTCAACAAAGATTTTCATGTGTCCAGACTCAAGCGAGTGCTTTATGGATTGAAACAAACACCTCGTGCTTGGTACGCCATGATTGAAAACTATTTCACCAGGTTGGGTTTCACCAAAAGTGAAACATATGCGAACATTTCCCATATTTTGGTTGAAGGTAAATTGTTGATTATAGTATTATATGTCGATGATTGATTTATAACAGGTGATGAGAAGTTGGTCAAATTTTGAAAAGAGGATCTTGCAACAAAATTTGAGATAAAGGATGTGGAGCTCATGCATTATTTACTTGGTATGGAAGTATGAAAAAAAGATGAGGAACCATTTCTTTAAGGGAAATTATGTCAATGAGACACTGAAAAAGTTCCACATGGAGAGAAACAAACCCATGGAGACTCCTCTAACAAGGAATTGGAGGAAGGAAGATGCGACTTCAGGTGAAGTAGTGGATGCTACTATTTACAGACAACTTGTGGGTTCACTTATGTATTTGGTGAACACACGACCAGACATATGTTTTGCAACTAACCAAATTAGTCAAGCAATGGTTAAGCCAACCAAACTCTATTGGAAAACAACTAAACATGTGTTGAGATACCTCAAAGGCACCACTCAATTTGGTCTTTGGTTTTATAGATAGAGGGAGTGAAGCTTCAAGGCTTCATAGATGTAGATTGGGAAGGGAGTCCATCTGACAGAAATAACACATCAGGGAGAATCTTCAGTATTGGGTCAACAACAATTTCTTGGTATAACAGGAAGCAAAGATTAGTTTGCACTCAATTTGGCAGAAGTAGAGTACATGGATTCTAGTTAAGCAACTTGTGAGGCTATCTGGATGAGGAAGATCCTTGTTGGGTTATTTGGTCAGCGGATGGATCCTACAGTGATTTCCTGTGACAATTAGAGTTGTATTAAATACTATGAGAATCCAGTTTTTCATGATCGGTCCAAGCATATCTACATCCGGTATCACTATTTACATGATTGTGTGTAGAAGAGAATCATGTTGTTGGAGTACATTCCTATGAATGAACAAGATGCAAATATTTTGACAAATGCATTGTCAAGATGAAAATTCAAATTCCATAAGGTAGGATCAGGTAGCAGATAATTCCTTTTTTATTGAGAGCGAAGGGGGTCTCTGAGTCCATATGCAGTGTTAAACTTTAGAGACAAAAGGGTATTCAAAATTTTAACACTATAGATGGATTTAGATACCCCTGTAGTGAAATGTAACACTTCAGTATAAAAATTGCAATTTTCCCTTTCTAGAGTGACACAATTAAAACTTACTAACATAAATGACTAATTCATATACTTGTTGTACTTGTTATTTGGTCATATTTTTAATTCTTGGACTATAATAGTCATTTATGTTAATCATTATTAATTTTGTCACTTATTATCTATTCATATATTTTAATCATAGACTAAATTAGTCATTTAAGTTAGTTGCTTTTAGTTTAGTGACTTATTATCTAGTCGTATATTTTATCCCTAGACTAAATTAGTCGTTTAAGTTAGCAATTTTTAGTCCGGTCACTTAAAGTTGCTCAAATTTAGTAGTGATGCACTTGAAATAATTGCGGTGACTAACCTTTTTAGTCACCTAGTCACTAATTTCATCATTTTCTACTAGTGAGGGGTAACGCAAGAATAGCATGAGGAATAGATGGAGCTACATCGATAAAAGAGAGAGATGTTTAGGGAAAGAGAGCAGTTGAGGGTGGAAAACAAGTAAGAGTCTATATTGCTTGGTGGTGTAGTATGATGCAACTGTGGAAGAAGAGGCAGTGTCAGGAGAGCCAAAAATAGCAGAAAGGAGATAGGAGAATTTGTCTATTGGTGGTGACCCAATTGCACCACATGGATTGAAAAAGAGAGTGCCACGTCCACTCAAGCAAATGGTTTACATGGTAGGTCACAACTGCACTAGTTAGGTTAACCTGACATAGATTATGAGAGGACCTTGCGATACTTGGCAGGTCTGTGTCGGGGTTTCCCATACAATGGGGGTTGTAGCAATGGAATGGGGCTTCATCCTCATGCATATAGGGGTGGCATGAGGAGTCTTGAAGATGAAACTCTGCCTTGGCAGAGAGACAAGACAATGACCACCTTGAGGGTGTATGAGTGCTTCTCTAACTGAGGATGCACCCCACTTCACACTAACCCTTTAGGAGTCACAAAGAAGGCAAATAATTTGAGGTCTTATCAATCCATGCCAAGGAAATGAGAAGATGGAGTAGCACGAAAAAGGCAAAGTTCAGGGAGAGACATAGAACTCGGTCTTGGAGTAGTAGTGGTAACTCAAGCTCTTTGTTTGTTAGAGCCACTATGGAGAGATGGAGTGTGACACTCCCCTCTTATCCAGAATCAGAGTTCCAGGACAACTAAACCCACCTCACCACCTTTTCAAACTACTCTACCAGGAGTATAAAGTCAACCTTAGTAAGGAAAAATATTCTTGAACCCATGGTGATAGGAGAAGGACTAAGTGGCTCGAGACAAGCTATATTTTTGTGTTAGTGACCTCTTGGAAGCCAAATTTTTTTGAAATATTAACAATGTAAACTTTGAAACGAGAACTATAAACTCAAAACGAGAACTCTGGCCAAAAAACCCAAAAAAAACATCAAAAACAGTGCTAAAAACGAAAAGTGTGTTTACTGGAACGATGTTTTTTTTTTTAGGTGTCAATTTTGAACGTGTTTGAAAAATGGCAGTGAATACGAAATTTACTACGAAATTTTCTTGCAAAATATAGCTTCAAAACGAAAGTGTTGATACCGGAATAATGATTTTTTTTTTAGGGTCAATTTTCAAACTTTAAAAAAAATGCTAATAAAACCAATTTTTTATGTCTCAAACAAAGTTAAATTTTAAGGAAAAAACACATTAATGTTTCTGGTAGAATATCATTTTTCTTTCCTAAGTATAAATTTAACATGTTTTCAACCACAACATGCTAGATACAAAAGAAATTGAAATTTTTTCAACTATAAAACTAAAAAAACATGACATTATGAACAAATTATATCACTAAATGAATTCAAAACTCTTTATTTGTATACTGAATAAAACAAACATTATATCTCTAATTTGATATTGCATTGTAGATATTTAAACAATAAAATTTATCATACTTAAGACATAATCCAACAACATAAAAATGCTTCATAACTTCTCATTTAACAAAATATGGAAAACATTAATTTTATTTGAAGATACGATGCATACATTAGTTATATAAACTGTCTTAAACAATTATTCAAACTCAATCACCCAATAACCGTGGGTAGGTCGTCGTCGTGCCCCCTTCCCCCAACCCATTACCGATCTTTCCCATTCACCCATGCCCTCTTCCCCCTTCTGCCCTACCCATGTGCCAGCCCTTGCTACCCCCAACTCACCAACCCATGCACCATTTCCCCAACTCTTCCTTCCCTACCCCACAACTCTCCTCCCCATAAGCCCACCCCCTAACTCCCATTCCCCTCCAATCTCAACTCCTGCCCCCCTTCCTTAACGCCGGCCCCATGGGCCTCGCGCCCTACCCCCCTCCACCCTACCCTTACCCCTACCCCCTACCTTCCCGCACCCCCCACCCTTACCTTACCCCCTACCTTCCCCTACCCCCCGCCACCCCCCCTACCCTTACCCTACCCCCCCCCAACCACTACCCTCACCCCCCCTCCCCCCAACCCCCTACCCTACCCCCCTCCCCCCCCACCCCCCCTGCAACCCCCTTACCCATGTTTGACATCATATTCTAGTGTCAAAATGTTGTTTCTACATTGATACATAGCTTAATCTCAAGTCTTTTACAAGTAGTTAAAGTGCCAAAAGGCACATGCAAGGGAGGTTGTGGGCTATTAGCTATAGAGCAATGAATACTACCATAGAGGGACACAACAATCACAAAAGGAGTCATTTGTGAGGAGATAATTGAGACTTAGATAAATATGGATAAGTAGGTGGCAATCTAAAACAACTTAACATATCTTCCTTATTGTGTAGAAATCAATTTTAGTAATGTGATTGCGTGCATAAAATGCGTAAATATTTCCTTCAAACTTAAATCATTTAAACATCAAGCTTTGCATAGATGGTTTATTTATTGAGTTATCAACATGAATAGTGCATGGTTTATTACCTTTTGCAAAGATTGGCCTTTGAAGAAATTTTGTATGAAATGTTTTGACAACATTTATCCTTCTATTAAAAATGTAAATATTAGAAGATATACTTCCATTATTTTGGAGTTCCACCTAGGTTTCCATTGTGTCTTTTCTAAGCCATTTTTCCTTCAGTGTAAGCATGTGTACAAATTTATTTATTTATTTATTAGAAAAAGTCAGAACAACAATTAGAAGCCCCGCTTCACTCTAAGAGTGATAATCGTAATAATTAGAAAATATGATGGTATTCAACCTTGATTGAGGAATCCCCATGTATGGTCCATGTATTAGATATAGAATATGGATATGCAAGCATTGAGAAACATTTCTTGGAATTTGAATTGCTCAACTTTTCATTCCTTTTGAGCATGACCTTTTTTTTTAAAATTTTTGCAAATGCACTCAGGAATGCTAAAGTAACAGTGTTTTTTCAAATTTCAAATATAAAATGTTATCCTTTGCTAGACATTCATATGCATACATCAAATTCACATACTAACAAATAAATGCATTTTTTCCAACACATAAATGTAAAGACCTTATTTTTAAACATGTGTTTTATTTAATATTATCCTCACATTGATGAGTAGGGAGCCATGTAACATTAATTCCGATGTGATTATTCAACAAGAGTAAACACATCATTTGCTTTATAAATCGTTATTAAAAGAAAAATGGCATAATGTCACTACTTTTGGGATTGTGTTAATCGATGAGACACAACTCTATAGTATTGTTTCAAGGTTTCAGATAGAGTATATAAATAATTGCTTCTCCAATCCACTAATAAGTATGCCTTTCTTATTTATGTAATGCTATGATTTTCATATATGAATGTTCAACTATGTTGCCATTATTATTTGGGTTAAATCAATTACATATAGCCAAACATTATTTCCATTGATACCAGTAACCATTTTAAAATGCTAAAATCTCAAGTTTTTGGAGTTATTGAAAAGCATCTCGATACATGCAAAGCCAAAATTATAGGTAAAAGCCCACGTTTTGTTGTGTGGTCTCTCATGATCGCAAAGGGAGCAATGAGCAGAAGAGGAAATGGGTGGTTTTGTGAATTTTGTTTTGAATTGAATTGAGTTCCTCCACCTACCACCCACTGCGCATTAACGAGATTGAGATGGAGAGTCACATTTAGGAGGATCTAGGTAGATTTAGACTCTGACAGTGACAAAAGCACATCACATGGTGCTGCGTCGAGGTTGGAGGAGTGCCGACTGGAGCCCAAAGTTCTTTTGGACGAGAACAAAATACAGACAATTCCTCCACCTCACTAAACTACTATAAAAAAAATTTGATATTTTATTTTAAAATAATTTTAATTTCTCACAAATTATATTTATAACCCCACAAAATTAATGATTTCATCTATATAAACGAATAAAAAAAATAAAAATTCAAATTTCAAAAATTATTTTTTATTTTCAAAATATTTCATTTAACAATTCTTTTAAATTTAATAGACTTTATAAAATCAAAATAATTACAATATAACCTACCGTAAACATATATAAAAATAAAACATCACCCTAACAAAAAAGGACCTAAAACCTAAACGTAAAGCAAAAATTAAAAACTAAAAGTCAATCTCGCAAAATAATTTATTATCGGATTCCACAAAAGATAAAAACACATTACCTTTGTCCAATTCCCCAAAAGATAAAAACACATTGCCTTTCTTATTTAATGTCAATATTGCAACAAAAATTATTATCCGATTCCCCAAAAGATAAAAACACATTGCCCTTGTTTTTTAATATCAATTTCACAAAAACAATTATTGTCCGATTACCCACTCGATAAAAACACACTGCCTTCGTTTTCTCAAGGCTAATCTCCCAAAAAAATATTATTCTCCGATTTCTCATGACCAGACGTAAGTGCGCGCACTTCGACATTGGGGTGCTGAAAGGTAAGGAAAGCGGAGAGCGCTTCATTATTCAGCCTTCTGGCGGTTAAATTTTATATAAAACTGTATGACTTCTGGCGGGTCGATTCCGGGAATCGACCCGCCGCCGGTCGGGCGGGGCGGGGCGGTCGATTCCCGGAATCGACCGGTCGGGTGGCGCTGCTCCGTTGGAATTAGAATAGAGGAAAAGAATTATAATAATGGAATTAGAATAGACGTATACAGAAGAGAGTAATAGAAGACACTCTCATTATTGCATGTTTAACATTTATCATGTTATGCAATGGAGCCAATACCATTATCATTTCTAAAAAAAGGTTTAGCAAAAAGACAGTTCTACCAAAGAATAACTCCATTTCAAAATAACACTATATATATGTAGCTAGAAGATTTATGGTAGCTTAAAACAAAATAAATTTTCTAGAACCCATGCGTATATATATAAATACATGAGAAACATTCTGCAATCCTTAATTAAAAAACAAAATTATGCATAGTGTTTAAGTTCAAGGTCGGGAAGGTCGTAATTTAAATTACAAAAAATTCCAGGTAGGGGTTCCAACCCTGAGGGTTTATGAATCCCGTCAAACCAGAAAACTGGACACGGCCTCTATTTACAATTAAATAATCTTTAGTCAACCCATAATTTGAGAATCTAAATTCTCGGAGGAAAAACTTGGATGAGACAGAAAAGAAAAATTCAGAGTGGATCTCATCGATTTCATACACCTGAGAGTAACGACTAGAAACGCCAATGTAAATTTTACGATTAGAATTCACAGAGTAAATTTTACCACTTACCAAGAAACCCCAAAGTTAGGGAGTACTTCCCCGTAGTCACAAATTCATGAGAGTGTGATCCGGTTAGTATCCAACTTCACTACCTGATTAGAATTGTATATAAACTCTGAGAGCGATGAAAATAGTTCATTAAGAAAAACAACCGGAAAGGAGGTTGAATTTTACAAAAGCATGCCCGTTATAAGCTCGAGTTGTGTACGCAGTAATGTGCAGTCGTCTAATCACCATGGGAAGGCTCTACTATTATGTAGAACCCTAGGATGGGTGCAACCATAACGAAATGCACCAATTGAGGGAAACCCTTCTTTCCCCATGATAGAAAAGGAGGAATGAGCAGCGCCACTTGACCGGTCGATTCCGGGAATCGACCGCCCCGCCCCGCCCGACCGGCAGTTTTATATAAAATTTAACCGCCAGAAGGCTGAATAATGAAGCGCTCTCCGCTTTCCTTACCTTTCAGCACCCCAATGTCGAAGTGCACGCACTTACGTCTGGTCATGAGAAATCGGAGAATAATATTTTTTTGGGAGATTAGCCTTGAGAAAACGAAGGCAGTGTGTTTTTATCGAGTGGGTAAACGGATAATAATTGTTTTTGTGAAATTGATATTAAAAAACAAGGGCAATGTGTTTTTATCTTTTGGGGAATCGGATAATAATTTTTGTTGCAATATTGACATTAAATAAGAAAGGCAATGTGTTTTTATCTTTTGGGGAATTGGACAAAGGTAATGTGTTTTTATCTTTTGTGGAATCGGATAATAAATTATTTTGCGAGATTGACTTTTAGTTTTTAATTTTTGCTTTAAGTTTAGGTTTTAGGTCCTTTTTTGTTAGGGTGATGTTTTATTTTTATATATGTTTACGGTAGGTTATATTGTAATTATTTTGATTTTATAAAGTCTATTAAATTTAAAAGAATTGTTAAATGAAATATTTTGAAAATAAAAAATAATTTTTGAAATTTGAATTTTTATTTTTTTTATTCGTTTATATAGATGAAATCATTAATTTTGTGGGGTTATAAATATAATTTGTGAGAAATTAAAATTATTTTAAAATAAAATATCAATTTTTTTTTATAGTAGTTTAGTGAGGTGGAGGAATTGCCTGTATTCTGTTCTCGTCCAAAAGAACTTCGGGCTCCGGTCGGCACTCCTCCAACCTCGACGCAGCACCATGTGATGTGCTTTTGTCACTGTCAGAATCTAAATCTACCTAGATCCTCCTAAATGTGACTCTCCATCTCAATCTCGTTAATGCGCAGTGGGTGGTAGGTGGAGGAACTCAATTCAATTCAAAACAAAATTCACAAAACCACCCATTTCCTCTTCTGCTCATTGCTCCCTTTGCGATCATGAGAGACCACACAACAAAACGTGGGCTTTTACCTATAATTTTGGCTTTGCATGTATCGAGATGCTTTTCAATAACTACAAAAACTTGAGATTTTAGCATTTTAAAATGGTTATTGGTATCAATGGAAATAATGTTTGGCTCTATGTAATTGATTTAACCCAAATAATAATGGTAACATAGTTGAACATTCATATATGAAAATCATAGCATTACATAAATAAGAAAGGCATACTTATTAGTGGATCGGAGAAGCAATTATTTATATACTCAATCTGAAACCTTGAAACAATACTATAGAGTTGTGTCTCATCGGTTAACACAATCCCAAAAGTAGTGACATTATGCCATTTTTCTTTTAATAACGATTTATAAAGCAAATGATGTGTTTACTCTTGTTGAATAATCACATCGGAATTAATGTTACATGGCTCCCTACTCATCAATGTGAGGATAATATTAAATAAAACACATGTTTAAAAATAAGGTCTCTACATTTATGTGTTGGAAAAAATGCATTTATTTGTTAGTATGTGAATTTGATGTATGCATATGAATGTCTAGCAAAGGATAACATTTTATATTTGAAATTTGAGAAAACACTGTTACTTTAGCATTCCTGAGTGCATTTGAAAAAATTAAAAAAAAAAAGGTCATGCTCAAAAGGAATGAAAAGTTGAGCAATTCAGATTCCAAGAAATGTTTCTCAATGCTTGCATATCCATATTCTATATCTAATACATGGACCATACATGGGGATTCCTCAATCAAGGTTGAATACCATCATATTTTCTAATTATTACGATTATCACTGTTAGAGTGAAGCGGGGCTTCTAATTATTGTTCTGACTTTTTCTAATAAATAAATAAATAAATCTGTACACATGCTTACACTGAAGGAAAAATGGCTTAGAAAAGACACAATGGAAACCTAGGTGGAACTCCAAAATAATGGAAGTATATCTTCTAATATTTACATTTTTAATAGAAGGATAAATGTTGTCAAAACATTTCATACAAAATTTCTTCAAAGGCCAATCTTTGCAAAAGGTAATAAACCATGCACTATTCATGTTGATAACTCAATAAACAAACCATCTATGCAAAGCTTGATGTTTAAATGATTTAAGTTTGAAGGAAATATTTACTCATTTTATGCACGCAATCACATTACTAAAATTGATTTCTACACAATAAGGAAGATATGTTAAGTTGTTTTAGATTGCCACCTACTTATCCATATTTATTTAAGTCTCAATTATCTCCTCACAAATGACTCCTTTTGTGATTGTTGTGTTCCTCTATGGTATTATTCATTGCTCTATAGCTAATAGCCCACAACCTCCCTTGCATGTGCCTTTTGGCACTTTAACTACTTGTAAAAGACTTGAGATTAAGCTATGTATCAATGTAGAAACAACATTTTTACACTAGAATATGATGTCAAACATGTATGTTCTTATCACAACGGAAGACCTAAAGATTAAGTTGAAATTCAATCATAAACAAAATATCATTACCTAAATATCAACAACAAATCACTCTCTATCCATGCATTGAAAAAACCAAACACCTTTTCTATTGTTATTCAAACAAGTTTACTCCCTCGGGGAGGGGTTGGGGGGTGTAGGGGGTTGGGGGGGGGGGGGGGGGGGGCGGGGCGCGGGGGTTTGGGGGGATGGAGGGGGGCGGGGGGCAAGGGGGGGTGGGGCGCGGGAGTGTGGGGGGACGGTAGGGGGTAGGGTGAGGGAAGGGGAAGGGGGCCGGGGAGAGGGGGGAAGCTTAGGAAGCTTCGTTCAAATAGAAAATTCAGCTGAAAACAAACATCTAGCGTGGCATGCAAAAGATGGACCACGAAAAAATACAGAGTTGGCGAGCGAAACAAAGAGAAAACACAGATTTGATGGATGCAAGGAGTACAATAACTTGGTAATCATATCGAGGGATTTGTCATCATCATGATTTTCGGAGATTGGATCAGGCGTGTTACTTTAATTATTAATGTGTAGTGAATCTAGACAAGAGATCTCTCGTGAGAGGAATAAGTTAATGGGGCCGGGGCTTCAATGTAGTCGTCAGGGGGTTGTGGGGGGCGCATGGGTAGGGGCTCGCCCATACTTGCCTAATTGTGCACTTAGTCTCATTATCCCTCACCTGACCTCCCGCTCACCCATCGACCCGCCTGCCCGTTAGAGGTGGCTGGGCAATTCTGATTATACAAATAAAAAATTTATGGTATATTTTTGTTGTTAATTTAAGTTAATATGTTTTTTTATTTACTAATTTATGTGTTTTTTTAAGGAAAATGGCATCAAGGAAAATTTCTGTGAATCTTTCTGGACCAGAGAGTCTTAAAGGTGTATCTTCAAAAAACATTGGTGAACGAACTCCACCTGAGCTCATGCCTACAAATATTTCAAGTGCTTTAAGTGATAAGAAGCTAATCTCAGATTGGAAAAGTTCAAAAGAGGTGAAATTTCCATCAAGATTCTGGTATGTGAAAGAAAGAGAGAGCACAACTGTGATTTTCGCATTGATTTTTAAGTTAATTATTATTTTTTGAAAAAAAAGTTGTTATTATTATTTTTTTGACATGAAATTCATAAAAAAAACTATTATTTGACCATTTTTAGTTAATATTTTTGTATAAAAATTGTGATTTTGACATGTTAATTCTAGCAAAAAATTATCAAAACGTTTAGTTTTTATGTTATATTTATGTTAAAAATGGTTATTTTTATGTCCATTGTTAAAAAATGTTGTTTTTTAGAAACAATTATTTCATGTGGATTGAAAAATTAATTAAGGATGTATAAATATGTAGATTATCTAAAATTCAAACTATCGACTTTCTAATTTAAAAACGCAAAACAATAAAAACCCCCCTAAAAAAAATAAAATAAATTAAGATAGAGAACAAGAAAATATGAATAAAATGACGACTTCAAAAACTATCAAATTTAGAAAATAATTTTTTACATTTCACACACTAGAAAATTAAAAGTCAAAAAATAGGTCTTTTAAAAAAAGGGTGTGATGCAGAATACTCACTTTTTAAAATCAGCATGAAAATCACTACCATTCTAAAACTTGATTTCATCCTTGAACATGAAAAAAATTAAAGTTCCAAAAACCATGTTCTAAAAAAAAACATGTGTATTCTGCATCACCACTTTTGAAAATCGGGTCATTTTTTTGCTATCTCTACGAAACGGGTAACAATATCAGTTCCCGTTTCAAAGTTTACATTGTTTATTTTGATAGTATTAATGTAGGGGACCACACAGAAGAGACAATGGCACAGGAGAGAAGCCTCTGGCACATAGTAGTAAGGACTGACATATAAGATAAAACACAACATAGGGAGGTACCACGCATATGAGGCAACAACATCCAATAGGGAGTACATGTGTGAATAAATTTGGTAGTTAGTATTTTGCAAATGATGGACAAAGGAGAGGAGGGTCACTATGGCGGGAAAATTTGGAGATATTTTTGGAGGGGAGGAAGTTAGCAGAGTGGTGATGAGCAAGTGGTAGATATTTTCAACAGGTTCAGCCAGATGGTTATATGGCATGGGAAAACTGGAGAGAAGTTGTTAGAGTGTATCTCAGATGGTTAAGCTAGCATGGAGGACAACTGGAATAGAGAGGAAGTAGGTTGAAGAAGACTGAGAAGCTATTGCAGATTAATAAGAGGACTCATCCAAGACAGTTTGAGGGTTGGATGAAAGAGGAAGGATGAATTTTCGAGACCATGTCTTTTGCTACAATAGTTCTACATGTTAACTGTATGTGTCTATAAATGTTGTGCAACATAGGTGTAAAGGAAACAATTTGTAGTGAAGTCTATTATGTTTTTTCCTTATAATGGTTATTGTATTGTGCCTTGAGAAAATACAGAAGGTTGGTGAGCCGAGTTCTGAATGATTTCTATTGTAGTGCATTACGCCTTTTTGCATTATGTTGGAGTAATGAAAATAATAATGGATTGCCTCCTCTATATGGGTGTATAAATGTATTATGTCATTATTGTTACTGTTTGTTTGTTTATTATTTATTTAGTGATGTCATGTGAATCACTGTTTCTTAATTTCTTGAATGGTTAAGGGAGTCGATAGCTTTGTTGTAGTTTTATCTTGTCGTATATATCTTGGTTGAATGACAAGTTGCCCTGCTAGTGTCGAAAAGGATGATGTGAGAGAGACAAAGTACTTCAGTCATATTAGTGTTGCAGACAATGAATAATACACTAACTAAATTGCACAGAGAACCGTGAACACTGACATAATTTATAATCATAGAATAATTGTGAAGTGTCTATTTTTTGTTTTTTTCGACCCTTGTGTAGTACGTTGAAGTCCAAGTGTTACAAAACCTTAGTAATCCCGTCTGTCTGTGGAAACCTTGATCCAGTGGTCCACCATATCACCTTGGGTGAAACTTCATCCACTCTATGGGTGATGTCAAAAGGGCCAGTGCTAAGTATTGTTGTTGGCCAGCTACACAACAATCCCACGTCTGTTATAATCTTGTGCATCGACACTAGATATGCTTCCATCTGTTCCATTTGTTCTTTCTTCTTATCCTAACAGACCTTGCTTGTCCCTATGATTGGATCCCAACTCACATTGTCTTTGCCTTTTCAAGTATGAAAGACTCTTCAATAAGACTACATTCACCTCTGCTTGCCTCTCCTGTGCTCTGACAAGCCTTTCACTATTGGCCTTGCAACTCCTTATTTCCACCCTTAAACTACAAAATGTGTCTATTAAATTAGAAGAACTTGCCTCTCATCTCTTTTCAACTAACTTTTTCTCTTCATAACCATGTGGTGACTTGTTAGTGTTGTATTACACCATTCAGATCCTCGTTTCCTCTATCACTTAGTGTATTCTTATGTTTTGTCATACACATGCAAAAATATTAGATTTAGAATAAATTCAAATGCATAATGAAAACTATCACCTTGGCTCATTATTGGGAGTGTTGTTGAGGTAGGTCTAGCTAATACATTTCATGTCATGCTAGTACTTCATTATCAATTAGATAATGTCATATCAAATGGTATATAAATAAAAATAAAACCAGGCCAAGCATCATTACCATGCTAAATGTGTATATCACACTATATGCACACTAAACAAAACACATAATCAGTCCACATAAAAACACCTAAAATATGTCCTAAGGCTTCATCCAATTCCCAAAGGTCCAGTGTGGAAAACTTTGCTCTGTTAACTCTGTAATGGGGCACCAAATTATCTCCAAAGGTTTAGAGTTGAACTCTTGGTCTTCATTTCATCCGCAATAAAGCCCATCTAGTCCAAGTGTTGAACCTGGAAGCTTTGACACCACTGTATAACACACCCGCTTACCACCCATGGACCACACCAAAAATGTAAGGAGATGGTTACTACATTGACCCAACTTCCAATGTACTGTTATGGAATGGAGTCTAAATTTTTTGTTTAATTCTCTCAAAACATAAAACAAACAAATCCATTTTGTTCATCTTGTCGAGACAATTTCAATTATATATAACTTTGCCTCAATCAGGTTTCATAATTACAAGTTATGTGCCCACAAATACTTGTGCTCTAATGTTCAAATACATCAACATACAAGTCCCAAATTGCAAAAATAAGACTGTCGTTATGTCCAATATGCCCAAAAGCCCCTATGTAGGCTCTTCTTGGGCTCCAAAAGGTAAAAAATGACCAAGTTAGGCCTCTTTTTCCAAAGTTGTCTATTAACTGCTCTACAAAACTTGTCCTCTACAAAATCTTGCTAACAAATTGGTTTGTGGCGTATTGGTTGGAGCACTCCATTGAAACTCGAAGGTCTTAGGTTCAATCCACTGTTATCAACGGGATTGGCATTGTTTTGTTAAACAAGAAATTAATTTTTTAATGGGTCGAAGCCCCTCCGCCCGAAGTCTTCTCTCCCGCTAGTCATATGGCCACGCATAACCGTGGGCCATAGGCCATGGCACACGCACCCAACAAAATCCTCGCCCTTTGGTTCTGCGGTGTTCATGTCGGTGCATACAACAATGGGTCGGGCTCCACTCCATAGCCCTCGCCCTTGGCTTTGCCACTTGGTCACATTAACTCCCAACAATCATGCCATTAAACCTTAAATATTACCAATTGCCATTGAATGATAAGAAATACCTATAGCCCATTGGTTGAACATCCATTTCATGAGTTGGAGGTCAGCAGTTCTATTCCCTGTGGAGCCTGTCAGGCGACATAACAAAATTTTAGCATCAAACAGAGTGCCATGTGGCACCCTCGGATTGGGCCAAATGTCACTCTGTGATTGTCCCATCTCACAAACCTTCAAACAAATAGCAACCCAACATGTGCCCTCGTGTGACTGGTCCAAGTGTCAACTTTTTATTTTCTCTCTCTTAACATATATACTTCCCATTTAGATGTTGATGTCAGCACCATGTCAACATACAGACTACCACATCAGCGTATGGACTGCACAGTCAACCCTGCAAGTTGACTTTTTAGTTATTTGCCAAAAACTTCCGAAGGTAGTAACTTCCTCACACGGTGTCAGATTAAGGCGATTCAAGCGTTGTTGGAATCAAAACGACTAGATCTATGATTGGCATCATTTTCTAGAGATTTTGAGCAATTTTATTTTTGAGCATATTTTTTTATCACCTGGATCATTCCTCACCACTGGAAGTTTTTGGACCATGAAAAGTCTATTTTTACTTAGCAAGTGAGGGTACAACTCGCTCACTTTCCCGATCTCTATCCACCTTTATTTTTTGGATTGGTACCTTTGGGACCCACATGAAGATACTCCACATTGCCTCTACATGAAGTTCTTATTCTCCTGTCAAGAATTGGGTCTTCCTGCAACTAGTTTAAATATTTAAGAGAAAAATCTTGTATATATGGAACTTGAACATTCTCTTCTTGATCAATAATCATAGGAGGCTCATACAATCTCAAATTTTCCACATTCACAACATAATACATTTGCATGTAAGGTGGAAAATCTAATCAGAAAGCAGTGTTAGCAATCTTCTCCAAGATTTTGAACTGACCATATTTGATTGGATTGAGCTTTTTACCTTCACCTTGTAGTCTTTCATTGTTGATGTACAACCAAACTTGATCTCCCACTTGGAAATCGTAATCAACCCGATGCGTATCATGTCTTTCTTTGTACTTGGCTTGAATTTTCTCCAATTATTCTTGTACCCTTTGATGCACTAGCTAAATTCTTTCAATGAAATACTTGGCTTTGTCCACATCATTATGTCCATATACTGCAATATCTTTACCAATGAAATCCAAATGAGACTTTGGAAAATAACCCAAACAAGCTTCAAATGAAGATACTTGTGTAGATGAATCCATGGCACGATTAAGGAATTCTGGATGTAATGAAAATGCTCATTCCAAAGTTTAGGATGCTTACCACAATATCCTCAAAGGAGATGTACTATTATTTTGTTCACTACTTCTATTTAGTTGTGAGTTTGTGGATGAAATGTTGTGCTCTTATTTAAATTGTGTCTCCATGAGTTCCCATAAACTTGACCAAAACTTCTCGATAAATTGAGAATCTCGATCAGAAATAATCAAAGTAGGTAACCCAAAATGAACCCATACATTTCAGAATAACATCTTTGCGGTCTGTTCAACTATAACTTATTTCTTACATGGAATTAACACACTCATTTTGTTGAAATGATCCACTACAACATATAAATAATCATGACCTTTCCTAGACATTGGTAATCCCCCAACAAAATCCATAGAAATACTTTCCCAAGGACGAGAAGGGATAGGAAGTGGAGTGTACAAACCCAGTTTCCTATTGCTTGGCCTGCAAGTAGCACACGTAGACCATCCTTTTACATATCTTGATACAATTTCATTCATGCGAGGCCAATAAAAATACCTCTATAATAGAGCAATTGTTTTTCCTACACCAAAGTGCCCAACAATAAGAGAAGTATGGGATTCCTTTATAACATTGACTCTTTCACCCTATGGAATACATAACTTGCCAAGATGGTATAACAACTTATTATGCACATGATGATCCAACTCTTCAACATCATTTCCTTTACTTAAAGTTGCATAAACATCTTTAAAATATTCATCTTGAATATATTGTTCAATATAAATTTCATGCATGATTTAGTTATGCTTAAGAATAACAGATGCATTAACAATAGGCCTTGATAACATATCTGCAACTTTGTTGTGTATACCTTTCTTATACCTGATTACCAAATGAAATTATTGTAGCAATCCCATCCATATGAAATGTCTAGCTTGTTGTAGCATGGTTTACGCTTGTAAATATTGCAAAGGTTGATGGTCAATATGAATAATCGTTTCTTTACCCATCAAATAGTGCTTCCATTTCTTCATGCTTTGTACCAAAGAATACAACTCTTTATCATAAGTTGGATAGTTAATTACTACATTGGAAAAGGTTTTAGAATGGTACAATATTGGCTTACCAAGTTTCATCAAAATTACTCCCATAGCATATTCACTTTCACTAGTTTGAATTTCAAATGGTTGCTTAAGATCCGGAAGTGCTAGAACTGGGGTTGTATTGATTTTCTCTTTCAAAGTGTTGAAGACATTCTATTTCTTTCCTCCCCACTGAAAGACCCGATTCACACTTGTCAAAGCATGTAATGGTGTTGCAATGAATGAGAAGTTAGCGATAAATTTTCTCCAATATTGGGTTGCTCCCAAAAAGCTCCTAACTTCTGTTACATTGTTGGGTTTAGGCCAATTCACAATAACATTAAATTTGGAGGGATCAATCTTCAATTTACCACCTCCTACAATATGACCCAAATAAACCAAAAATATTTTTCCAAATTCACATTTAGACATCTTCAAATACAAATTTTCCTTTTTCAAGATATCTAGAACTTTCTTTACATGCTTGACATGCTCTTCACGAGTCTTACTGAAAATCAGAATATCATCTAAGTAGACTATGAAAAAATCATCAAGGAATGGTCACAATACATCATTCATAACTCTCATGAATGTGGTAGGTGCATTGCAAAGCCCAAACAACATAACTAACCATTCAAACAAACCTTGTTTTGTCTTGAAAGTAATTTTCCAAATATCATCTTCAACAATCCTTATCTGATGATAACCACTTCTCAAATCTAACTTAATAATAAAAAAATAATTCCTTTAACTGATCTAGCAAATCATCAATGTGAGGAATAGGATAGTGATTCTTTACCGTTATCTTATTCAAAGCTCGAAATCCACACACATGTACCATGTACCATATTTCTTTGAAACCAAAACAAATGGGACCCACAAGGATATGTACTAGGTTTGATGACCCCTTTGTCAAGCAACCCTTGAATTTTCTTTTTAATTCATGCATTCTCCAAAACTGACATTCTATACATGCCAATATTCGTAAGTGGTACATCCTGTTGCAATTAAATCTCATGTTGGATTCCTCTTTTTGGAGGTAACCCTTTAGGTTCCTGAAACATCTTGTCATAAGTGTTAATAACTTGAACTAGTTCATGCTTGAGTTTAGAATTACATTCTAAGAAAGCTTAAGATTCATCAATATCTTTAACTTTAATCATCAACAACACAAAATTCTTACTAGCATTCATAAGCCTTTTCATTTGACTAACACTAAAAAGAGATAATTTCATCTTCTTACGATGTGCTCTAACAATATACTCAACTCCATCTTTAAGAAGATGATATTTTTTCACATGACAATAGAATATGGATTTTTGGTCATAAGTATGGACTCCCTAAACAATCCCACAAATATCAAGTGGTACAACATCAAGCTCTTCCTCATCTATAAAATTAGCAGTGATGGCAAATTTGAGTTTACATTTTCTTATCACTTGTAATTTGGCATCATAATAGACCCAAGCCAAAGGGTAAGGTTTTGCATGAGGTGTAGTTTCTAAATTAAGTTTCTTGACAATTGCTTCAGAGATAATATTGACTTGAGATCCACTATCAAATAATGTATCAACCTTTGTATGTTTTCTAATGACCCTAATATGGAAAAGCTCACTTCTTTATCATTTTGAGATTCAATAGGCTTACTAGAAGAACTAGTACTTGCATTAGAAGCTATACCTTTCATTCCCATGGATGTGATTTTGGTTTCATCACTTGAATCAAATCCTAGATCTTGTTGAGTTGTAGCAATGATCTTTTGTTCTCCCTTGTTATTGAACTTACTTGGTCTCAATTCTACATGTAATTTCCAACAATGGTCTTTATCATGGCCATCTTTTGAAAATTATTTATAGGTAAGTTTCTCTCCCTCTGTCTTGATAGTAGCATTCTTCTTTCCTTTGCCTTTAAATTTCCCCTTTTTTTTGTCTCCAAATTTAAAAGTTTCTTGCTAGACTTTTGAGGAACATTCTTACCTCTTGATTTAATGAGTTTCCTGAACACATACTTCATATAGATTGGTGGGATTAAACATAAATATAATATGTCCCATATAACTATGTAATCCACCTATATAATTAAGGAGAGTATCTTATGAAGTCAAATTGACACCCATGATTAAAGATCTTCTTCTAAATTCTTGTGTGTAACTTTGGACACTATGACCTTTAGCTTGTCTAAAATTTTTCCAATCCATAATTGCTTTTTGCATGTAAGCTAATGGATAAAATTTCCTTCTTAATGCAACTATAAAATCATTCCAAGAAGAGATAATTTTACCACTTTTCTTCAAATATTCTTGAGTTCACACCTCCCACGAGATGAGAGCTACACCTTCCAAGAGAAGAGAAGCAAGTGAATCTTTGTGACATCATCATCAATATTTTGAATCCTACAATAGATTTCAATTTGATGAACCAATTATCCAACTTTTGAGAATTTACTTCCCCATTGTACATAGGCAATTCAAACTTGACATCAAGCTTAATCAAATGAGACTTAGTATGTCATCTTGGAGATATAAGAGGAGTAGGTCTATGGGATGAAGGCCGTGAATAAGGAGGTTAGGATGGAGGTGTAGATGGAGGTGAAGGAGGAGGTGGAGGTGGAGGCTTCATACCATTACCACCATTACCTTTTGGTTGATTATAATTTTCTCCTTGAAACCTTGTTGTTCTCTCATTGTACAACACTTTCACCATCTCGGTCATATCAAAGAAACCCTTTCTAAAATCTCTCTCATCCTCAGACAACAATTACTGTCCTTGTCCTTCTTCACGTGCCATGATTTGTGGAGTTTGTGGCATCCTTGAGCCAATTTGAGGGTTTGGTTCTTCAAGTGCCCATTCTCCTCGTCTTAATTTAGACCTTGTAAGCATTTAAAAAAACCTTTCAAATTCTGTTAAACCTTCACAAAAACCATGCTCTTATAACACTGATCCAAATTGAAAAATGAAGGTTCCATGAAATGATTTGCAAGCTAGCTTATGTCTTTTAGGCAGTGGATTGTGATTGCAAAATCACATAATCTAAAGTAAAGTTTGCAGATTTTTAATAGTTAAAATGGACAATAAGCAACATTAAAACCCAACAAATTGATGACGGAGTTCACCCCTCCTAAGCTATGTCTCCAGGTCCAGTTTCCAATGGTGGCCTTTTGTATTATATGCTCTAATGTTCAAATACATCAACATAAAAGTCTCGACTTGCAAAAATAACACTGCCATTGCATCTAGAATGCCCAAAAACCCTAATGTGGGCTCCTCTTGGGCTCAAAAAGGTTAAAAAATGACCAAGTCAGGTCTTTTTTTCCAAACCTTCCTGTTAACTACTTTGCAAAATTTGTCCTCTACAAAAACTTGGTAGCAAATTGGTTTGTGGTGTATTGGTTGGAGTGCTCCGTTGGAAACCCAAAGGTCTCGGGTTTGATCCACTATTATTAATGTGATTGGCGTTATTTTGTTAAACAATATATATATATATATATATATATATATATATATATATATATTTATTTATTTTTATGGGTCGAAGCCCCTTCACCCGAAGCCTCCGCTCCCACCGGTCATGTGACCACACATAACCGTGGGCTGTTGAGTCTTGAAAATCTCATTCATTTGCATTACACTTTCGCTATTATGTCCATTATATCACCTCCATTTCACTACTATGTCACCACATTCATCCCACTTTCATTATCATTGGGCTACCTTTATGTTTTTCCAATATTTATTATTTCTAAGCCTTTTAAGTGAATTTGTGGTTAAACATTAGAAAATAATGTGCATATGCTTATACCTAACAAATGGGTTGAGTTTGTTGACATGTGTAGGTTGAAAGGAGGCTTCTAGAAGACCCTTATGTGGCACTCTAAGGCCAAATTCGAATTTGGTTGAAAAGAATCATGGGATCATGAGGATATGTGTCACATCTCCTAATTGTATTGTAACTCTAAAAGACATGTGTCTTATCAGTTCCTATTTTGATTAGGACTCTAGAGGTAGAGGGAGATATTCATGGATTATCATTAATGAGATGGCTCTCATCTTTTTGTATAAATAGGAGATCTCTCTCCTTCATTAGTTAGTCTCTTTAGTCTCTTTTTAGTCTCTCTTTGGAGAGCTTTGTTGTACTTTGCACTTTTGAAGAAATTGAATAAAGCTTTGATGTTCTCAACATGGAAGGAGATGTGAAGTAGATGTCATGGAGCATATTAGGATGTAAGTAGATTAGATTTCATTTTGAATGTAAGGTAGATTAGATTTTCATTCATGCAATTTTAAGTTTGCTTTGATTTCATAGGTAGAAGGGGGCCCCTGCCTTGTACAGTTTGAATTATTGCATTTTATTTTCTCCCGGGATTTGTTTTTATGTTTATGTATTTGCTTTACAAACTAATGGTATTTGAAGTTGACAAGTTCAAGCTGCTGCCTTTGTTTTTATAGCTGATTTTTAATTTTATTTCTCAAAGAGCTGCTAACACATAAATGATCTTCATCATAAATTGTTATATTTTAAGATCAAAATATCACTAACTTGCAGCTGGCTTTGAGTGCTTTTCAGACTGTTCTTTCACTACTTTCTAACCATACTTTGCATAGTACATATGGCTGAAGTAGAGAGTTAGAAAGAGCAAAATATTATTACTAGTCTTTAAAGTAGATTTTTGGTTTTAAGTGCTTCTTAGACTAATCTTTCACTACTTTCTAATCATACTTTGCATAGTACATATGGCTGAAGTAGAGAATTAGAAAGAGCAAAATATTATCATTAGTCTTTAAAGCAGATTTTTCTCACTTTTCTAATTCAACTTAAGCTACTTTCTATCCGTGCTTTACACAGTACATGTGCTTAGAAGCATCGAGTTAGAGAGAGATAATCTTTATCTTTGGTTTTAAAAGTGACTTTCTTTTCTTTTATTTGCAGCAGCATGAATGGTGTCTAGTGCCATTGGAAGTGGTCATTTACTTTCAAGTCATTTCAAGTTCTTTGCTTTCAGTTTCATTTCAAGTTATTTCTTTCAAGCTCTTTCTTTACAAGTTTAAAAGTTTGATTACTTTCTAGACTTATTTCTAACTACTTCCTAATCGTGCTTTACACAGCACATGTGTTTGAAGCAGAGTTTTAGGAAGAGTTGAACATTATAACTGGTCTTTAAAGTGGTTTTTCTTACTTGTCACCTTAGAGCTTGACTACTTTTTGGACTTATTTCTGACTACTTCTTAATCGTGCTTTACACAGCACATGTGTTTGAAGCAGAGTTTTAAGAAGAGTTTTAAGAAGAGTTGAACATAAACTATAAAACAACGAAGTAAGAGAAAGGTTAACTAAGCACATATAGTGCACCACACTTCATCAGTTTACGATACCCGGATTGATAATTTATGTAGAGCAATTTAAGACATTAAATTGACTAAACATCGGCCATGGGCCACGTGCCCACCAAACTCCCCACCCCCCGGTTCCGTTGTGGTCACATAAATGCATACAACCATGGGTCGGGCTCCATGCCATAGCCCTCGCCCTTGGCTATGCCACATGGTCACATTTTCTCCCATATAAACTCGGGTTAGGACAGTCGGGCTAGCCCACTGACCTACCCATTTTTTTGCCAATGATCATGCCATTAAACCTTAAATATTATTGGTGCCCATTGAATGATAAGAAACACCTGTAGCCCATTGGTCAGGGATCCATTTCATGAGTTGGAGGTCGACAATTCAATTCGTGTGGAGCCTGTCAGTTGACGTAACAATATTTTGATGTCAAACAGAGTGCCACATGGAACCCTAGGATCGGGCCATGTGTCACTCTGTGATTGGTCCATCTCACAAACCTTCAAACAAATAACATCCCACCATGTGTCCTTGTACGACTGGTCCAAGTGCCAACTTCTGATTGGCTCTCTCTTGACATCCATATTGCCCATTCAAATGCTGACATCAACAACACGTTAGCGTACGAACTGAATAGTCAACCCTACAAGTTGACTTTTTAGTTGTTTGCCAAAAACTTCAAAATGCAATAACTTCCTCATATTGTGTCGGATTGAAGCGATTCATGCATCATTGGAATGAGAACGATGAGATCTACGATTTGATGTCGGTTTCGGCAGATTTTGAGCACTTTAATTTTTAAGCATATTTTTAATCCCCTAGACCATCAACACATCAAACATGAGCAAGCATTATTATATCAATTCTTCAAGGACTAACTATTCATCATCAACTGCACAATATTCAATATAATCAATCCACATAGGAATCAACATTCCTCCCTATAACCATATGCATTAATTCAGGTCAATGAACATATGCATACATTCAAATACAAAAGATCTTGAGTAAGCACTTATCTTGTAGAACTCGTCTAGAAAATGAGATTGGGACTTCAACTCTCCACTAAACCATAGATAAGCTGCAACCAAGTCTTTCATGTAGCTGTCACCTTCAAACCAGATTTCAGAGCATGTTGAAAATGCAACAAGATGATGGAGCTTAGTGAAAAGAAGTCGCCTTCACTAAGTGGGCTTGCAGGCTATTTTTGGCGCAAAGTCTATTTTTAGACATATGGATCATGGTCTATGAGTTGCAGGATGCTATTTGTGGATGATTGGTGATGTTGGTAAAAATAGATGGACTTCTATTTTTAGACATATGGGCGGAGTATATTTTTAGTCTGCCAGTCTAAAAATCGAACAGTCGAATATTATTAGCTCTTAATAATATTTGGACTATAAACATTATCTTATCCTCTTGCAGCACTTCAGTTCGAGCTACGGATGTGGCACATGCAACTGCCAGAAGGAAATACACTTTTCTTATGGGTTAGTTGAGCTATTGCATGATGGACTTCAGTTAGAACTCAAGTGATTGAGTTTGGTGGAGTTGATTGAGGAGTTGTGTTCAGTTTGACTTAGTTGAACTAGTTGTATTTAGTCTAACTGCAAATACACTAGTGATGAGTGAAGTGAATTAATTATTAATTAATTCACTAATTATTAACTCATAAAGCAACTAAAGAATACATTAGTTAACTCAGTGCATGGACAGTTCAGTGGAGACAGGTGTTAGAGGTGGAGACTACTATCAGTTGTGACTATAGCTGTGCATGAGATTTTCACAATTAATAATAGAGATTACCAATGAGGATTGCACAGTACAAGCCGAGGAAAATGAGCTTGGATCATTCCTATTCTCATCTTGGTTTACGCAGTAGAGGTAGGCAAACAGTGGAGGAGATTTGAACCTGTGACTTGATTAAGATCTGAGCTAGTTTGTGTGTAGCAGGTGGAGATAGTACTGAGTACTTGTGAGGAGTATTTTACTATGTATTGTTACATGTTCTCTATCATTATACTATACAGATAGTTGGGGGTTTTTAGCTGTATGCTTTCCCCATTACATACTGTGTTAATGTGCGCATGCGATTGATGTTTCATTGTTTTTAATTCCGCAAAATTGATGATCAACGTAGAGGAGGTTATGTATTATGCATGCATTCCGCAAATAGTGTATAATTAGGATAATCTCTGTGAATAAGTGTTATCTTATTCAAAATTTCTACAGAGCATGAGGAGGAGTTATTTCAAAGCAACAAACTAGTGATATCAATTGAAACAATGTGTCTCAAGGCTACCTTGCCTTCACCCACTAACTACGAAATTAATCAAGTAAATATAGTGAATGACTTCACTCGCATATAACCATCATCCACTCAGGAAATTAGACCTATATCATCAACTAAAACATGGTGTCTCAAGGCTACACCGCCTTCACACACTAACAACACAACCATTTCACATCAATCGAGGAACATTTACTTTTACATAGAGGGACTTATAATTCATTATCCCAACTTATCTGAGGATTGATGATAGAGAGTATCAATTTATATGTGGAAAGAGAGACATAGTTAACGATAATGAGGTTTTATTAGCTGTGTTACCTCTAAAGGAACAAGAGCACACTCTCCAACAACTTATTAGTTAACTTCCACTTGTGTTTTCAGCCCAACATCATTGGACTACCATAAGGTGTTATCAACCACTAGCCTTGTGTGCCTCCACCTCTCAGAGTTTATCAACCAACATAGTTTCCAGTGGGTTTATCAACCCTATAAGACCCAACCACTACTCAGTAATTATTAGCCAGCAAGCCTCATGGGTTTCTTTGCCAAGCTATCAATAAGTGATTATCAACTAACAAGCCTCATAGGTTTCTCAACTGTGCTATCATCAAAGCTTCTCCTCTCCTTGAATTCTCTTAGTCCTCTTAGCAATTAGCTTCATCATAAGGAGCCTCTCAACCTCTCCTTCCTTGCAAGTTCCCTCTATGTTTATGTGTATCAAGTCACAAATAATCTACCCTTTTGCTTAGGAAAAGTTCTTTTATTTCTCTTACTCCCCGTTCACTCTCTCTCCCCTGAAGAATGATCACTGATCCGCCATAAATCCCAACCCAAATGGGTGAATGAAAGAGTGGCCCTTCCTTACATTTCTTTTCCTCAAGAAACTTTCTCCATGGTTTCATTTTTACATGGTGAGTGGGTCTACCCTTGTCAGTCCTCCCACTCACGTTGTTTCCATCCCTTATGGTTGGGTGGCATATAGTGATTGTTGCCCTACCTCCCACTTGGTCATAATGGTTTTTTTGATGAGTGGTCGTGGCTCTTCTGGATGCGTGCATACACTTTCCTCCTCTGGGTGCACAGAAGAAATTTTCCTTTCATTAATTCCACCCACCAAAAGGGCTGCATCCACCCTTTCTGGCTTGCATGGGTGCACCTTCTCCATTTCCTTCGTCTGCTAGTGCTTATCCTCTTTCTTGCAATTTTTTTCCCGATTGAATTTATCGTGTTGCACATCCTCCTTAAAATTTGTCTTCGCTACCTTGTGAATTTATCCAAGGCAGTATGGCCCTTTTTTCTCCTTTATTTGCTCAATTAAATTGATATAACTAGCCCATTTAAGGCACACATGCCATCCTTTCATGGCAGTCATAAAACCAGTCAAGTTTCCTTCAAATCCCAAGTATTCTCCTTCCTCAAACTCTGGAATCTCTGTCCCAATTTCTCAAGCATTTTTACTATAAACAAAATAGTTACAATATTTACAATGAGGGGGGATTAGCTAGCGGGTGTCACAGTCAATTTTTCCCAAAGAAACTCTTGATTGGATTCTATATTGTCTAAGCGCTACTCCAAATTTCCCACAACCAAATTATCACTAAAGTTTCCTTGGTTCGTAGTCTCCATAGCCGTAAAAATATTGTTGTTTAATCTGCAAATGAAGAGAATGATTAGTCGCAAGATGAGCCTTCTCTTAATATCACTAGGGATTAGAAGTTTCAATGTTAAAGAGGGAACATTTTCCATAGTGAGCTAACCCTAAGTTGGAATCTTTTGAATTTTCTCATGCATAGAATTGTGGCTAAGCAGGCCAAAAAGCCACTAGGAAGAGAAAATTTATAAGTCCAAAGTGCCATTCCAAATCAATAGTGCACCATCATTCTGAATTGAAAGTAGGACAAAGATAAGAGAGAGAAGGAAGTTACCCAAATCACCAAAGAAAGATTGAGATTCATTTCACCTAAGATCCTCATCAAAAATGTAGTTTTTCAGGGAAGGAGCAAATCCAGTAGAAAGGTGACTGCACCCACAAGCTTCCTTCGACTAGTTAATATCATTATGAATTGAAAGAAATACTGAAATAGAAGTGAGAAGGAAGTAAACCAAATCAACAAAGAAGGATTGAGTAACAATCCACAAGAGATTGTCATCAAAATTGCAACTTGTTTGAGAAGGAGTAGCTCCACTGAAAGGGTGATTGTGTCCACAAACTTCCTTCAACTAGAACGAAACCGAAAATCTAAAGGAGGCAGCATGGAGGGACTTTTCCCACTTGCCACACAAACACTCCCACTTCAACGTATCATGCCCAAACAAGAAAAAGCTACAATATTCAACAAATTAAACCCACTCAGGCTATTAAAATGACCATGATTCCCTTGTAGGCAGAGTGCAGTAAACCCCTTACAACTTCCATTAAGGTAGATCATTCAACTTTAATAATGATGATGCAAGAGTGAAAGTTGAGGGGATTGGGTGGCAGGTGAGGCCATTGGGTAGTCCAACACCAACCTGTTTCCATGTTTCCACTACAAGCTCAAATTTAAATTGAATGGTGTTGCCTTAAAACAAAGTTGACTATTGGGGGATGGGCTTCAAGGAACTTTTCAAACCTCTCCCAAATCATGTTTTGTTGAAATTTCCCAAACATTGCTAAGGAATAATTGAAATGGAGGGGTTACCATTCTTGAGGAGGACCCCTCTCTCCAATTTTACCCCTATATTTACAAGTTTATCTGTTGCAAAATTGTTCGATCACAACACATGAAAGAACCTTTTGTTTGAAAAAGATGATTTCATACCTTGGATTCAGTCAATTATGCTTCACAATTTGCAATCAGGTAGGGTTTCATAAACAAGATATCAGATTACTATTTGAGAGTCTCCCAACATCACCAAGTCCATGATTTTTGCATGTTTACCCAAGGATAACCCTTGTAATAGCCCATAATTCTCTGCTGAGTTATTTCTGATTTTTCATAGTCCCTAGTTATACTCTATTTCAAGTTTTCCATCAGGGTTGATAATAACCACCCCACTCCTGCCACTCTTGTTTATAATTTTATTAATAAAAACAAACTTACAAAATAACAACTTGAATTGAATCGATTTATTATTTTTATTACTATTTTAATTGAACTAACATTATGTTTTATTGTTATTATTTTTTGATTTAACACATCACCTTATGTGCCACTATAACATCTCCTCCATACTGAGCAATAGAGTGCTTCTCGACTTAATTATTTATATATTTATTTTTATTAATGTTAATATTTTTAAAATAATTTTTAAGCATATAAAATATATAATTATTGAGGTTTAGATTTTTTTTAGAAGTTAGATTTAACATGAATATAAATAAAATTAAGATAGTGTAGATTAGATTTGCCTCAGGTGGTTATGGGGAATGAATGTTATCCTCCCACTAGGGTTTAATTTGCACAAGTGATGCCTTGAGCTCAAATTTATTGTAATGGCTTTTAGCCTTGTTGTTGATTGACCTTCTACCTTGAAGATTCTAGGGTTTACCATCTAATGTACTTGAGGGTTTTCCCCATACGAGGGAACAAGTTACAAATATGTTAGAAAACATTTTACATGAAATAACTTATAAGGAAACAAGTTACAAGAATGCTAGAAAACATTTCACATGAAATAAATTCGATATCTGGCACTTATGTTTTTAAATATTTGTAACTCTAGTAGTTATTTATAAAAGTGAGGTATGGGACCAAGTATGCCCATATCAAATCAAATGAAATTGGACGAACAAGAATGAAAAAACCTGATACCAAATTATTTTCTTAAAAAACATGAATGGTTATATTTGTATTAAAAAAATGTTGCTACTGCACTTTTCAATATGAAAATACATACAAAAGAGTTGTCTAACAAATTGTTTAAAGTATGTCTAGAAATTGAGACTATCATTCTAAAACTACATAACATTCTTACAAAAAGAATTTCTTTAATCTAATGCAAGTGTATAATTTACACAAAAACTCCTAACAATAAACAAATTTTAAAATACATAAAACATCATTGGATGAGACTAAATTGATTGTACACTTCTTCTTGTTGCATTTTATTTGTCATGGAGTTTTAATCCACATTCAACATTCCTACATCCTCTTGTTACCACTGAACAATTTCATCCTCCTTATCCTTGGATGACCCAATAGATAGTTTGGCCGTTAAGTGGGTTATGGAGTTGTTTAAACCAATCCCACAATTGTTTATCTTTAGGGATGCACATTTAGCCTACACTTCCTCTATTTGTTGTGTTTGGTGGTGGAGATTTTCCATAAGAAACATGACTTCAATATCCCTTCTATATTCTTAAGATTGCATTCAATCTAAGAATGATGAAATCAAGGCTTTGTTACTCGTAATGTAAAGTCTCTGAATTTCTGAGGTCACATGTGGAGGGCAGTGACTAGTATGCCCATGATCCATTGGGGACTCCCAACATAATCCCAATGATAGCTCTATTTTTCCACAAGTTACAAGTAGTCCAAAAATTCTAAAATATCTATCCAACATCCCAACAAGGTCAATAACAAAGTGCTGACAACTTAAGTTGGTAGAGGATGTCACTACTAGAACTAACTTGAAAAGAATGTGCTGATTAGGGGGGGAACACAAGACACTGGAGTTGTGGCCACAAAGAGAGTCACATGAACCATAAAAATTACCAACTCAATGAGAGCCATGAAAGCCACAACACCATTGTTGAGATGAATGTAAATAACCAAATGGACTACTTGATAGCACATTATTTAAAAGCTAAAACAAACCCAATAGAATTGGAGACACTAAAAAATTGATTTTACACAAACACAAAAATGGCAACAATGGACCACAACAAAATTATGGTTAAAAACAACCAAGATGAACTAAGAGGGACGAACAAAATGAGACGAACAATGCAAAAAAGGTTTAAAGTGTGTAACATGGAGGGACAAAAAGAGAGAGGAGGTAGTGAATGGATAAAAATGGTGCCTAAAAGTCCCGCATAAGAAGGAAAAATGGAGAAAACATGCTAAAAGAAAATAACAATATTTATAGAGACAACTTCAAGAAAGAAGAGGAGATCAAAGTGCAAAGTTATATTTTTTTGTTATATCTATAAAAATCCCCACACCTTAAAGAACTAAGACCAATCAGTGAAGTAGTCAAAGAACAATGGTGTGATATATTCATAACTAGCCTCCACTTGTTTCAAGTCGCAACCCATAATTAACGAAGACTGAACTCATAATAATTACTCTATCTTAGCAAGCAGTGTGATATATTCATAACTAGCCTCCACTTGTTTCGCAACCCAAACTTAACGATGACTGAATTCATAGCAATCAATCTATCACATCAAATACAATTATAAAACTACTTAAAGTGTAACAACCCATGCCATGGAAAACTTATAATAACACATCTAAAAATTGAATCACATAAGGTAAAATATGAAATGAGAGGATAAACAACCCAAAAGAAGGAGGTGTAAGAAGGTAGGTTATGTTAGAAATGCCAAAATAGTAATTGGATAAGACTTTCACTTACAATATATAATATACTACAAACAACTACATTAAAAATTATTAATGTGGTTGATATAGCCAAAAGCTTCATAAATATAACAAAAAACTATTGCAACAAGCAAAATGACTTACCAATGCACACATTTACCTGATTAACCATGTATAAAAAGATTATAGGTCAACTTGAGAAAAAAAGGAATTACACATTTTATTGTAAAATGTACCATTTTGCTAAATAAAATTTGCTTATTTATTAATTTCTCCATCTGATTTGAATATGAACATATATAATTTTTTAAATTTATTAAAAGTCAATGCAACGCAACAAACTCTGTGACACACTACAACCGCTTATAAACATTAAGACTAAGCATATTCAATTGAGAATCAATCTAAAAAATTAATTAAAAAAATCGATAAATCCTCATGCACACACCTTTAGTAACCAAAAAAAATCAAATTTATTATCAAAATAATATAACAAAAAGCAACAAAATGAAAGAAAACCAAAATCCATAATTTAAATCTTTCACTACACTACTAATTTTAATTATCATAATTTCCTACAGGTTGGTGTCATATTATAAGGAGAACACATGGACACTGTCCCATCCCATCATAGGCGGTGAATCATGACACTCAGTCCACCGCAACGGTTGTCACCACTACTTTCTATAAAAAATTTTAAAGTATGGAAGACGAAGTGAACAAAGAATAATTGAAATAAAAACCGTTAAATTAGTAGGGTTTTGGCAAGGTTAAACTTAGAATAAGTATTAAGGTTTAATCAGGGTAGGGTTTTGGAAGGCGAAATGAACAAAGAATACTTTAAATAATTTTAGAGGCTAAATTAGGGGCTAAATTAGGGAAGGCGAAGTGAACCAAGAATATTTTAACTAATTTTAAAGGCTAAATTAGTAGGGTTTTCGGAACGTCAAGCGCCAACGACAGCTAAATCCAACCCAACACACATTCTCCTCTTTTTCCTCAGAAAGACAAATACACGGCAAGCAAAGCATCCTTGCATACACTCCTATAAATTATCCTCTGCAACCAACAATTCCTTCATCTCCGAGTTGCATTCATCTCCCTCTGTAAATTTTTCCTCTTAGGGTGTCAGTGGTTCTTGCTTTTGTCCCGATGGCTGAAAAGGGCGGTTCTGCAGACGAACAGAAGCCCCTTATTGACATGTCTAGTCTCGCTGATGCTCTTCCAGGTGATTCTGATCATTCATCGCTATACAATTCTATTTCGATTTCTTGTTTTCTATAGATGTAGATTCTATTGCATTAACAAATAACATCTTAGCTTGTTGGCTTTGATTGGCATGACATGAATTCAAATGGGTATATTTCCTTTTGTTTACTATTGTATGAATTTGGCAGTTGATTGATAGGTTTTGTAGTTAGGCGCGTCTTGACCCGAAACCACGATTACTTGAATCCTGGATTTATTTAGTAGCACAAAGCTATGTAACACTGGTTTACCCATTCCTTCTAATAACTGAACTTTCCTGTTTTAGTGCCAAAGTCAGCAAATAATTCCAATTTTTAATGTTCTGTAAGCTTATTTTTTGCCCTTTTCTCGTCTTGGCATTTTATTTGTGATGCCATTATATTTTTTTTTATCTGAAATCAAGTGTGAAGTTTGCTTTGTACGTTGGATTGCCATGTTTTTGTTGCGTTAGTCAACGAGTTCTGTTGATTCTTCCGTTGCACCGATGTTTTGGGGGATCAGGACTGATCGGGTTTTGATCTAGTGTAATGTTTTGACATGCTCATTAGCCTTTTCAAACGCCATAGGACATTATTTATAGTATGGTGTCTCGTCGCTGAGATGCTGCGTGTACGATAAACGCAGCAACAATTTGATCAAATGAAGACTGTTTGATAGATTCCTATGGACACATTTTTTTATTGGATATTACTTCTCAAAGGAGACTAATTACATCTCGAGCGAAGCTATAATGCTGTCATGTTTTGACACTTTGGCTTTTGGTTCTATTCACAGAGCTTTGGTCTCTTACATTAGATTCCTGAAAACAGTCTCATGCAATGAATTATGAATCACACCGAGGAACGGTTCTGGATAACAACAATGAATGTTTGTTGTTTGAGTTGTGATTTGAAGAGCAGGGATACTTGTTTATTGAAACAGAGAACTCCTAATTAAATAGGACTCGTAATTACATGGAAGGAAGTTAATTAGGACTCGTAATTACATGGAAGTCCTCTCCCCTGCCTGTGCTTCAGAATTGTGCTCTTGGCACATCAAAATATGCCTCTTTTTTGCTATGTTTTTCCTTTTGTTTGGTCCTATGGGAAGGACCTAATATTCTCCACACCTAAAATACCCCTGTTTTTATTCGACATGGAAAATATGCCCTTTTTCGCCTTTTTGTTTTCACATATATAATTTTTTTGTGTGGTCCTATGGGAAGGACCCTATATTCTCCACACCCTGGCTGAGAGTTTGCAGCCTATAAACGATCCAATTCTCCTTTTTTATTCCTCCATTTAAGAGTTTAGAGTCTATATATCTCACTCATCACTGATTTTAGGGTTTCTAGAACCTCTCATGGAATCACATTTCTACCTTCTTATTCATAGTATATTTTCCTATTAGCTGCACCTTTTTTTTCATATATATGCTTTTTCTTACGTGAGTAGTGAGGCCACTATGCACCACCCTGATGGACATATATGCCTTTGAATACATATGTATACGGAATGTTTTAGCAACTCTGGTCTAACTTTAGTGTATCCTGGCGTTTAGGCGGTGGTGTTAATGGCTGGCTTGTCTTCGTTGTGTTGTCAGATGGTTCTGTTATGGAAACAAGGTTCCTTGGACTTTTGTCAAGTTTTGTCCAACTTCATAATGTCCACTTTGATTTTCTTTCCTGTATACAGCTTGAATTGTTAGAATTTAAAGATCATTTGCAAAAGTTTTGTATTCAGGTTTACCTTTAAACTCGAGACTTCTAGTGTTTTTGCGTTTGTTGAAAAACTAAAATTTCCTGATATTGGAATGCTTAATGCTGAGAAAACTATATTATATTTCAAAACAGTTTAATATCCAAAAGAGCGTGGAATTTATAATGCTGGGAAAATTATATTATATTTCAGAACAGTCTAATCTCTAAAATAACATGTACAAAACGTAGGCCAGGCCTCAAACCCTCCTATAACATGGCAGAGTTTCACATTTTAATACATATCGATGTAGTCAACATCATCTTCTTTATATATGCATTTCTAAGTAGTTGTTATAGAGAAGGCCTTGTGTTAGTTTTTCAGCTTGTTTTATATCTGAGGTAAGAAAATATTACTTAAGTAGGTTGGTAACGTTGGTTGTAAGTTGTAACTATACTGATGACCTAATAATTTTAAATTATGAAAATGTTGTTTTTTTGATATGTTAGTTGATAAGCAGTTATGGTCACAGCTTATGTAGAGTCATAATGTGAAGCAATTGTTACCATATTTTTAGAGTATGATTCACAAGAATCTTCTGTTTTTCTTGTACAGGTGGCAAGGCATCCGGACATTCAGGTCTGGTAAATGCTTTAAAGGTAAGAGTTTGGATATGTTGTTTTTTTTTTCTTGGAAAATGCCTACTACTAGTATAACTAGAATTGATCTTGAATGTTTTTGTTTCTAGTACAACTAGAATTGATCTTGAATTTTTTTGCTACCCCTCTGATGACTAAATCATTGTGGAATTGATCTTGAATTTTTTGCTACTCTTCTGATGACTGAATCATTGTAGCGTTTGGTAATATTTGTTATTGAAAGTTTCTAGAATTGATCCAGATTTTTTTTGCTATTCCTCTGACGACTAAATCAGAGGAGGTGATATTTAGTTTTTGAATTTTTATGTGAAACTGGGAGGTGATATTTCGTGTTCTAATTTTTATGTGAAATTGGTTATTTAGGCCAATAAAATTTTATTAGATGAAACTGATCTTTCTGTCATTTTCTAAGGTTCTATTTGAATAATGGTTGTAAACTTTCTAATAATTGGTTTATGTTTTAGGACAAGTTGCAAACTCTTGTTGGAACCTCTTCAGGATATATTGAATCATTACCTCCCAAAATAAAGAAGCGAGTAGAAACATTGCAAAAAATGCAGGTATTATTATATTCACTGATTTCATTTATTGGGCTATCTTTTTGTTAAGAATGCTTTTTAATTTAATGTTTTTTTCAATAAAGGCTGAACATGATGAGCTACTGTCCAAGTTTTTGGAAGAGAAAGCAGCATTGGAGGCGAAATATCAGAATATGTATGAACCTTTGTACAGTAAGGTATCCAAAATTTATTTACTTTGTTTAAAGTATTCCTGTTTATATGGTGTTCAATTTTTAACTTTTAAATGTAATAAAATTATCCCTATAACTAGGATTGAATACAATGAAGTATGGAAATCATATCAATCTCCCTTTACTCCAGAATCATTCTCTTTCCTCCAGAAACATGCTCCTCCACTATGTTTTTTCTCTCCGGTCAACAAAATTAATTGAAAAAGAGCTTTTTAAAACATAGAGAAATAGCCAGAGCTCTCCTAGTTTTAATTCTTATCTGTCCGTTAGCTAAGTTTTAATTCTTATCTGTACACTGCTTTATGGTCCAAGTTTTTGGAAGAGAAAGCAGCATTGGAGGCCAAATATCAGAATATGTATGAACCTTTGTACAGTAAGGTATCCAAAATTTGTTTCCATCATATAATGCATGTACTTTGTTTTAAGTATGACTGTTTATAGGAAGTTCAATGTTTGACTTTTAAATGTAATAAAATAACCCCTATAATTAGGATTGAAAACAATGAAGTATGGAAATCATGTCAATCTCTCTTTCCTCCAGAACGATGCTCCTCTACTGTGCATTCTCTCTCTTCGCTCAACAAAATTAAGAACTTTTTAAAACATAGAGAAATAGCCAGAGCACTCGGAGATTTAATTCTTATCTGTCCACTAGCTAAGTTTTAATTCTTATCTGTACAGGCTTATGGTCATTTTAATTTTTGCTCTGCCTCTTTTGAATCTAATCTCACTTGCAGCAAAATTTCTGCTTTTTCAACCTGAAGTAATGGATTTGGTCTGCTCAATTATCTGCCAAAAAGTTTGTTTATGAAACATTGAAGATCTTTCCATCTGAAGTAATGGGTTTTGTTTGCAAATGTCGAGGATCTTCCAATCAAAAGTCCTGGTATTTCATGTACATTAACATTTATTAACGTGGAACCATCCGAGCAAAAACATAATGGTGTTTAAACTATTGCATACACTCATCTCAACTTAGAAACTAATTTCCTATCAAAGGAAGGCTGATTGTCTTTACATTCAACTCGGCTTTATTTAATTTATTAGTGAAATCCTCCCAGCAACTGCATCTGCCCGATCATGCCCTTGCATGCTCACTGCAGTTGTGTCATTTTACCTCTCCATTGGAGATGAACTGGATCTCTACTTTGAATACAATAATGTATAAAACCATGTATACTACAAGCATCACTGCCAAGGCCCTTAAATGTTACCGACTTCAAATGACAACAATTGCCATGATAATTGGTGGGACCCACATAGACAGTGGCATAAGGAGATTTGGGGTTTGGGATTGGTTGGTTGGGGGATGGGGTGGCTGAATTTTGTGTCAAGGCCCTTAATAAGTGCGTAGGCTTTTTGATCATCCTAATTTTGGGATAATAATTAAGATTTCATGTTTTTTGAAATTTGAATCATAACTATCTATATGTCTTAAGTTCGAAGGCTTTTTGATCTAGCTAATTTTGGCATAAAAATTAAGATTCAGTGTTTTCTTAAATTTGCTCCCATCTTAGCATTAAGAATGCATACTCACTCTTCAGTGAGTAAGTAGTAATAAATAATAGCTAGTGCATGCCATTCTAGATATTACCACTGAAGTTGTCTTCGAATACGCTTGTTTCTATATTTGGAGCTATTGATATTTACTTGAACCCATTAATAGTTTTAATAGCTTTTGAGAAATGTTTCTCCCCACGTATATTCCCCCACATTAAAATCATAATTGTCTAGACAATTGTTGATGTTGATGAGGGGGCTGGCAATTTACCCTTCTATTTCTAATTAAACTTGCTTGATATAAATTGCCAATCAAAGCACTATATTTTCGTGATGTACCCTGGTTTTCTGTAAGTGAAAAAATGTGATATAAATTGCCAATCAAAGCACTATGTTTTCGTGATGTACCTTGAATTTCATTCATAGAGATAAAATAGGCTGAAACTTCTAAGATGATCTCCAGAGCACACTTGTCTATAATATCAATGCCATAAGCTCCACAAAGTGATTGGAACCTTCCCCGAGGCCTACATTAAACATGACATAATGACAGAGATAGAAACAGTGCTCCTGTATAACTGTTTCACTCTGGTGTGCCCTGCCTGAATCCATTTTAAAGGCCAGCCTTGGAAAGATCTTATATTATTGGGAGCTTGGATCCATTAAAGGCTAGCCTTAGAAAGATCTTATATTTGTGGCCTTAGAAAGATCTTATATCTTTGGGAGCTTTTAATAATGGGCGCTTGAAGGTCTGAAACAAACATAGCTTTGTACCTTAGGAACCCAGTGTATTCCTCCAAACTTCATTTTGTTGACCGCGGAAGTGAATCCTTCTCATCCCTTAGCCTTGTATGACATGGTTGGCTGTCTGTTCTTCTAAACCTATGATATATCTTCAACGGTGGAATCCTTTTTACTTGTGGCACTTTCAAACCAAGAATTGAACTTGTTAAGTCAACAAAATTGGAAACAAACACAATAGGCTAGTAACAAATATTCGGGGAAAAAGGGGGATTATTTCTCCTGCGAGTTTCATTTTTAAGATCCTATGTTTCAATTCAAATTGTTTATACCCTGTCACCCTTAACATTAGAAATTCACGTAGAAATAAATGTCCGGCTAAATCATTGTTATGGTTGACATTGTCGATGCTTGCATCTAGGTAGTCATCTAAGTTTGAATGTTAGTAATATAATTTCATTTAGAAATAAATGTCCAACTAAATCGTTGTTATTAATGACATTGTAGATGTCTGAATCTAGGTAGTAATCTATTCCTGGGCAAACAGTGTAACCTATTTGCAATCGTTTTACCATTGCAATCAGTGAAAACCTTTTGCTATCATTTTACCATTGCAGTTCTCAAAACACTTATTTAATTATAGTGGCAATAGAGCATACTGATTTTGGGGCATGCCAAGACATCCAAGGCGGGCAACTAAGATTTGAATGCTGCAAAAATAGGCTTCCTCTCGAATGTGGAAATTGGATTTGCTTAACATGTATTGTCATCCAGGGATGTCTGCGCATTCATACGGAATGCATCTCTTAAGTACTACCATATGTGGTGATGTGCAGAAGTTTGGGAAGTGTTTGCCAATTTGCTGTGGGTGTGTCCTAAGCATCGTGACTTGCCCAGACATCCCCGTGACAGTTGGAAAATTTGCAAGCATCTTGGATATGTCTAGGAGTCCCCAGAATCCCACCTTTCCAAAATGCAAAAAACCAAAAAAAGCCAAAAAAACATCTTTGCGATTCCTTGTTAACTTCTCAATACAAAATCTAGTAAAAAGTGTTGAATCTCTCAGGTCCAACGGAGATTTTGGAATCCCAAATAGAGTTCTTTCTTAAACTGATTCCTTATTTTTGTCTGTATCATTTATGTAGCTTGAGGTAGATAGATTAATTTTTATGGTGACATTTACGAAGACCTGAAAGCTTGTATGTTTGAATTTCTGTTAATTCGATTTCATGACAAAGTATGTCTCTTTGCAGCGCCATGATATTGTGAACGGAATAACCGATATTGAAGATAATAAAGAGGAGAAAACAGCGCAAGCTTCGAAGGAAGATAATATTGAAGGTATGTAAAATAAAATAGCGATTTCTCTTTTTCTAGGTTTATATTACTTTATATTTGATGTCTCGGTAATTTTGGCAGAAAAGGGTGTCCCTGAGTTTTGGCGTACTGCCATGACCAATAATGAGATTTTGAGAGTTCAGGTGAAACATTTTTTCTTCTTAATGCCTAAAACATTCTTTACCTACAATATACGATGTGCTGTACAGTAAGATTTATATTTTGTATCTCAACTGTAACTTTAATTTTTGGCGTTGTAGAAATATTTTGAACAATTTACTTGCTTCTGTATAAGCAGATTACAGAACGTGATGAAGATGCCCTGAAGTTCTTGAAGGATGTAAAATGGTCTCGCCTTGATGATGAGAAAGGCTTCAAATTAGATTTTTTCTTTAATGAGAACCCTTATTTTAAGAACACCGTGGTAAGCATCAAAACTATAGTATTGGTAGCCTCTGCTTTTTTGTCACGCAATACTATTTCTTGATTGACTTTTTGATCTGTGTTGTAGTTAACAAAGATCTACTATATGGTAGATGAAAATGAACCTATCTTGGAGCGGGTAACAGGGTGAGTCGAAATTTAAACAAATCCGGTCACTATTTTAGGCTCTTTATTCCACGAAGTGCAATTTCCCACTGCATATTTTTATTCTATTTTACTTGCAGAACTGTAATTGATTGGCTCTATTTTACTTGCAGAACTGAAATTGATTGGTTCCCTGGGAAGAAACTAACAGAGAAGGTTATGAGGAAAAAGCTAAAGAAGGGAGCTAAGAGTGGAAAAACTGTAACGAGAGTTGAGCAATGTGCTAGCTTCTTTAATTTCTTCAAACCTCCCCAGATTCCTGATGATGACGAAGATCTCGATGATGATCTTGTGAGTATTGGGGAAATCATTTGTTATTTGTTACATGCACATATCATTTGTTATTTGTTACATGCACTTCTGTTTCATGTTGCCAATCCTAAGCTGCTTTTATTGCTAATAAATTTTGGGGATGGTTTACACAGGCCGACGACTTGCAGGATTTGTTGGAACAAGATTATGATATTGGGTTTGTACCTGAGCAATTGTCCAGTGTTTCTATTTATGGTGCCCTTTTTTGCTATGCCACTTGATTCAAACTTGTATTCTTTGCAGATCGACCATTAGGGATAAAATTATCCCACGTGCAGTGTCTTGGTACACTGGGGAAGCTGTAGAAACTGATGATGAAGAAGATGACGAGGAAGACGAAGATGAGGATGATGACGAGGACGAAGATGAAGACGAGGAGGATGATGGAGAGGAAGATGATCATGAAGACAAAGATCACGTCAATCTGAAGGTATTGACAGTGTCGTACCTTATAATATGATCAGAGAATGTGCTTCTCTCCATTATTGCTTTATATTGAATATTCTTCTGTTTTTTTTGGCTGGAAATGCAGCGTGTATTCAAAGCCAAGCCAAAGATCTCCATACACAGAGCTACGAATTGAAAGCTTGAGATTGACGCTTCTGTAGTCCTTTGGATTCACCGCATTCATTTGATTTTTCTTGTTTTTCCTTGTTCCCGAGTTTGATCGTTCGGTTTTGCAATTGGAGTTTGTTTGACCAGATGGATTTCGATAGAGCAAGATCAATTCATTGATAGTCTAGGTAAAAGCAAGCAAGCACCAGACATAAATAGGTTGTATAATGTGTAGATGCATGTTGAAGGCAGTGTTCTTATGGCACTGATGTTATTTATCTCATATTTTTGTGTATTTGAATTTTGTTCAGAAACCATTGTGGTTCCATTACGTGCATGATTGAACCGGAATTTTGCAAGATTGTAGAGAGTTGGATCTTCCATGGTGTAAATGGCGTTAAGTTGTTGGGAAATTTCAGTCATGGAAATCGATATATTTTACCCCTATAATTGCTGTGTTAATTTTGTGGGATTCATTGTTATCTTTCCTGATGACACTGCAGTTTAGTTTTTAATGTAGTAGTTTGCAAACTTTTTACAGGCCTTCTGTAAATTAAACTGGTACTTTAATTTATTTGGGGCAAAATAATTCATTCTTCTATATTTATGAATACCTGAATTTTATATGGATTTTGATTGTGTACAATATTATTTTTCTTGAAATGTGAGAAGAGCATAAAGTAACTCACTCTCCCTGAAAACATTGAAATTGTGACTTTCATATTTTCAATATTTTCTGTGGATGTATCCATCTTAGATGGTGAGAATAGGGGTTGCATACTCTAATATTATTTTATTAAGAAAATTGACATTGAAGATTGGAAGTACATTAGTAAGGAACTACATTGTCACCATTGTCACTGGTATGGCATTGCAAAAAACCAGAACATCCATCTTGTGTTTGAAGACACCCTTACCTTCATTGTTATGTTGTGAGGATTGCCCATCCCAATCAAGGTGCACCTTTTGATTAGCGCTTTTGAGAGTAGAATTCTTTGACCACAAATTGCAATCGCATGGACCCCTTGAACTTGTGAACATGAGCTCATTGTCCATACCAAGAAGTTACCATAATAGGGAAAGCAAGGGAGAGGGCCTTCTATTGGTTGGAAGAATTTGTCAAAAGACCCACAATAGGGAAAGCAAGGGAGAGGGCCTTCAATTGGTTGGAAGAATTTGTCGTATTCTTCTGACGTCTTTTCAACAGCTGTTTTTCTCCATAAGCTATCATTGAATCGGAAAACTTAGTGCTTTTCTTGTTTCTTTTCTAAACAAGAAAATATTCTTTAGCCGCTCCCCCACTTGCCTTGACTCTTGGGTGAAGCCTATTAACCACTAAAGTTGCACTTGAAGAGTCAAAGACTCCGTGGCCAAAGTCTGCTTGAAGAGATGTCAAAGACTTCATGGCCAAAGTCCACTTGAAGCATTCCAGCAACATCAAAGCAGTCGGAATTCTAGAATTTCAGAGCATTCTTTTTTTTCTTCTCATCAATTTTTTGTTTGTTTAAATCCCGCTTGTTTGTTTAAATCCCGCAGCCTTATGTTGATGTTGTAAAATCAACATCAAAGTAGTAAGAATTCTAGAATTTCAGAGCATTCTTTTTTTTCTTCTCGTCAATTTTTTGTTTATTTAAATCTCTGTTTAAATCCGGCAGCCTTATGGGGATGTTGTAAAAATGATTGGGGATGTTGTAAAAATGATTCTAGTATTATGAAAATGAATCACGTAAAGACCTAGATAGCTTAGCACCATGCTACCAAGTGCATTCAATCTAGACCGAGGTAGCAATTCAATCTAGACCTAGGTAGCTTATGATTCGATCTATTCAATCTAGACCTAGGTAGTTTATGACTCAATCTAGACCTAGTAGAGGTAGCAATTCAATCTAGACCTAGGTAGCTTATGATTCGATCTATTCAATCTAGACCTAGGTAGTTTATGACTCAATCTAGACCTAGTAGCTTATGACTATAATAGCAAGTGCATTCCATTTAGGGAGTTTTTTTTCCTTACCCCATTATTTGTGTTTTTTAACACTTATAATCAATAATTATTTTTCTCATAAATTATTAATAAATTATTATTACTATATTAGATTGAGTTCTAGGTGAGTCTTATTGACTTTAATATAGTAATAAAACTTTAATAAAGTCAATGATAAATTATTATTACTATATTAGGTGAGTTTTATTGTCTAAAGTCAATGATAAATTATTATTACTATAAAGTCAATGATAAATTATTATTACTATATTAGATTGAGTAGGTGAGTTTTATTGGCTAAAGTCAATGATTATTATTAACATATTGGATTATTTCTAAAGTTTCATGATGAGATTATTATTACCATATTAGATTGAGTTCTAGGTGAGTCTAATTATTAACATATTAGATTATCTCTAAAGTTTCACGAGAAGTTTGTGTAAATTTTAATTTTCATAATCAATGATTATTATTACCATATTAGATTATCTGAGAAGTTTATTTCTATAGTATATGCCATAATATATACCATATTAGATTATCTCTAAAGTTTCACAACGAGAAGTTTATGTAAATTTTGACCTAGAGTTTACACTAGAAGTTTATAGTTTATGTAAATTTTGACCTAAAATATAATAGGTGTTGTCTATAGAAGTTGTAGGGTGTTGTCTATAAAAGTTGTAGGGGGTTGGGTACTTAAAATTAGATTTCTACACAACCTTTTATCTAAATGATCTCTACACAACTTTTTATTTAAATGATCTTTTTATCTAAATACAGTGATCTCATACACTTCAACTTTTGATCTAAATACACTTTTTGAGGGTAAAAAAATATGTATTTATCTCTCAAAACCCATATTGGAAACTACTTTTTATCTAAAACTACTTTTTATCTAAAGGATCTCTACACCTCAACTTTTTATCTAAATACAATGATCTCATACACCTCAACTTTTTGAGGGTAAAAAAATATGTATTTATCTCTCAAAGGTAACTATTGGAAACCCGAAAATAAAAAGAAAAAGAAAACAAGTTCTCTCCATTTAGAAAATGATAAAAAAAATGAAGTAGACTTTCCCAAGGTAACTATTGGAAACCCGAAAATAAAAAGAAAAAGAAAATAAGTTCTCTCCATTGAGAAAATGATAAAAAAAATGAAGTAGACTTTCCCAAAAGGGATGTTGATTAAATAAAGTCAAAAAGGGATGTGAACTCCGAATCAAGGAGGTTAACCTCGACAAAAAAGTCGATGGTCCAAAGGCTCAACACATGGTCCAGAAAAAACACATTTCAAGAGGATAATTCGAGTTTCAAAGAAGTGATGGGTTTTGGATAAGATTTGCTTTGGAATGAGTTCAAGCAGGTTCTCCCACTACAACACTTAATTTCCATTCCAACCATTTGCCATTTGTACCAAACGACTATCCCTCATGGAGATTTGTGTATGGGCATGGTTAGCCATATTTTTGGAGAAATCTAGTCGTTTTTTCTTTGGACCAAGACGTCCTGGCTGGGGATCTTGGAGATAATTTTTTTCTATTTAAGAGAGCTTTTGCTTTCTCATTTGTAACATTGAAATTGAAAAATGAAAAATTGAGCTACTTGGCTAATAGAGCCTTTCCTCTCTCATGTGGAACATTGAAAATTCGAGCTACCTGGCTGAGCAAAGCTGTGTAGGATTTTTGTACTAAAATTTCTGATCTAATAAAGAGAGACTTTGGGGGCACATGCTGTGTGGTGCTTCTTTTGCTTTTATGATAATATTGTTCAAATTTTTTTGTGCTTAATATTCTACACTATTTTGTGGTTAATATTCTACACCATTTAATCTATTATTTGATATAATTTGTTAGTTTCATATGCCATTTTTGGATTAATTTATATAAGGTCTTTTCTAATTTTCTGGATTAATTGACCATTTTAGATTTAGAAGTGCTAGTGGGTTTTTGGTTGAATCCATAGCCTTCTTTTTCATTGTGTAGTCCAATGCCTGGTGGATTCTACACCATTTTGTGCTTAATATTCTACAACATTTGATCTATAATTTATTAGTTTCATATGCCATTTTTGGATTAATTTATATAAGATATCTCCTCTAATTTTCTGGATTAGTGGATCATTTTAGATCTAGAAGCGCTAGTGGGTTTTTGGTTGAATTCATAGTCTTCTTTTTCATTGTGTAGTCCAATACCTGGTGGATTTAACAATATTTTTTGAAGTGTAGAGAGATCTATAATTTTCTAAATCAGATATTCTAAATCAGATCTTGAGCGTTGAGTAAGTTTTATACGGGTGGAAGAACCCACATCAATTTTCTCTTAAGGGCTTATCAAACAGTTTTTCCTTTGAAGAGAGAGTTTCTTTGCCATAGCTTGCAAACGTCATAAATTTAAGATCTACTTATTGATCGATGCATTTTTACTGATTCAATCTAGATATTTAAGAGTTTATTTCTTGCTTGCCCAAGAGTGGAGGTGTCTTGAGGCTTGTAATTTGTATTATTAACTATATATTCTTATTATCTTGTTATCTGATTTCTATTGCATCATATTTAAACCTCCTCTTGGTGGCTTGCGCAAATCACTTGTACAAGCTTAAGGACTTGAGGGTTTTAAGAAACAATTTGAAGGGATCTTGATTTGAGGGCCTGAAAGTCTATACATCTATATTTTTTAGACCACCCATACTTACTAATAGCAAAGAAGAGGGCTTCTTTCCCTCTTGTGCGTAAATTTTTTGAAGTCTTGGAGCTCAAAGCTTGAGCGAGGATCCCTTGGAGGAAAGCGAGTTGCCTATTGGGATATCTCCATTGTAAATTTTGGCATAATCATTATAAATATTTTCATTATTTCTTGTATTTTAAGGAGTGTTATTTACTTTTTGAAGCTCCATTTTGTAAACCTTCCTCAAGATATCAAACCATCACTTCTCTATAAGAGGGTTTTACTTGTAATAATAATAATAAAGATAATTTTAGATAAATTTTTCTTGGGAGTTTGGGGTTTTTCCTTTTTATCTCGTCTCATCATTAGGTAAGAGGATCCTTTGGATGATTGCCTTATGTTTCACATTTAGCTAGTTTTCTTGCTTACTTTGCACTGTTAGCTCATTTTATTTTCTTTCTCATGGCATAATCTAATTGTTAGATCTAATCTCTAATTTTCATTTTTGCAAGTAGTCTCTATCATTCTTGAAATAATTCACTTTTGTTTCATTGAGTAGCTTCACTAACTACTTGATCTAATCGATATTGTTCAATGAAGTAATTTTATTAGCCTCTCGATCTAGTTTGTTTTTATGCATCAGTGAGTAATTCACATTTGCTTCGTTGGCATTAACATAATTCTAAATTTGACTTTGTTATTGGCTTATTTGATCATTAAAGTGGAATGGTAGTTCTCTATTGATATTCTTAAGATATTTCACATTTTTGGCATCTCACTTTAATTGTCAATCTCATTTGAAGCAATTGTATTAACTTATCATTTCAAGTACATTCTTATTTCTCTAAAATTTGCCTCCAAGTAAGCTTGGTTGATATACATTTAGGAAACTTCCTCAAATTTCATTCAATCTTCTTGGATTTGAGTTTGGATGAATGGTTAAAATGCATGATCTTACAGTTCTGTTGTATGGCTAGGTCCCTTATAGGAATGAAAACAAGCAGGTTGTTTTGAAGTCCTAGATGGGTATTGTTAATGAAGCCATTGCTTCCTCATCCTAGCCTTCTTAGGTCCCTTATAGGAACGAAAACATGCAGGTTGTCTTGAAGTCCTAAGTGGGTATCGTTAATGAAGCCATTGCTTCCTCATCCTAGCCTTCTTGCAGTCCTTACCAAGTTGAAATAATTGAGGGGAAGTCACACCTTAAAATAGGCATTTAATTAAAATTTACCAAGACCACTTATTTCACACATGTATATAATTTTGTTTCATTTTGCATGTAATTCGTTATTATACAATTTGGATTGTGAGCTTGTCATTTACTTGCAAATAATTAATATTCTTGTACTTGACTATTTCATTCACATGCTCATGCTAATTCTCCCTTAATGTTATATCATATTTAAACATCTCTCTTTCAATACACGCTTTATTATATTACAAGATCTGTTTCAATCTTGTTGCTCATATCTCAAAGTTGTATATAATATATTGTAGTTTTGATTCACTAGCATTTGTTTTGTAGCTTTCCACTTTGCAACTTGCTGTAGCTTGAAAAGACTATTTCATTGCAAGTATTGTAATTTCATTTTGAACATATATTTTTTGCAAGTATATTTGACATTGGTCTAATCATAAATTGATTTGTAGAATATCTCGTTGAATATAATTATTTTATCTAAATTGTTGATTCTTATATGCTCATAAACATTTGTACTTGCTAATCAATTCCTTTTACTTTTAAGTTATATTTCAAGTCCGCCTAATCAATTCACCGACTGTTATAGGGGATAAGTCCTCTTTGACTTGGAATACAATTAACTTTCGGTTTTGCATTTTGGAGTTAGATTCATGTTCAAGTGGTGCCTCCGCTTGATTCATTTTATGCAATAGTAGATGTAATCCAAGTAGCTTGGTTAACCCCACTCTTGATCTTGAAAAGATTTTTAAAGTGAGACTAAACATACTCTCTTCTCGTGGACTTCTTACTAAACTTGAGCATGAAGCTATTTCTGATATCCATTTGCTTTTTCAAGGTAAGGTTGAACGAGACATCATGGATGACTTGTTTTCTCCTTGTAAAAGGTCATCGAGAAGTTGCCTTTTTGCTAAGGTAACATTGCTATTAGCACCAAAACTCACCTTAGGAATTTTAACCTTTGTCTGAGAAAATGGTGTAACAATGCTAACCATGAGGATGTTAAGATGAGAATTTTCATCCTCTCTTTGGATGAGGATGCTTTGGTTTGGTTCACATTTCCTACTAACACTTTTGATTCTTTAAGACCTATCATTGATGCCTTTAATGGAAAGTATGGAGATAAAAGAGAACAAAGGCACTTGCTTGACACTATTAGCCACATTAAGAAAGCGAGAATGAGATAGTGGAGGAATTTAATAAGAAATTTAATGATATTGTTAAAAGTTTTCCTTATGATGTTAAATCTCCAGAAAAGTCTCTCTTGATCTCCAAGATTTACTATGGGTCATCATAAGAATGAGTCCAAAGGTAAAAAAGTTAAAGAAGCAGAAAGTTATCCCATTAAGAAATTAACTCAAATCATAAAGACCATGGTAGTGAATCATTCTAATCAAATGACCACCATTCAAAATCATTTGGTTGCCATGGAGAGGTACCAAGGAAATAAATTTCAGAATAATAGAAGTAATGATAAATGGTAGAAAAGAGGCCCTCCTAATGAGCATATGCCACCAAAGCCAGTTGAGTCTACAAATCTTGATGATCAATCTCCGCCATATTGTAGACCTTGTGATGATCTCCATGATGAGGATACCTGCTTCGTTGTGAAGAGTATCATTGAGAGTGGAATGGTGGGGACAAGTGATCAAAGTAATGTTGTTAGTAAGGAGCATCACATGTCTATGGAGAATTGGATAGAGGTTATGGAGAAAAGTCATAGTGTAAAACAACTCCAATCTTCTTAGTGTGTAATTTTAATGTTGGAAATCAGATGCACAGCGGACTATAAAACATATACACAACAAAATTTTCAAGCACATAAAGACACAGGAGTTAACGTGGTTCACCCAACCAATCTGGGCTACGTCCACACAACTAAGGCATCGGCAATATTTTATTATTCAAACAGGAGATTACATAAACTCTCACATTACACCCAGCTATCCGTATGACTACCTATTTTATAGCAAGGAGAATCTAACTGCCTCTCACATCAAATTTAGGAAGCATTAATTTTCTCCCAACAACCTGGAGCTAATCCAGCAACAGATTTTCTATTGTTGTCACACACTGGGATTTTTGCCTATTTCATCTAAAACAGAAAAATCTCAACAATCTCCACCTTGACAACAATTAGCCTGATGCCCTGTTTGTTTATTATTTTTATCTTTTCTGCAAGCCAAGAGAAGCCAAACACCAATGCAGCTTCTCTAACAAAACTGGTTTCGTGAACATGTCTGCACAGTTTTCCTTTGTATGCACCTTTTCAAGAGAAACGCCCCTTTCAGTGATAACCTGTCTTACAAAATGGTACTTAATTGGAATATGCTTCGATTTACTATGATAGGCCGGATTCTTAGCCAAATGTATTGCACTTTGACTATCACAAAGTAACCTGATGTTGTCCTGTAACCTACCAAACTCACCAAGCAAACCTTTCAACCAAACCGCCTCTTTGCAAGCATGCGAAGCAGCAATGTATTCTGCTTCAGTAGTGGATAAAGCAACAATGTTTTGTAGCTTTGACATCCAGCTAATAGCTCCACCTGCAAGAGTAAAGACATATCCTGAAGTTGACCTTCTCTTATCCAAATCACCTGCAAGATCAGAATCAACATATCCGCAAACAGATTCACTACTCTTATTGTAAGTTATACAATAACTACTTGTGCCTCTTAAACACCGAAGCACCCATTTTACTGCTGACCAGTGCTCTTTACCCGGATTTGCCATGTATCTGCTGACAACCCCAACTGCATGTGAAATATTTGGTCGCGTACACACCATCGCATACATCAAACATCCTACTATATTGGCATATGGAATTCGAGACATATAATCCTTTTCTTCATCTGTATTAGGACATAAACTGGAAGAAAGCTTGAAATGGGAAGCTAAAGGGACTGACACAGGCTTCACATTTTTCATACCAAACCTCAAAAATATTTTCTCAACATACTTCTGTTGTGATAGCCACAGCTTACCATTGCCCCTGTCTCTGAAAATCTCCATGCCCAAAATCTGTCTTTTCGCTCCTAGATCTTTCATATCAAACGTCCTTGCCATCTGAGTCTTCAACCTGTTGATTTCTTCAATGCTTTTGCTTGCTAAAAGCATATCATCAACACACAACACTAAGATAATGAACATGCCATTATTTAACTGCTTAAAGTAAACACAATGATCATATTCACTTCTTACATATTTCTGACTCAACATGAAAGAATCAAACTTCTTATACCACTGCCGAGGCGACTGCTTCAGGCCATATAATGACTTCTTGAGCCTGCAGACAAATTTCTCATTGCGATGCTGAACAAACCTTTCCGGTTGTTCCATATATATTTCCTCATCTAAGTCACCATGTAGAAATGCAGTTTTAACATCTAATTGCTGCAACTCTAAATCAAGCAAAGCCACTAATGCTAACACAATTCTAATTGAAACAATTTTAACCACTGGTGAAAAAATCTCATGAAAATCAATACCGGCTTTCTGAGAAAAACCTTTTGCAACCAGTCTCGCTTTGTACCTGTCTTCCGTATCATTCACACCCCGTTTCAGCTTGAAAACCCATTTACACCGCACAGTTTTCCTGCCTTTCGGAAGCTCAACCAGATCCCATGTACCATTCTTACTTAAGGCCATCATTTCTTCCTTCATAGCTGCTTTCCATTTGTCACTTTTTGAACCTTCTACAGCTTCCTGATAACACAAAGGTTCATCATCATTAGCGGTCAAAGAAACTGAAGTAACATGATCATCATACCTTCTCGGAGGGCGTTTGATCCTTGTAGACCTCCTTAAGAATGTTTCTGGTGCTTCCACAATTGGCTGTCTATCATCTGTAGGAACTTCTTCCTGATCACCATCTGAGACCTGTTCATGACCTCCATCTGAACCCTGTTCATAATCTGATTCTGAAACCTGTTCATGACTAGAATCTGAACTATGATCATCATGACTATCAGAAGAAGTGCTGTCAAACTGAATGTGCTGAAAATCAGATACATCATCCTGTTTCAATTTATTATCTACATCTAACTGTACAAGAGAGGATTCATCAAACTTTACATCTCTGTTGATGATGATTTTGCGGGTAGTAGGATCCCACAATCTAAATCCCTTTGTTCCATCACCATACCCAACAAAGACATACCTTTTCGATTTCGGATCTAATTTAGTTCGCTGATGTTTAGGCACTAGAGCATATGCATCACAACCAAACACTCTGAGTTTAGAATAGTCACAAGGGTGTCCTTTCCATACCTCTTGCGGAATCTTGCAGCCTATCGCCGTCGATGGAGATCGGTTTATCACATAACAAGCTGTTGCCACTGCTTCCGTCCACAACTCCTTCTGCAACCCGACGTTACTCAGCATACACCTTGCTCTCTCTAGAAGAGTCCTGTTCATGTGTTCAGCAACTCCATTTTGCTGAGGAGTATAAACCGTGGTCTTATGTCTCTCGATCCCTGCATCCTTGCAATAGCTGTCAAACTCCTTGGAAGTAAACTCACCACCATTGTCAGTTCTTAAACATTTTATAGTTCTACCAATGCTCTAAACTGCTTGAAAACTGTAAAAACATCAGACTTCTTTTTCAACATGTAGACCCATACTTTCCGAGAAAAGTCATCAATAAACGACACAAAATACGACGAGCCACCATACGACGCTGTAGGGGCTGGACCCCAAACATCTGAGTGAATATAATCAAGTATCCCTTTACTAGTATGTTTGCCTGTTTTAAACTTTTGTTTACTTTGTTTTCCAAACAAGCAATGTTTACAGAAATCTAACTTTCCAGATCTTAGATTAGGAAGTAACTTGCGGTCAGCCAAAATTTTCAACCCTCGTTCGCTCATATGGCCCAACCTTTGATGCTATAGGCGAATGGAACTACTGTCCTGTTCAGACACCTACACATGATCTGACCCAGTTCTACCTTCTAATTGAAAAAGATTTCCTACCTTCTTAGCCTTCATCACTAGTAAGATACCTTTATAGATTTTCATAACTCCACCTTGAATTACAGTTTTATATCCATTCGTATCCAGTGCTCCTAATGAAATTAGATTTTTTCTTAGATCTGGTACATGTCTCACATCAGTGAACATTTTGGTTGCGCCATCAAACATTTGTAGTTGTACACTTCCTATTCCAATAATACTGCAAGTGACATCATTACCCATGTACACGACTCCATCATCAACTGATCTATATGTTTTAAACCAATCTTTATGAATACACATGTGGTTAGATGCCCCGGAATCCAACAACCAATGTTGATCATGTTTTGACATATTAACAGACAATACCTCATCAGTCATACCTGAACCAGATACTGAACCTGTATCTGTGGTGTTGGCTTCCTTCTTTTCTGTCGACGAGCCTTCTTTAGCAGCCTGCTTACGCTTCCAGCAATCCTTTTTCAGATGTCTAGCCTTGCCACAATGCCAGCACTTCACCTTTGTCTTCTTTCCTTTGGAATTTGAACGAGAGTCGCTATGCTTGCCCCCGGAGTGTCTCTCTCTTGAGCAACCTCTGGCCATCATTACCTCTAATGTAGAGGTGTCTGCATTCGACCTCTTCTTCGTCTCCTCAGCCAACAAGGCTCCAACAACATCGTCAAACTCAAGGATGTTTGTTGTACTAAAGCTTATGGAAGTAACAAAGTGATCCTAGGATTCGGGCAATGAACACAATAGAGTTATTGCCTTATCCTCTGAATCAAATTTCACATCTAGACTGTCTAATTGCACCAGTAAGGTATTAAAAACATTCAGGTGATCAGTAATTGAGGTACCTTCTTTCATCCGCAAACCATAAAGCTGCCGTTTCAGGAGAATCCGATTTGTCAAAGATTTCGTCATATAGAGCTTCTCAAGCTTCGACCACAGGCCTGTGGCGGTTTTCTCTGACACAATGTTGAACAGAACATCGTCCGCCAGACATAACCGAATTGCGCTCAGAGCTCTATCGTCCATCTCATCCCATTCATCCTCCGTCATGGAAGGAGGCCTTTTGTTTTTCCCCAACAGTGCTTTCGCCACACCTTGTTGAACCAGCAGATCGTGCATCTTTACCTTCCAGATCTCGAAATTATTTTTCCCATTAAATTTCTCTATTTCAAAACGGGCACTCTGAGTTTTGGCCATCTCGTCTAACAAAGAATCTCCAATTTCAATTTAATTAAAAACAAAATTGAATGACAATAAATGCCTATGCCTCAGATTATCTTCGCCTTTCAAAAAAAAAAAACAAACCTCTGTACTTTGCTGTATAAAACTCAGATTTCCATGTAAAAACAAATGGCGCTTGCTAATAATTACCAGAACCGCGCCAAATCAAAATCGCTGTAAGGAATGACAAATTGGCGCGTTTATACCTTTAAAATTCGCGCTCACCCGAGAATTGGCGCACTTAAATAATACATTTATGCGCTAATTCTGTTTGTTGGCGCGACGACATTTGAATTACACGTGCCAATCCCAAAACAAAAAAAAAAAAAAAAACTCCAATCATCGTGAACACGCGCACAAGGTCTGGTCAACGCTATTTACTTACTGGTCCACGTACGCAGTCACTTACTGGTTCGCTTTTGAACATACGCCGTTACTTGTGGTAGTGAAAGTCAAAGAGCCCTCCGCTCCAAGCGCTGTTACATTTGGTCAGGGATTCGGGGCTACCATTCAAGCACAGCAATCAACGGAGCACTAGACCGCATCAAACATCCACGCTGATATTAACAACGCCGTTTTTAAATGTATATCCTCGTCGGTTGTAAACAATGTATCAACGCCGTTTCATAATAATTCCATCTCCACGCAGTTTTCCAATATTTCCACGCCGTTTTACAACCTCATCTCCACGCAAGGTGTCAACGCACGCCGTATCAACGCCATATCAACGGCTGGGTTTTACTTCACGCTGTGGCAGCAAAGTATTCCACCGTTTTACGCTTCTGCAGCAGGATTATATATATATATGGATATTTATATATATAGCCAGCGCAATCAAGAAGCAGCGTGCTTAATCAATGCACCGCCAGCACCAGCAGCATTTACACAGAGGTATACGGCATCACTCAATCTGATACGCCCCTCCAACATGCTCTGATACCAATTGTTGGAAATCAGATGCACAGCGGACTATAAAACATATACACAGCAAAATTTTCAAGCACATAAAGACACAGGAGTTAACGTGGTTCACCCAACCAATCTGGGCTACGTCCACACAACTAAGGCATCGGCAATATTTTATTATTCAAACAGGAGATTACATAAACTCTCACATTACACCCAGCTATCCGTATGACTACCTATTTTATAGCAAGGAGAATCTAACTGCCTCTCACATCAAATTTAGGAAGCATTAATTTTCTCCCAACAACCTGGAGCTAATCCATCAACAGATTTTCTATTGTTGTCACACACTGGGATTTTTGCCTATTTCATCTAAAACAGAAAAATCTCAACATTTAATGATGAAAGGGACATGGTCACTGAGTCGTATGGTGAAAATCCTTCTTTAGATCAAATCTTGAAGATTACAAAGGGTAAGGGATTGACTTATCAAGGGGGGAATAAGGAACAAAACGACACTCAAAATTCCCCTACATCTTTTAATCTTGGTATTAATGTTGATTTGGGAGGATGGATTAATAATGCAAAGATATTAGTTCCTCTAACAGAGATTTTGAAGATCCCCTCTTAGAAATCCAAGTTGTTGAAGGCCATTGATGCTCCTCTCGGAAAGGAGTCTGAAGATCGCTATCATGATGCTCTAGTCATTCTCTAGAGTATGGGCCAAGGTAAAGGTAATAAGGATCATCAACCATTTTTCATCACTTTGTTGGTCAAAGGTTTTCACTTGTACAATTGCATGTTGAATTTAGATGCATCAACTAGTGTCATGACCAAGAGGGTCATGGATGTAGATTTTTATTGTAGATTCAAATTGCTTATGTAATATGCTAAAACAAAAGACTTTAATCTACTCTACTCATCAGTGGAAACAAAAATTGATTGATAAAATCACGAAGCAGAAAAGGAAGAATTTCAATCACACATAACACAATGTTTATATGGGGAAAACAACAACTAAAACCCCCGCCATCTGTATATTGCGTTAACTAGAAGACCTGAGAAGAAAATACAATGCTTGTTCAACCCGAACAATCTCTGCACAAGTACAAACTATCTCACTTCTTCACAAACCAGCTCAAGCCAATACTTAGCCAAATATGTTGCCTGTCAAGCTCCTACTTCATTGCGCGGTTTCCAAGGGAATTAGCCCATATTTAATTGGGAAATTTCTCACTCATAACTGTGCAATCCATCCATAGGACTTATACGGATTGCATGCATCACATGTTCAATTTAGATGAATTTACAACTAACAGTACACTGTCCTTGAACTCTAACCTCAACCGGGTCTTTATCTGAACTGACATGCATGAGCTATTTTGAGTGAATTATTAGTTATCTGATTGATCACGGCGTGTGAATTAAATCCAATTTAATTCATTTGACCACTTACTAGTTCCTTTAACAATTAGAACTAGTTTAACTGAATTTAACTCAGTTAAACTGAATTAAATAATTACAACTCAATAAGAACTCAACCTGGGCCCCTAAAATTTAGGGATCACTCTACATGATTTTAGATAGACTTCCAACTCGAATTTACTGAGTCAACTATGCCAACTTAACTTAGTTAACTACTACAAGCTGCTACGAGAATAGAATTACAATTTAATTCCTAATTTAATTCAAGGACAAATTAAATTAGGATTTTTTTGTTGCTATTTTTAACACTCCCTCTCAACAAGAAAGGGATTATCTGCTACCTTGATCCTGCCTCTGTGAAACTTGAATTTGCATATTGACAATGCCTTTGTTAAAATATCTGCATCCTGCTCCTCTGTAGGAATTTACTCTAGCAACATGATTCTCCTCTGCACACAATCTCATAGATGGTGATATCGGATGTCAATATGCTTGGATCGATCATGAAAAAATGGATTCTCAGGGAGTTTGATACAACTTTGATTGTCATAGCAAATCACTGTTGGATCCATCTGCTGACCAAACAAACCAACAATAATATTCCTCATCCAGATAGCCTCACAAGCTGCTTGACTAGTAGCCATGTACTCTGCTTATGTTGCACTGAGTGCAACTGATCTTTGCTTCCTGCTGTACCAAGAAACTGTTCGTGACCCAATACTAAAGATTCCCCTTGATGTGATCTTCCTGTCGGATGGCCTCCCTGCCTAATCTGCATCTATGAAGCCTTGAAGCTTCACTCCCTCTGTCCGTCTATACTAAACACCAAACTGAGTGGTGCCTTTGAGGTATCTCAACACATGTTTAGCTTCCTTCCAATACATTTTGGTTGGCTTAACCATGGCTTGGCTAAGCTGGTTAACTGCATAACACATGCTCGATCGTATGTTCACCAAATACATAAGTGAACCCACAAGATGTTTATAAATAGTAGCCTCCATTACTTCACCTGAATTAGCATTCTCCTTCCTTCAGTTACCAGCTAGAGGAGTCTCCATGGGTTTGCTTCTTTCCATGTGGAACTTCTTCAGTATCTCGTTGGCATACTTGCCTTGAGAGACAAACAATTCCTCATCTCCCTGCCATACTTCTATACCAAGAAAGTAATGCATGAGCCCCGATTCCTTCATCTCAAACTCTCTTGCAAGATCCTCTTTGCAAGACTTAATCAACTTCTCATCACCTGTCAGAATCAAATCATTGACATATAAAACAATAATCAACAATTTACCTTCAACCACAATATGGTAAAGGTTCACATTTGCTTCATTTTTGGTGAAGCCCAACCCAGTGAAATAACTATCAATCTTGGTGTACTAAGCACAGGGTGCTTGTTTCAATCCATACAATGCTCGCTTGAGTCTGCACACATGCGACTCTCTGTTGAAGGTCTCAAATCCTTCCAACTACTCAATATACACCTCTTCCTCAATCATGCCATTGATGAATGCTATCTTTACATCCATCTGATGTATCTTCCATCCCATCTACGCTGACAATGATATAATAGATCTGATTGATGAGTACCTTGCTACAGGAGAAAAAGTCTCATCGTAATCAATTCCCTCCACCTGAGAGAATCCTTTGGCCACAAATCTGGCCTTGTGTTTCTCCACACTCCCAACTGCGGCTTGCTTTACCTTGTAAATCCAATTGGAACTCACCATTGGCTTGTCTACTAGTCTTGGGACCACTTCCCAAACATTATTAATGATAATGGAGTCATATTCCTCAACCATGGCATCAACCCACACTAGTTGCTGCACTGCTTCCTCGAATGAGGATGGCTCAGTCTCTACACTCTCGCTCATAAGAGCCATGTAGTCAGTGTACCTCTATGGTGACCTCCTCTGCCTATGCTGCGATGTGGGTGCTCCCACATTCTCTCTAGCACATACAATAACCTATTAGCTTCTCTGGTGCGCTTTCTCCCATATTTTAAAGTCTCTGCATGAGTGGGTGTTTCCACTCCCTGCTTCTCCGCATGTGGTTGCTCCACATCATCCTAAGGTTCCTCCTTTGGAGCTAAAAGCTCCTCAACTGCATGTAGCTGAAGTTCCCTTTTAAGGGAACATCTCATGGCCTTCTCTTCATTGAACTTCATATCTTTGCAAACCACTATCATCCTGTTGGTTGGCAGGTACACTTGATAGTTGTGAGGTGCATCAGTGTACCCCACAAATATGCCCAACTCAGCTACTGGATCAAGCTTTTTCCATGCATCTTTGGTAACATGGAAGTAGACTGATGAACCAAAGATAGTGAAGTGTTCCACATCTGGTTTCTTCCCTGAAAAGGCCTCTTCTGGTTTACTAATCATGAGAATTCAATGAGGGTTTTTGTTCTGCAAATAAATAGTTGTGTTGCAGGCTTCAGCCCACAAGTGTAATAGTATGCCCTGATCATGTAACATCGCCCATCTCGCTCCCACAATACTTCTTTTCTTCCTTTCAGCCACCCCATTCTACTGTGGATTATGAGGTGCTATCAACTCCCGTTGAATGCCTTCTGAAGCACAAAAGTTCTTGAATTCATTCAACACATACTCTCCACTGTTATCGCTTACGAGAGATTTAACTTTCCTGCCAATATCTTTCTCAACAAGTGCTTTAAATTCCCAAAACTTTGCGAACGCCTGATCTTTCTTTTGCATGAAGAAAATCCAACACTTAAGAGAAAAATCATCAATAAATATTACATAATACCTGTGCTTGGATGTGCATGCTGTCAAGAACGGTCCACACGCATCTGAGTGAACCCGATCAAGGATCACTTTCACTCGAATGTCTTTGTCATGAAAGGAAGCTTTGGTGTACTTCCCCAATGTACACCCTTTGCATGTGTCTTTGTGCTCAAGTGTACCCTTGGGAATTACTGTAGAAATTTGCTACATGATATTCAAGGCTCCATGGTGCAAGTGACCAAATATTCTATGCCACAACTCACCGATGTCTCGGATTTGCACCTTCTCTGCTTTAGTGCTCAAAGCAGTACAATCTTGTACCTCCAATTTGTAGAGGTTCTTCACTCGAAGCCAGATCTGCTTCACCTGACCTATGGCTATGTGACGAAGGAAAGCCTTTCCCTTACTAAATATCACATCATAGCCTCGATCCTCCAACATGGCAACATAAAACAAGTTCTTCTTCAAACTTGAAACATACATGACATCTCTCAATGTAAGGGGAGATCCAGACTCCCTCTGAAAGGTAACAATATCGATGTCAGTTGTGCTATACCTCCCATCATCTCCCATCTTGATGTGCATATGGAGATCCTTCTCCTCCAAGTTACTGAAGAGCTCTTTGTTGCTGTTCATATGGAATGAAGCTCCACTGTCAAGGTACCACACACAAGCCATAATCGATGACACCATGCAAGTAATGAGGGTAAAATCTAGTTCAAATTGTGAAGTAAGAGCTTCACTTGCAGCTCCTACTGAGGACTTCTTATTGGCCTTCTTGTGCGGACACATTTTGGCATAGTGTCCCAGCTCGTGACAGTGAAACACTTGATTTTGACATGTCCTTCTTCTTGCCGCCCTAACTGGGATTTGATTTGGAATGGGATGACTTTCCCTTCCATTTCTTCGCCTCCCTAGCTAAGGAACAGTTCTCCTCATCATCATTATTTGATGAGGATTCGTCTCTAGTATTCCGCTGAATCTCTTCCTACACCAAGTTAGAACAAAAGTGCTCCCACTTCGATAGCTTCTCCCTCCCATTAACTAAGTCCTGGTAGTTGTGCTAGCTCCTGGGAAGTCCTAGAATTGCTAGGCTCACCAGATCATCTTCTACAAGCTCATCCCGATACTTCCAAGCTCATCCTTACGTTGGGTGAACTTGGTCAAATACTTCGGAATTGAGTCGCCCTTCTCCATCTTGATATTTCTTAGCTTGTCCTTCACTGCCAACTTCTTGTGCTCACTGCTATTTTGAAACAGGTCCATCAATTCCTTCCACATTGCAATTGGAGTTTCCTTACTGTGGAGATTCAAGACAATATGATCTTGAACTCCTAGGATAATTATTCTCTCCTTTGCCACACACTTTCTCCATTCAATAAGATCTTTAGCATCATATGTTGGAGGCTTTGGGATATCATGATATATGAATTCCTTCAGCCCGTTGTCTTCCAAAACTGCCTCCATCATGTCCTTCCAGGCTATGTAATTCGAGCTTCCCTCCAGGGCATACTCAAATCTCAAACCGTAGAATGACATCCTACTGACTTTGAAGTATGAAACTGCAAATTCGATTTCACCTGCACAACAAATTCGTATTCTCCTCTTCTAAAGTGATTTCAACTCTGATACCATGTAGTTTTTTACTGTAGATTCAAATTTCTTATGTAATATGCTAAAACAAAAGACTTGAATCTACTCTACTGATCAACGGAAACAAAAATTGATCGATGAAATCACAAAGAATAAAAGGAAGATTTTTAATCACACATAACACAATATTTATCTAGGGAAAGAAACATCTAAAAACCTGCTATCTGTATATTGCATTAACCAGAAGATATAAGAAGAAAATACAATGCTTGTTCAATCTGAGCAATCTTTGCACAAGTACAAACTATCTCACTACTTCACAAATTAGCTAAAGCCAATACTTAGCCAAATCTATTTCCTTCCAAGCTCCTACTTCATCGCGTAGTTTCCAAGGGAATTATCCCATATTTAGAAATTCGCCACTCATAACTGTGCTATCCATCCATAGGCCTTCTACTGATTGCATGCGCCACCTGTTTAATTTAGATGAATTTACAATTGATAGTACACTGTCCTTGAACTCTAATCTCAACTGGGTCTTCATCTGAACTGAGATGCATGAGCTATTTTGAGTGAATTATCAGTTATCTGATTGATCATTGCATGTGAATTAAATCGAATTTAATTCACTTGACCACTCACTAGTTCCTCCAACAATTAGAACTAGTTTCACTGAATTTAACTTAGTTAAACTAAATTAAATAATTACAACTCGATAAGAACTCAACCCGGGCCCCTAAAATTTAGGGATCACTCTACATGAACCTAGATAGACTTTCAACTCGAATTTACTGAGCCGACTAAGTCAAGTTAACTTAGTTAACTTCTACAAGATGCTATGAGAATAGAATCATAATTTAATTCCCAATTTAATTCAAGGACAAATTAAATTAGGATTTTCTTGTTACTATTTTTAACAATGGAGAAACTTAATTTGAGAATATCTAGACCATATCACAAAATTTGTGCCATGGATTCCAAGAGTGTTGATGTTCATGGTTTGATTAAGGATTTACAAGTTCATTTATCTACTTACCCACATATTATGATTGTTACGTACTGTTGTGATTGATGTAACTAATGATTGGTGTATATTTCTATCATGGAAGTGGGCTACAGACCTAGGAGGGAATATTCAGATGGATTTATCTTATGCTACTATACCCTCACCTAGGGGTAATGGTTTTGTTAGACTTGATAGGGAGCTTAAAAGGAGATTTCATGTGGAGGACCCTAAGATGCCCAATAATGAAATTATATATTCTCAAGAAGGTTTGGGAAACTATGTTATCTTGTCAAATTCTATAGTTCTTTTGGATGAAAAGGACGAGGGTCGACATTGGTCACATTGTCATCAACATCACATCATACCAGGAAAATAATTAAATAGCAGAAAAACAAAAAGAATGTTAAAAGTAAGCCACCAACAGTGGACAAGGGTGATACTCAGAAGAAAAGAAAAAGAAGAAAACAAAACAAGTCTAATGGCTATATACAACAAAGCATTGGGATGAGTTAGTGTTCCAAGATGATCATAATTCAACATGGCACATTAAAGAAAGAAACCATAGATCTTCTTGCGAGTCAGAAGGTTCTCAAGATGGACTTCATCGAGAACATCTGATGCCCAAGGGGCATATTTGTGTTGTATCTCTGTCCTTACTTGTCATTTCAATTCTTAGATTAGATTTTATTTCATGCTATTAGAATGGTTTTTATATAATGTTTCTATTTCATCATTTTATTTTATATGATGATTTCTGGATATATATTTGAGTGGATGCTACTTATGTACTTTATTTGATTTGAATGCAGAGTCCAAAGTCTCGCATGCTTTCATGAGAGTACATGTCCCCAGGTGGAGCCAGATGGTAACCACTAAAGTTGCACTTGAAGAGATGTCAAAGACTCCATGATCAAAGTACACCATTCCAATAACATTAGAACAATCATATTTCCAGAATTTCAAAGCATTCTTCTTTTTCTTCTCATTAGTCTTTTGTCTAGGCTCTACAACCCTATGGGGATGTCGTAAAAATGATTCTAGTGTGATGAAAAAGAGGCATGTAAAAGGCCTAGGTAGCTTAGGACTATAATAGCAAGTGATTTCACTCTAGGGAGTTTTTTTTCCTTAGCTCATTATCTGTGTTTTTCAACACTTATAATCAGTTTTTTTTTTCTCCCAAATATACCCTAAAGTTGGAGTGCGGATTTATGGTATAGCTCTAGGTGAATCCTATTATCAAAAGTTGATTTGTATTACCATATTAGACTATCTCTAAAGTTTCACTAAATTTGATTGAGTCTAAATGTCAAATTTTATTTGTTAAAAATTCCCTGCTAGACAAGGTGTTTATGTAAATCATGATGTAAAATGTAATAGGTGTTGTCTATAGAAGTTGTATGGAGTATGAGTATTCAAAATTATACATCTACACCTCAAATTTCTATCTAGACATACTTTGAGGGTAAAAAAATATGTATTTACCCCTCAAAACCCATATTCCCCAATTTTTGGCAAAAACTGGCAAATAATTAGTTGGAAAATAAAAATGGAAAGAAAATAAAAACTTGTCTCCAAGTAGAAAATGGAAAAAAATGAAGTGGAATTTCCTAAGAAGTAAAATAAAGTAAAAAAGGGATGTGGAATCCATGAATCAAGGAAGTCAACCTCCACAAAAAATTCAAGGGTCTAAAGGCTCGATAAATGGTCCAGAGAAAACACATTTCAAGAGGAGGATAATTCGAGATCTAAAGAAGTGATGGGGTTTCAGTTAAGATTTGATTTGGAATGACTTAAAGAAGGTTCTCTCACTACTCCAACACTTAATTTCCACTCCAACCATTTACCATTTGTGCAAAATGTCTATCCCTCATGGAGATCTGCGCAGGGGCATCAAGGGCTATGGAATTTTTGGAGAAATCTAGCCATTTTTTCCTTGGGATCAAGACGTCATTGCTTGGGATCACTCGAAGATGATTTTTTTCTATTTAAGAGAGCCTTTTCCGTCTCATTTGTAAGATTGAAAAAGCGAGCTACTTGGTTAAGCGAAGCTCTGCAGGATTTTTGTACTGAAATTTATGATCTAATAAAGAAAGAATTTGGGGGCACATGCTTTGTAGTGTTGTTATTTTGCTTCTATGGTATCATTGTTAAGATATTTTTGTGCTTAATATTCAACACCATCTGATCTATAATTTGTTAGTTTCATATGCTATTTTTGGATTAATTTATATAAGATATCTTGTGTCATTTTCTAGATTGGAGGACCATTCTAGATCTAGAAGCACAAGTGGGTTTTTGGTTGAACCCCTAATATTATTTTTCATTGTGTAGTCCAATCCCTTGTGGATCTAACAATATTTTTTTAAGTGTGTAAAGATCTATAATTTTCTGAATCAGATCTTGAGAGTTGGGTAAGTTTTTGGTTGAACGAATTGACTCTCAAGGGTTAGGTGTGGAAGAAGCCACATCGCTTTTCTCTCAAGGACTTATCAAACAATTTTTCCTGTGAAGAGGGAGTTTCCTTTCCATAGCTTGAAAACATCATAAATTTTAAGATCTACTTATTTATTGATGTATTTTTATTGATTCAACTAGTTATTTAAGAGCTTATTCCTTGCTTGCCTGAGAGCAGAGGTCTCCTCATACTCTGGAGGCTTGTAATTTGTATTATAAATGTATATTCTTATTATATTGTTATTCGATTTCTATTGCTTCATATTTAAACATCCTCTTGGTGGTTTGTGCAGATCCTGTAGAAATAACTTGAAATTTGCAGTGCTAATGAAATCAGATTGAAATCAATAGACATAAATATCTTCTACTCAATCTACCGAAGGGAAAACATATAATAGATACACATTCAATCAATCATTCATTCACAAGAAAACATTTTTTACTAGGGAACCCAACTTGGAAAAATCCCTCCTCTATTTGTATTATATCAGATGAGAAAAATGATCTATTACAATCACAACTTCAGTCCTTGAAGCTCAATATGCACTATAGTACTAATATATCTCTCTTGAGTCCACTCTGTACAATACTTAGGAAAAATAGGCGTTCTTCTTCCTCCTATTTCCTCTCGCAATTCCTACTCCTAAATAACAGGGAAGCTCCTATTTCCTTTCTCAAATCCCAAGAGAAATGGCTCACCTGCTACATGCAACACTCTACACTCACTAGTATGCAATAATGATTACAATGATGACTTTTTCCTCCATTCAGTTGGGAAATTCGAATTGCATGCATGACTAGGGATAGTTTTAGTAAATTGACTAGTTAACCGAGAGATCAGTGACTTGACAATAGATACAAATACTCAACTGAACTCATACTAACTCTATTCTAGACTAGAGCTCATATAACTTTGTTTCACTAAATATAACTTTGTTAGATTTCTAGATCTTAGAAATCATCTCATGCACAAATATACTTCTTGCCCACAAACTTGAATTAACTGACTTAATTGAATGACTTGGCTATGTCACTCTTGCTAACTGCATGTCAACTCTTCCTACTAAAGTGAAAATTCAATTTTCTCCATTTGACTAAGGCATGAGTCAAATGAAGCCTTTTCTTGCTACAATTTAATAGACCACTTGTATAAGATTAAGGACATAAGGGTTTTAAGAAACAATTTGAAGGGATCTCGATTTGAGGGATTGAAAGTATATATATCTATATTTTTGAGACTGTCCATGCTTGGTTGCTAGCAAAGAAGAGGGCTTATTTCCCTCTTGTGTGTAAATTTTTGAAATCTTGGACATCAAAGCTTGAGCGAGGACCCCTTGGAGGAAAGCGAGTTTCCTATTGGGGATATCTCCATTGTAAATTTTAACATAATCATTGTAAATATTTTCCATTTTTATCTTGTATATTAAGGACGAGTATTTTCTCCTTGAAGATCCATTTTGTAGACTCTCCTTAAGATCTAAAACCCTCACTTCTCTATATGAGGGTTTTACTTGTAATACTAATAAAGAGAAATTTTTCTTGGAGAGAGCTTGGGGTTTTTCCCCTCAGTATTGTTGCAAATGTAGCAAGGAATGGCTTCTTTTATTTGTTCCTTAGTCAAATATGCCAATTTGAATTTAGTATCATAGTTGCTTGAGTTAGCTGTCAGTTAATGTGTGATGTGGCCTATCACTGAGTTATTTCCAGTTAATTCGAGTTAGATGGCTTTCAGTGAGTTGTGGACTAGTTGATGGCTAAAATTAGCTATCTAGTGGAGTTAAATCTAGTGCCTGTTAGTTAACTAATCTCTAGTTCTAGAATAGAGATAGATTTTAGTTTAGTTGAGTAGTTGACTTTCTGTTAACTCAACTTACTCTCAGTTAACTGTGACAACTGCTAAAATTAGCCCTAGTAGTGCATGTAATTCAAATTGCCTATTGAGATTGAGTGAAGGCACATATGCATTTATTTATTGTACACAGGTTTTTGTGTAGAAGGATTGAGCAGTAGAGCCATTTCTCTTGGGAATTGCACAAGTAAGTAGAAGAAATTCCTAACTTTTAGGGGCATATTTGAGCTAGGAAATAGGAGATCCTATTAGGCCTTATTTGCCTAAGTGTTGGGCAAGTCTTGTAGAGAGATGATCAGTCTTGCAGGGAGATTCAGGGTTGAAACAAATTATATGTAATAGATCAAATTGCTTAGTTGATTCAATACAAGAAAGCAAGGGTTTTTCCTATTTGGGTTCCCCAGATATATTTTGTGTTCTATGTGTGATTGTGTTTCTATTCATTATTTTCTTTCCGTAGATTTTTGGTAGAGAAATCTTGCCTCTTTTTTTATCAGTTTTCTATCATTTAGGATTTTCTACATGGTATAAGATAAAAAACAAGGTAGAGACGAAATTGCTTGATTAGATTCAAATTTCTTTGGAGATAATATCAGTTAGTGTGGGAATTCTACAAGTGTAGAAATCATGTCATCCTATGGTTTGAGGATAGAGAATGCCCTAGAAGGGAACTCAAACTTTTGTGCATGGAAGGACATAATGGAGGTTGTGTTAGATGATAAAGGGGTTTTAGAATACATCGAGACTAAGATTTCTAAACCTCTTGCATCATATGCACAAAAAATGACACAACGGAAGAAGGACACTACCAAAGATAGGAGGATGATCCTAGAAGGAGTCGAAGACCACATTGTTCCAAATTTACATGGGAAGGATACACCATTCAAGGTGTGGAAGGCCCTTACTGATATGTTCGAAAGCAATAGTGATGCCACAAAACTTGTTCTAAAGGATAAATTGAGGAACATTCAAATGGGAAATAATGAGCCCATTGTTACATATTTATCCAAGTTTGCTCAAGTGAGGGATGAACTTGGATGTGTTGGAGAGATAGTTGCACCAATAGATATTTTGAACCTTTCTCTTATTGGGCTTCACAAATATTGGCATAGTTTCCAAGATGTAGTGAATGGCAGAGATAATCTCCCTGATTGGGAGAGACTGTGGTTAGATCTTGTGCAGGAAGAGATAAGGAGGAACATAAGGGATGGAGTCTCATCTGGGTCAGAAGATGAGGAGAAATTTTATTTAGCCAGAAAAGGGAATAAATCCAAGAGTAAGAAGGCCCAAAGCAAAATGGAGTTCTAGTTAGAATGAAGGCAAGGAAAATAAGGATCTTAGCAAGATCAAGTGTTTTCATTGTCATGAGTTTGGACATTACGCTACAAAATTTCCAAACAAGAAATCTAGCGAGCATGTTGCAGCAACAAAAGGAGGAGAAGCATTCTCTTCTTAGTTCAAATTGGATTCCTCTTTGATAACTTGCATGGCAAGCTTAGTTCGAGTTAGTGTGTGGTACATTGATTTAGGGGATTCATTCCACATGATTGGAGGAAAAATACATGCAATTCCATATCGAGCTCAGTGAAGATGACAAACACATGACCAAAGGAGTTGGTACAATAAGATTAAAGAGGGAGTCTTGTTCCCTTCTCCATCTTGAGAATGTGATATATGTTTCAGTATCGAAGAAAAACCTTGTATCAGTAGCATTCCTTGAAGACAAAGGGTATGATGTAGTATTCAGTAAGGGAAGGCCTAGCTCAAGCATTCTGCTTTAGGACAAGTCAAGCAGATTGGTGTCAGGATTAAGAACCTCTAAAAATTAGAGGTTGATGCATGTGCAACCTTGAGTATCAAGGAATATATTTCTCATAGTAGAGATGTGGTGGTTGAGTAAGAGCAGGATAGAGCTCTCAAGATGGAGCCTCAACCAACATCTCAGTTTCAATCTAAGCTAGTTGGAATTTGGGATGACTAGCAAGATGATGATGATGATGACCATAGCCAAGGTGAGTGGAATCAAACACTCAATCAAAGACTTCTAGTATATGGAAAGTTCGAGCCAAGTGGGCAAAGGATTTGGTTAAGGGATGCTCAAAAGAGAGTTGAGTCTCCCAACATCAAGAGGTAGACGCCCAGGTACACAAGGTACATGGAACTTCTCACAGAGCATGGTGGGAAAGAATGGGCCTTCAAAGTAGGTTCCACAAAAGTAAGTAGATATTCTAGTTTAAAGGGAGCAGCTGCAGTGGCAAAGAACTTGGTAGAGTTGAAGATAGATCCAGGTGGACAAGGTTCTTCCAAGAATCCATTCCTCGCTAAGAGGAAGTGTTGAAAATGTAGCAAGGAATGAATCCTTTGACTTGTGCCTTAGTCAAAGATTTCAATTCGAATTCAGTCTATTAGTTGCTTGAGTTAGCTATCAATTAACATGTGTGATGTGGCCTATCATCGAGTTATTGTTAGTTAATTTGAGTTAGATGGTTTTCAGTGAGTTGTGGACTAGTCGATGGCCAAAATCAATTATCTAGTGGATTTAACTCTAGTGTCTGTCAATTAACTAATCTCTAGTTCTAGAATAAAGAGATTGTTTAGTTGAGTAGTTGACTTTATATTAACTCAACTTACTCTCAGTTAACTACAACAATTGCTAAAATTAGCCCTAGTGGGCCATGTAATTCAAATTTACTATTGAGAATGAAGACAAAAATGTGTTGATTTATTGTACGTAGGTTTTTGTGTAGAAGACTTGAGGATTGAGGAGAGCGAATTATCTTAGGAATTGTGCAAGGAAATAAGAGAAACTCCTATTTTTTAGGGGCGTATTTGAGCTAGGAAATAGGAGCTCCTAGTAGGCCTTAATTTCACAAGTGTTGGGAAAGTCTTGTGGAGAGTTGATCAATATTGTAGGGAGCTTCAGGCTTGCAGTAGATTCTATGTAATAGATCAGATTACTCAGTTTATTCAATACAAGCAAGCATGAGTTTTTCCTAGTTGGGTTCCCCAAATATATTTTTTGTTCTATGTGTGATTGTGTTTCTATTCATTATTTTATTTTTGCCTATTTTTGGTAGAGAAATATTGTGTGTTTTGTGATCAATTTTCTCTCATTAGAAGCTGCAAGGTTTCAAGGATTTTCTACAGGTATCCCATATCCTCATTAGGTAGGAGGATCCTTTGGACGATTGCTTCTTTTTTTGCATATAGCTAGTTTTCTTGCTTACTTTTCATTGTTAGCTCATTTTTTTTTTTTTTTTTCTCATTGCATAATTTATTTTCTAGATCTAATCTTTGATTTTCATTTTTGCAAGTAGTCTCTATTATTCTTGAAATAATTCACTTTTGTTTCATTGAGTAGCTTCACTAACTATTTAGTCTAATTGACATTGTTCATTGAAGTAGTTTTATTAGCCTCTTGATCTAATTCGTTTTTTGCATTTAGTAATTCACATTTGCTTCATTGGTCATAAACACAACTCTAAATTCACTTTATTATTGGCTTATTTGATCATTAAAGTGGAATGGTATTTATCTATTGATAATATTAATATATTTCACATTTGTGGCATCTCACTTTAATTGTCAATCTCATTTGAAGAAATTGTAATAACTTAACATCTAAATTGCATTCTTATTTCTCTAAAATTTACCTCCAAGCATAATCTTGGTTGATAGACATTTAGGAAAATTTCTCAGTTACTGTCATTTAATCTCGCTATATTTGAATTTGGATGAACGGTTAAAACACATGACCTTACAGTTCTCTTGCATGGCTAGGTCCCTTGTAAGAACGAAGGCATGCATGTTGTCTTGAAGTTCTAGGTGGGTATCGTTAATGAAGCCATGGCTTCCTCATCCTAGCCTTCTTGCAACTACCTACTAGTGCTTCTCAAGTTGAAGGAATTGAGGGGAAGTCACACCTTAGAATAAGCATTTAATTAAAATTTACCAACACTTCTTATTTCACACACTCACATTTAATTTTGTTTCATTTTTCACATAATTGGCTATTATACAATTTGGATTGTGAGCTTATCATTTACTTGCAAATAATTAATATTCTTGTACTTGTCTATTTCATTCATATATTGATGTTAATTCACCTTTAATGTTATATCATATTTGAGCATCTCTCTTTAAGTACAGGGTTTATTCTATTGCAAGATATATTTTAATATTGTTGCTCATATCTCAAAGTTGTATATAATCTATTGTGGTTTGATTCACTAACATCTGTTTTGTAGCTTTCCACATTGCAACTTGTTGTAGCTTGAAAAAAAAACTATATTTCATTGCAAGTATCGCAATTTCATTTTGAGTATATATTTATTGCAAGTATATTTAGCACTGGTCTAATCATAACTTTCTTTCCAGAATATCTCGTTGAATATAATTAATTTATCTAAATTTTTGATTCTTATATGCTCATAAACATTTATACTTTCTAATCAACTTTGAATATAATTAATTTACCTAATTTTTTTTATTCTTATATGCTCATAAACATTTATACTTTCTAATTAACTCCTTTTACTTTTCAAGTCGTTTCAAGTTTGCGTAGTTAATTCACTAATTATCTCCTAGACCTTGTTATATTTAACAAGATTTTCCTTTAGAATTTTCCTTAGGGACCACCCCCCTTGGATTAGCTAGTACATAGTCTAAATGGAGAGAGTTGGGATCATGTGACAACCCCTTCTTTGAGCATTGCCACAAAGCACACAACTTGTGGGGTTGAGGATTTTTCCCACTTTTATTGGGTGTGCATTTTTGTGGACAACAAGGCCATTTGTTTTTAGTTTACTAGATGTGATCCCATATACTTAGTATTTCCTATCCATAGACAATTAAAATATAGTTTATGGATTATGGACACCAATTTATTGCCTTTGGAGATCCAAAAAATACGCCAAAAATTAATCATATTCTCCACTTTTTATAGTATCCATTTTCAGTTGGCTACTTTATAGCTTTAATATGAACCCATGGTATTTGAACTTATCATTCAAATCAAAATATGGGAAGGAAAAAAGATTGACCATTTGATGTCGTAAGGTATACTCCATAGATAGGAAACATATAGTTTCCTTCACTATATTAACCGCCATGCCCATATTGTCATAAAAAGGATTCCTTGTAAATCTTGCTTTGAGTCTTAGTGTAGAAATAGAATAGTAGCACATGATCAACAAATACAAAATATTTTATATGTATATGTTTCATATATATAAATTCCTTGGATTATATTTGACTACCTTGAATAAGTGATCATTAGGAAAATCCCTTTGTAATTAGGAGAATAAGTGGAGAGACAAGGCGAAGCCTTTACGTAACCCTTTAATTGGATTGGAAAAATAATATCTAGAATTGTTAAGTAGGACTGCAAAAGAGATGGAAGTCATGCAATCCATTATCTTTTTTTATAGTAGGAAAGATAAACCCCACATGAAGTAGTAGTAACCTTAAGAAGTTCAAGATATTTGGTCATATATCTTCTATAGACCAAGTTGGAGTATTACTGGGTGTTTGAGCTATTTTATTTGTGAGAATTCCTTCTTGTAAAGATATGTTGGGTGTGTAGAGATCCCTATCTAAACTCCTTGGATAATTGTTTTATTTCCTTGCATCAATCCCTATCTAAAATCCTTGGATTCTATCTGACTACCTTGCATCAATTATTTCTAGGAAAGTACCTTTGTAAGTAGGAGGAACAAGTGGAGAGACAATGTGAAGCCTTGTCGTAATCCTTGAAAAAATTCTATCCAAAGTTGTTAACTAGGATTGAAAAAGGGGAGGAATTCATGCATATCATTATCCATTTTATAATGGGCAATCCAACCCCACATGAAGTAGTAATAACCTTAAGAAGTTCAAGAAACTTGGTCACATACCTTGTATAAGTCGAGTTGGAGTACTATTGGGTGGCTTTGAGTTGTTTTCTTTGTGAGAATGATTTCTTGAGCTGAATTAGTGCTCCGTGTATGAGTCTACCTTGAGAAAATGGAATTGTTACACGAAGATAACCCTTGATATGATTGGTTTAAGTTTGATTGCAATCACATTAGCAATTATTTTATAGACATTGTTGCATCAATAAATTTGATTGGAAGTCATTGTAAGTAGTAGGAAAATCAATATTTGGGATAAGGGCTATGAATTTGGAGTTAAAACTCCTTTCAATTTACCAAACTGACAACCTTGTTCCATAACTCTGAGTAAGACCTTACCCACGACCTCAAAAAAATCAGCATAGAATCTCATGTTCTAGTTGTTGAGCCCTAGGATTTTAGCCTTTTGAAATGAGTCATCTCAAGTAATTCATCAATGGACACATGCCTGTACATATCATTACTCTTATGTTATTAAGTCAGCCTTGGGAAAGAATATCCCCAATATTTTCTTGTTTGAATACCTTTAAGATGTTATTAAAATGGATGACCCCAATTGTGCCAAGCCTAAAACCTTTAATATTCTAACCATCACTATCAAGGAACTCCCAAATAGTGTTATAGTTATTTCTATGGTTCATGATTTTTTATAATTTTCTTATTTTGTTTTTGTTTTGGTTTTGGTCCCCTATCTTGCTCCATAATGTTCTGTTTTTGAGCCTCCATTCATGTTCTTGGTTTAAAATAAATTGTGTCCCATGTTCCATCCCACAAGTTCGATCAAATATAGTTTGTGGTAATGGGCTTAGCCTATTATTATCATAAATCCCCTCATATTTCCCTTCTTTCTCCTTGAATGTGTATACCTGAGAACATTTCCTCTCATGCACCCAATCCATAACCTTTTCTTTGACCTTTCATAGAGAAGCCGTGAATTGTGCACAAGTTGGGACCTTCAAATTAGATTAGACGTGTACCCAATTGTCCTTGATAAGTGTATGAAAACATTCAGCCTTATGATAATGTGGGTTATACATGAAAGGGGCTCTAGGATTATTATCCCATTTTCCAATCTTTAAGAGAATGGGTTAAAGATCCGAAATATGCACTGTTGATCCAAGTCTAAAATTGATCAAATTTTTGGATAATATGTGGTGTGCAAGGAAACGATATGGTCTCTTGGATATTACACTTGAGTCATTGTGATTAGTTACACATGAAGGATGGAGTTGGATGGGATGAATGTTCACCCAAACTACTCACTCAAAATTTTCAATAAAATACTTGATAAAGAATTCTCTTAGGCCACAGGATCCCTAGAATTCCTCTCGAATTATTGTAAAATTTAAATCTCCATCAGTATGATAATATTCTTTGTTTGGATACAATTCAAATTGAAAATATAATTACAACATAGTTCCATACCATTGTAGAGGCCATATATATTAAGTATGGTTAGATCAAGATCTAGTTCCTTATTGCACATTGTTGTACATAATCCTAAGCAAATTGATAAACAATTTAGAAGAGTGATATTCTCCTTAAACCTTGTAATAAGGGTCCTTTAAAAATTCATCAAGTCAGTATCCACAAAATACCATTCTAATAGTATATTCCTTAATTATGAGATAATGGGTATGCAAGGCCCATTGCTATTTGCATTAACACAACATCCAAACATTCCAAGGCATCATATGCTTGAGGGATATTTTTCTTGCTCTCCCTTTAGGACCTCTCACATTCATAAATATGATCTACGCTAGGGCATCACTTTTGAGTCATATATTTCTCTAAGGATCCAAAATAGTACTTGTTGACGACCTTGATTTATCTCGCCTTTTCCTAAGAAAGTTTGATCATAGAGTTTTGACCCACTTTTGATGGAGAAAGTCAAAGTCTATCCCCCTTGAGGATTGTGAGGAGAAATATGGGTCCTTTTCTATACAAGTTGAATGGGACTTTGGAAGTCAAGTACGAGTATGTCATTTTCATGTGGCCATTTTGAGGGGGGGGGGAATGAATCTCTGTACAAGTCCACTATTGATGAAACCCCATATGCCAGAACTAATGTAGATAAAGGTTTTGATGCATTTGGGAAAGGGATTGAGCTTAGTGTTTGTAGGTGTAAAACAACCAAAGACAACACCGGAATACAAAGGTGGGATGAAATATTATGCTTAATTGGGGAACATGGTGTAGGAGAGCCTAAGTGCCACAAATTTTCCATTATGTTCCACCACGTCCTTGGCTAAACTAGTCATTACCACCTCCTTATCACCTCATTTTTGTAGAGAGGATTATTTCAATTCAATAAAATATAGCCCAACCTGTGAAAAATTGGATTAATGATGGGTATGTTGACATAATTCAAAGCTCGAACATAATACCTATCACCCAAGATAGTGTTTAGTCACTAAAACAAACTTTTTCCAGTAGCCAAATCCACCAGAATATGGGAATGTTGTAGCAGCTATAACAAGCCTAAATTTTTTTTGACAAGAGGAAAATTTAACTTGTCCCCTCATCCAAAAATTTAAGGCATTTATCTAACCAAGGCCCTAATACCATTTTTCATACCCTTGAACTACAATAGGTGAGGAGTTTTAGCTAAAAAAGATCATAAAATTTGAAGGGCACATCACAACTTTTAGCACATCACAACCTTCAATTATAAATTTCTGTTGTGATGCTGAAATAAATGTGCATTTAATACAATTTCATGGTGGAAATGTTATATGTAATCCCCCTCTCTATTTCATTTTCATCATAATATAGTTGCAAGCCTCCCCTATTCTCTTGCATTGTACCAATTGGTAGCACATCCTGTTTCTTGAGTTTGTAATGTGTTGTGTGGAGTTGTAATGCCCATGACACATTGTAGGTTGGTATGGTACATCCTATTCTCACATCTTTTGTGTCAGTAGGCTGTAGAAGATACCCTATTTTAGCATGACCATTCATTTTCCCAACCTTTCACACACACATGGCATAACCCTTTCTCTCCAACACTTAGTGATTTTATTGTCCCCATTGCCATCACACTATGATTTCAAATCACATCATTGCATTACCATTTTTCATAGCACGCATTGCATGTTTCCCCCTCTTTGCATGTCCCGCCATATTTTTTTTTTAACATTCTAAATTTTAGTGTTGTTCCATGATGCAATCCCTTTGCGTAGCATACAATAAAGAAGTAGGATGCAATGTATAGTTGAGTCACCATCCATCTCCACTATGGTGCATTACCAAATCATATCATGTCACAATATTGCTTGGCAACATAACTTCTTGCCTTACACAACATCACATCTCCTAGCCTCAAACTACACCATTCTTTTGTGTTGTGTCCCAAGTCACATTTTTTCTTTCTAATTTTTTTGTTCTAATGAATATTTTTGATCTTTCAGGATCAATTGATTTGTATTACTTCAACATATCATCATATGAAGATATGGCTCCTCCGAAGATAAGCCATGGGAAATACCTCGAGGAGGAATAATATGAGGAAATCCCTATCACATCAGTGCCCACCTATATTGATACAAAGTGTTATATTAATTAATCAATTTTCTAGAGTGGTCAGAAATATACCATATGTTTGCAAGGAAGAATATCTTGATGGGGAGGAAGACATCAAATTCGATCAAAATGTTAGAATATCATGGTTTCATAAAGTGGCTTCTTATGTGACAATATTTCCATGCCGTGAGACCATATAATGGGTGGTCAAGTGTATTGACACAAAAGATATCAGACTATTTGAGATAGTCATGACAATGAAATTTCCTCACTTAATTATACTCAAATATTTGAATACTACAAGTTGTTGAAGCACCACGTTGCATTCTCAGTAGCCTGGTACCATATGTTTAATTTGAACAACAAAGAAATCCTAAGGAGTTGGTGGCAAGACCCCAACAAGTTTAGAAGCAAGCTAGACATTTACAGATATAAAACAAAGTCACTCAAAAGAGAATATTAGATGGTCATAGCTATGTGCTACAGGATGTATGAAAAAGAAACAACTGAATTCTTCGACGAAAGCTCAGTCCAACTCATATATACATGCGCTCATGATGGGGTCATATTGTTGGCTTGAGGGGGCTTAGACCCAGGTTTAGAGTTAGCTGCACTAACCAAAAAATCCCTACACTACCGGCCCTTTCAGCAACAACCCACGTAGTGCAGGTTTCAGTCTCACTCGAGGCACTATTGGGGGATGCTAGAACTAGGCTTCTGCATCCAGAAGACTATGTGATGTGGTTTAAGGAATTTTCTACAGTTTAGGCCTGATCGGACCTTCACGAACCCTTATTCATGAAACTCAAGTGATTTTCAGATAAAGAGAGTTATAAGCTTCATGTAAACATCTAATCATGCATGAAATAACATCTAATAGTAGATCCAGATCTTCACAGAGTAATTAAGATAAAATACATATAAATATCATTTAGTTGTAAATACAAAAAAATACACAAGTGCATAAAAATAGACAAAAAATTGCTTCAAATATCTTTTATTACTTCAGGTCTTCCTTATACAACTTTCCATACCCTGTGTACAAAACTGCAGGGGCCCACACACTCAACTATGAACTTACCAAGGTCTCTGTGCACTCAATTGCATGAGCCTTCCCCTTCGCCAAAACACAGAAATATCTACAATTACAAACTCAAATGTATTTCATCCATCAAGTTCTCTCTCCTTAGACTCACTAAGACACCTTTTTATACTCTTTTTTTATTACAATACCATGGTCCGCAAACCATGGGAAGATCTCATAACAATACCAAAATATAAGGGGTTTTGACCTTCCTAAAACCCCTTGACTCCTATTTGACTTGTGCTTCTCTCCTCAAAATGCAAAGACTTACAATATTTTAACAAAATTGACTTAGGGGACCCCATCCCAATAGGCCCCAAACACAATTATGTGACTCGTCCTCAAGTCACTTCGCTGGTACGCTTTGGATCTTTGCTTTCAGGCTGGTGAATGAAGACTTCACTGGGTGAAGTGTAGGTTTTAATCCCGTACAGGAATTACCTACATACGAATTCTAAGAACAAAAAATAAACAATGGCGACAACATAATACATAAAACAAATATACACAGATATCTTACCCTGGATCCCAAAACCGAGACTACTAGATTGATTTTTCATTATGTTCTTTTCAATGTTACAATACATATATATACATGCCAAAGCATCCATAAACCCAAATCCATTAACCCTGGATTAAAACATAACCGTAGTTCCCTTAACCGGATCTACAAAATACCATGGACCGAAAACCATCACTCCCAAAACCATGTGCGAAATCCATGCAAAAAACCATAGGTAGGTCTGCTCACCTAATATAGCATCCAATTTTTTTTTTCCCAGGGCACTGCCCCAGACCCCGTGCAGGAGGGCTACCGCCCCCCCTTTAACCCCCCCATACATGGGCTAGTCGTGGAAAGAATATAACACAACCCAAAATTCTCCCTCTTGTTGTTTTCTTTCCACAGGGGGCCACATGAGAGCTTAGTAATTGATCCAACCCTGCAACGCCCATTGTTTCTCTACACCAAGAGAACTTCTTAGTGCTCATAGACTTTGTCAATGCATTTGTAGTATTCTTCAAAGTGTCCACCTTTACCAGCAACACCTTTTTGTCTTCTACCATATCCCTCACAAAGTGATACTGAACATCAATGTGTTTTGTCTTTAAATTATAAGCAGGTTTCTTTGCCAAGAAAATTGCACTTTGGCTATCACAGTCTATCCTTATAGCTCACTGTACTAACCCCATACTTGAACACAATCTCTGCAACCAATTTTCTTTCTTGGTTGCATGAGTGGCTGCCATGTATTCTGCCTCTGTAGTTGAAAGTGCCACTATAGATTTTCTCTTACTCATCCAACTAACTGCACCTCCAAATAGACTAAATACATATCCACTTGTAGATCTTCTTTGATCTGGATCTCCAGCCCAATCTGTATCAACAAAGCCATGTATGTCCAAAACTCTGTCCAATCCTAGTCTTCCTTGGTAGCACAAACCATAATCACTAGTGCCACGCAAATACCTGAAAACCCGCTTCACTGCTGTCCAATGCTCCTTCCCTAGTTTTAAAAGAAAACTGCTCAATACTCCCACTGCATGTGCAACGTCTGGTCTATTACATACCATCAGATACATCAGGCTACTGATTTCACTTGCATATGGAACATGGGACATGTACTCTTCCTCTTCTTGTGTCTTGGGACATTGTTCAACAGATAACTTTATACCTACAGGATTAGGAACCTTCATTGGTTTACTATCATGCATATTAAACCTATGCAATATTGTCTCAACATACTTCCTCTGGTTTAACCAAAGCTTTCTCTTTGCCCAATCTCGTTTAATTTCCATGCCCAAAATATAGTTTGCAACACCAAGATATTTCATGTCGAATTCGGAGGTCAATTTGGTCTTCAAATCCTAGATAATTTCTTTGTCATTTCCAACTAGCAACATATCATCCACATACAAGACCAGATAAATAATATGATCACCAATTAATTTAAAATACACACAATGATATTCTTTGCTTATGGTGAAGCCAAGTCCCTGTATAAATGTATCAAATTTCTGATAACATCCTTGGTGACTATTTTGACCCATACATAGACTTTTTTAACTTGCATACCAGTTCTTTCTTACCCTTCACCACAAAGCCTTCAGGTTTCTTCATGTAGATCTCTTCTTTCAGATCCCCATGAAGAAATTCTGTCTTCACATCCATCTATTCTAGCTCAAAATCAACAGGAGAAAAAATATCACCAAAATCAATTCCTGGCACTTGGGAATAACCTTTTGCTACCAACTGAGATTTGTATTTCTCCACCATTCCTTCTACATTCATCTTATTCTTGAACACCCATTTGTTGCCAATGGGTTTCCTTCCAGCCGACAACTCCACTAGATCCCAAGACTCATTTTTGTGCAAAGATGCCATTTCATCAACCATGGCATCTTTCTAGATTTTGCCATCCTATGAATCTATTACTTCCTTCACAGTTATGGGATCATCATCAGTAATAGATAAAGAAAAATTTGAACAGAAAGCAGATGGACTATACCTTTCTGGCTGCTTTCTTTCTCAAACTGATCTTCTCACAACCGAAGTTTGTGGCTCTTCATCTTCTGATTCCTCTTCTGTTGTAGAGTCTGATTATTCCTCCTTTAGCTCAAACTCTATCTTCTCAGGTTCCTTTGGTAGGAATTCATGTTTAATAACATATTTCACCTCTCTAAACACCAAAGCTCGACTGTACACAACCTTCCTTGTTACTGGGTTCCAAAGCTTATAACCTTTTAAACCATCCTTATACCCAAAAAAGATGCACTTTTCAGATTTACTATCCAACTTTGTTCTTTTCTCCTTTGGAACATGTACATATGCATCTGTTAGGTCCCTATAATACTAGTGATTACTCCATTACTATTGTAGTTGCATCCCTTATTAATATTGTTTTGCCCCTATTGTCCCCATATTGTTATTACTGTGCCCCATAGAATCCCTCTATTGTTATCTTTGTGGCTTTATATTATTATTGTTTGGTCGGTTGGGTTATATTGTGACTCCTTAGACTCCTATATATAGAAAGGAGGTTTTTTCATTTGAATCATCCAAGAATTGTTCATTTGTGTAATGTAAAGGAGGTTTCCCCTTCAAAGAGTTTGAATTCTAAGGCGTTCAACTATCTTTTCTATCTTTTTGTGAGCTGGTTTCATAACATTTGGTATTAGAGCTTTGGATTCTAGGGTTTCGCTGCTCCAAATAGGTCATCGTGGAATTTTCGCTATAAATTTTTTTCTGTTACATTTCAGAAGCTAAAAATAAAACCCATTTGAGACGAAATCGCACTGAACCTCGGGTCCGAATTTCAGAGTTTTTCGCACTATATTTGCAGAGATATGATCTGAGGAAGTTGGTCTTTTTGCAGACTCCTGAATTAAATTCCAAACATGTGACCTGGGGAAAATTGTCATAACTTTCTCTCTGAGCATTGGATTGAAATTTCGTAAGGTGTAGAAAGAGGACGGACTGTAGTTTCTTGTATATATTTTTCAGAGACAAAAGTCGAAACAGTGACTCGTGGCACATCGTACAAGTTCGCTCTACTGAACTAGTCTATAATCAGGTCACTGTGGGAGATTTGGCATAACTCTTCCCTGGAGAATCCAATTTGGATCAGACTGGTGGCATTGGAAAGACGACGCAGAGGGCTACCGCAACTCACAATTTCAGAACTGGATGATTTGAAATATAGAGATACATCAGATTCAATATCAAGCTCCTATAAAGTGAAAAAAGGTGTGTAGTTTATTTTTTAATTTTTGCATAAGCTTGGTTTGAAAAACTAGTTTGAAGGAATTCAAAGGGCATAGTAAAGCATTATTATTGGTAATTGATTCCCTGGGGAAAGAAAAAAAAACACCTAGTAAGCAACCTGAAAGCTCTAGCATGAATTATGAAGAAGAGGAAGAAATGCAACATGATATATCAAAATTACGAGACCAAGTGCAACAAGTGTTACTTGCACAAAAAGGAACAGAATCTAAGATGGATGGTTTAAAGAAAGATGTAGAAGCTAAGATGGATGGTTTAAAGAAATGTGTAGAAGCTAAGATGGAATGTTTAAAGAAAGGTGTAGAAGCTAAGATGAATGACGTGGAAGCTAAGATGGACGATTTGAAGACATACATGGAAGATTTGAAGACAGATTTAACAAAATTTCTACAAGAAATGCTTACTAATGGTGAAAGGGTAGTAAAAGAAACTCATGATGAGAACAAAATAAATGTTAATCATGATTTCATAGACTCTAATGTTGGATCGAAGACCCACCATATTCCAAAAATCGATATGAGGAAGTTTGATGGCAAGGATCCTGCAACATGGATATTACAGATGGAGCAATATTTCAATCTCAATAATGTGCAAAATACACAAAATGTACGTATTGCAACTTTATATTTGGAACCAAATCAGTTTGTATGGTATCAATGGCTTTGCTCTCGTAAACAAATTATCACTTGGGAAATTTTTACGGAAGAATTGACAGCACATTATGAGGATACAAAAAGCAACACTTTTTTTAGCCAATTGATAAGTCTCAAACAAAAGGGTTCAATAATGGAGCACATTGAGGAGTTCCAAAAATTGAACATAAGGGTAAAAAATATTCCAGAGGAGCATAGGATTGATGTGTTCATAGGGACTTTAAAGGATAATATCCAACATGATGTTTGCCTTTGGGAACCTGATTCATTAGAGAAGGCATTCAGGTTAGCAAGAAAAATGAAAAGCAAAATTATGGCAACTAGGAAGCATACCACACACAACTATAAATATGGAAGTGTTGTTGCCCCTAGTCTTCCACAACCTATAAGGTTGACACCACAACAATCGGAAGTGTTAACACTCAGGTTTTTCCCTGTGACTCCCAAGGGAATACGACCAAGGTAACCACAAACCAATCTTTGGACTGCAGGTTCTAGCCCACCTGCAATCAGAGAGGGCTCTCTCTTTATGATTTAGCTTTGTTGATGATTATTTTAGGCTAGTTATTGAGTTCAAGGGGTTTTGTTTGAGTTTTGGTGGGAAGGATGAAGCTTTCAAGTAGAGAGGTAATGCATAGTATGATAAGTTCAAACCATTGGGCATGGAGTCATGGAGTCGGACTGCTGGTGCATTTTCTTGGTCACAAGAGGAAAATGGAGCAAGATAGCTACACATGAAACAACTTTCAAGCTAAATGGAGATGGATTGAAGGCTAAGGAATGAGAGGCAATTAAGAATCTCTCTTTCAGCTTAACAGAGGGAAGGTGAATGAGCTCTATCTAGGAGCAGTAAAGAATCCCTAGATAACTGTCAAACATGAGTGAATTAGGAGAAATATGAGCCAAAGGGAATTCATATTCATTACCAGTTCAGAGGAAAACATTAAGAAACAGCAGAAATTGAGCATAGAGTGCAGTTAAACAAAGTCTAAGCTATTCCTTTTTTATGCTATTTTAGATGGTGACATATGTATGATATGAGCATATATCAGTGGAAAACAGAGGTAGAAAACACTTATTGAGTCGTGTTGCAGCACAAGAATTCCATATTCATTCTTCAAAACATTAATAACACAACAGACAGTCCATCCTCTAATCTTTTCAGCAGTTTTTGCTTAATGAAAACATCAAGTATATAGAGCGAGTCTCTAGTGGAGCAAATCAACCAACCAACCCTCTAAACAGTAAATTAGGGTGGTTTTATAAGAAAAATATCTGCAAAAATCAGATCTGAGACAGATCTGATGTAATAAGTGTCTTTAACCTAACATATGCCTGAAATAAATGCAAGAAAATATCTTCGAGCTGCACTGGGGGCAGCTGTATCAAAAAGAGTTAATGTGTTGTCTTTATGGCTCTGTGCTGATCATTTAGTCATAACTGTGCTTTGGGTTTTGATCCCCTGCTCTTGAGTGGTTTTGAGGTGCATTAACTGTGATTTGAGAGTTTTGAAATAGCTTCATCGCTTTCTTTGACTTTGCTTGGGGGCCTTCAATGTCTGCCTGCTTTGGAAATACGGATTTCCACCAAAAATACTAACTGATAATCTTCGCCGCTTCCTCTGATACGCTTTCACTGAACCTGGGCTCATTGTTGTCTTCTGATTTCTTTAAACTGTCCCATCGACATTTTATGGCTGCTGCTCGGCCCTCTGTTTGCCTTTAGAACTGTCTTTGCCCCTTTTCCGAACCTATGTGAAGAAATTCCTGTGAATTTGCGAATTTCGGGCCCTGCTGGTAGCCGTGCCATGAGAGGGCTTCCATTTTGGCCTATTTCGTAAGCGCTAATCGCGCATCAAAAACTGCCTCGGTTTTTCATTCCGGGCATCCGTTGCTGTAGATTTCGCGCTTTGCGCACTTTTTGATGATGACATCAACATGATGTCAGCGGTGGGTCCCAGTACAACGGTGACGTGGCAGGGTGACGTCATCAGTATGGCCGGGTGACGTGGCGGTATGGTGGCAGCGACGTGGCAGTGACATGGCACAAGACACGGTGGCAGGAGGACGACGCAGGATGATGACGTCATGATGATGTGGTACTGACGTAGGAGGGCGGAAGGCAGTATCCGGTTTTCCCCGCACCACCTTTCGGCACAGGCGGTATTGGGGGAGGGGCCTTCGAACACACCGAGAGGCTAACACATGGCGGGGGTACGACGGGGAAATCGCCCATCCCCCAGACGTTAAACTCCGGCGGATCGGCACATGAAAACACTCGCCCACCGTTGATCTCGGGCGCTGGGCATCGGACGGCTGGCGGTAAAGGTGAGGTGATAGGGGGTTAGGGACGGGACCCGCCCGACATATTTAAATAAAAACGCGCCGAGGGGGTCAAAAAACTTGGTTAATGTGGGTCGCGGGTTAATTTTAATGTTTAACCAAAACTATTAAACATTAGACATTGGGGAAATGACTGCGGAGGTAGAATTATAAGGTTTTGAGGATAAAGGGGTGGGTATAGGTTATTAGCCTAACCAGAGGTTAGACCAATCCCAGGGTTATGACACGGATGGGTTCATAATAGCCCCAGGTGAACTATTATATCCCAGAACTGTATGTACATAGCTATAGTGCTATAGGGGGGATATGTAATATTTTTGGGGTTTTTATATAGTTTTTTGTGTAATAGGGGATAAGGAGATGATCTAGGGAGCTAGATAGTAGAGTTAGGAGTTAATATGAGTTTGTGAAATGGAAATGTAAGGGGAATGATGCCAAGTTTATGATCTGAAACTTAGACATGAGATTTGAATGGGATATGGAGAAATGAGTTTACACAAGAAATGTGGCTTCTTTTCACTGTAGAAAGTCAAAGCTTGACTTGGTATTTTACAAAAATGAAGTAATAACAGGATTGGTTGGGCAGATCCCAAGGTCCTCAAGGGGATGTTAGTGAGTGATTTAGGGATTTAGAAGAAAGGGGAATTAGACATGCCTCGCTTGAGCTCTTCCAAAGGGGAATTGCCTTATACCTGTGATCTGAATAGTTATAGCATTAAAAAGCATGAAATGGATCACCTAGCTTGATTCTGCAACCACAAAACTACTTACCCAGCCTACTTACCTAACATTTTTTCTTCTTTTTGCATGGGTGCACTTGGACTTGCAGACCCTAAATATCCTTTTTTCTTTTTGCTGTCCTCCTATCTAAATCTACACTTATTTCTTCCAAGGGCCCAGATTAAGCAGTTGGGCTCCTTTGTTTCTCTACCTATCTACAAATATGCCAAGATTAAACTGTTTGGATAGATTTTCATTCTCTACATTCTAGAACAAGAAATTGAAACCTAGGGAAGCCAAGATTAAGATGTTTGGCCTTCCCTTAACAGAAAATTCTTCAAAAAGGAATAACTCATCAAAATTGGAATACAACAGTGGCATTTAGACTGGCACACTTTCATGGCCTCTTCTTTGTCCTCTTTTGGAAATATGGAGCATTGCAACATGCAAAGTATGACATATTTGGCACTTTCAACTGTCAATCATGAAAGATGAACACCTATTGCAACAAGAGGCTAACAGGAAGAAAGAGAAAAAGGGCTTTGTTACAGTTGTGATAACAAATACACTAAAGTCATAAGTGTGTTGAGAAGAAATTATTCTACATAGATTGTGAAGAGGAAGAAGAAAAGGAGCAAGAAAGGTCAAAAGAAGAGGATATAATCCAGGAACAAAGCCTAGATAAAGAAGAAATTAATCCGACCATATCTTGTAATGCATTGGCTGGAATTACGACTCCTCAAAACATCAAGATAGAAGGACAAATCAAGAAGAAAAAGGTAATAGTGTTGATTGATTTAGGAAGTACCCACAATTTTATTGATTGTAAGATAGCAAAAGAATTGAATTGCTTCCTATATCCAGCACCAGAGTGTCAAGTGATGATTGCAAATGGAGGAACGATAAATTGCTCTAGAAAGTGCCATAATATCAAGCTATCCATGGGAGAATATGTATTGACTAGCCCAATGCTTTCCATTCCAATGGGAGGTGTTGATGTTGTACTAGGAGTCCAATGACTACAATCCTTGGGTACAATAGCTTTTAATTTTCAAGAAAGTTTCATGAAATTCTCTGCGGAAGGAAAGGAAGTTGAATTAAGGGGTATTACAGGGAAACCAGGAAAGATAATCAGCTCTAACAGTAAGACAAAGCTTCTAAAAAAGCAACAAAGAGGTGTAATTTCACAATTATGTTCGCTAGATGTTTCTACATCGGAATCATCTATTTCTCCAGATCTCCAAAAAGTCTTGGATAATCATTCCAAGGTATTTGAGACTCCCAAAGGTCTCCCACCTATTCGTGATCATGATCATGCTATTCATCTGATTCTAGGAAGTGTTCCTCCAAACATCAGGCCGTACAGATATCCCTATGCCCAAAAGAGTGAAGTTGAACGTATGGTTGCAGAAATGCTAGAGGTTGGTATAATTCAACCTAGTCAAAGTTCTTTCTCTGCTCTAGTAGTATTGGTGCACAAGAAGGATGGATCATGGCGCATGTGTCCGGATTATAGGGAGCTCAACAAGCTCACTATTAAAGATAAGTTTCCCATTCCTGTCATTGATGAATTACTGGATGAATTACATGGATCAATTTACTTCACCAAGTTGGATCTTTGTTCAGGATATCATCAAATCAGAATGAAGACTGAAGACATTCCGAAAAGAAGATTTAGAACTCATGAGGGTCATTATGAATTTTTGGTCATGCCTTTTGGCCTTACCAATGCACCTTCTACATTTCAAGGTTTTATGAATTCCATTTTCAAACCCTTCCTTAGAAAATTTGTGTTAGTATTTTTTGATGATATACTAATCTACAACAAGTCTTGGAAGGATCAAGTTGAACATTTTGACAGGGTGCTACAACTATTGGAGGAGAAACAATTATATGCAAAAAGATCGAAATGTTTCTTTGGAGTACAAGAGGTGGAATATCTGGGTCATATTGTATCTCATGAAGGAGTTAAGGTAGACCCTAGCAAAATTAAAGCCATTAAGGAATGGAAAATCCCCACATCCATAAAGCATCTGCGAGGATTTCTCGGGTTGACAGGGTATTATCGCAAGTTTGTTAAGAATTATGGGAGAATAGCATCACCTCTAACAACATTATTGAAGAAAGATGCATTTTCATGGACTCTAGAAGCAACAAAGGCCTTCGAACATCTTAAAGAGGCAATGTGCCAAGCACCGGTCTTAGCTACACCAGACTTCACAAAAACCTTTATTGTGGAATGTGATGCTTCAGGAAATGGAATTGGTGCTGTTTTAATGCAAGATGAAAGACCCATTGCTTTTGAAAGTTGTCCAATCAAGGGAAAGTTTTTACACAAAGCTATTTATGAGAAGGAAATGTTGCCAATACTACATGCACTTAAGAAATGGCGACCCTACCTAATGGGAAGACACTTCAAGGTAAAAACGGATCACAATAGCCTTAAATTCTTTTTAGAACAAAGATTATCCTCTGAAGAGCAACAAAAGTGGGTCACAAAGATGTTGGGTTATGAATTTGAAATCATCTACAAAAAAGGGAAGCAAAATGTGGTGGCAGATGCACTCTCAAGAAAGGATGAGGATGTGGAAGCATTGTTGTGTGCCATTTCTATTATCCAACCAGATTGGATAAACAAAGCAAGAGTGTAGAACTTTTTCTACAAATTATCTAGCTCTGATACCATGTAGAAATTTTGAATAATATGACACATATTCACAGAGATTATCCTGATCATAAAATTATAAGCGGAACATGTATAATACATAATCTCCTCTACGTTGATCATCAATTTACAGAAGCAGAAACATTCACAGGCATACATAGAAGCATCAATCACACATATCAACACAATATTTTTCCGGGGAAAGCATCTCGCTAAAAAACCCAACTATCTGTATATTATATTGATTGAATCATGTAACAATACATAGTACAATACTCATCCCAAGTACTCAGTACTATCTCCTCATGCTACACACAATACAGCTCAGATTTGATCTCCAAATCTATTCCACTGCTTGCCTGCCTCCATTGCTCAATACCTGCTCAAGAACTGATGAGAATGGCTTCCCAAACTCGTATTTCACCTCAAAATAATCACTCACACTTTGTTGGATGTGAGCAAAGGCTACAATACTGGGCAAATACGTGAGAAAACTCATTGGCATACTCAATCCCTTGATTGTGCAAGATCTGGTGCACAACTATAGTCACAACTGATAGCAATCTGATTCTCTACCACTTGTCCCTGCTGAACTGAACATGCACTGACATGCAACTAAGTTAACTGATGTATTCTATAGTTGTATTATGAGTTAATAACTTGTGAATTAATTAATAACTAATTCACCCAACTCATCTCTAGTCTATTGATCAGTTAGACTAAATACAACTAGTTTAACAAAGCTAAACTGAACACAACTCCATCAACTGTACCTCCAGTCCACTAAACTCAACTCACTTGAGTTCTAACTGAAGTCATGCATGCAACAACTCAACTGACTCATAAGAAAAGCGTATTTCCTTCTGACAGCTGCATGTGCCACCTATGTAGCTCAAAGTGAAGTGCTCCAAGAGAATAAGATCAAGTTTATAGTCCAAATATTATTATGAGACAATAATATTTGACTTTTCTATTTTTGACAGCCAGTCTAAAAATAGACTTTGATCACTCACACTGTGATCACTCACACTTTCATCAAAAATAGAAGTCCATCTATTTTTCCCAACTTGACCAATCATCCATAAACAACAACCTGCAATCCATAGACATGATCCATATGTCTAAAAATAGACATAGTCTAAAAATAGACTTGCGCCAAAAATAGCCTGCGGGCCCACTTAGTGAAGGCGACTCTTTTCACTAAGCTCCATCATCTTGTTGCACTCTCAACAAGCATTTCTTGTTGCACACTTTTCAACACTCCCTCTCAACAAGAAAGGCTTCCTCTCAAACCCGATCCTGTAACTCTGGAATGTTCTCCATGCAACACATCTGGCCGGTCCACTTGCTCTGTCATCAAAGTCTCTGACTGCTATTGCCTCTGTCGACTGAAACTCTGCATCTCTGTGCTCTTCAGTATCTGACTGCTCTAGCCTCTGTCACTTTGATCTCTGACTGCATCCGTGCTGCTGCTGGTTCTATCTCCCAGCATTGCATCCGCACTGCACCTCCCAACTGACCTCCCTGTTGGGATAGAAACACCCTCTGATGCTGAAGCTCTACCTGCTGCTGAAAAGTGCTCCCTCTCTGACATCTGCGCTACTGCAACATCTCCATGCATCTCGCACCATTGCACACCTCTCTGTGCCACCTAGCACTGTGCAAAACACTTGTGCCTCTCGCATTGCTACAGCCTGCTAGCTATGCGCTGTCCTGGGATTCCCTGCACTGTCGCTCTCTCTGCCGCTCCATACGCATCTGTCTCTACCCAATCAATCAGTTCCTACTACTACACATCTGGGGCTCCCGTAGCAAGGTCTCATCCAAGAGGTTGGGTACCTCAAGGATCCTGCGCCTCCTCCTTGGGACGATCAATCCACATCACCCCACCTCCTACTTGGAGGTATGGATGCATGCGATCCCTCAGCCCACCTGGCTCGAAGTTTCCCCCTACTCGAGGTCTCTGGATGAGTAGATGTCTCTACTTGATCTCCTCTCAGCTTCCCCTGTTGTGGCTCCTCCACAACCTCTTGAAGCTGCTGCACCAATCGTGGCTCCTCCACAATCGTCTGAGACTTCTTCTGGCTCTGCATGTTAAGAGGTAATATACGCTCCCTCTCAACCACCAAGTCTCCATCAGTTGCCTCGCTTCTCAAGGCTTTGCATGCATCTTGAACGTCAAGAGCATACAGGTTCTTGACCCGTGAACCAATCTGCTTCACCTGTCTAGTGATGATGTGTCTAAGGAAAACCTTTCCCTTACTAAAGACCACATCATAGCCTCTGTCTTCCAACATCGCGATCGACACCAAGTTTCTCTTCAGTCCTGGTACATACTTGACATCGGTCAAGGTAAGGCGAGCTCCATGCTCCCTCTGAAAAATAACCGTGCCTACACCTGAGACACTATACTTCTCATCATTACCCATCCCTATGAGTATCTGGAGATCTTTCTCCTCCAAAGTACTGAACAAACTTTTGCCACCGGTCATGTGGAAAGAAGCTCCACTGTCAAGAAACCAACCACTTCCCACCATGGATGAAACCATGCATGCGAAGAGTGTGAAGTCCAACTCAAACTATGAAGCAAGTGAGGCTGCCTCACCTTCAGATCCTTCCCCGGATCCCTTCTTGGACTTCTTCTTTGGGCAATTAGTAGCATAATGACCCAACTCATGACAACGAAAGCATCTCACCTTCGCCTTGTCAACCTTCTTCCCATCATTGGAAGAACTGGATTCGGAAAGAGAAACCTTCCCCTTCCCCTTCTTCGCCTTACTTGCTAAGGCACAGTTCTCCTCATCCTGCATGGATGAAGAACCGTCTCTCGTGCTCCATCTAATCTCCTCCTGCATCAAATCCGACCATAGTCGTTCCCAATTTGGCAGTTTCTCCCTTCCATTCACCGAGTCCTGGTAGCTATGCCAACTCTTAGGAAGGTCAAGGAGTGCTAGACTCACCATCCTCATCCGACAGTCACCCCCACACTTCCCAGCTCATCCCGACATTGGGTGAACTTCGTGAGATACTGGGGCATACTGTCTCCATTCTCACACTGAATGTTTCTGAGTTTTATCTCATGCTTTGGAATTAAATTTGAATTCCACGAACACAAAACTCAACCGCTTCCGATCTAGAATTCGTGAGAAAAAAGTATTTCTTGTACAGAGATTGACTGTATGGGCATTCATCGGATATCTCACCTTACAAAAGAAGGATGAATCCAGAGGCTACCTGGCCCGATTACAGACTTTGCCTGAAGAAATAAAATGTAAACACTTTCTGAATAATAGATCTGATGATCAATCCTCGCTTGATATCTTGTAAAAATCTCTTCTACATATCAAGCAGCTCTGATACCATGTAGAACTTTTTCTACAAATTATCTAGCTCTGATAGCATGTAGAAATTTTGAATAATATGACACATATTCACAGAGATTATCCTGATCATACAATTATAAGCGGAACATGTATAATACATAATCTCCTCTACGTTGATCATCAATTTACAGAAGCAGAAACATTCACAGGCATACATAGAAGCATCAATCACACATATCAACACAGTATTTTCCCGGGGAAAGCATCTCGCTAAAAACCCCAACTATCTGTATATTATATTGATTGAATCATGTAACAATACATAGTACAATACTCATCCCAAGTACTCAGTACTATCTCCTCATGCTACACACAATACAGCTCATATTTGATCTCCAAATCTATTCCACTGCTTGCCTGCCTCCACTTCTCAATACCTGCTCAAGAACTGATGAGAATGGCTTCCCAAACTCGTATTTCACCTCAAAATAATCACTCACACTTTGTTGGACGTGAGAAAAGGCTACAATACTGGGCAAATACGTGAGAAAACTCATTGGCATACTCAATCCCTTGATTGTGCAAGATCTGGTGCACAACTATAGTCACAACTGATAGCAATCTGATTCTCTACCACTTGTCCCTGCTGAACTGAACATGCACTGACATGCAACTGAGTTAACTGATGTATTCTATAGTTGTATTATGAGTTAATAACTTGTGAATTAATTAATAACTAATTCACCCAACTCATCTCTAGTCTATTGATCAGTTAGACTAAATACAACTAGTTTAACAAAGCTAAACTGAACACAACTCCATCAACTGTACCTCCAGTCCACTAAACTCAACTCACTTGAGTTCTAACTGAAGTCATGCATGCAACAACTCAACTGACTCATAAGAAAAGCGTATTTCCTTATGACAGCTGCATGTGCCACCTCTGTAGCTCAAAGTGAAGTGCTCCAAGAGAATAAGATCAAGTTTATAATCCAAATATTATTATGAGACAATAATATTTGACTTTTCTATTTTTGACAGCCAGTCTAAAAATAGACTTTGATCACTCACACTGTGATCACTCACACTTTCAAAAAAAATAGAAGTCCATCTATTTTTCCCAACTTGACCAATCATCCATAAACAACAACCTGCAATCCATAGACATGATCCATATGTCTAAAAATAGACATAGTCTAAAAATAGACTTGCGCCAAAAATAGCCTGTGGGCCCACTTAGTGAAGGCGACTCTTTTCACTAAGCTCCATCATCTTGTTGCACTCTCAACAAGCATTTCTTGTTGCACACTTTTTAACAAAGAGAGGAATGGAAGAATGACGAAGAGGTGTGGGAACTTATTCGAAAGTTACAACAAGATTCCAGTACATTTGATACATTTAGTTGGCAAAATGATTCATTATGGTACAAAGATCGCTTATACCTTTGTAAGAATTCCCAACTCAAAAAAAAGATTCTTATGGAATTGCACACTTCTCCCTTAGGAGGGCACTCAACATTTTTAAAAACTTACCACAGGGTTAAGAAGGAATTTTTTTGGGATGGCCTTAAATCAGATATTCAAAAGTTTGTGGCGGAATGTTTGGTTGTCCAACAAAATAAAGTGGAAACAATTAAGACCCCAAGGCTATTACAACCTTTATCTATTCCAAGCCAACGTTGGGAGGAGATTTCAATGGATTTTATCTCAGGTTTACCCAAGTCTGAGGGAAAGAGTGTCATCATGGTGGTAATTGACAGACTTACCAAGTATGCACACTTTTGTGCATTATCACATCCATTTAAAGCCAATACAATTTCTACTGCATTTATGGAAACAATTCAAAAGCTACATGGAAATCCAAATATTATTGTAAGTGACAGAGATCCCATTTTCACTGGAAATTTTTGGACAAAATTATTTTCTTGCCTTGGTACTGAGTTAGCTCATAGCTCATCTTATCATCCTCAATCTGATGGGCAAACTGAGATAGTAAACAAATGTTTGGAAGGATATCTTCGTTGCTTTGTATCTGATAAACAGACACAATGGGTCAAATGGTTGCCTCTAGCTGAATGGTGGTATAACACTTCCTTCCATACAACAACAAAAATGACCCCATTTATGGCACTTTATGGATATCAGCGACCATCCATCACATCGTATTTAAGAGAAAATTATAAGGTTCAAGCAGTGGAACATCAACAACAGGTCCTCCAACTCTTAAAGGATAACCTCGTGTTGGCACAGAATAGAATGAAACAACAGGCAGATCAACATCGCAGTGAAATTTTTTTGATGTAGGTGATTGGGTATTCCTACGGCTACATCCATATAAAAAAATGTCCCTCAAGCAAGCTAAGAAGGATAATAAATTATCACCAAAGTATTATGGTCCGTACAAGGTGTTGCAAAAGATTAGTACGATTGCATACAAATTGGAGCTTCCTGCAGCTTCTCGAGTGCACCCAATTTTCCATGTTTCATGTTTAAAGAAGGTTATGGGTGACAAGATCCCAGTTCGAACAATATTGCCAGAACTTGATGAGGAAGGAAAAATTATATTGGAACCGGAAGAAGTCACAGAAACAAGAACTCGACAGCTACGAAATTGATCAATTTCAGAGTATCTCATCAAGTGGAAGAACTTATCGGCTGAGGATTCCACATGGGAGGATGAGAATTTTATACAGAAGCATCCATAACTACTCAAGCGTTGAGGAAAACACTTTTTTGAAGGAGAGGGGCATGTTAGGTCCCTATAATACTAGTGATTACCCCATTATTATTGTAGTTGTATCCCTTATTAATATTTTTTTGCCCTTATTGTCCCCATATTGTTATTACTAGGCCCCATAAAATCCCTCTATTGTTATTTTTGTGCCTTTATATTATTATTGTTAGGTCGGCTGGGTTATATTGTGACTCCTTAGACTCCTATATATAGAAAGGAGGTTTTGTGATTTTAATCATCCAAGAATTGTTCATTTGTGTAATGTAAAGGAGGTTGCCCCATCGAAGAGGCTGAATTCTAAGGCGTTCAACTATCTTTTCTATCTTTTTGTGAGCTGGTTTCATAACAACATCACATCCAAATACCCTCAGATGTGAAAGAGAAGGTTTCTTACCAGTCCATACCTCTTGTGGAGTCTTATCCTTCAACGCTGATGAAGGTGATATGTTGACCAAGTAACATGTAGTCTCCATCGCCTCTACCCAAAATTCCTGTCCTGACCCGACAGCACGAAGCATGCTTCTTGCCCTTTCTATCAATGTCTTGTTCATTCTTTTTGCAACTCCATTTTTCTCAGGTGTGTATGGAGTAGTCTTCTGCCATGCTATACCACACTTCTTACAGAACTCTTCAAATTCCTTCTTGCAAAATTCTCCACTATTATCTATCCTCAACACCTTTATCTTCTTCTCTGTCTGGTTTTCCACTAGAGCCTTAAATTATTTAAACATGTCAAAGACTTCAGATTTCTTCTTGAGGAAATATATCCATGTATTCCTTGAGAAGTCATCTATAAATGATACATAGTACACAAACTTACCCAATGATGGAACCGACATAGGTCCAAACACATCACTGTGCACAAGGTCTAATATCTATTTCACCCTCTTACCACCAGAGGGAGAACTCACCTGATTTTGCTTCCCATATACACAATTTTCATAGAAATAAAAATCCAGAGAGCTATTAGACATAAATTCTACCATACCTTTACCATGAAGTATTTGAAGGCCCTTCTCTCCAATATGTCCAAGCCTTTGATGCCATAGCATGGTTTTTTTTTCCAGAGACCACTATGTTTTCTGCTCCGCTTTCGGGAACCACAGAACTGTTGCACCCATCAATAACAATGCTATCTTGTAGCTTGTACAAAGTTTCAATCTGAACTCCCCACATCAATACCAGTGCTCATTGAGCCATCTTGCGGGTATATTTCTTGAACAATGTTTTTACACCTGCATCATCCATCTTGCTTACAGAAATATTATTTCTAGCTAATGCAGGAATACGCAAAACACCTGGAAGTGTTATAATCCTTCCACCTTGCAACTTCAACTTGAATTTTCCACGACCAATGATTCTAGCCTTCTTGTCATACCCCAAGAAGACATCACCTCCATCATATTTCTCATACTCACAAAACCACTCTCTATGGGGAGTGAAGTGAAAGGATGCACATGATTCAATCAACCATGCCTCATGATCTACATGTGTATTTGAAGAAGAATCCAAATACACATCCCCACCTTCATTTGAGGTGGTTTTCACCTTTGCAGAAGGAGCATCATCAAATCCCTTTCCTTTCTCAGGAGCTTTAGATTTACAGTCCCTTTTGTAGTGCCCTTCCTTCCCACATTTCCAACACACCTTTTTAGGTTTTCCTAGAGATTTAGATCTCCCTCCAGATTTAGGTTTCCCACTCGAGGATTTATTTTTGTTTCTGTTCTGGGACCATCCTTGTACAGACAAGGCATCACCATTCTGGCTCTCCATATTTTTCCATCTCATCTCCTCCATTAACAAGGATGAGACTATTTCATCAAACTGCAAGGAAGTTGCATTGCTACCTATTGCAACAACCAGACTATCCCACGAATCTGGTAGAGAACACAACAAACTGATGCACTTATCTTCATCTAAAATTTTAATATCAATAGATAATAACTGGCTTACGACAATATTAAATGCGTTCAGATGCTCTGTCACCGAGTCTCCATCTTTCATTCTTAGGTTATACAACTTTTTTCGTAGGAACAGTTTATTCACTAGCGACTTAGATTGGTACAAAGTCCCGAACTTGTCCTACAAAGCCTTCGCTGTAGCTTCCCCTAATACATTCAACAATACTGAAATTGAGGCACACAATCGTATTGTTCTTTTTTCCTTATGATCCAACTTATTCCATTCTTCATCAGTCACTGCCATTGGTTTAGTACCTGGATCTACTGCGATCCACTAATCTTTATCCACCAGCATATCCTCCATCTTGAGTTTCCACAACTCAAAACCCTAACCATTAAATTTTTCGATCTCTATCTTTCCACTGCTCGCCATATTATTTCACCACAAGAATAGATCCTGCAGATCTCCCACTGAACAAGGTCTACCACAGGCCTGAGCAAAACCCCTCAACAACAAAGGCATCCCCTTGAAGCCAAAACAACTTTGAAACCAAATGTAGGTTGTAATCCCGTACAAAAATTACCCTCATACGAATTCTAAGAATATAAAATAAACAATGGCGAGAGCATAACACATAAAACAAATGTACATAGAGATTTTCCCCTAGATCCCAAAACCGGGACTACCAGATTGATTTTTCATTATGTTCCTTTCCATGTTACAATACATAGATATAAATGCCGAAGCATCCATAAACTCTAATTCATTAACCTTGGATTGGAACATAACTGTAGTTCCCTTGACCGATCTACAAAATACCATGGACCAAAAACCATCGCCCCCAAAACCATGTATGAATTCCATGCACAAAACCATAGGTAGGTCTGCTCACCTAATATAGGGTCTAAATTTTTTTTCCTAGGGCACTGCCTCGGACCCCATGCAGGGTGGCTACCTCCCCCCTGCATACCTCCCTTTAAACCCCCCACACATGGGCTAGTCACGGAAACAATATAACACAACCTAACATGAAGTGCCTCTATGCATTGAACTGTGGCTTGTCAAACTTCTTCAACCAACTTTCCCGTAGTTGGCACTTTTGCTGCTATGCCGATGGTTTGTTGTGTCTGTTGCATACTCTTGAGTGTGCCTTCCATAATATGTGAGATCTACCCTGCTTCTTCTTCCCATGGCTACATCCATGCAATGATGATCTGCATCTTCTTCCACAAATTCTCGATCTATCCTTGCAAGGATGTACCCTTTTTCAACCAGGCGAACTATTGCACAAGGGCTAAGGTGTGTGTTGTTGCATTTATTTCATCATAATGCAGCTGCTTATACCCGATGGAGACTTCAATATTTTTCACCTATGGGTCCTCCTGCAGCGAGGCCCATAGTTCTAGAGTCTCTTCAAATAGTTAGCTACACTCTTTGACTGCAACGTCGATCTTCACTTTGTCTGTTCTGATGGTAGCCTTGCTCTGCTCTCAGATCTATGGTGGTGTGGTGGTTTGAAGCTTCAGTTGAAGCTCAGTAATTTGTAGCTGCAAATTAAAACAAACTTTATCCACATGCACCTTTGATTCTCTAAGTGCATTTTCCATCTTCTGCACTTTTTTGGAGCTCGAGGAGCTCACTGCATACTCTGGAAATGGCCTGCTCCAGCTGCACCCTTCTCGCAACTGCCTCATCATGATCCTGAAGAGGTTTGTTCTTTTCATCGCACATCTGTTGACTAGTGATTTGTGCATCCTTGATAACCATGAGAGCCCGTTGCTATCACACCTTAAGCTCATCTGCTACACCTTGGTGTAGCTCATGTAATGTAGATAGGGGGAGTGCTGCGAGGTAAATACTTATGTCTTCAGGTAGCTGGGCACTCTCCCATTCTGTGGCATCATTCAGATGTAAGGATCCATGAGGTAGGGGTACAGGGCAGAGCTTTGAAGTGAGGACCGATTGCACACTGCCAGATGTCGTTGGTTTCTCGCTCGCTTGAACTTGGCTCACTTGAACCTACAAGTCTTTGAGGCCTTCCTGGACCTTTGTCAAAAAATCTTGGTATTGTCCTTCAATGTGGTCCCATATTTCTTCTATCACGGACCTGACTGTATCTCCAATTTCATCGAGGTCCCCCTCAGTGAGGACTATGGCCTCTATGCTGGCGGACTTATCGGATTTGTGCTTCTTGCGTGTGCCTCCCGCACTTGACTTTTGTAGCTGTTTTAGAATAAAGAGAGAATCAAAATTCTCCAATTCTACAATGGGGTCTTTGGTGCCCTATTCAAGTTCTTCTGTATGCTTCTCTTCGCCATGCTTGCTCTCTGGTTCTAGCACGATATTCCTTTCTAGGTCGATGGTGCGCCTTCTGCACTAGTCCCTGTTATACCTTCGACAATATCTGTTGGAAGGAGCCAATCAGTCGGCCATTGAAGAAATAGCTGCGTGATATCGTCTTCGGTGACCAAAAACAACAACACCGTCAATTTATTCATCAGATCGTGCCTCGCGCGGATGTAGACATGGTGGAAATCAGACTTAAAATCTACAATGCGTCGATATTCTGTGAACAAACTTGGTGACACGCATGGCTTCTGGTTAATCACCATCCATAATTCCATTTCAAACATTACCTAAAACATCTTATGCATAATAACACGGGCAGGGTCCTTGGTTTCCCACAGCAAGGCATTTGGCATCCTTGCACAACTCGAGATCCTTTATAGGGAACTGGGAATCCTTTGGTGTTCTCCAAGCTATCAATGTGATTAATAATAGAAGCCACACATAGTGGAATTATTTTCTATCCTCCTTCGCTTCATGACAATCATCCAATAACTCTTGGCATAAGTACTTCTTCCAATTAAATTGGACCCCCTTGTTGGACTGCACAGCCAAGGATACCACTATTGCTAGCAATTCATCAGCACAACACTTGCGTGTGATTTTTCCTACCAAGATTTGTGCAGCAAACCACACAGTTTCATCTGAGATAGAACTAATGGCATATCCCCGCGACTTCTTCACCAACCCAAAGTCACTTTTCATTTTGTCCGCGAGATTTTTCTCCCATGACTTCCCTACAAAATCATCTATAGGGTTTACGCCCTAATATGGAAATGTTGTGCTTCTATGGATCAACATATCATCAATTGGGATGGGCCCTCCCAACCATAGACACCCATCATGAACCAACGCAAACAACTGGTGCACACAAATGGTATTAATAATGCTACGGCTAAAATGTGGGACATACAACATGTTGAGGAACCTGTTGTAGCCATCAAAACACCCCCATCCCACACCCCCCCCCCCCCCCCCCCCCCCCCTTTTTTTAAGTGTTCACCACAACATTTAAAAATGGGGACCCTTCTCAAAAATAAAAAACTTAAGCATTTAAAATTTCCTTTTGTTCTTAATAAAACATGCTATTAAAACAAGACTTTCAAAAAATTAAGATTCCTATCTTTCCTTGCTTTATGTGCATAAAATTATAAAGTATTAAGCTTCTCTATAAAGAACGCAATATAGTCATAAAAGCTAGGAAAACATTCGCAAACGCAAAGTCTTGAGTATTAGGATAAGTCTTAATAAGCTTGTTCTCTTAATGATAAACATCGCATCGCAAAAGGTAATGGTGGGCATACGTTTCAAAGAGACTCTCGAAAATGCGAAAAAGCGATAAAGCGAGATCGCATGCCCCACAAACTCATTGCATATCACAAATTCCATATATCACCACTCCTTAATCCAAACACCGAGAAATTGCGAAATGCGATAAAGTCTCTCGCAAATCGCATCTCGCAATTCCATGATGAAACAAACCACTTATAACGAAGATAGGTTTTGCGATATTGCAATCTGCGATATTGTGAAGCAAATCGCAAAATATCTTTATCACAGATCTAAGGGCTCACAGTTTGATAAAGTATTTCCCGTCATTCGATGCCGATTTATGGGCATTAATGTCAACTTAACAGTCCATTGATGGTTATTTATGAGAAATAATTTAGATCTGGTCAAAAGGACTATCTCATGCAAGGTGATATCTTTGATATGATTTTAAAATTAAAGGCTTTCCCATCACCTTATTATCGATCATTATTCGTTATCTTCCTTATTGTGTTTTCGTTCTCTACTTGTGAATTGCAGGAGCAGTACACAGAATGTAATGGCAAAGAAAGGAAAAGCTCTGGTATCTAAAAAATAAGAGATGACTCCACTATTCAGGGACACCACTTGTACTAGAGAAGTATGAATATCTACTTGGGAAGGCATGTATCAACTGCTGGAAGAAGAAAACCCGAGAGTCATGGAGGTTACAGTTACGGCAGATGGTCGTGGGTCATCCGAAGCATCACTAACAGAGCTTGCATGCTCGTTTATGCACCGTGTTGCAGCAAGGTCGAAGATGCTTCCTTACACGGATATGGTAAAATGGGTGATAAACCATGCTGATATATCGACAGGCAATTCAAGACACGAAACTAGGAAGTCATGGGGTCATTTACCCCACAAATTTAAGGCGCATGTATCACTTGCCAGAGCCTCAAGCTAGCTATAACAAACAGTTCATGGAAAAATTTGCCAAAGAGAACGAAGATTTGGTAGAATGCACTAAAAACTGGTCAACGAAGGAGGAGCCATTAAAGAAGGATAAAAATGGTATGTACGCCATCGGACCTCTCTCTTCTCCCTATTGTTTTGCTGTTGCAATGTTGTGTAGACTATTCGGAAAGCTTGATATCAATAAGTTTTCGTCTGAGTGGTTACCTTTATTGGATGTGGCCACCAATGCCACCATAATGGATTGGGCCCAAATATTCTCTGATAATTTAGCTTCTGCCATTCTGAATTATCGAACTAAAAGAAGTTTTTCTCAGAGGTTTTACCCTCCCTTCTTTCTAGCTGCCTACGTCATGGATGCTATTTGTTTTGTATCTGATTTTCCCATTATGGGATGGAAATGGACAGTATAGAACCCGCTACCTATTCAAGTCTACCATAAGGAGCTATGGGAATCCAATTTCATCCCACATTTCTATAAAATCTGTCATGGAATAATGCTACCCATTCATAAGATGTTATATAACACAGACGCCCCAAGATTCTCCCCAGAAGCCGAAATTGACATTCTCCCTGTGGGAAGGTGGTTTGGGGAAGAATTATTCAGCTACATTAGGGTATTTGGGAGCATTGCCTCGCCTCATGTGCTTCCTTTGTATGTTCCTGACAAACTTATGGCTCGAGAGATAGCCTACCAGACTTTTGGTGTTGGGGGGATGAGTAGAGAACTCAAGGATAAGAAGAAGGCCATTTGGCCACAATTCCCTGTGGTCTGTGGGGCTTTTGCATTGTTCAATTTAGGTCACGCTTTCAGGGAAGTAGATAACATGTTGTGTCTATGGCTACCTAAGTTCCCAGGGAGACAATATGATCGCTTTGATGTTATCAATAATTTCACAACCACAGTCAAAATAAAAGTGTTCATTAAAGAGGATGATCTCTTCGATGATGTTTTTCAGCAGAAAAGCTCACTCAAAGAAATCATACATATGGCCCAAATTCAGTTTAGTCCAGTAGAACTACAAGAGTTCAATCTCTACAGAGAATGGAGATTGGAAAATGTCCCATTAGACAAATTGCGTATAGAACCAATAAGGGAGCCCACTTGCAACATTAGCATAAGTGGAAGCTCGGGACAAGGAAAATCCAAATCGAAGTCTGAAAGAGAATCAGCTGAAAGGTCTAAAAAGTCATGGAGTGAACATAGCAAAAGCGAAGGATTAGTCAGAGATACAACCCAGTCCAAGGAAAATCTCGAGCAACAAGTTTTGCCTCTGAAACAGGTTGAGACTCCTGCTCCCTTCACAAAGCCAACAAAGCCGTTAATAGTAGATCTAGAGAAGGAGTGGGAAAAATTCATGAGCTGATTAGCACAGAGGAGAAGAACATAGAGACATCAAGGAAAATAGAGGAGATCCCTCCTCTGGATGTGTTTTATAGTTTGCAACACAAAGCTGTTGTCGGGAGACAGAGAAAGAAGCGGAAAACAGACAGTGTGCTCTCACCTGAAGCAGATCCTTTGGACGTCCTTTGGCAAGACCCAACTACAGATCTATCAGAGAACCTGACCAGACTCTCTCAAATTGCAGGAGCTTATGCTTCTGCTACAATTGATAAAGCATCTGAAGTTCAAATGTTACTTAAAGATAGAGAGGATAAAATCTTATTTTTGCAGCAACAACTACAGTAGGCCAGCGTCAGTCGGGAAGCAGAGGAGAAATTGGCAAAGTTACAACAGGACTTCCAACAAATGCAGCTGGGTTATCAAAACAGTCTGGCCCGAAAAGAAAAATAGTTACAGGCCACAATAGAGCTGCACAAGGATGACCCTAAAATTGAAGAATTTGTCACAAAAGCCCTTGCTCTGGACGACCAACTCTTGCAACAATAGGAAATGCTTTGCCAAAGAATATCGCAATGGAATTCGCATTGCAAGAAAAGCGACAATATTACAAATCAAGTCGTAGACTTACGACTTGATTATGACTTGATTTATAAGAAAGTGTCTGAATTTTGAGTTGGCAGGAATCAGAGGAAGGAAAGAATTAGGATTTCCCAAGATAGATGAATCCCACAAAGAAATGTTATTTGATAAATGGGATGCACAACTCAAAGAAGAAGAACATGCATTGGAGGAAGCGGCGACAACAGTAAGCAATATCATTGACTGTATCAATGAAAATCTGCATAGAGCCAATCTAATATCAAAAACCACTCCAGGATCCCTTCCAAAAGCACAGAAATTGCGAACAAGGTGGAAACAGACAACAGAAGAAAAAGCAGAGTCAATTAAGTAGATAACAAAGTTAAATTGGGACACTTACTGGCAGCATTTGGTAAAACCACACAGTCAGTGTATGACTTTGAAGTGCCTCACAACCTCAGCCAAGAAGATAGCTCCAACACTTTCTGATTCTGTTTTCGTAGGTCAATTGAAATCCAAGGTTGGTCAACCAACACTCCTGAAGCCAATGTTGGACATTTGCAACTTGAGGGAATAGATGCATAATTGATCATAGATACAATGTTAGTTTAAATTCAGATTATTTTTGCTTTGAATGAGGACAGTCATTTAAACCTCCTCCTACATTTTTGTAATAAATATTTTGAGTCTTTAGTTAGTAGTATTTAAACCCCTCTCATGCATTTAGAGAGGGGTCCAGAAATTTGTCAAAAACAATTCTTCAGAACATGCACTTTTGCACCCTCTGAGGAGGTTTTGATAAATGAATGGAACGAGATTTATTTATATCTGTGTTTAATGTCTGCTACTGAAATGCACTTCTGTACTCTTAGTGGATATTGAATTATTTGAAGATAAATCTAAATCGCCGAAGCTCATGAGCAGGACCTATTATCAATGGTACTTTTATCTCTTAATACTTTTTGCTTATGTGCCAAGTGATATATTATTTTTAGTTGTTTATATATGGAAACCTAAATGTTCAATTGTCATTTTTTCACTTTTGTACGGTGATAACTATTCATTTTTGTCAAGTAAATGAATGACTTATTATGTTATGTGTTTATCATAATTGTTTCGGCTAATTTCTTATACAAAACAATCATCTTTAACATATTCTTTTCTCGTAGTAATTGAATGATTTATATTACAAATTGCTGTTGGAAATTATTCTAGATCACATAAACAAAGTGTTACTCCCGAGATAGTTTAAATTACATGTTTTCCTTCATTAGAATAAAATTGCACATGTTAGATTAGACTTAGAATAAAGAATTCCCCCCATAAACCTTTCTAAATGGAAAAACATCATCCCCTTAGTGTACCATCATAAAAAAATTGGGAAACTGGTCCCATTACCCCCAGTCGGAGCCACTATTCCAAACAGAAAAGGAGTTACTTTCAAGGTCCGGATCGGGTGGTTATCCCCCTCGTTGTAGACCCAATTTTTGGGGCTTCAACAGAACCCTGCACACTCAATCCCGGTCACTCACTTCATCGATTCAAGTTTTGTAACTCCCGCCTCCTCATAGTCTGCTATCTTCAAGTGTTTATTGGGTTCTAGCTGTGGAAATTTTTTGTGGTCGCCCAAGTCCCAATCCTCCATCTTTAGAAATGGTACCCATACCAACAAGTCGCCCTCAATAGGTACTTCCTCTGGCATCAATGATATGAATACATTTAATTTCATAGAGTCAAGGTCCCTAGATACTTTGGCGGTTGGTTTTCATGGGGGTACATACAACTACAATTGAGAAATTGGCTCCGTGCCTTCTGCTTTGATATCCTCAATCCCCACATTCATCTCTTCTTCTTCTAGGTCATGGGGTTCCATAGGATGCTTGTTTTTATCCATATGACCCTTATTTATCTACTCAGTTGGAATCTTCTATGGTGATTGCCGAAATGGGGTTTGTTGTGGATTTTTCTACTTTTTCTCTCCTGTTGCGGAGGCAGTAGGCTTTGGTCTTGGTGACTGGGGTGTTGTAGCAGGGACTAGCAGTGTTGTAGTCATGATGTTTCCTAAACCCCTCTTTAAGAATTATTTCTCAAATTCTAGGTAACCCAGGTAAATAGACATACAACAATACATTCGACTCTTTAAGCACAACAACACATAACAGTTTCTAAAGAAGCAAAGTGGCCAAGTGTGGAGCAGGGTGTAATATTTATAACCTGATTCAAATTCAAATTGTCTGTTCCCCCACAAATCTTTCTCATAAATGCGATTTTGGTGGTAGATTCTTCCAGATTTAAGTCTTAAATGCATTTTCCCCACTCCTTTTAATGACAAAATCACTGTGAAATCAATTGTAGCAGTTCCAATGGTCACTTTATGGGAAGACTGCGTGACAATCCTCCTTGTGGCACAACTTCTTTGTCGTAGTTTCCATCTACGCGTTCTTTTGACACATCGAACAACCTCCTTCTCCAACAATTTTTTCCTTAGCAGAGTAGTTTATAGTCATGCGCTTTCTTCCAACTACCAAAAGCACTCCATGTAGTCATTGTGTAGGAGCGGGATCGCCCCTATAAATATTCAACCTGCTCCCATTAATCCTGCCCAGAAATACTTCCACTTTCAACTTTGCGAGATGAACTGCGCCACCATATTAAATGTCATTAATTACATATGGTCTTAGCCAATGCATTTGAAACATCCCCAGAAATTTGGTAAACTTGCTGTCATACATTAGTACCAAATCACCATTTTTGAAAGTCCGCTTCTTAATGTGGCGATCGTGCCATGCCTTTTCTCTAGCTTTCTATACTTGCTGATGAAAGCCAACCAAAAAGAGGTCTTCCTCTAACGCCAGCAGTTGCGCTAGGAATTCCTCCATGATGTCGTGATCTACTATCTTAGTTACTGCTTTGATCCTTAGGCTGGGCACTATGTTTTCCATCGGCATTACTGCTTCTTATTCGTAAACCAGTCGAAATGGTGTCTGCCCAGTCAATTTCTTACAGGCAGTCCTATAGGCCCATAGAACTGCTGGTATGCACACATCCCAATCATTCCTATTAACACTGCATACCTTTGTGAGGGCATTCTCCAAGATCTCGTTGAAAGCTTCAACAGTGCCATTCTCCTAGGGGTGATATGGCATACTCTTATGATGGTACATTTGGAAGTCTTTTGTTAAAGTTGTGATTGTCTTAATAAGGAAGTGTGACCCTCTGTCACTCATCATAATCTTTGGGCATCCAAACCTAGATAGATTAAACTTGAATATGAACTTCGAAATGGTGTCCGCTCTACAATCCTTCACAGGTTGTGCCTCGACTCACCCGGTTATGTACTCTGTCACATTGATAATATAGCGCACTCTCATCTTCTTTCCTAGTGGCTGAATAGGTTCAACAAAGTCAATTTCCCATTTATCAAATGCTTGTAACTTGACCCGTAGATTTAATGGAAGTTCATCCCTTTGCGATGGTCTCCCGGTCCTTTGACACACATCACACATATTGCAGTGCTCCTTGGAATCTTTATGTACCATTGGCCACCATAATCCTGCACGTAGTATCTTATGCGCAGTAGCCTTACCTCCATAGTGCCCTCCAATGACACCACCATGTGCTTTAGCTAGAATACCGTGTCTTTCATATTCAAACACATATTGGTGTAGAAATTCATCCGACCCCATCTTATATAGTTGTCTTGCAATCACAGAAAAATTGGTAGCCCTGACAACTAGTTAATTCTTCTGCTGCATTGTATAACCTTCGGGAGCTATGCTAGTAGATAAAAATTGAATGGTTTCTGAAAAATGCTCATCCGCAACCCTAAAAGCAAGGAGCTGCATGTCAGGTAATCTATCCTCAATATTTGTAGGCTCTTCGCCATTTTTGATCCGTGAAAGGTGGTTCGGTCCATCATTCAATCTCCTGGGCTTCACTATCACTTCAAAATCATATTCTTGGAAAAGGAGCAACCATCTACAGATTCCCCCCCCCCCAACATAGGCTTATTGACCAGGTATGTCAAAGCAGAATGGCCCGTGTACATCTTAAAGTGCGTACCTAGTAGATAATGCTTGAATTTCTGTAGTGCATAAACCATGGGAAAACCTTTGTGCTTTTTGGTTGAGTAGTTACTTTTGGCCTTAGATAGTTTTTGACTGGCGAAGGAAATTAGGTGATTGATATCTCCTGCCCCTGGTTGTGTTAGGACGAATACCAATGCTATGCAAGATGCATCCACATGTACATGAAATTCCTTCTTCCAATATGAGAATACTAGGATTGGTTCCGTAACCATCTTCTCCTTCAAAGTATCCAAGATCTTCTGACAATCATCAGCCCAGTGAAACGTAACATCCTTATTTAACAACTTCTCCATGGGTGTAGTGATCTGCGCGTATGCCTTAATAAACTTCCTATAGTATCTAGTATGACCCAATGTCGTGCATAGATGCTTTACGTTCCTAGGGGGGTCTAGATTGATAATTACGACGATCTTAGTAGGGTCTACCATCAATCCCTACTCACAGAAAACATGGCCTAACAATATTCCGCAATGGACACATAAAATTCATTTCTTCAAGTTCAGAGAGATATGATACTTCCTATAGGTATCCAACATCAGGAACAGACTAGAGACATGCTTCTTGACCAGCCCAAACACTGTCCAATCATTGAAGTAGACTTCCAAAAACTTATGAATGAATTCCTTGAATCCTGTGACAGCCACCCTAGAGAAAATCGTAGGAGAATTTTTGAGTTCGAAAGGCATGAATTTATACTAGAACAAACCCCATTCTATAGTGAAGGTAGTCTTTCTTCTATCCTCTAGTGCAATCTTAATTTGGTGGTATCCCGAGAATCCTTATGTAAATGAATAGGCTTCATGTCCACCAACAATCTTGAGGACTTCATCTGTAAACGGCATAGGGAATGGGTCATGTACACATGCATCATTAAAATTAAATAGATCTACGTAGATCCTGATATCACCTTTCGTTTTCTTCTCTTGAACCACCATAGGATTGACCCACTCAAATTCTTCTACAGGCTCAATTATTCCCGCTGCGATCATTTTATCAACTTCCTCTCATACCTTTTCCTTGTACTTGGGGTTCAACCAATATGGGTGCTGCTTAACTGGCTTCACATTAGGTTTTAAATTGATCTTCATCATCCCTAAATCTCCTATGATCCCCTTCAAGTAAGAGAAATTGGTTGGAAATAAATCTTGATATTTCAATGATCTTATCCACTGCATCGTCATCCCAATAGTTGCCAATGTTCATGAATTTTGGTTCTGCTTCTGAACCAATGTTTACCTACTTTGTGCGCACTGGTTGCGAAATATTAGGGATATCTGTAGTAGGTCCACTAAATTTGCATTGTCCCTCTCATTCATGCATATTAATATTTCGTGGATCCTCATCAAATTCTTCCATTGTAACATTGTAACGTTCTAAAGCATGTTGTAGTTGCGTACTCTAGTCAGGCTATACCCATGTGACATGTTTGACAGGAATTCATAAGATTGCTACTTTAATTACTTGAAGCACTTCATCAATGCATTCAAACCCATCTTCAAAACTGAACATCAACAAGAAAATTTCTTTCATCTCATCCCAATCAGGGGTCCCGTGTCACAACTCTGTTTTTAAATACCAGTTCTTCGGGATAACATCCAGGGTATGAATAAAGATATGCACCCATTCAAGTTGAGGTATCTCACCCCACACCTTAGTCCATCTTGCCAGATGTTTGTGGGGATCATCCTTCCTTGTGTATTTCTCAGTGAGTTAGGTGTTCACGCAACAAAATCTTAATCGCATCATTCTACGATATTCCTTCCAGCCAACAAAATTATCCTTGTGTGTACCCCACCAGCTTGCAGGCGTAGCCCTTAATGCTAGATCTAAGGCCTGGAACCAATGTTTCTTTGGTACATCCCTTTCAAAATGGTTAAGAAATATATTGACATCATCCAATCCATCATAATAGGGTAATTTTTGTACCTTGGTAGAGATCTCAGGTAATTGATTATGCCAGTTTTCTAATTATTCATCTAAATCTGATTGGTAGGAAATTTCCTTCTCCGAGATGATCCTTCCATCCACAGTGGGATTGATCCAATCTTCATTTCTCACAGTTAAATTATATATGTGCTCAATGTCGTCGTCTTCATAATAGTCACAGTTTGGTTTTGTGTATCACACACCCTCAGCAAGATCCAACGGGACAATTACTCGAAGTTCATTCTTTTCAAATACCATGCTTCGCTTCTTTAAGTTAATGATTTCATTCATGTTAAAGGCCCAATCAATCCTGAGCAATGATGGGTAGGGATTACTATCATTGGTGATCTCAATAACTTCGAAATCAATCACTAGTCTTGCCCCTTCAATGTCTACAGTGACTTCATGCAGATGCTCCATTGGAATTATCTTTTGTTGATTCACCATTTTCAGCTGAATCGGCAACCATTGTAACTTAGGCTTTCCCATAGGTTCCCAAGTCTGCTTTGGCAGTACGATAACATCGGAGCCCAAGTCTAGGATTACTTGATCCATTTCGAAATCACCAATCTACATAGTTAGCTGCATCTCCCTACCGGTTTCTTTCTTTCTTTGGTTCTCCTTATTGACTCTGCGCTATCTTGGTAACTACTTATCCTTTCTGGCATAGTTATCTATTAGTTCTTGCAGTCCCTTTACTTCCTTATGATTCCATAGTAATTTCATGCAGGTATGCAGAAATAATTTCAACACTGTGGGATCTGAATATTGTGTGTAGTAGCATCTTTAGATTTCTCCTTCCGCGATAATATCGACATCTGGTTCTAAGACGTAGAAGCACCTGGACTCATAAAATTAATTCTTGCCTCCATGAATGTCTCTTTTTCTCTATGTAAAACAAGCCTAACATTCTTCTCATTGGAATTTCAGAATCATGAAGCCGAATATAGCTGGTTGCCTTCAACCATGTCTTCACCAGTGGCTACACCGCTTCGAGTGACTATGTTGACACTAGGATCGTCTTTGCGGCTTGGATCTCATAATTTGAATATTATGCGTCGACTTCTTGTTCTTCTTCTCCTGCATATTTTCTATTAAGATTGGGCAATATTCTATAACATGATCAAATTGACAATAGTACTGACATGAAGGGTGCTTCGTATTTTGACAATCACGGGCAAAGTGTCTTCGTTCTCCATAGTTCTAACAAATAATTTGGCCCCGACCTCTTCCATCTCCTCCTCCTTGTCCTCTTCCTCATCCTTGGAATCCTCCACGAGCTGTAGGTGAGCCTTGGTCATTCTGCGCATGGTTTTCAACCTGTTTTATATATAGCGTAGTTCTGTCCGTCATTAGTTCATAGCTTCGACAATTCCTCTCATCATGACCAAACGATTTACAAAAGATACAAAAAAGTTGCTTTCGAGATTGTATAAAATTCTATAATAGGGAACTGTCGAATGCTGTCCTGAAACTTGGCAAATACTACACCAGGTACTTGCACCGGTTCTTGATCCAGTGGAAGACTCTGGTTTTAGAGGGTTAGGACCTCCTGCAGTTATATAATCCTGGAATACACGACATTGATCCTTATGATGACCTCCAACCTTGCATTTTATACACCAAAATTTATGTGTCTCTAGCTTAACTTCCTTTCCCTTCTTCGAATCCTATAATTCCATATGCAGGTTTGCTAGTTGCGCCTGGATCTGCTGAACTCCTACATTCGTATCCTGGATCAACGAATATTCTAGCTTCATTGTGATTTCCAATGCTTCAGCCTGAGACCCAATCTTCTGCTGAGATAACGGTAATCTTAAGTGAGGTAATAACGAAGCTATATACCAGTCCCTATGTTGTTCATCTGAGATTTGAAGATTAGCTTGAATCAGTAAACACTTCAATCTCTGATCTATATCCCACGCATAATCATTAACCATCTTCTTGATCTCCTTGATCTCAGTCATACACTGAGCTTTTGACTTCGGATTCATAAATTCCTCATTCAACACATCCTTTGTGTTAGCCAATGAAGCAGATGGATGAGTCGTGCTGTATCTGATGTACCAGGTATGCACTATGTCTTTTAGTGCTGTAACTAATTGTGCTTTCTTCATATCATCATTGTTGATCTGCCATGCTTTCCACACAACCTCTGCAATGAACCAAAATTGTTTAGGATCTTCTGATCCCTGACCCCTGAATACATGCATTTTCATCGTATTTTCCATACTGAATAAAGAAGGTGGAGGTGGAGGTGGAGGTGGAGGGGGAGGTGTAGGTGTATGAGGCGAAGGCAAAGGTGGAGATGGAGGGGTTGGACTTTGTATGCCAAAAGTACCCTGTTCTACTGCCTGCTCCACACCTCCGAGTGTACTAGGGCTACTTCGTTCTTCTTCACTTTCATATTCTCCCAATAAGGGACTATATTCACTTTCAACAAATTTGTCTTGATCTACACTGAATCGATCTTCCACTTTGCATAGATCTAGTTGGACCCATATTAAACATTAAGGTAAAGGCATAACCCTCTTTTCACACAAAAGAATTTTAATCCAGGTTTTTAATGATTTCAGGTACTTACCTCTTGGACCCTTGAAGAATCATCATTCAACTTCAATATAAAACATAGATGTATCTATTTCAAATTCAGTGATAAAACCGCCCAAGATACTATCAATCCAGTAATCAATAGCCCTCACAACCTTATAATCATATCTTTCAATACATTTGACTAATTCTGGAGTCCACACAATAGGATCGTTGTGCTTCCAAGTAGGTTCACTATCCGTTAATTTAGACAACCACTCGTATAACTCGTAGGGGAACGATGAAAATAAAACTTTTTGTACTTATGTGTAAAGATACCTTTGTAACCATTTTTCTTTTGATAAGCGTGGATTCCTATTCTCCTGGCCCACAAATTCATGCAGCTTCCAATCTATCCGCTTCTCGATTTCCTTCTTAGAAGGTATCTACTTATGCCACATCACACATCCCTCAGATAGATCCCAGTCCTGACAACGAAACCATTTATTGGCTTGAGGGGTCTTGGACCTAGGTTTAGAGTTAGCTGCAATAGCCATCAAAACCATACACTACCGTCCCTTTCAGAAACAACCCGCGTAGCGAGGCTGTAGTCTCACCCGAGGCAGTATTGGGGGATGCTAGAACCATGCTTCTGCATCTAGAAGGCTATGTGATGTGGTTTAAGGAATTTTCTATAGTTTAGGCCCGATCTGACCTTCGTGAACCCATATTCATGAAACTCAAGTAATTTTCAGCTAAAGAGAGTTATAATATCCACGCAAACATCTAATAATGCATGAAATAACATCTCACAATAGATCCAGATCTTCACAAAGTAATTAAGATAAAATACAAATAAATATCATTTAGTTGTATGTAAATACAAAAAATACACAAGTGCATAAAAATATACACAAAATTGCTTCAAATATCTTTTATTACTTCAGGTCTTCCTCATACAACTTTCCAGACCCTATGCACACAACTGCAGGGGCTCGTGCACTCAGTTGCGAAATTACCAAGGTATTTGCGCACTCAGCTGTAGGAGATTTCCCCTTTGCCAAAACATAGAAAGATCTACAATTACAGAATCAAAAGTATTTCATCCATCAAGTGCTCTCTCCTTAGAATCGCTAAGACACCTTTTTATACTCTTTTCTATTACAATACCATGGTTTGCAAACCATGGGAGAATCTCGTAACAATACCAAAATATAAGGGGTTTTGACCTTCCTAAAACCCCTTGAATCCTATTTTACCTGCACTACTCGCACTCCACTCCTCAAAATGTGGAGACTTACAATATTTTAACAAAATTGACCCAGGGGACCCCGTCCCAACACATTTAATTGGGCTAGTATTATCGTTGCATTTATCTAGGTCAATGTGGTAGATGCTTAGAATCTAGAAGAAGGGAAGTAGCTCTAATTTTACGTGGCTTCTTACTTGCTTGATTGCATATGTTCCTGGTGTGAGTTTGATATGACGGGGTGGAGGTGGAATCTAACTCCAAATATTCAACCAATGCATATTTACTATAGGGAGTTGTGGGATAGCCAACATATAACATCATACACAAATATAGTTGAAGGCTTCATCTTACCACTTTTCCATCTTTTATTTGATCATGATTCACCATGCATGTCTGATTGTGCTAAGGGAGCATTTTAGAAAGTTATTGATTGGTTTAGTCCATTAGAGTTAACATACAACAAAATATATGGCTTCGGGAAACCACCACGCCAACTATCACTATTCATGATGGATAAAATAATTTTGTAAGAAATTGCATATCAAGTAACCATAGGTTTCGATGGCATGCTAGAACATTTGAAGAAGGAACCATGGCCTACATACCAATTTTATGTAGGTATGTACAATATAAAAAAGTTATAAAGAAGCATAAGCAAAATCTACTAACTTGGAGTGTTTCAAGTTTGGAGAGATATATTTCGACAACTGTGACCCAAGGGGTGTGGCCTCAACACATTGCTCCAAATTTAAGTGAAAATGGTCATGAAACAAGAAATATGACAAAATAATAAAAAAAATGATACAATACTATAATATCCTTGGAAGAAATGAGTGGCTTCGATCTTGCAGTAGGAGAATCTTCAAAAGGAAAGGATGCAAAAGATAAGAAATCTACATAGAGAAGGAAAACATAAAAGGAGGATGCTAAGAAAGAAAAGGAAAAAAAATTAAAAAAGATCTAAACTCAAATAAAGAGAAAGAGAAAAGAAAGGAAGAGGAGGCAAAACAAAAGGAAATGGAAGAAAGAGAAATATTGCAAAAGGGGAAGATGAAAAGAAAATACAAGAAGAGGATAAAATTGAAAGAAGGTAGGAAAAACAAGCCTAGGATGAGGCAAGGTTGGAAGAACAACAAAAAAAATAAATGATGGAAATGATGGCTTTCCTAGCATGGACATTCATATGACATATTTAGACTCCACACCATTAATAGGAAGCCATTTTCCAATTGGAGAGACAGGAGTCACTATAAGTGATGATAATCGAGTTATGATCTTGGAAAGTTTCCACTTTGAAAGGGACACCAATTGGATTGTATATGAGGGGATGAAGTATTTAGCCTGAAAACTGTAAAGCCCATCTTAGTGACCATGGAAAGAAATATAGTGTCTAACACTTCAGATAATCCATTAGCCATAGCCTTAGTTGGGACTCCCTTTTCCTCGACAATAAAAAATAATATTGAACTTTTGATGGAAGAGGTGAAGGAGAAAGATATGGGCTTGAAGAAAGCACATCAAGGAAATTGAAAGGTTGCACAAAGATAACCATGCTTTATTGGATTCAAGCTATTACGATAAAGATTACTAGAGTGCAACATTGGAAGTGAATAAATCATTGGAAGAAATTGTAAAACAATTGTACTAGGAGTTCGAGAAACTCCATAAGGTGGCTTCCATACTCATTTCATTTCAAAACACGGTTAAGGGAAAGGTGTGAAACTCAAGGACACCTTGTCATCCATTGATATGATGCAAGCATGGAATACAAAAAACCTCGATTCACCAAATGCATTGTGAAGAAAATATGAAATAAGTCAGAAAATAGATAACGCTGAAATTCTAGTCACCATTTGAGCATAAAAAAATCTTGAAAAAGATGTGATGTGATAAAAATTATGAACACCTATCAACAACATCACATTATGATGGACAATCTAATAAAATATCACAAATTAGTCTCCATTGGATCTGAGAGAGAGGTGAGGCCTAAGTAGGATATTGGACATGAAATACATGCAAAGATTCTTGCACGACAACTAGCATTCAAAGGAAAGGACACAAAGTTGACCAAAGTGGTATTGGCACAACATCTAGTGGAGCCCACCAAACTACACACCATGTTCACTTCGTTATTTAATAGAATCCAAGCTAAATTTAAGATGATGGTGCCTAATACATGTGAACACGAAGTCATCAATGAAGGTTTAGTTTCAAGAAAAGTTTTATCTATTGCAACATATTATAAGGCTTGGCACACTCATATGATCCAAGAGTTACAAATCTAAGTGAAAAGCCTTGTCAATTTTGCGGTTGGGATTAAGATAAATACTTGTTTTATTCAAACCCTATTTTGGAATTTTAATGTACTTATGTAACAATAAAACAAAATTAGAAAATAAATTGAATTAGAAAGTATATCTGAGGGTATTTTAAAATTCATGGAAGGTGAAAAGTCACCTCAATTTTGTATAAATACAACCCTCTTGTAAGGAGAAAAGGATCTTAGTGTTTGGAATCTTGGAGGATTTGTGAAAGGGAGAAGCTTGTAATCACCTTGAGTACTAAGTTTCAACTTTATGTACTCCCACTATCAAGATTCTTGAAGATACTTCATGATTTGGCCTTGAATGTTCAACTCCAATATTTAGAAGCCGAAAGGGCCATGACAAGGATTTTCTTATCATATGTTATCAACTACTGTTAGACTTTTATTTATTGTTATTCATTGATATATTATTACTATATATTTATGAAAAGTAAATGAATTATTTTGTTAGCTAGAAACCCTTATCATTCTAAGAATATCTTGTTGACCTTTGCATATTTTTGTGCTGGCTGTTGATTGCAAACTGTTTCAAAATTAATAACTAGTATATTTTTAGTTGTTAGGTATCTTAATTAGAGTTTTCTATCACTCTTTCTTTGAGGTTCATGTTTATTTTAAATCGGCTATAACATTACTTGTACAAATTCATTTAAATTATTTTCATCAAAGATGGTTTTACTTCATTTCATAAAGGACTTAAGTTATATTTCCTTTTCATTTATCATTCATCCAAAAACTTAACATTCACAAAAGAATTAGATGGAATCCGGGCCAATAAAGTGGATGGTAATTTTATCCAAAATGGTGTGAAGCCTAATTAGGGCCTCATACCGGAGAGATCCCCATAAGATGTAAGCATCACATTCAAATCAATCAATAGTATTTTTGGTGATAGGAGGAGGACCATTGTATGGCTGATAGTTTTCCTTATTCTTACCACACCCAAGTTTCCAGTAAATATAGTATCAACCCATCACATAACAAGTTAAACTTGAACCTACTAAAATATCCAACCTTGAAGAGTTTCCTCATATAAAAAAAAATGATTCTTTATTCATGGTCTCAGAGGATGAGTTGGGAAAATTCATATTTTTTGTATACTACCTCATATATGTGATGTGAGAATATGAATGGCCTTGGAAGGTGTATTAGTAGAATTTATTGAAGATTTTTTCGATTTGTCTCTAGTAGATATGGTGGAATCTATTGAAAAGCCTCATTCAACTGCCCGCCCCTGCCCCCCCCCCCCCCAAAACGAGGAAGAGGACGAGTCACAAGGTAGTGAAAAATTTTAGAGTGAAGAAGAGCATAAGAGCTTTGATAGTGAAGAACATCTAGATAATGCAATGGCTGGTAATAAACAACCCACATGGATGGATCAAGGGGCCTTGAACCTTGCATACATTCTACATGACTTGCCTTTACATCCTAAAAAACTTATTCTAAAGTTTGACCCAGATAAATCTATCACTCTCGAAGATCATATTCAAAGTTTTTATTTGGCCTTGCATTTGATTAATGTAAAACATGAAGATGTGGCATGTCAGTTGTTTCCTTTTACTTTAGAGAATAAGGCCACCACTTGGTATTACAATCTTCCCACAAAATCTATTTTCTATTTGGGATCGCTTTCATAAGGTTTTTATGAGAAATTTTGGAGATGGTCAAACACCCGATACATTATTGAGAGAGTTGGTATTCTTGAAGATGAATAAGTAAGAAAAGTTAAAGGATTTCAATCAACACTTCACTATAATCTTAAACAAGTTTCATATTAGTGTTTCTCCCTAAGATGTAGTATCTATAAAACATTATACCTCAACCCTTATTTATTCCGTAACAATGTTATTTAAAAGAAAAAATAAGGCCATGCTAGTTGAGAATTTTACTGAGGAAGTGGAAGTAGAAAAACAAATACTCTTTATTTTTGTTAACCACTCTCAAGAATAATCAAATAGTAGTGGGAAGAAAACTCAACCAACCACAAGTAAACCTTTTGAGAAGGAAGCCAGTGGTTTAGAGAGTGTTTTCAAAATGGTAAAGAATTTAACCAACAAAATGGTAGATTTGGAGAAGTTCCAGATAAATTTCTTCTAATAATCAATATTTTAGGCCTTTTCACAAGAATAACAACAATCCTCTGGCTATGTATTCCAAGAGTTCAAATATCAACTTAAATGTCAAAGAATTTGAAATATATAACTTCTACTCATATCATCATGCTGGTCATTTGGAGAATATGTGTCCTTAGTGGATTCATTTGTTGGAAATAATACTGAGAGGGGGGGGGGTGAATCAGTATTATCACATCAATAAAACTTTTTCATTTCCATATTCAGATTCATATATGCTACTTCCACAACTTCTTATGATTCAGTTAGTTGATCCTTAATGAGTGCATTAGAACATTATCAACCATATTAACAGTAAACAGGTGCAGTAAAATAGAACAAATCATCACACATAAGCCACACACATGAACACCATGATATAAGGTGGAAACCCAATGTGGGAGAACTGCAAGTCATCTCAATCTTCTTCTTAATAAGAAAATCCTTTTACAATATTTTTGTACTGGTGCAGTCTTATACCAGTACGCAGGCTTCTACTTGCAGAGAGCTACAACCCCCATAGTTCTTGTACTAGCCGATCCATTTACTAGTACGCAGGCTGCTACCTGCTATAATGCTCCAAAGTTTTCAACTGCTACTGGAAGGGAGCTGCCACCCCCTTAGCTCTTGTACTAGCTAAGATACTAGTACGTAGGCGCCGACCTACAATCTTCTCTCCTCTAGGTACCACGTTTCATACATTTTCAGACTGGATACTCCTGAAGCACAACACATAATCTGAAAGGCCACGTTTCATCCAGTTTTCATACTGGACCCATTAATATCATTGAAGCACATAATCAATCAATCTTCTGAATCACCCAAACACCAGATCAATACATATACAAGGATAATATATGTGTTAGCACTCAGATGTAGTCCATCAGATCACATAAATATGAGTCATTATGATCCTGATCCAATATTAGTTCTCATCCATCAATACTGAAGCTAAACACAATCAACCAAACAGGACATGCAGAATACTGACACCTTTAAACTGTCATCAGAACAACCAGAACCACCTGTGACTTCAAATATCATAGCTCAAATTGTATACGCTACTACAATGGACCAAACCTGCATACATATGCGCTTACACCAAAGCCAACCCGCATACAGATCTACAAATATTTCCTTATAACTTTGTAGCTGTTCCATACATCAGACATACCCGGATCATACCATTCATAAAACATACGTCAATAATTCAGATCTAGTCTATCAAACCAGATAATGATAAACATTCCAATCCTTAAGATCCCTATCCATCAAGTATCAAATAGATCTGCAATCAACCAACTTCCTTGTGCATAAGCTGAATTAATACTTTCTCAGCACACAACAACCAGATATCAAATCAGAACCTTGAACACCACAGTAATAGATAAAAACAGCTAAAACATATTTCAAGTAAAGTCTGCAACTTCACAAACAAAAACCTGTGTATAGATCTATAAATTCATTATTTCAAACATTCAGATATTAGTTAACCTAGCTTATCAGATTTATAGATCAAACATGCACCACATATCACAGATCAAAATCATATAGAGATACCACTATTCCAGCCTTAAGATTTTGACCCATCAATAGAACTTATCCTTCTCCTTGCGCTCAGGTTCCTTCTTTATTCAGATCTAGATCTGCACCATAACCCAATCACCGTATTCTAGATCTAGCACTTTATCAGATATTCAATTATTCAAAAGATGCCTTGCCAAATGATCTCCTTCCTCTTTTATAGCCTTAGTCCTTTCTCAATACCACGGTCCAAAACCATAGGATCAAAAAACTGTTGGACTAATACCATGAACCAACCATGAAAGTGCATGAGATCAACACTTTTGGATGCAATACCACGGGCCAAAACCATAGGATCAAAAACTGTCGGACTAATACCATGAACCAACCATGAAAGTGCGTGAGATCAACACTTTTGGATGCAATACCACGGACCAAAACCATAGGATCAAAAACTGTCGGACTAATACCATGAACCAACCATGAAAGTGTGTGAACTTTTCTCTTGCATGAAAGTGCGTAAACTTTTCTCTACATGAAATAAACTTTTCTCTGCATAAAAGTGCGTGAACATTTCTCTACATGAAATAAACTCTTCTCTGCATAAAAGTGCGTGAACTTTTCTCTACATGAAATAAAATTTTCTCTGCATAAAAGTGTGTGAACTTTTCTCTACATGGAATAAACTTTTCTCTGCATAAAAGTGCGTGAAATTTTCTCTACATGGAATAAACTTTTCTCTGCATAAAAGTGCGTGAACTTTTCTCTACATAAAAGTGCGTGAACTTTTCTCTACATGAAGGAAACTTTGTTGCACTATAATTTATCAAATAAATTTGCTGCACTATAATTTATCATTTGTGTGATTTGCCATCAAGGACAACACTTGTCTCATAATGCCAACAATCTCCCCCTTTGGACTTGTCATACTGAGAATTGTCATCTGATATCTCTTCCGTAGATTCATCTAGATATATATAAGTGAGTTGATCTTCTATGAGTTGTTTGCCATCAAGTACAACACATGCATCATAATGCCAACAATCTCCCCCTTTGGACTTGATGGCAACAATACCAAATCACTCTCCCCCTTTGAAATCAAGGGCAAAGGGCGAACCAAGATATTCTCTTTCCTAGATAAACATTCTGCTATCCATACTCCCCCTGAGTACCTGCTGAAATCTCTGAATGAGCTCCCCCTTTGTATATGCCAAGGTGTACCAATCGGTCCATGCCACATGCTGAAAGCTCTGCTCTTGCTGAATTGTGCTGTTCATGCTCACCCTGTCTGTAAGAAAAGTATGCAAAAAGGTGTTCTACAAAAACATGACTCTGTACATCATACATGACCTTCCTAGCACCAAATACTCATACATACATCCATCTCCCAACCAAGTGGGGATATACCAGAAAATGACAACCAAGTACATTACATCATTCATCCCAGGCATAGTGGGGAAACCAACATAGGCCGTTACATGACCTTGATATGACTGAAATATTTCATCAAATGACTACAATAGATAGAGACACACTATTACATCATGAGTCTTGATATGACCTTTACATCGAATGATATACATGACATTTATAACAGAGACCAAACACCTAAATAAGATCATGATAAACATCAGCAACGACACTGTATGATCTGCTCCATAGCATATGTCAACAACAACTAGACCAGCAACTTGTATTAGTGCATGAATCATCAAGGTATGTCCGTATCAACTCATCCTTTTGAACAGAATTCTGTATATACAGAATCATTCACATTCTATCATATGTGAGAAACACCATAGCCATCCAGATCTGCATGAACCAAGTATCATCAATTGGGAATATCTGCATTAATCAACATATGTACGAAACAACCTATCATATAGGTAAGAACTCATCATCATCATGTCTCCAACAATGCAACTTTGAATAATCATCCATGTATCCAGCCAACAATCCTCATCCATATATGTGCCAAGAACAATCATAATATATGATCTTTATGCATATGACGACAACAACATATGAGTGACTCATCATCAAGTAAAGAAGATGTGAAATCAAGCTATGTACTTCTCCTTATCCTTATGAAGATCACCATGTAAGCACCATTAGAGAATCAACCACAAATCTGATCTAAATATCAACTATGTAACCCCAAGAATCATCTGAACAACTCATAATCATAGCAAAATGAATCATTTATCCATATACGCATCATCACCAAGGACTATTAACCATAATGCCAACAATTCATTAAAAGCATATTCTCCCCCTAAACCTGTGCCATCTTGGTTACTGTCAGATCTGATCATGCATATCAGCAAGAAGTATCAAGACAAGTTAGAAACAAAACACTTCTAACCATCAAGTCATTTCCACACATCATCAACAATTGTAACCATTATCAAACAACGCAAATAATAAACCGAATCATAACTGATCCTTTTCCTGAACCTGTCCCTTCTGCCTTTCCTCAAACAATCATATACGCGACTATGCCATAACCAACTCACGTATATACGTGACTTCTCTTTAAGAAACTTGCATATGAGATTTAGGACACTGAAGTTTTACACTTCCAGCTCCCTCTGATTCTGTTATGTCTGTATGTTGTGCTATGCCGCCTCTTTCTGACTGTACTTCTTTCTTCTTCCACATCTTCAGGTGTGATGATGATGTTTTCTCCTTTTGGTATGGTGCCCATACTTTGTTCCTGCATTCCTTAGCTATATGACCAAGCTTGTTACATGTGAAACATCTTACATGTCTCATATTTCTTCTATAGCAATCAACAGCTCTGTGACCAAACATATTGCAAGCAAAGCAATATCCATTAAAGTACCTTGAATGTGATGATCTTTCTGCATGATGGTCTTGAAACCTTCTTCTTCTACATCTGGCTGCAACATGTCCAAGATTATGACATACATAACATTCAACATTATTCATAGGAGGAGTAAAGGATTTTCTTTGAAGAATTTCTTTCCTTGGTTGATGATGAGATTGACCTTTCATCTCCTTATTGAGCATTTTAGATTTTGCAGTCGAGTCCCTTGTCTTACTTTGTGAACTAGATTCACCTTCAATAGATTCATGAAAACCAAGACCAGTTTTGATAGCAGGAGACCTTTGACTATTAAGAATATCATCCAAGACTTTAGTACTATCTTGAAATCGCAACAGTTTATCCTTTTCTTCTAATTTACCTTTCAAGATATTTACCTCAACTTGAAGTTGTTCTTCCTTTTCAAGATATTGCTTCTTCATGTCTTCTTCAACTTTCCTTCCTTCTTCCAACTGATGCCTTAGTTTGAGAATCTCCTTTTCTTGTTCTTCATTCAGATCCTGCTGCATTTGACGAATTCTGAAGGCACATTCTAGCTGAGATTTTAAGCTGATAACTTCATTTACCTGTTTTTCATTAGCTTGGAGTAGATCTTTATTCTGCTTCCTTGATTCTTCAAGATCTTCCTTTAGCGAGCGGATTGTGGCTTCAAGACTTTCATAGTAACTGGATCTATCTCTGAGTTTCTTGATGGTTGTGCTTCTTTCATTGACTTCATTTCTTAGAGATGTTACTTCATCCTGCAAATTTTGATATTTGTCCTTGAATAACTCTCGTTGAGCCTTTTGTCTAGTAACAGCTTCTTTGAGGGCACCACTCTTTATGTTCAAAAGTCTTTCTTGTTCACTAATTTTGTTTGTCAGCCTGTTAAATTCTGCCTCTATTTGATATCCTTCTTCCTCACCCATAAGAGCACATTCAGTTGTTTCGTTATCACTTCCATCTTTTCCAAATGGATAGATAGCTGGAACATTAGAGGATAGCAAATTCATACCTGATAGTTCATCTTTATTCTGAAATGATTCCGAATCTGAATCTGAATCTGAAGAGCTTCTTATACCTAATCCCCAATCGATTCTCCCACTGTCATAGTTCTTCTGAGATGTCTTCTTCTTCTTAGGTGCTTTATTCTTAAGCTTCTTTCCCATAGTTCCACGGATCTCCTTCAAGCGATCAAGCTTCTACCAAAGGACCTGCTCTGATACCAATTGTTGGAAATAATACTGAGGGGGGGGGGGGGTGAATCAGTATTATCACATCAATAAAACTTTTTCATTTCCATATTCAGATTCATATATGCTACTTCCACAACTTCTTATGATTCAGTTAGTTGATCCTTAATGAGTGCATTAGAACATTATCAACCATATTAACAGTAAACATGTGCAGTAAAATAGAACAAATCATCACACATAAGCCACACACATGAACACCATGTTATAAGGTGGAAACCCAATGTGGGAGAAAACCACCTGCTGCAAGTCATCTCAATATTCTTCTTAATAAGAAAATCCTTTTACAATATTTCTGTACTGGTGCAGTCTTATACCAATACGCAGGCTTCTACCTGCAGAGAGCTACAACCCCCATAGTTCTTGTACTAGCCGATCCATTTACTAGTACGCAGGCTGCTACCTGCTACAATGCTCCAAAGTTTTCAACTGCTACTGGAAGGGAGCTGCCACCCCCTTAGCTCTTGTACTAGCTAAGATACTAGTACGTAGGCGCCGACCTACAATCTTCTCTCCTCCAGGTACCACGTTTCATACATTTTCAGACTGGATACTCCTGAAGCACAACACATAATCTGAAAGGCCACGTTTCATCCAATTTTCATACTGGACCCATTAATATCATTGAAGCACATAATCAATCAATCTTCTGAATCACCCAAACACCAGATCAATACATATACAAGGATAATATATGTGTTAGCACCCAGATGTAGTCCATCAGATCACATAAATATGAGTCATTATGATCCTGATCCAATATTAGTTCTCATCCATCAATACTGAAGCTAAACACAATCAACCAAACAGGATATGCAGAATACTGACACCTTTAAACTGTCATCAGAACAACCAGAACCACCTGTGACTTCAAATATCATAGCTCAAATTGTATACGCTACTACAATGAACCAAACCTGCATACATATGCGCTTACACCAAAGCCAACCCGCAAACAAATCTACAAATATTTCCTTATAACTTTGTAGCTGTTCCATACATCAGACATACCCAGATCATACCATTCATAAAACATACGTCAATAATTCAGATCTAGTCTATCAAACCAGATAATGATAAACATTCCAATCCTTAAGATCCCGATCCATCAAGTATCAAATAGATCTGCAATCAACCAACTTCCTTGTGCATAAGCTGAATTAATACTTTCTCAGCACGCAACAACCAGATATCAAATCAGAACCTTGAACACCACAGTAATAGATAAAAACAGCTAAAACATATTTCAAGTAAAGTCTGCAACTTCACCAACAGAAACTTGCGTATAGATCTATAAATTCATTCTTTCAAACATTCAGATATTAGTTAACCCAGCTTATCAGATTTATAGATCAAGCATGCACCACATATCACAGATCAAAATCATATAGAGATACCACTATTCCAGCCTTAAGATTTTGACCCATCAATAGAACTTATCCTTCTCCTTGCGCTCATGTTCCTTCTTTATTCAGATCTAGATCTGCACCATAACCCAATCACCGTATTCCAGATCTAGCACTTTATCAGATATTCAATTAATCAAAAGATGCCTTGCCAAATGATCTCCTTCCTCTTTTATATCCTTAGTCCTTTCTTAATACCACGGTCCAAAACCATAGGATCAAAAAACTGTTGGACTAATACCATGAACCAACCATGAAAGTGCGTGAGATCAACACTTTTGGATGCAATACCACGGGCCAAAACCATAGGATCAAAAACTGTCGGACTAATACCATGAACCAACCATGAAAGTACGTGAGATCAACACTTTTGGATGCAATACCACGGACCAAAACCATAGGATCAAAGACTGTCGGACTAATACCATGAACCAACCATGAAAGTGTGTGAACTTTTCTCTTGCATGAAAGTGCGTAAACTTTTCTCTACATGAAATAAACTTTTCTCTGCATAAAAGTGCGTGAACATTTCTCTACATGAAATAAACTCTTCTCTGCATAAAAGTGCGTGAACTTTTCTCTACATGAAATAAACTTTTCTCTGCATAAAAGTGCGTGAACTTTTCTCTACATGGAATAAACTTTTCTTTGCATAAAAGTGCGTGAACTTTTCTCTACATGGAATAAAATTTTCTCTACATAAAAGTGCGTGAACATTTCTCTACATAAAAGTGCGTGAACTTTTCTCTACATGAAGGAAATTTTGTTGCACTATAATTTATCAAATAAATTTGCTGCACTATAATTTATCATTTGTGTGATTTGCCATCAAGGACAACACTTGTCTCATAATGCCAACAATCTCCCCCTTTGGACTTGTCATACTGAGAATTGTCATCTGATATCTCTTCCGTAGATTCATCTAGATATATATAAGTGAGTTGATCTTCTATGAGTTGTTTGCCATCAAGTACAACACATGCATCATAATGCCAACATCATTATGTGACACTTGTAATCAATTAATTGTTGAAAAAACAATCCATTGAAGATAAAAAAGAGTAATCATTGGAAGAAGAATCCCCTCCAATAGATAATGAATCCATTAAAGAGTCAACCATGATGTTATGGGATTGGGTGGTTGATCATGAAACACAAATAGTATGAGAAGTTTTGCTTGGAGAGACTCAACCTGCTAAAGCTACTAAGTGTTATAATTTGTGTAGTAAAGGACCTATGGGTAACCCTAATCCTTAGGAGAAGGGCCAAGCATTGCTTAGGAAAATACTTCCTTTTCAGACTAGTAACCAAAACTCAACTTCTCAAACCATCAATGCTCAACCAACTAAGAGTATAATGGGGAATACTAAAGCAAATGCAAAAGCCCTTGAGTTGATTGTGAAGCCTACTCCAACTCCACATTTAACCAAAACAACCAAAGATAAGACTAAAGGTAACATGATGAGTATAATGTGAATGATGAAATGAAGAAAACAAGAGCCAATGCCACTCTCTATAATTTATGTAATCTTCCACAACAGAGAAATTTGTTGCTTATGACATTCAAATCACTTGCTATATGAAGTAAAAATGCTTCCACATTGGCTAATTCTGGTAATTTAGTATTAAATGCCAAAGAAAAGGCTACAAATAGTGATAAGGCCGTATTTTTATCTACAAGTATTCAAGTGCACTCAAGATCTTAAACACCACCCTTCTTACTTATGTTTGAGTTTTTAAATCATAATGTGCATAATTGTTTAGTGGAATTTGATGCCTACTTTATGCCTTTATCCTTTTGTAAGAAATTAAATGTTATCCTACAAAAAACCAATGTTAATACTATACAATTAGAGATAACTGAGGTGTATGTTGTTGGTGAACTTAATGATGTGCTTATTATATTGTCATATGGACCAAGATTTCATCAAGTTATTAATAGTGGTAGACATACCTAAGGCTTATGGTTTACTATTGAGATGATATTAGTCTATGAATCTACAAGGTTACTTTGCACTGATTGGTGTCAGTTTTGGTTTCCTTTCAATGGAAAGAATAATCAAATAAGGGTAGATAGTGAGCTTCAAATGAAGTATACTATAAAAAATTTGGAAGGACACAATGAACCTATAGGTTTTGCTCAAGCAATGGTGGGAAATTTTTTCTTGGAAACATATCTTGGCTGTTACTCAACCTAGTCATCACCAAGACCATATGATAAAGAATAAAAACTCCTTCCTTTTATCCTAACTGGTGCTATTGAAAAATGTATCATAGATGTAAATAAACTTGGTGTAAATAATAATACCCTTGTAGATAATAATATTTGGAATCTTTATTATGATGCTTTTAAAACACATGATGGAGCTGATGTAAGTTGTATCCTATTAGATTTAGCAAGGAACAAAACGCTTATCTCATGCGGTTGGAATTCGGTTGCACCAACAATATAACATAGTACAAAGATTTAATATTTGGACTAAAAAGAGCCATATAATTGAAGGTAGCATTAATCAAAGTTATTGGTGATTATGAGATCATCACTAGACATGTATGAAATACTATCCATTATTTATCTCCACAACTAAAGAATTATAAACAAGAGGTATGGTGTCTTAAACCATATTTTAAAGATTTCAATATTTCATTAGTTCCAATATCTAGGAATGTTGCAATTGATACCATAGCTAACGCAACAACTCGATTTACTCCTTTAAGGGATGGTTTTTCCATTGAATTAGTGTATAAACCTCTTCTACCTATTAATGTCACTAATTCATAGTGTTCTATGATTATAAATATATTCTATAATTTATTACAAATTATGATGTGCTCAAAGACATGACTATTAATGAAGAAGAACATATACAATCCTTGGAAGATGAAATAAATATGCATAAAGGAAACCCTAGGGCTAAAGGATTAGTTACATTAGAGAAGTTGTTTGATATGGAGGATCAATTTAAGGGGCTCTCAAATACCAAAACTCAAAGTTCCATGTTGATGCATGAACAAGTAAATCTTGGTACTAAACAATACCCCAAGTATGTCAATATTGGTGACTATTGCATCGAAGAAGAATAAAAATAATTCATCTAATTATTCAAGGATTATATAGATTTGTTTGCTTGGACCTATGATGATCTGGAGACATATGGCACTCAGATGATTCAACATTTCATTACCATGATAGAGGATGTTAAGCCTTTCCGAGAAAAGCTGCTTAAATTACATCCAACTTTAGAACCTCTTATCCATGAAGAGTTGATGAAATAATTGGATGAACAGATCATATTTAAAGTAAGAATCTCTACCTAGGATTCTAATCTAGTTCCTACGAGAAATAAATCAAAATATATTCATCTGTGTGTGTATTTTAATAATATGAGTCAAGCCACTAAACATATAATTATCCCCTCCCATCTATGGTGCAAATTTTTCAAACAATATTAGGTTTTGAGATGTTTTCCCTGCTAGATGGTTTCTTAGGATGAAATCAGGTCTTGTTTTTTGAACTAGACCACTTAAGTACAACTTTCGAAACCAAATGGGAGACTTCTCTTATAGGCACATGCCTTTTGGATTGGAAAATGTGAGAGCCACTTTTCAACATGCTATGGACAGAACTTTTATAAGTTTGATTGGGAAAATTGCAGTTGTATATCTATATGATGTCATGGTGTTCTCCAAGAAGCGTTCAGATCATTTATGTCATATTAAGCAAATTTTTGAACATTTTCGCAAATATGGAATATCGCTAAAACCAAGAAGAGTATCTTCACAGTATCTAAAGGAACTTTTTTGGGACATGTTATTACAAAAAATGGGATCACCATGGACCTTGAGAGAGTGAGATCTATCACATAGATTCCATACCCAAAAAATATATGCAATCCTCCTTGGGAAAGATAAAGTTCATAAAAAGTTCAAAGTTAGATTTTTCATAGATTGTAAAACGTCTACAAGATATGGTCAAGAAGGATGTTGTATTTAAATGGAAATAGGAAGAAAGGGAAGAATTCACCAAGGTTAGGGAATCCATCACTACAACTCTCACTTTATACAACCTAGATTTTAGTATAGATTTCATGCTATACATGTTTAGCTCAAATGGATCTCTCATAGTTGTGCTAACATAGAAGGATGAGAAAGGTAATGAACAACCCAGATCTTTTATGAACACAAGAATGAAAGGGTTTGAATTAAACTATCCAAATATTGACAAATAGACTTATTTTGTTTTCATAGTAGTAAAGCGTTTCATACCTTATATCTTGAAAAGTCATGTCAAAGTAATTTTTTCCATCCCGTTGTTCAAATTTTATTTTTACATAAAGAGCCTGGAGAATGAAGAGGAAATTGGATGAAGGCCATGCAAGAGCATGACATATAAATAAAACCTGCACATACCATCAATAATCATGGGTTGTGTAAACTAGTTTCACAAACCTTAGATCCCAAAGTGAAAGTGATGAAGATTGGGATAATGAAATTGAAATATATAATTCAGATACCCTATATGGGTTTGTTACTGACTCCTCTTGGTACAAAGTATTGAGGAAATATTTGGAACAAGGCACTTTACCCTTTGATTCATCAACCAAGCATAAACATCTAATAAGGATCAAATAAACTCAATATCAATTGATAAACAACATAATTTTATGAAAATATCATAATGGAGTCTTATTATGATTCCTGGAATCTCACAAGGAAAACAAAGTTTTGGTTGAAATCCATGATGCATCGCCTGAAGGTCACTTCACTGGTGATACACACGACACATAAAATTGCACGAGAAAAATATTATTGGCCTACTTTATTAAAATATGCACATGCTTATGCTAGAAAATGTCTTGTATGTTAAATGTGGGCCATGAAAGAGAGAATATTAAACACTCATTTACAACTGGTCAAAGTTGAAGAACCCTTCTAGTAATGGGTTTTGGATGTTATTATGCGAGATCTTTCCACACTCTTCCAAACAACATTGATATATTCGCACTGCAACAAATTACTTCACGCATTGGGTCAAATTTGTACCTCTCTAGAAAATTATTGATAAGGTTGTAATACAATTTCTTGATCCACATATTATTATCATGTTTGGAGTTCCAACATCTCTTATTTTTTATAATGCTTCTTATTTTTCATTGATGAAATTATTTGAATTCACTTTGGATAAATGTATTATTTTAAGAAACTCATCTAATTATTATCCATAAGGAAATGGTTTATCTAAGTCAAGTAACAAGAATTTGATCCGAATTATAAATAACAATAGTAAAACAACAATGCAATTGGCATAATGCTTTATCCAATGCTCTTTGGGCCAATCTGTTGAAGAATTTAGGGCAAAGTAGTGTAGTGCGATTCTTCGTTACTTGATAACAATTTTTGGAGTCTTATTACTTTTCTTATTAGCTTATTCTTCTTATTCTTATTAGTGCATATGTTTGTACTTCATCAAACTGCTACCAAAACATAAAAATAAGAACACAAGATGTTGGCTCTCTGCTAGGGCCAAAACCTCTCTTCTCTTGAGAGGAAAACCCTTTAGTGAATTTTTCTTATTGAAGCTTCTATTTATCAATGCCGAACCCTAAACCCTTGACAAGAGTATCCTCCAAGCACATGACAGTCCTTCCTTCTCTTTGTACCTTATTCCCCGACACTTCTTCCAACACTTTGTTCTCTGGTTCTTTGTCCTCCTTCTTCTGGCACTTCATTCTCTTACTATGATTATTGTCTAGAGATAGACCTTCCCTGGGTGAGTCTTCTAGATGAGATGTTCCTCTTCTATCCCTTGCTCAAGTATTCTTCAATTTTGACCAATAGAGATGCTTCTTGAATGTATGATTGTTCTACTATTTTGCTGCCCTAGTTTCTCATACGAGTGGAGAGTATTGTTAGGTGGTATATGCTCTTCTCCTTCACTTGAGTGTATTTCTTCCATGCTGGAGGAGGAGGCCTTGTAGGCCTACTTTTAGCCCAAATGAAGCTAGGTGAGTGTCTATAGATTGCTACTGTCCTAGTCGTAGGGAAAACCCTTATATTTCCTTACACATGTGACTATAGCAGCCCTAAAACAAACGTCTAAACTTAAGTGGTGTACCCTTTCTCTTTGCTACCTTTGGAGACCCTCTTACTTCCTATTTCTTGCCTATCCCTTCGCAAATTTTAGCACTGAGTTGATGCATTATATTGGAGTGGACAATATCTCTAAATAGAGGTCTATCCCTCCATTTAGGCTGACTTGTAGGGAGACTTGATTGACTATTTGTAGACTGAATTGTCCTCTTAATTTTAGGTTGACTTTGAGGGCAGTTTGGTGGCTGATTTGTTGAGAAGACTTCAGATAGTTTCCATGGTGGTGTAGCATGCTTGAAGGAGCTTCTTGATGGTTCCATAACATAGGAGTGGACTTGAATTTGCTTGGATGTTTTCCCTTTAAATTTAATATATATTTATACATGGTGTAACATGCCCTTAAGGCCTTCCACATTTCCTTTTGACTATTTGACTCTCCTATAGCACTTTGAAATGTGATAGACTTACTTCAATTAGCAAGAAACTCATTGACATATATTATAAAATAATATTTCTTTTCTTGAATAAGTACAAATATCAAAAGTACATTTATGAAGACTGAACCTAGTTACACTTTCCTTCAACACTCCCTCTTAACTAGGGAGGTATTCATACAACATTACAAGGTGTTTGGCTATTATCAATCTTGAAGAATTCACATAAGAGAAACCGGATTAGAAATCCATCTGTTATAGCATCATATCCATCAAAATTTTCATAATGGAAGGCCTTGACTAACAATTCCATCTCTTTACGAGACCATGAGCTACAATGCTGGCGAGACCAATGATTTATAGACACCTTCATCATTGTATCTCAAGGTACATACCCACCCGAGTGTTCTTTGAGGATGACCTTCTAGGATATTCTTATCTTGGGTTCCCAACCATCAAAGAATATCGATCCTCTTGGTTACTCTTGTCTTGGATTCCCTACACATCCTCAAAGAGTATCAGATGCCATATGATTACCTAATCCTCCCATTCTTTCTTCCCAAGTGAAGGCAAGAATGTTGTGTCTATCTTGTGTCTACATTTCCATTCATGGCCTTCATCTAGACTTACGGCTGTTAGTCTTGGTATAGTGCATGACCCATGAAATGGAAAAACAATTGTCACTCCTTTGTAATAAGGGGTGATCCAAAACTCCCTCTTGATCATGGACTTGTTAGAGCTCCCTCTTAACTGGGGACTCTTTCCTTCAGCAGAAGCTTTTTCTTCGTGGGTCCTTCAGTTGCTTGATCTCCTTCCTTTATTGATGTCATGAAGTCTTTGTTCGAACTTATTCTAGGTAGGGCACCAACCATCGATCACTTTCCTCCCTAGTTTGTCATGTCATTGATTCCTTCAAGGAAAGTGGATTTCATGTCATACATAAGGTTTTCTTGTCATCTTGGCTACTCCTTTGTCATCTTGTCCATACTTCAGAATATTCTTCTCATGGATGCTTCATTGTACTTGCTCTTTTACATGCTTTGACCTAGTAGCCCATCATGACTTCATCATGATATTGCTTCAAAATTGATTTTTCTTTTTTTTGGATGGATTCTTCATCAGAACATCGTTGTAGAGTAGAATCAATTATCTGCTCCTTTTATATCTCCAAGGCCTTCATAGGTGTCAAGGTTCCTTTCTTCCTTTATCCGAGTTGTCCTGCCTTCTTTCGGGAGATATATTCAAATCATTTTGTCAGATAGTGATTCTCACTGATCATGGTGTTCTTTACATGCTTGATCTCTTTCTTCATTTTCTTCTTCTCAGCTAGATAGGTAAACCATATAATGCTTCGTGTAGGAGCATTCCTTCATTGCTTGCTTTCTGGACTTGTGAGCATTTCTTTTTGTTTCTTAGGCAGCAATCTTATGCTCCTTATGTGAGCATATTCTTTTGTTGACCTTAGTCGCATTTTGGTACATGCCTTCGAGCATTTTTTTGGTGAAAGAGATTCTTTCATGCTTGATCATGTTATAGAACTATCCCATGGTTCAATAATATACAAATGATAACATGACTAAACTTTAATGCATGCATACCTCATCTTGATTCTCCTTTGATCATCCTTTGGTGTGGCCCTTCTTTCTTCATCTTAGCTTACCTGCATATCATCCTTTTCTAGAATCCCATGAGTGGGATTCCCAATGAGACATCTGTTTTGGTCCATGAACCTTCTTTTTAGGATTCCATCATAGGATCTTAAGATCCCTACCTTGCAAATGTTTCCTTTATTTTGATGATGTAGGTCTGCTAATATTCTCAATCACGATCAATTTTTCTTTCCTCGTGGATGAGGTCCTATACTAGGTATGCTTCTTCTACATGAATATCTTGAGCTATATCTACCATGCTCCTATATTCTAGAAGAAATTTCTATATATTTTTGTTCTTATCATAAATGTTACATCTTCATGAGTATCTAGAACTTCTATGTACATCACGCTTTTAGATTCTAGAGGATGTTTCTAGTGATGCAATTTTATACTATTCGTACATGCTCCTAAAATACTCAAAACTTTGAAAGAAGTATAGAAGTAAAGAGTTTGACCTAGTCATAGTAGAGATCCAAAGGTTCTTCCTTCTTTTGCTTCGTTCCTTCTTCTTTCATCTCTTGAGTTATGTGAGCTTGTTCCCTCTTTATTTTATTGTCATTGTCCTTCTTAAGATTAGGACAATTCCTTTTGTAGTGTCCATATTCTTGGCATCCAAAACTTTAGATTTTGGAAATGTCTTTTTTGTTTGTTCTTCGTGGACCAAACTTTCCAAATTTATCCTTTCTTTTGGCCATGGTAGAAAATGCTTGCTCCTTTGATCCCCACATATTCCTTTGCCTTAAGTTTGGTTTCCTCTGTTCTCATTTCAGATATTTTCATGAAGTAGGGAGCTATTCCTTCCTTTGTTATCTTCATCTTGTATAATTAATTCCTTAGAGATATTACTTCTCCAGTTATGGATACCGAATAGCTCTACTAGCTTATCATAAATTTCTTTTGATGTCTCGAATTTGGAGACATAGGGAATGATAGAGTCTTTGATTGATTCTATCATAATCCTTTGAGCTCTTATCTCATCCTTATTGTACTTGGCTAAGGCTTGAGTCTATTCTTTAGCAGGGATAGTGATATTCCCTTTTACATGTTTTAGGAGTTCATTCTTCTTGAGAAGTAGATCAGTCCTCTTCTTCCATGCAAGAAAGTTATTGGAACTTACCAATTTATTGCTTTCCTTGCAAAAAGACTTTGATGTAAATTCAGAAGGGGACATGTACTTGATATATTTTTAGATGTGATGGATTTTCTTCCTCCTTGAAGGCTTGATGGCTTGTCTTCCCTGGATCTTGATGTTCTTCAAGTTGCCTTCTCCAAGTGGAATTGCTTGGTGATGAGGTTTTCTTGAAGACTTGTAGCTTGATGTATGTCCTGCTTCAATCTTCTCTTCTTTGTAGGTGCGTTTATGTAAGGATATTCTTCTAGATTTGTAGACCTCCTTGATGAATGATGGACTGTAGACCCTTCTTGACCTTGAAGAGATTGAGACTTCTAGGCTTGATGCTTAAAATTTTTAGATATTTCCCCTTGATGAGTGTTCTTGAGTTTCCCTTTCCCTGATGCGTCACCTTCACTCTGATACCATGTTAAAGAATCTAGGGAAAAGTAGTGTGGTGTGATTCTTTATTACTTGATAAAAAATTGTGGAGTCTTTTTACTTTTCTTATTAGCTTATTCTTCTTCTTCTTCTTATTAGTGCATATGTGTGTACTTCATCAAACTGCTACCAAAACATAAAAATAAGAACACAAGATGTTGGCTCTCTTCCAGGGCCAAAACCTCTCTTCTCTTGAGAGGAAAACCCTTTAGTGAATTTCTCTTGTTGAAGCTTATATTGATCATTCCAAGCCCTAGACCCTGAGAAGAGTATGCTCCAAGCAAAAGTCAAGTCCTTCCTTCATTTTTCACCTTATTCCCCGACACTTCTTCCAGCACTTCGTCCTCCTTCTTTCGGCACTTCGTTCTCTTACTATGATTCTTGTCTAGAGATTGAAATTCCTTGAGTGAGTCTTCTGGATGAGATGTTCCTTTTCTATCCCTTGCTCAAGTATCCTTCAATTTTGACCAACTGAGATCCTTCTTGAATGTATGACATTTCCGCTATTCTGCTACCCTAGTTTCTTGCATGAGTGGAGAGTATTGCTAGGTGGTATATGCCCTTCTCCTTCGCTTTAGTGTCTTTCTTCCATGCTAGTGGAGGAGGCCTTGTAGGCCTATTTTTAGCCCAAACGAAGGTAGGTGAGTGTTTATAGATTTCTGTTGTCCTAGTTGTAGGGACAACCCTCAAATTTCCTCACACATGTGACTGTATTGGCCCTAAAACATAGTTCTAGATTTCGGTGGTGTACCCTTTCTCTTCACTGCCTTTGGAGACCCTCTTACTTCCTTCTTTCTTTCCTTTCCCTTTGTAGATTTCAGAGATGAGTTGATGCGTTGTATTTGAGTGGAAAACCTCTATAAATAGATGTATGTCCCTCCATTTAGGCTGACTTGATTGACTATTTGTAGGCTGACTTGTCCTCTTAATTGTAGGCCGAATTTGAGGGAAGTTTGGTGGATGATTTGTTGAGCAGACTTCAGCTAGTTTCCATGGTGGTGTAGTATGCTTGAAGGAGCTTCTTGATGGTTCCATAACATAGGAGTGGGCTTGACTTTGCTTGCAGGTTTTCCCTTTAACTTTAATATATATTTATACATTATGTAACATGCCCTTAAGGCCTTAAACATTTTCTTTTGACTATTTGACTCTCCTATAGCACTTTGACATGTGCTAGACCTACTTCAATGAGAAATAAACTCATTGACATATATTATAAAATAATATTATTTTCTTGAATAAGTACAAATATCAAAAGTACATTTATGAAGACTGAACCTAGTTACACTTCCCTTCAACATAATCAGGTGGTCCCCAAGTCTTCACTCAGAGAAAATAATTTGTACGTCCTGATATATGACAAAATTCTCCTCCCTCCAAACCTTTATATTCCCACATTGAGTCTCTCGCAAGACTCCCATGGTCTATCTTGTCCCATAATTCAAAGCCGAATCAATACTTTGCTCAATCTTGAAGAAGAAAGACAAAAGGCATGCTCTAAAGTTTTCACCCACTAAAAGAGAATTAAGAGATGGTTTGATAAGAAATATGCTAGTGACAAGTATTTACAAGTTGGAGACCTTGTATTGAAGTGGGATAAGCCCATGATGACAAAGGTAAGCATTCCAAGTTTCAATTTCTCTAGCTTGGACCATTTTTGGTCCATGAGAAACTTGTCCTTAATACTTATCGATTGCAAACTTTACATGGGGAGATAGAGTCCGTCCCTATAAATGGCCAATATTTGAAAGCCTACTTTGAATGAAATTTTTTTGAGTTTTTCTACCTTGTACATATTTCAATTTATGCCTTTCCTTTTGTTTTTCTCAATTGTTCCTTCCTTTTACATTCAAAAGTGAAAACCTTGTGCATAAATAATTTGAAGAATTTTAAATTCACATGAATAATATCTCCATTTCTCATAAAAAATTCGAGTGTTGGAACTTTGATAAAATCAGTGTGTTATGCTTCAGAGACAAGCTAGTTAATAGAGAAACTAAATACTTTTAATCAAAATCAAACAACATCACAAATTGTTGGGTCCCTATAATACTAGTGATTACCCCATTACTATTGTAGTTGTATCCCTTATTAATATTGTTGTGCCCCTATTGTTCCCATATTGTTGTTACTATGCCCCATAGAATCCCTCTATTGTTATTTTTGTGGCTTTATATTATTATTGTTAGGTCGGCTGGGTTATATTGTGACTCCTTAGACTCCTATATATAGAAAGGAGGTTTTGTCATTTGAATCATCCAAGAATTGTTCATTTATGTAATGTAAAGGAGGTTTCCCCCTTGAAGAGGCTGAATTCTGAGGCGTTGATCTATCTTTTCTATCTTTTCTTGAGCTGGTTTCATAACATTTGGTATCGGAGCTTTGGATTCTAGGGTTTCGCTGCTCCAAACATGTCATCGTGGCATTTTCGCTTTAACTTTTTTTCTGCGACTTTTCAGAAGCTAAAAAAAACCCATTTGAGAATAAATTGCGCTAAATCTCGGGTCTGAATTTCAGAGTTTTTCGCGCTATATTTGAGAAGATATAATCTGAGGAAGTTGGTCTTTTTGCAGACTCCTGAATTACATTCCAAACAGGTGACCTGGGAAAAATCGTCATAACTTTCTCTTTGAGCATCGGATTGAAATTTCGTAAGAAGGTATAGAAAGAGGACAAACTGTATTTTCTTTTGTATATTTTTCAGAGCCAAAGGTTGAAACAGTGACTCGTGGCACATCATACAAGTTCACTCTACTGAACTAGTCTATAATCAGGTCATCTTGGGAGATTGTGCAAAACTCTTCCTTGGAGAATCCAATTTGAATAAGACTGGTGGCATTGGAAAGAGGACACAGAGGGCTACTATAAGTCACAATTTCAGAACTGGATGATCTGAAATTGCAGAGATACATCAGATTCAATATCGAGCTTTTACAAAGTGAAAAAACGTGTGTAGTTTTTTTTTTTTAAATTTTTGCATAAGCTTGGTTTGAAAAATTAGTTTGAATCGGTAATTAATGCCCCAAGGAAAAAAAATGCAAACACCTAGTAAGCAACCTGAAAGCTCTAGCATGACTCATGAAGAAGAGGAAGAAATGCAACATGATATATCAAAATTACGAGACCAAGTGCAACAAGTGTCACTTGCACAAAAAGCAACAAAATCTAAGATGGATGGTTTAAGGAAAGATGTAGAAGCTAAGATGGATGGTTTAAATAAAGGTGTAGAAGCTAAGATGGATTGTTTAAAGAGAGGCGTAGAAGCTAAGATGGATGGCATGGAAGCTAAGATGAATGGCATGGACGCTAAAATTGATGGCATGGATGCTACGATGGAAGAATTGAAGATAAATATGAATAAGTTGCTACAAGAAATGGTCACTAATGGTGAAAGGGTAGTAAAGGAAACTCATGATGAGAACAAAAGAAATGTTAATCATGATTCCATAGACTCTAATGTGGGATCAAAGACCCACAATATTCCAAAAATTGATATGAGGAAGTTTGATGGCAAGGATCTCGCAACATGGATATTACAGATGGAGCAATTTTTTGATCTCAATAATGTGCAAAACACACAAAAGGTACGTATTGCAACTTTATATTTGGAACCAAATCAGTTTGTATGGTATCAATGGCTTTGCTCTCGTAAACAAATTATCACTTGGGAAATTTTTACAGAAGAATTGACAGCACATTATGAAGATACAAAATGCAACACTTTTTTTAGCCAATTGATAAGTCTCAAACAAAAGGGTTCAATAATGGAGCACATTGAGGAGTTCCAAAAATTGAACATAAGGGTAAAAAAATATTCCAGAGGAGCATAGGATTGATGTTTTCATAGGGACTTTAAAGGATAATATCCAACATGATGTTCGCCTTTGGGAACTTGATTCATTAGAGAAGGCATTTAGGTTAGCAAGAAAAATGGAAAGCAAAATTTTGGCAACTAGGAAGCATACCACTCACAACTATAAAGATGGAAGTGTTGTTGCCCCTAGTCTTCCACAACCTATAAGGTTGACACCACAACAATTGGAATAAAAAAGAGCAAAAGGGCTTTGCTACAATTGTGATAGAAAATACACTAAAGGTCATAAGTGTGCTGAGAAGAAATTATTCTACATAGATTGTGAAGAGGAAGAAGAAAAGGAGCAAGAAAGGTCAAAAGAAGAGGATATACTCCAGGAACAAAGCCTATATAAAGAAGAAATGAATCCAACCATATCTTGTAATGCATTGGTGAGAATTACCACTCTTCAAACCATCAAGATAGAAGGACAAATCAAGAAGAAAAAGGTAATAGTGTTGATTGATTCAGGAAGTACCCACAATTTTATTCATTGTAAGGTAGCAAAAGAATTGAATTGCTTCTTATATCCAGCACTAGAGTGTCAAGTGATGGTTGCAAACGGAGGAACAATAAATTGCTCTGGAAAGTGCCATAATATCAAGCTATCTATGGGAGAATATGTATTGACTAGCCCAATGCTTTCCATTCCAATGGGAGGTGTTGATGTTGTACTAGGAGTCCAATGGCTACAATCCTTGGGTACAATAGCTTTTAATTTTCAAGAACCTTTCATGAAATTTTCTGTGGAAGGAAAGGAAGTTGAATTAAGGGGTATTGCAGGGAAACCAGGAAAGATAATTAGCTCTAACGGTATGACAAAGCTTCTAAAAAAGGAACAAAGAGGTGTAATTGCACAATTATGTTCGCTAGATGTTTCCGCATTGGAATCATCTATTTCTCCAGATCTCCAAAAAGTATTGGACAATCATTCCAAGGTATTTGAGACTCCCAAAGGTATCCCACCTATTCGTGATCATGATCATGCTATTCATCTGATTCTAGGAAGTGTTCCTCCAAACATCAGGCCGTACAGCTATCCATATGTCCAAAAGAGTGAAATTGAACGTATGGTTGCAAAAATGCTAGAGGCTGGTATAATTCAACCGAGTCAAAGTTCTTTCTCTACTCCAGTAGTATTGGTGCACAAGAAGGATGGATCATGGCGCATGTGTCCAGATTATAGGGAGCTCAACAAGCTCACTATTAAAGATAAGTTTCCCATTCCTGTCATTGATGAATTACAGGATGAATTGCATGGATCAATTTACTTCACCAAGTTGGATCTTCGTTCAGGATATCATCAAATCAGAATGAAGACTGAAGACATTCCAAAAACAACATTTAGAACTCATGAGGGTCATTATGAATTTTTGGTCATGCCTTTTAGCCTTACCAATGCACCTTCAACATTTCAAGGTTTGATGAATTCCATTTTCAAACCATTCCTTAGATAATTTGTGTTAGTATTTTTTGATGATATACTAATCTACATCAAGTCTTCGAAGGATCATGTTGAACATGTTGACAGGGTGCTACAACTATTTGAGGAGAAACAATTATATGCAAAAAGATCCAAATGTTTCTTTGGAGTACAAGAGGTGGAATATTTGGGTCATATTATATCTCATGAAGGAGTTAAGGTAGACCCTAGCAAAATTAAAGCCATTAAGGAATGGAAAATCCCCACATCCATAAAGCATCTGCGAGGATTTCTCGGGTTGACAAGGTATTATTGCAAGTTTGTTAAGAATTATGGGAGAATAGCAGCACCTCTAACAACATTATTGAAGAAAGATGCATTTTCATGGACTCTAGAAGCAACAAAGGCCTTCGAGCATCTTAAAGAGGCAGTGTGCCAAGAACTGGTCTTAGCTACACCAGACTTCACAAAAACCTTGATTGTGGAATGTGATGCTTCAGGAAATGGAGTTGGTGCTGTTTTAATGCAAGATGAAAGACCCATTGCTTTTGAAAGTCGTCCAATCAAGGGAAAGTTTTTACACAAAGATATTTATGAGAAGGAAATGTTGGCAATACTCCATGCACTTAAGAAATAGTGACCCTACCTAATGGGAAGACACTTCAAGGTAAAAACGGATCATGATAGCCTTAAATACTTTTTAGAACAAAGATTATCCTCTGAAGAGCAACAAAAGTGGGTCACAAAGATGTTGGGTTATGACTTTGAAATCATCTACAGAAAAGGGAAGCAAAATGTGGTGGCAGATGCACTCTCAAGAAAGGATGAGGATGTGGAAGCATTTTTGTGCGCCGTTTCTATTATCCAACCAGATTGGATAAACGAAGCAAGGGAGGAATGGAAGAATGACGAAGAAGTGTGGGCACTTATTTGAAAGTTACAACAAGACTCCAGTACGTCTGATACATTTAGCTGGAAAAATGATTCGTTATGGTACAAAGATCGCTTATACCTCTGTAAGAATTCCCAGCTAAAACAAAAGATTCTTATGGAATTGCACACTTCTCCCTTAGGAGGGCACTCAGGATTTTTAAAAACTTACCACAGGGTTAAGAAGGAATTTTTTTGGGAGGGCCTTAAATCAGATATTCAAAATTTTGTGGCGGAATGTTTGGTTTGCCAACAAAATAAAGTTGAAACAATTAAGACACCGGGTCTATTACAACCTTTATCCATTCCAAGCCAACGTTGGGGGGAGGTTTCAATGGATTTTATCACAAGTTTACCCAAGTCTGAGGGAAAGAGTGTCATCATGGTGGTAGTTGACAGACTTACCAAGTATGCACAATTTTGTGCATTATCACATCCATTTAAAGCTAGTACAGTTTCTACTGCATTTATGGAAACAATTCAAAAGCTACATGGAAACCCAAAGATTATTGTAAGTGACAGAGATCCCATTTTCACTGGAAATTTTTGGACAGAATTATTTCATTGTTTTGGTACTCAGTTAGCTCATAGCTCATCTTATCATCCTCAATCTGATGGGCAAACTGAGATAGTAAACAAATGTTTGGAAGGATATCTTCATTGCTTTGTATCTGATAAACAGACACAATGGGTCAAATGGTTGCCTCTAGCTGAATGGTGGTATAACACTTCCTTCCATATAGCAACAAAAATGACCCCATTTATGGCACTTTATGGATATCAGCCACCATCCATCACATCATATTTAAGAGAAAATTCTAAGGTTCAAGCAGTGGAACATCACATCGAACATCAACAACAAGTCCTCCAACTCTTAAAGGATAACCTCATGTTGGCACATAATAGAATGAAACAACAGGCAGATCAACATCGCAGCGAAAGAAGTTTTGATGTAGGTGATTGGGTATTCCTATAGCTACAACCATATAAGAAAATGTCCCTCAAGCAAGCTAAGAAGGATAATAAATTATCACCAAAGTATTATGGTCCGTACAAGGTGTTGCAAAAGATTGGTACTATGGCATACAAATTGGAGCTTCCTGCAGTTTCTCGATTGCACCCAGTTTTCCATGTTTCATGTTTAAAGAAGGTTATAGGCGACAAGCTCCCAGTTCAAACAATATTTCCAGAACTTGACGAGGAAGGAAAAATTATATTGGAACCAGAAGCAGTCACAGAAGCAAGAACTTGACAGTTACGAAATCGATCAATTTCAGAGTATCTTATCAAATGGAAGAACTTATCCGCTAAAGATTCCACATGGGAGGATGAGAATTTTATACAGAAGCATCCAGAACTACTCAAGCGTTGAGGACAACACTTTTTTGAAGGAGAGGGGCATGTTGGGTCCCTATAATACTAGTGATTACCCCATTACTATTGTAGTTGTATCCCTTATTAATATTGTTGTGCTCCTATTGTCCCCATATTGTTGTTACTGTGCCCCATAGAATCCCTCTATTGTTATTTTTGTGGCTTTATATTATTATTGTTAGGTCGGCTGGGTTATATTGTGACTCCTTAGACTCCTATATATAGAAAGGAGGTTTTGTCATTTGAATCATCCCAGAATTGTTCATTTATGTAATGTAAAGGAGGTTGCCCCCTCGAAGAGGCTGAATTCTAAGGCGTTGATCTATCTTTTCTATCTTTTCTTGAGCTGGTTTCATAACACAAATTGTATCCACAGTTAAATCAATACTTCCCAAAACATGATAGGCTCTAGCATAAGTAAATGCTAAACTAGCCTATGTTGAGGTTTTATCATTGGTTCGCCATATGTTGTAGCAGCTACATCAACCCTACTTTTTTTCTTACAAGAGGAAAATTTAGTGTCCCTTCATCCAAATATCTAAGGTATCTATTTTCCCAAGGTCATAAGAACAATTTTCATACGCTTGAACTACAATAGATGAGGGTGTTTTAACTTAGAAAATTTGTAAAATTTTAAGGGTATATCACACCTTTCTTTTCATCGCATCACAACCTTGCATAAAAATTTTTCATTGCAGACCTCTTTGTGATGTCACAATAAATTCACATTTAATACACTTTCATGGTGGAAATGTTATCATAAAACCTCCTCTCTATTTCATTTTAAATGTGATACATTGTTGCAAGCTTTCCTTGTTCTTTTGTTCTGCATCGATTGGCAGCACATCCATTTTCTTGAGTTTGCACTGTGCTGCCTATAGTTGTAACACCGACGCCATGTTGCAAGTTGGTATTGTACATCCTTGTCTTGCATATTTTGTGTTTGTATGCTATAGGCATTACCCTATTTTGGCATGACCATTTATCTTCCCAACCTTTCACCTTCCTCATATACATATATATATATTAGAACCCTTTTTCTCCAACACTTATTAATTTTTTGATCCCCTTTCCATCACACCATGATTTCACATTGCATCGCTACATTACCATTTTGCACAACGTGTATCGCATGTCGCCACCTCTTTGCACATCACATTGGAATTATTTTTAACAGTCTAATTTTTAGTGTTACAACACAGTGCAGTGATTTTGCATAACATATGATAAAGATATGCAACACACCACATAGTTGTGTCACCATCTATCTTTGCTGTGGTTTATTACCAAATCATATCGCATCACAATCTTGCTTAGCAACATAACTTCTTGCCTTGTACCACAAAGCATCTACCAACTTTAGAATACACTATTATTTTGTGTTGTTGAACCTCAATTTTGTTGAATTTCGTACATCCTTTTTCCCTTTGATTACTCATGATTTTATCTAATTTACTGTCATTTTGCACGATTATTGGCCTATTATCTTCAACTAGGAGCATGAAAAGGTAATCATTTATTCTTTAGAATATTTCCTTTGTTTCAATGAAAGCTATATCAAAATTGTTATTAATGATGGTTTTTTATGTTATTTCAAGTTCTTGAGAAGATGCATGAAATTCGAGTCAAATGTATACATGATTTAACAATTCATTTCTATGTGCATCAATTTTTGGCATGTTCCTGCATCAATAAAAGTTCTTGCACCAATTTGGGGGTTCAATGTATTGACACACTTCCGGGGAAAATTGAACAAGGTTTTTGTCCATAATGATTTTTTAATGCTTCACTACGAGTCAAAATGCACATAGGTCACATGTGTGATTTTCTAGAAACAAATTAATAATTCAACCCAAAATTTTCTCAATTTTCAAATTTCCAACTTCCTCCTCGATTTGCATGCAGACGAGGGTGAATATCAAAATTAAAAAAACATGGTTTTTGTTCCTTGTATAGTAAATTCAATACAACATGGGATGTTTTCCAAAACTTTCCAGGGTTTGGGAGATCCAAAGGCTTCTTTGAGGCAATTTTGTAAAAAAATGTAGTTTTCTCCAGAATTCTAAGATCATGCCCAAATTTGCAAAAATGCAAAATTACATATCAGACCTGTATTTATTTGATTGGATTATGGTTATATGGGTATCCATGGATGGAAAACTATTGGGATTTTCATTCATCTCATTTTTTCTTGTAAAGATTTATATAAACAAGCAATGGCTCTAAGCCAAGCTAAGTAATTCCATACCCTATGTTGCTAAGTTGAGTTCTAGGTGTTCTTCGAAACTTACCCCTTCTTTCTATCAACTAGGTTTGGAATAATAAGCTCACAATGTACTGAATATTGAGTTTAATTAATATAAATGGGAAAATTCCAGGTTCTTTCTTCATCTTTGTCATATTTTATTAATTGTTTTCTTTTCCCTGTAATTTAATTTCTTCTTAATGAGGGTGCGAGCTAGTTAGTTGGGCCCAACTAGTCCATCTCATCACACATATAATAGTTATCAATGTGTGGTGCGAGATTTAACGATTGAACATTGTGGTGTGTGTATTTATCACTAAGCACAACATTCATTTGAGATATGATTTGGTTTCTTATTCCTGCTCTTTCTTCTTGCTTGAAGACACGCACATGCACACACACAAATCTCTCTCTCTCTCTCTCTCTCTCTCTGTCTCTCTCTCTCTGTCTGTCTCTATCTCTATCTCTCTGTCTGTCTGTCTGTCTCTCTCTCTCTCTGTCTCTCTGTCTCTCTGTCTCTCTGTCTCTCTGTCTCTCTCTCCTCTCTGTCTCTGTCTCTCTCTGTCTCTCTCTCTGTCTCTCTCTCTGTCTCTGTCTCTCTGTCTCTGTCTCTCTGTCTGTCTCTCTCTCTGTCTCTCTCTGTCTCTCTCTGTCTCTCTCGCTCTCTCTCTCTCTCTCTCTCTCTCTCTCTCTCTCTCTCTCTATATATATATATATATATATATATATAGTATTTTGATTTGAGAGTGCTCAAAACTTAGCCTTCTGAAGGTGACTATTGTGTATACACATGATTTTCTTGTGTTATCACTATTTACGTTGGGTTGTGTAACTTTAATCCCTGGAGTTATCATCTCTCTCTCTCTCTCTCTCTATATATATATATATAGTATTTTGATTTGAGAGTGAACAAAACTCTCTCTCTCTCTATATAGTATTTTGATTTGAGAGTGCTCAAAACTTAGCCTTCTGAAGGTGACTATTGTGTATACACATGATTTTCTTGTGTTATCACTATTTACGTTGGGTTGTGTAACTTTAATCCCTGGAGTTACTATATGATCATATTTTATTCTAAACCCTCATTTCACTATTATAAAGATGAGATTATACACGATCTTAAATTGAAACGATTGTTCCTTCTCATATGACTGGATGACAATGTCATTTGAATGATATTAAAAACTCCTCTAAAACTTATGAATCATTGCTGGACTTAAATATTAAAGGTATCCTAGTTACATTTTGAATGCTTAGAGCAATATACATATCTGATCTCAATATTTAATAAAAACCTTTATGAGATTGTTGAATAATCTTGGACTCAAACACTGAGGGTATCCTTCTTTTTATATGGTTTTGTTTCTTCATGTTTCAAGGTATGAGAGGTATAGTAATGAAGTCGTCCATACCTTAAGTTTATTTGGTAATGGATGAAATCTTATACCTATAGGCCATTTCTATGAGATTTTAGATTTAGATGGCCTGATACAAGAATCAAGCTTGGCTTCTTTCATTTTCATATGAGGCTTGTTTATCGATTGTAACCTTGGATTGTTGGCTTGAGTTATAAGTCATGTTGGGATGATGTTTGTATGACAGAGTTATTGGAGATTGACTGGTTTGTTTTTATAGTCTTTTAATATTATATCGATTGGTTTGCGAGTGTGAGTGATTATTTTCTCTGATCTCTGTGTTTGATTTTCTTGATTGATATTGATACTGGAATAAGTATTATAGAATTATTTGTTAAGGATTTCATCACTGTTTATTCAAATTTAGTTTTTAATTTAAGATTGATGCTATTTCATTCTTCTTATAAATCTTTCTTTTGGATTGAAACACAGTTCTGGACCTTTGGTTTGAGGCATCTCTAGATTTGAAGAAGTAGAATAGAGAATGATTTTATTTCTTTATGTAAGATCAAATATTTTATTCCTACTCCAGGAGCACCACACTTTTCTTTTGGAAGTACAGGGAGAGTGAAAAAATTGTAGTAGTGTAGGAACAATTATGTGTGGATTTTCAAAGCACTCTTTTGACATCGTTGATTGAAGCCTGTGTTTTATTAAATTTTGATTACTTTCCAAGCCCATAGAATAAGTTATAATTAATGATTTGATGGGTGAAGTAGCTAGTGTGAAATTTGATTAGTTTTTATTTTTATTTTGGGCTAATAAATATGCCAAAATCTTAGTGCAGGAACTGAGCTAGGGATTGTAATAAATTTTCAGTAAGGATTGGTGTTTGTAATAGATATGGTTTTGTTTCTAATGAATTATTTTGAGTGTAGGATTAAAAAATATATTTGACTAGTGTAGGAAATCTAGGTATGAGCAGTTTCTAGATTAGATTAAGGTGTTGTTTTGTAAGTTCCCAAAGTCTCCCTCTATAATTTATAGTGTTGTGTCTTGAAGTCTATGGACCCTAGATTGACAATTAAATGTTGGTCCACTAATAAACCCTCTATTGCATGCAACTTTTTGGAACCGTTGCCGGGGAGGCACTTAGGAGATTGAGCTTGGTGACCTGCTATAGTTTGGTTTTCTCTTTACCTATCTTTCCTGCATATTTTTTTTCATTTCTAGGGTGTTGTAAGAACCTGCCCTTATATACTTATCCATGTGCTAATATAATATACTAGCTAGCTTGTTGAAAACAAAAAAATGGTGTTTTGAGGCATTTTTCAATGAGGAGTTCAAGGCTAATATCAATCATCCAATGGAAAATTCACAAAGGCTTCACTTAAGTGGTGATGTAAGCACCACCCATTTCACTAACCAGTTGACAAGAACATTTGAAGGAGTCTAAAAATAGCACATGGAAAACCTCTTCTATTTTGGGATGAAATGGCACACATTGTTACCTTTGGATTCCCTATCAGAGTTCTAGGAGGAGTGGTACAAATGCACAATATTCCCCCATCCACTTTACCAAATTTTCATCGTTTTACAAATGAAGACCCATATACATTATTATTTGAGTTTGAAGTACTTTTTAGAGGATACAGTTATTGTACTAATGCTCAAAGGTTACAAGTGTTTCCTCTTACTCTAAAAGGACCAGCTCTCCGATGGTTCATGAGCCTTGGTGGAAACTACATTCAAACATTGGAAGACATGAAGAATGTATTCTTGGAGAAGTACCAAAACTATTGCAAGGTTAGTGAAGATATTTTTAGTATGAAACAAGGGGAAAATGAAAGTTTGGAATATTATGTGGAGTGATTTTGATACAAATTTCAAAAATCAAAGCATAAACAATTGGCAAAAGAGGCCTTGAAAACACACCTACTCAAGGGAATCAAATATGATTTTTTAGAACCTTTAAATATGATAGGACCAGGTGATATTTCTCACTTACATATGATGGTGTTTGTGAATTATGCACTAGGTATTCAAGGGGAAGCTGAAATACTGGTAAGAATTCTCGAGAATTTTCCTCTCAATTTTTGAAATATGCTACAAGAATAAGAGTTACAGGAGCCTTTCCAAATTCACAATTGGATTATTTGTAGGAAGAAAAAGAAAAGTGCGAGGAGGATCATTGGACAAATTATTGTCCATTGCTGCTAGGGTTACAACAAGAATTTGAGGAATCAAGTAAGGAAACAAATCGACCTCCAAGTATAACTCAAAACTTATCATCATTTAATAGTTGGACTAACAAATTTTATTATCCTCAGTAGGTTCCTAAATACATATATAACCCTACAGTTCCATGAAATACTTATAATCCTCCTCCAATTAAAACCCTAACTTATGGCCATAGTGGCCCTCTCCCTCGAGCTATATATTCCCGCAACCTCAAGGATGGTTTGGAGCTCCCTATCTGGGGAAATTACCCATGTAAACCAAATTTCATGAGCAAAAACAATTGCAATTCCCATCCAATGTACTACCAAGTCCTCCTCGATGGTTCCAGTTACCTGTGCAACAAAAATATAACCCTAATACCAACAATCAGGTTGCACATCAAGTTAAAACACCTACTCTTCCTACTCATACCCTATCAAATGTAATGTCATATCTTCCAAATTAGGGAGAGGAGTAAATTCAGGAACTTCCCCTATTACCATAAAAATTTACCCTAGGGAGATCTAATTAAAAGACCATTATAGTTAAAAACTATGATTGGAAGTTGTTCTGAAGTTGTTATTGAAGCTCAAAACCATAGAATTTCACTTAACCATACTTTCTAATATGAGGAACAAATATTGGAGCCCAAGATTGAGGAGTTTCTTTCTTGACTTTCACCAGATCCCTTATGCCTCCAAGAGAGTGGTTATCAAGCTGTGGAAGACTTGTTTGAGTTGGAGAATCATGAGTATGTGGATCCTATTGAAGCCTGGTTTCAAACAATCATTATCACACCTCATTCCCTCATCATTCAACAACTTTTGGTACCATATCAATTAAATCAGTTGGTTTCTCATACTCCAATACGAATTGAATTTTACTTTTTAAAACTAAGTGTGAGTATATTTAGCATTCGATTACGCACATGGATACACTTGAAGTACTCATACACTTGAAGGAGATATTCCTCTCTCTAAATTAGGGTAGGGTAGTGTAAGATAAATGAATAAACATGCCATCTGAAATAAAACTACAATAACACTATAATTCCCTAAGGCACAACTATTGAAATTTCTATTATTATGCACTCCTGTGGTAAGTCTTGTTAGAAGCAATTCATTCTTAATGCCTCATATTTTGTAAAGTGACTTTGATTATTGATTATTTGGTTTTTTTTCTCCATGTCACATGGATGATATCATCCATTGGGTCAGTCAAGGGGATTTGTCATTACACTTTCCAATCATAATACTAAAACCCTAATCCTAGCCTATTCACTTGGACAAGCTTCTATCCAAGAAATATTTTCAAGTTTCTCTTAGAACGTATTGTTGAAAATCCTTGTATGGATGACCACTCCTATAAAACCCTAATGGACATCAAAACCCTAACATGATTAACTCGAGGAATATTTCAGTTATTATCTAAGATGTTTATTATACATTGAATACAATATATTTATGATTATTGTGGATGATGTTTCCCATGGACTAAAAATAAATTTATGTGGCTAGAAAATATAAATAGCTCTAGTACCACCCACCTTCATTACACTCTAAAAGATACCAATGAGAAATATGCATTATTACAAATATCTTGAGTGATATAAAATAATAAAAAGGGAAGTATCAGGAAGTAGAAGCAAACTTGCCAGGGTACTGAAAATGCCTGCTAGCAGTGAGGCTATGTCGAATAAAGAGAAACAGGAAAACATACACTGGAACTCTTAAAATTCAAAAACCCTGGGTCACATTCTGAAGCAATCATCATTAAAATTAAAGCTAGGAAATGAAGCTTATATCTCTTGGAGAATGGATTTAAGAACCTTAAGGTATTTTTCTTTAGAGTTCTATCTTTCAGAAATAAGCCTGATTTTTCATGGATGTGGGACCCTTAGTGCAGAAAATTCACTATTATTGAACAAGTGGAGCTTCCGCTATATGCTTGGATAATGGTAATATGGTCACCCTCGGAAGGTATGATTTTTCTATCCTTCGTTTTCCATATTTCCATCCATTTTTAATGCCATGATTATGTCACTTTTATTTATAATGAGGATATTTAGGTGAAAAACTTCTGGGTAAGGCTGCTCCTGAGATGCCTTGTGGAAATTTTAATGGTTGGCTATTTCATGATGACACTATCCTTGTAGTCACAACATTGTTAGCATTAAGTGATTGGAGGCTTCCACAATTATTCATATTGTTGGAGATTACCAAAAGAAAAATGTGTAATGATTTTGATATTTCCAATGTTTCAGATGGTTACTCCATCCATCTCAAGGACCAAATATCTTTGGTTATTGATGGTGGATTGAGTAACCATCCAAAACATTGGACAAAAGAAAACCATTACATAGTTCACTTCAAGAAATCTCCAACAATTGTTGGCATTCTTAAGGAAATATTGGCATTATTTAGAAAATAATGAAGACCAATCTTAACATCACTGAATTTATGGTCGCAGGTCTTTCTTATATTACTGATGCAAAGGGAGTCGAAATCATATAAAACTTACCTGCATGATCTTACTCAATTATCCCTATAGCTTAAGTCAATGCAACATGAATCTAATAAAGAAACCCTAGCCATATAATTTTGATTAACTTTGGTCCCTGTAAGAGGTTTTGCTTGCATGATGACATGCAAGATGATTGACATGGGGGAATGTTGGGCCTCAATTTTGTTGAATTTTGTACATCATTTTCCCCTTTGATTACTCATGATTTTATCTAATTTACTATCATTTTGCATGATTATTGGGATATTATCTTCAACTAGGAGAATGACAAAGTAATCATTTATTCTTTAGCATATTCCCTTTGTTTCAATTATATATATATATATATATATATATATATATATATATATATATATATATATATATATATATATATATATATATATATATATATATATATATATATACAAAGGGAATATGCTAAAGAATAAATGATTAGATAGAAATTGTTATTAATGATGGATTTTTGTGTTATTTTAGGTTCCAAAAAAGATGCATGAAACTTTGTTCAAAGATATGCATGAGTTAACAATTGATTTCTGAGTGCATCAATTTTTGGTCTATTCCTACACCAGCAATAGTTCCTGCACCAATTTGGGTTTTTGACGTATTAACACACTTCCGAGGAAAACTGAACATGGTTTTTGTTTACAATGGTATTTTAATTCTTTTGCATGAGTCAAAATGCACCCATGTCGCATGTGTGCGTGTTAAGAGACAAGTTAATAAGTTAGCCCCAAATTCACACAATTTTTAAAATTCCAACTTCCTCCTCAATTTGCATGCATATGAAGGCAAATCTAAAAAATATGAAACATGGGTTTTGTTCCCAGTAGGAAGTTGAGTAACAAATGAGCCATTTTCCATGGTTTGGGAGATCTAAAAGGTTCATTGAGGTAGTTTTTGTAAAAAAACACAAATTTTCCAAAATTCTAGGATCATGCCCATATTTGAAAAAAAATGTAAAATTACATATCAAATATGTATTTCCATGATTATATTATGGTTGTACTGGGTATCCATCGATGTCAGGCTGTTGGGATTTTCATTCATCTCATTTTTTCTTGTAAAGACTTATATAAACAAGCAATGACTCTAAGCCAAGCTAAGTAATTCCATACCCTTATGTTGCTGAGTTGCATTCTGGAGCACCTTCTTTTTGTCAACTAGGCATGGAATATAGAGCTCACAACGTACTAAAGACTGAGTTTTATTAATGTAAAGGGGAAAATGGCAGATTCTTCCTTCATCTTTGTCATATTTTGTTAATGGTTTTCTTTGCCCTGTAATTTAATTTCTTTTTAATGAGGGTACAAGCTGGTTGGTTTGGGCCCAACTAATCCAACTCATCACACCTCTAATAGTTAGCATTATGTGGTGTGTAATTTAAGGATTGAACATTGTGGTGTGCGTATTTATCACTAATCATTTCATTAATTAAGGATCTGATTTGGTTTTTTATTCCTTCTCTCTATTCTTGCTTGAAGACACACACACACACACATATTGTATTTTGATTTAAAGGTGCTCAAGGCTTAGATCTGAAGGTGACTACTGTGTATACAAAAGATTTTCTTGTGTTATCACTATCTAAGTTGGGTTGTGTAACTTTAATCCAGGAGTTATCATCCTAATTTATATGATTTAGTGACAATAATGTTTTGATTTAGGGTTATTCTTTAAACGTTAATAGCTTTAACCTTGAAAACTTTGAAGGTTACAATGATTCACTATATGACCAATTTTTTTTCAAAATCCTTGTTTCACTATTATAAAGTTGGGATTATACAAGATCTTAACTTGAAACAATCGTTCGTTCATATATGACTTGATGAACGTGTCATTTTAGTTTAGCATTTGATAGCTTTGGTTTGAATGATATTAAAACCTCCTCTAGAATTTATGAATCATTCATGGACTTAAATATTAAATATATCATAGTTATAGTTTGAATGCTTGGAGTAATATATAGATATGATCTCAATATTTAATAAAAACCTTTATGATATTGTTGAATCATTATGGACTCAAACACTGAGGGTATCCTGCTTTTTATATGGTTCCGTGTCTTCATGTTTCAGGGTATGTGTGGTATAGGAACAAAGTCATCCAGACCCTAAGTTTATTTGGTAATGAACGAAGACTTATAGCTATAGACCATGTCTATGAGATTTGAGATATAGTTGGTCTAGTATAGGAATCAACCTTGGCTTCTTTTATTTTCATATGAGGCTTGTTTATTGATTGTAACCTTGTATTATTGGGTTGAGCTACAATTCATGTTGGGATGATGTTTGTATGACAAAGTTATTGGAGTTTGACTGGTTTTTTTATTAAGATTTTAATATAATATCGACTAGTGTGCAAGTGCGAGTGATTATTTACTCTGATCTTTGTGTTTGATTTTCATGATTGATAGGGGTTTGGAATAAGTGTTATAGAAATATTTGTTGAGGATTTGTTGATATTTCATCACTGCTTATTCAAATTTGGTTTTTATTTTAAGATTGATGATAATTTATTCCTCTTGCAAATATTTGTTTTGGATTGAAACACAATTTTGGACCTTTCATTTGAGCCATCTCTTGATTTTAAGAAGTAGAAAAGAGAATGATTTTGTTTGTTTATGTAAGCTCAAATATCTGATTCCCATACCAATAACACCACACTTTGTTTTTGGAAGTACATGGAGAGTGATAAGGTTGTAGTGGTGCAGGAACAATTCTATGTGGATTTTCAATCACTCTTTTGACATCATTTTATTGAAGCCTATGTTTTATTAATTTTTGATTATGTTCTCAGCTTGTAGACTTAGTTTTAGTTAATGCTTTGATGGTCGAAGTAGTTAGTGCCTAAGTTGATCAGTTTATTTTATTTTATTTTGTGTTAATAAAGTTTCCAAAATCTTAGTGTAGGCACTGAGCTAGGGATTGCTTTCAATTGTCAGTAAGGATTGGTGTTTTTAATAGCTAGGGTTTTGTTTCTAATGAATGATTTTGAGTGTAGGATTGGAGCAGAGATTTGACTAGTGCAGGAACTCTAGGTGTGAGCAATTTCAAAATTAGATTAAGGTGTTATTTTGTAGCTTCCCAAAGTCTCTCTAGAATTTCTAGTGTTGCGTTTCAAAGTATATGGACCCCAAATTTACAGTTAAATGTTGTTCCATTGATAAACCCTATACTGCACCCAACATGCATTACACTCCAAGTCACTTTTTTGCATTATAATTTATTTGTTGTAATGAATATTTTTGATCTTCTAGCCTTAGTTGATTTATAGTGCTTCAACATACTATCATCTAAAGGTATGGATCCTCTGAAGAGAATACTTGGGAAAGACCTTGTGGAGGAATAATTTAAGGAAATCCTTATTGCAATAGTGCTCACCTATGGCGATACAAAGTGTAATATTGATAAATCATTTTCTCTAGATTGGTCAGAAAATTTCCATCTATTCACAAGGAAATAATATCCCGACGGAGAGGAAGACACTGGGGTTGATCAAAATGTCAAAAAATCATGGTTACATAAAGTGGTTTCTCACTTGACAGTGTTTCCATGTGGTGATACCATGAAATACCCCAAGGACACAGAGGATATTTGACCCCGTGAACACTTGATAGGTGAGGTACTTAGCAACAAGAACTCGACCAAATGAGCTATCCCTTGGGGCTTATTTATTCCCTCGAGTTATCATCCTATGTTATATGATTCAATGACAATATTGTTTAGGTTCAGGGTTATTCTTTAAATGTTAATATCTTTAAGCTTGAACACTTTGAAGGTTACAGTGACTCACTATATGATCAAATTTTACTCTGAACCCTTGAGTCGCTATTATAAAACTGATATTATACGAGATCTTAACTTAAAAAAGTTGTTCCTTCTCATATGACTCGATGAAAGTGTAATTTTAATTTTGGGTTTTGTAACTTAAGTTTGAATGTTTGAATGATATTAAAACCTCCTCTAAAACTTCTGAATCATTCATGGACTTAAATATTAAAGGTATCCTAGCTACAGTTTGAATGCTTGGAGTAATATATATATATATGATATCATTATTTAATAAAAACCTTTATGAGATTGTTGAATCATTATGGACTCAAACACCGAGGGTGTCATGATTTTATATGGTTCTTTTTCTTCATGTTTTAGTGTATGAGTGGTATAGTAGCGAAGTCATCCAGACCCTAAGTTTCTTTAATAATTAACGAAGTCTTGTCATGCTATAGCCCATGTCTATGAAATATTAGATTTAGTTTGTCTAGTATAGGAATCAACCTTGTCTTCTTTTATTTTCATTTGAGGCTTGTTTAACAATTGTAACCTTGGATTATTGGCTTGAGTTACAAGTCATGCTAGGGTGATGTTTGCATGAAAGAGTAATTAGAGATTGACTATTTTTTTTTAATAAGATTTTAATATAATATCGACTGGTCTACAAGTGTGAGTGATTATTTTCTTTGATTTCTATGTTTGATTTGTTTGATTTGCTTGATTGATAGGGGTTTGTATTAAGTATTATAGAAATATTTGTTGAGGATTTGTTGTTATTTCATCACTGCTTATTCAAAGTTGGTCTTTATTTTAAGATTAATGTTATTTCATTCCCCTTGAAAATCTTTCTTTTGGATTGAAACACAGTTTTGGACCTTCGGTTTGAGGCATCTCTCAATTTGAATAAGTAGAACACAGAATGATTTTCTTTCTTTATGTAAGCTCAAATATTTGATTCCTACACTAGGAGCACCACACTTTTATTTTGGAAGTACATGGAGAGTGAAAAAATTGTAGTAGTGTAGGAACAATTCTATTTAGAATTTCAAAGCACCTTTTTAAAATCGTTTGATTGAAGCCCGTGTTTTATTAAATTTTGATTATTTTCCCAACTTGTAGACTTAGTTATAATTAATGATTTGATGGGTGAATTAGTTAGTTCCTTAATTGATTAGTTTATTTATTTATTTTGTGCTAATAAATTTGCCAAAATCTTAGTGCAGAAACCAAGTTAGGGATTGATTTCATCAGTAAGGATTGGTGTCTTTAGTAGCTAGGGCTTTGTTTCTAATGAATGCTTTGAGTAAAAGATTCGAGCAAAGTTTTGACTAGTGCAGGAAATCCATGTGTGAGCAGTTTCTAGATTAGATTAAGGTATTGTTTTGTAGGTTCCAAAAGTCTCTCTTTGGATTTTCCAGTGTTGTGTATAAAAGTATACAAACCCCAGATTGAAAATTAAATGTTGGTCCATCGATTAACCCTATACTGCACCCAACGTGGGTTGCACTCCAAGTCACTTTTTTGAATTCTAATTTATTTGTTATAATGAATATTTTTGATCTTCCAAGCTTAGTTGATTTGTAGTACTTAAACATACCATCATCTAAAGATATAAATCCTACCAAGAGAAGACTTGGGAAAGACCTTGTGGAGGAAGAATTAAGGAAAACCGTATTGTATTAGTGCCCTCCTATGCTGATAGAAAGTGTTATATTGATAAATCATTTTCTATTGGTTAGAAATATGTGATCTGTTCGAAAGGAAATAATATCCTGATGGAGAGGAAGGCATTGGAGTTTATCAAAATGTCAAAAAAATCATGGTCACATAAAGTGGCTTCTCACCTGACAGTATTTCCATGTGATGATACCATGAAATGGGTTGTCAAATGTGTATATATATTGTATTTTGGTTTGAGGGTTCTCAAAGCTTAGATATGAAGGTGATTGTTGTGTATACACAGGATTTTCTTGTGTATCATTGCTTAAGTTGGATTATGTAACTTTAATCCCTGGAGTTATCATCCTATGTTACATTATTTAGTGATCATCCTATACATGTTTTGCTTCAGGTTTATTCTTTAAACGTTGATAAATTTAAGCTTGAACACTTTGAAGGTCTCAATGATTCACTATATGATCAATTTTTCTTCTAAACCCTTGTTTCACTATTATAAATATAGGATTATACGAGATCTTAACTTGAAACAATTGTTCCTTTTCATATGAATGGATGACAATGTCATTTTAATTTGAGGTTTGATAGCCTCAGTTTGAACATTTGAATGATATTAAAAACTCCTATAAAACTTCTGAATCATTCATGGGCATAAATATTAAAGGTATCTTAGTTATAGTTTGAATGCTTGGAGTAAAATATAGATCTGGTCTCAATATTTAATAAAAACCTTTATGAGATTGTTGAATCATACTGGACTCAAAACCAAGGGTATCCTCCTTTTTATATGGTTATGTTTCTTCATGTTATAGGGTATGAGTGGTATAGTAAAAAAGTCATCCAGACCCTAAGTTTCTTTGGTAATGAACGAAGTCTTACAACTATAGCCCATGTCTATGATATTTGAGATTTAGTTGGTCTGGTACAGGAATTGACCTTGGCTTATTTTATTTTGATCTAAGGTTTTTTTATCGATTGAAACCTTGGATTATTGGGTTGAGTTACAAGTCATGTTGGGATGATGTCTGTATGAAAGATTTATTGGATATTGATTATTTTTTTTAATAAGCTTTAATATAATATCGAATGGTCAAGTGTGAGTGATTATTTTCTCTGATCTCTTTGTTTGAATTTCTTGATTGACAGGGGTTTGGAATAAGTAGTATAGAAAATTGTTTTGAGTATTTGTTGTTATTTCATCACTATTTATTCAAACTTGGTTTTTATTTTAAGATTGATGTTATTTCATTCCTTTTGCAAATATGTTTTTTGGATTGAAACACATTTTTGGACCTTTGGTTTGAGGAATCCCATGATTTGAAGAAGTAGAACGAAGAATGATTTTCTTTCTTTATGTAAGCTTAGATATTTGATTCCTACACCAACAACACCACACTTTTATTTTGGAAGTACAAGGAGAGTGAAAAAATTGTAGTAGTGCAAGAACAATTCTATGTGGATTTTCAAAGCACTCTTTTGACATCGTTTGATTAAAGCCCATGTTTTATTAAAATTTGATTATTTTCCAAGCCTGTAGACTCAGTTCTAATTAATGATTTGATTGGTGAAGTAGTTAGTGCATAAGTTGATTATTTTTATTTTTATTTTATGCTAATGAATTTGCAAAAATATTAGTGCAAGAACTGAGCTAGGGATTTATTTCAATTGATTGCTACGATTTTTTTTCTAATGAATGATTCTGAGTGTAGGATTATAGCAAAGATTTGACTAGTGCAGGAACTCTAGGTGTGAATAGTTTCCAGATTAGATTAAGGTGTTGTTTGGCAAGTTCCCAAACTATCTCTTTGGCATTTACAATGTTGCGCCTCAAATTCTATGGACCCTAGATTGACAATATAAAGTTGGCCCATTGATTATCCCTATACTGCACCTAACATTCATTGTGCTCCAAGTCACTTTTTTGCATTCTAATTTATTTGTTCTAATGAATATTTTTTATCTTCTACACTTAGTTTATTTGTAGAACTTCAACATACCATCATATGAAGATATGGATCCTTCCAAGAGAAGACTTGGGAAAGACCTTATGGAGGAAGAATTAAGGAATGCCCTATTGGATCAGTTCCCACCTATGTTGATACAAAGTGTTATATTGATAAATAATTTTCTTTAGATAGGTTAGAAATATGCCATATGTTCGCATATAAAGAATATCTTGATGGAGAGGAAGACATTGGAGTTTATCAAAATGTCAAAAAATCATGGTTACATAAAGTGGATTCTCACCCGACAATATTTCCATGTAGTGATACCATGAAATGGGTGCTCAAATGTATTGATACAATATATATCTATATCCATATATATATATCTATATATATATATATATATATATATATATATATATATATATATATATATATATATATATATATATATAGTTTTGATTTGAGGGTGTTCAAAGCTTAGATATGAAGGTGACTATTGTGTATACATAGAATTTTCCTGTGTTATCACTATTTAAGTTGGGTTGTGTAACTTTAATCCCTGGAGTTATCATCCTTCAATGTTATTCTTTAAACTTTGATAGCTTTTCTTGAACACTTTGAAGGTTACATTGATTCACTATATGATCAATTTTTCTTCTAAACCCTTGTTTCACTATTTTAAAGTTGGGATTATACAACAACTTAAATCGAAACGATTGTTCCTTCTCATATGACTGGATGATAGTGTCATTTTAATTCTGGGTTCGATAGATCTAGTTTGAATGATATTAAAACCTCCTCTGAAAATTCTGAATCATTTGTGGACATAAATATTAAAGGTATCCTATTTATAATTTGAATGCTTGGAGTAATATACAGATCCGATCTCAATATTTAATAAAAATATTTATGAGATTGTTGAATCATCTTGGACTCAAACACCAAGGGTATCCTACCCTTTATATGGTTCTATTTCTTCATGTTTCAGGGTATGAGTGGTATAATAACGAAGTCATCCATAACCTAATTTTCTTTGGTAATGAACGCAGTCTTATAGCTATAGCCCATGTCTATGATATTTGAGATTTAGTTGGCCTAGTATAGGAACTGACCTTTTATTATTTTATTTTCATCTAAGGCTTGTTTATCGATTGTAACCTTGGATTATTGGCTTGAGTTACAAGTCATGTTGGGATGATGTTTGTATGACAAAGTTATTGCAGATTGGCATTTTTTAAATAATATTTTAATATAATATCGACTGGTCTACAAGTGTTAGTGATTATTTTATCTGAACTCTGTGTTTGATTTGCTTGATTGATAGGGGTTTGGAATAAGTATTATAGCAATATATGTTGTTATTTCATCACTTTTTATTCAAACTTGGTTTTTATTTTAAGATTGATGTTATTTCATTCCTCTTGCAAATATTTCTTTTGGATTGAAACACAGTTTTGGACCTTTGGTTTGAGGCATCTCTCGATTTGAATAAGTAAACCAAAGAATGATTTTCTTTCTTTGTGTATGCTCAAATATTTGATCCCTACACCAAGAGCACCAAACATTTCTTTCGAAAGTACAGAGAGAGTTAAAAATTTGTAGTAGCGTAGGAACAATTCTATGTGGATTTTCAAAGCACTCTTTTGACATCATGTGATTGAAGCCTGTGCTTTATTAAGTTTTGATTATTTTATTAGCCTATAGAATCAATTGTAATTAATTTTTGATGGGTGAAGTAGTTAGTGCCTAAGTTGATTTGTTTTTATTTTTTTATTTTGTGATAATATAGTTGCCAAAATATTAGCGCAAGAAATGAGCTAGGGATTTCTTTTAATTGTCAGTAAGGATTGGTGATTGTAATAGCTATGGTTTTATTTCTAATGAATTCTTTTGAATGCAAGATTAGATCAGATATTTGAATCTTACAAGAACTCTATGTGTGAGCAGTTTCTAGATTAGATTAAGGTCTTGTTTTGCATGTTCCCAAAGTATCTCTTTGGTATTTCCAGTGTTGTGTCTCGAAGTTGATAGAACCAATATTGACAATTAAATGTTGGTCCATTGACAAACCCTATAATGCACCCACCATGTGTTGTGCTCCAAGTCACTTTTTTTCATTCTAATTTATTTGTTCTAATGAGTTTTTTTGATCTTCTAGTATTAGTTGATTTGTAGTACTTCAACATACCATCATCTGAAGATATGGATCTTCCCAATAGAAGACTTGGGAAATACCTCGTGGAGGAAGAATTTAAGGAAAACCTTATTTCATTAGTGCCCACCTATGCTGATACAAAGTGTTATATTGATTAATCATTTTCTCTGTATTGGTCAGAAATATGGCATCTGTTTGCAAGGACAATATCATGATAGAGAGGAAGACATTGGAGTTTATTAAAATGTCAAAAAATCATGGTTACATAAAGTGGCTTCTCGCTCGACAGTACTTCCATGCGGTGATACCATGAAATGAGTGGTAAGATGTATTGATACAAGAGATATGACTATCATAGATAGTCATGGTGATGAACTTGATTCACTTACTTATTCTTAGATATCTTCATAGTACAAGTTGTTGAAACATCATGTTGCATTTTCAGTGGCTTGGTACAACATTTTTAATTTGAACAACAAAGACATCCTAAGGAGCTGATGGCAAGACCCAAACAAGTTCAGAAGTAATATAGAAAAAATATATAAAACAAAGTCCCTTAGAAGAACATATTATATGGTCAAAACTATGTTTTATAGGCTATAAGATAGAAGGAAAACTGAATTCTTTGAAAAAATCTAGGTCACACTCATATACACATTTACTCACGGTGGGATAATATGTAATTGGGTCAAGATTATTGTTGCATCTATCTAGGCCAATGTGATAGATGCTCATAATCTAGAAGAAGGGAAGTGACCTAAAATTTACATGGCTTCTTACCTTCTTGATTGCATATGTGCCATGTGTGAGTTTGAGATGATGGGGTAGAGGCAGACTCTAACTCTAGATATTCAACTGGTGTATATTTATTGCAAGGAGTTGTGGGATAACAACCACACAACATCATATAGAAAGATAGTTGAAGGCTTCATCTCACCACTTTTCCATATTTTATTTGATCATGATTCACCATGCATGTCTAATTGTGTTAAGGAAGTAGTGAAAGATGTTTTCGATTGGTTCGTTCCACCAAAATCGATATACATTAGAGTATCTGGCTCATAGAAACCACCAAACCAACTCCCACTGTTCATGAACAATACGATAATTTTGTAAGAAATTGCATATTAGGTAACCATAAGTGTTAGTGGCACGCAAGCATACTGGAAGAAGGAAACATGGCCTAAATACCCCTTTTATGTAGGTATGTTTAGTATAAAAAATTATAAATAAGTGCAAACATAAGTTGTTGATGTGGACAATTTTAGGCTTGGAGAGCTAGATTTCCATAGGTACGGCCCAGGGGGTGTGGTATTACTCATAAAAAACCAAGCAATATGAAGAAATAATATAAAACTACTATAATGATATAAAATCATTGGAAGGAACAAATAGTTCTGACCTTATAGCATGAGAATGTTCCAAAGGAAAGTATGCCAAAGATAAGAAAGTTGCATAGAAAAGGGTAGCAAAAAAGGAAGCTACTGAGAAAGAAATGGAAAAAAATTAAAAGAAGATCTAAAGTTAAAGAAAGCGAAAGAGAGAAGAGATAAGGGGGATGTTATACAAAATCTATGACTATGAACACATGTATCTTACCTGGACTTAATGGCCTAGTCTAGAAAAACAGAAAGCAAAGAAAACAATGTTTTCCTTAAAGTAATCGACAACGAGATGAAGCCTACCTGAGATCTATCATAAGCTTCGTTCGTCCCTTGGCTTGTATGCTCAAATCCTTACTCTGATTTATATAGTTACAACGTGCACAATTAAACAACACAAGCCAACGATCTACGTCACCTATGTAGTATCATCCAATAAATTTATTCAATGGATAACCATGGCATTGAAATACATGAAATCATAATATCACATTTAGGAAAATAATGAACTTTTTGTATTAATAGAAATTGAGAGAGTTACAACCAAATATAGGAGTTGATCTTATATAAATTCCTTTTAGATTCAAACTGCAGATTGTGATATGCTAAAACAATTGACTTGAATCTACTCTACTCATCAATGGAAACAATAAACAATCAATGAAACCATGAAGCATATAAGAGAAAAAATTCAATCACACATAACAGAATAATTTTCTGGGGAAAACCAAAACTAAAAATCCCTGCTATTTGTATATTGCACTAATCAGAAAATATGAGAATATTACAATGCTTTTCTCAAGCCCAAGCAACCTCTGCACTATCTCAATCTATATGACTACTTCACAAACAAGCTCCAACCAATACTTAGCCAAATCTGCTGCCTACCAAGCTCCTATTTCCTTGTGCAGTTTCCTAGGGAATTAGCCCATATTTAATTTGGAAATTGCTCATCCATAACTGCATAATCCATCATAGAACTTCCTCTGATTGCATGCACCATTGATTTAATTTAGATGATTTTACAAATGATAGTACACTATCCTTGAACTCCAATCTCAATGGGTCTTTCTTTGATCTGACATGCATGAGTTAATTGTGAGTGAATCTTCAATTTACTGGTTGATCAGTGATGGTTACACCCCACTACTACATGTTACACCCCAGTACTGGATCTCCCACTAATTCCTCCATCTGTTGGAACTAGTTTAACTGGATTAAACTCAGTTAAAATGAATTAAATAATTACAACTCAAAATAACACAATCTGAGCCTCTAAAATTTAGGAACCATTCTAAATGACTCTAGATAGAATCCCAACTCAAATTAACTCAGTCAAATAAGTCAAAATAACTTAGTTAACTATTACAAGTTGATATGAGAATTAGAATCACAATTTAATTCCTAATTTAATTCAAGGACAAAATTAAATAACGATTTTCTTATTGCATTTTTCAACACTCCCTCTCAACAAGAAAGGGATTATCTGCAACCCCGATCTTGCATTCGTGAAAATCAAATTTTCATCTTGAAAATTCCTTTGTCAAACTCCTCTGTAGGAATGTAATCCAACAACATGATTCTCCTTTGCACACAATATCATATATGGTAATATCGGATGTCGATATGCTTGGACCATTCATGAAAAATTGGATTCTCAAATAATTTGATACAACTCTGATTATCATAGTAAATCATTGTAGGATCCATCTGCTGAGCAAATAACACAACAAGATTCTTCCTCATCTAGATAGCCTCACAAGATGCTTGACTAGCAACCATGTACTCTGCTTCTGCTGAAATGAGTGCAATTGATCTCTACTTCTTACTGTACCAGGAAACTGTTGCTGACCCATTACTAAATTTCCCCCTGATGTGCTCTTCCTGTCAGATGGACTCCCTACATAATCTACATCTATGAAGCCTAGAAGCTTCACTTCCTCTGTTTGTCTATACCAAAGACAAAATTGAGTGGTGCCTCTGAGGTATCTCAGCACATGTTTAACTAACTTACAATAAAATTTGGTTGGCTTAACCATGACTTGACTAAGCTAGTTAACTTCAAAACACATGACTGATTGTGTGTTCATGAAATACATAAGTGAAACCACAAGCTGTCTATAAATAGTAGCCTCCACTACTTCACCTGAAGTAACATCTTCCTTCCTCCAATTACCTTCTAGAGGAGTCTCCATGGGTTTGTTGTTCGCCATATGGAACTTCTTCAGTATCTTGTTGCATACTTTCCCTGATAGACAAACAGTTCCTCATCTCCTTGCCATACTTCGATACCAAGAAAGTAATGCATGAGACTTAGGTCCTTCATCTTGAATTCTCTTGCAAGATCCTCTTTGCAAGATTTTATTAGCTTCTCATCACATGATAGAATCAAATCATCGACATATAATACTATAATCAACAATTTACATTCAACCACAATATGGTAAAGGTTCACATCTGCTTCACTTTTGGTGAAGGCCAATCTAGTGAAATGGCTATCAATCCTGGTGTACCGAGCACAAGGTGCTTGTTTTAGTCCATACAACGCTCGCTTGAGTCTTCACACATGAAAATATCTGTTAAAGGTCTCAAATCTTTCCCGATGCTTAATATACACCTCTTCCTCAATCATGTTGTTGAGGAATTCTGTTTTCACATCCATCTGATGTATCTTCCATCCCATCTGTGCTGATAGTGCTAGATAGATCTAATTGATGAGTAACTTGCTACTGGAGAAAAGGTCTCGTCGTAATCAATTCCCTCCACCTAAGAGAATCCTCTGGCCACAAATATGGCATTGTGCTTCTCCACACTCCCATCTACTACTTGATTTACCTTGTACAACCGTCTAGAACTCACCACTGACTTGTTTGCTGGTCTTGGGACCTCTTTCCAAACACTGTTTCTGATAATGGAGTCATACTCCTCGACCATGGAATCAATCCATATTGTTTGTTTCCCTGCTTCCTCAAATGAGGATGGCTCAACCTCTATACTCTCACTCATCAGAGCCATGTAGCCAGTGTATCGATCTGGTGACCTCCTCTGCCTGTGCTGTGATATGGGTGCTCCCACATTCTCTCTTGCATCATGCATCAATATTTCAACATCTCTAATGTGCTTCCTTCCATCTCTGGAAGTCTCTAAATGAGTGTGTAATTCCACTCTCTACTCCTCTGCATGTTTTTGCTCCACATAATCCTGAGGTTCTGCCTTTGGAGCTAAAAGCTCCTCATGTGGATGTAACTCAAGCTCCCTCTCAAGGGAACATCTCGTTGCCTTCTCTTCATTGAACTTCACATCTATACAAACCACTATCATCCTATTGGATGGAAGGTACACCCGATAGTTGTGAGGTGTATCAGTGTACCCCACAAATATGCGCAACTCAGCTGTTGGTTCTAGCTTTTTCTGTGCATCCTTGGTAAAATGATGAACCAAATATCCTAAAGTGTGCCACATCTGGTTTCTTACCTCAAAAATATTCTTCTAGTTTACTCATCCAGAGAATTTGGTGAGGGATTCTATTATGAAAATAAACAACTGTGTTACATGCTTTAGCCCACAACTACAAACGTAGGCCCTGATCATGTAACATTGCTCGTGCCTCTCCCACAATATTTCTGTTCTTCCTTACACCCACTCCATTCTACTGTGGGTCATGAGGTGCTATTAATTCCCCTCGAATGCCTTCTCATGCACAAACATTCTTGAATTCATTCAACACATATTATCCACAATTATCGCTTCTAAGAGATTTAACTTTTCTGCCAATATATTTCTCGACAAGTGGTTTAAATTCACAAAATTTAGTGAACGTCTAATATTTATTCAGCATGAAGAAAATCCAGTACTTACGAGAAAAATAATCAAAAAAATATTACATAATACCTTTGCTTGGCCATGGATGTGGTCGAGAATTTTCCACACACATCTGAGTGAACTTGATCAAGGATCATTTGTGTTCAACATTCTTTATCATGAAAGGAAGCTTTGGTGTACTTCCCCAATGTACACCCTTTGCATGTGTCTCTATGCTCTAGTTTACCCTTGTGTAACCACCATATTCCCACATCTACCCAAGTAATCGACCAACCAAGGTAAACATATGATGAGCTCGGCTACTATGATATTATTCAACCTCCTTGGTGACCTTAAGGAAATGGAATTGCCAGAAACACATCAACCACACCTTCTACATAAACAACAACACCCCCTGGAGACATCCTAACCACTTAGGCATCCTTCCCATGGGTCCCATTGACATTTTGGACCCCTTGACCTCTGGACGCTCTCACAGACCTGCATGCCTGTGTCTAGGGACTTTTCCTAGCAGACCTGTGCCAACATCCGTAGAATTTAAGGCACTTTTTTAGCCCAGAATTCTAACCACTGAATAGAAATTGCTATAATTTTCAGAATCAATCAAACACATGATGACAAGAATAATAAACCAAAAATAAAATTCAGGACTAGGTCTGATGATCCCCAACCGAGACTGACATTCTATCAAACACTTGGCATCAATGCAACCTACAGGTATAAGATACAAGACAATGAATAAATGGATGAAATGTGGACATGGATGGACCAAATATTTCTTTCAGTCAATCATCCCCGTGCCATATTCCAAGCATGAATTGGGGATGTCATGGATAAACCAATCCAAAAAGAACCAAGGAAATCTAGAGGTTAAACCACCTCCACCCTAACCAAACCGTGATCACACCAAAACCGATACTTTGATCACAAAACTGAACTGAACTTGGAATGCCATCTGGAATCCATCACTATCCTTGAGGAATTTTTCATCTCCTTATATCTTAGGCTTTACCGCAATCCAATCCTGGATCACTAGGCCCTAAATCGAGACCAATCTCTCAGGATTTACCCTAATCTACACCAGATCACTAGGCCCTAAATTGAGACTCCTCCCTAAGGCTTTATCATGTATCCCGCCTAAACCAGTCAAGGGATTCCTAGGCCTTTAGGGATGAACCTTGAGAGCACCTCTGCCCCAAATCTCGAAATCCACCTGATAAATCCAAAGTTCAAAACTAAGATAAACATCTGAACACACCATAGAATCTGGAAAAAGACAAGGCTAGGTTGAAAACCACTATCATACTTGGAAAAACCATGCCACCAAAAACAAGAGAACCATACACCAACATGCAAAGCCATGCATGTCAAAACTAGCTAGGAAATCACACATGAAATATGTTACTTGCAAGTATTCTTGTTAAAGCTGCTTGATCCTGCTTTTCCTTGCTTGATCCTTTCTTTCCTTCCTTTTGCTTCCCTTTCTTGCTTTTCCTTTCCTTGCTCCAAAAACTGAGAAAAATCTTGAGCCAAGAGGCCTCTATTTTCTTCATTTTCTATTATTTTCCTTCAATTTCCTCCTCACATGCAACCTGTGACCTTTCACCTTAGTTTTCTCCTAATTTCCTTTATTTTCATAAATAAATGTACCAAAAATTCCTTTTTTCCTTTTAATGCCTTTTCCAATCTCCTTAACCATAATAAATTGAAATGAACACCAACACCAGGTGATCCAAAATGGATCTAGGATAGACTTCTAAGTCTAAAGTGTTCCACATAGAGGAAAATGAAAGTCAAGGGCTGCTCCTGGAAAAGTCCCATTGCGTATATCTTTTCATTCTGAATCTACTGCAATTTGAATGGGCTAAAATGGACTTCAGATGAAGAAGTTATCGCAGAAAGAAGATTGCCTTTGTCCTTTGAAAAAGGAGGCATTTCTTCTAAAAATGGCATAAAAGGATCCTTAAGGAAATCACATTGCAAATGTGCAAAGGGGTGGACTTAAGGCAAGGGTGAAAGGAACCCCTATTGAGACTTTGGACTTATCGCATCATATCAGGACCCCAGACTTGGCGATTGCGATTATGCGACATTGCGATTACCGATGATTAGATTGGTGGATCAGGTCGGCACAGTCCATAGTCAATGGAAAGAACCCCTGGGCCGTTCCAAATGTGATATGCGATAGTGATACGTGATGTGCAATGTCAGCCATCAGATCGAGGAGTCATATAAACGGTCAGGATCTGATCGGGGTGATCGAAGATCGGTGATTGGTGATCCCTGATACAAAGGCCTAATGCGATAGTGATATGCGACGTGCGATATTAGCCATCGGATCGGGAAAGGAATGGATAGTCCAGATTTAATCGGTGATCAGCAGTCGGTGGATCCCTGATCCAAAGGAGTGATACATGCACCATTCAATTTGCGATAGCAATATGCCGATAAGGGCCGGACTCGATGGGTTTATAGACCCAATTTCATAAGTTTTGAAATTCAGAAATTTGGGATTTCTGCGTATTTCCCGTGTATTGGGTTTTTGGCCAATAAGCCATGCGATTGCGATTTGCGATGGAATGGTTGACCCAATAGGTTTATAGATGTGATTGAATGCTTTTTGAAGCCCGGTAAAATGCTCCAATTATGTATTTTCGTTAGTTTTCCTGTGTATTGCATGATTGGGCTATTTCCGTAGGACGAAGGCCAAACGGTTGGGTTTTCTTATGCCCGCCGATTCATTGCAATAGAAAATTGATTCTTTTGTGGAAACAGTCGAGTTCTTCAATGATGGAGGATTGTAACCGATGCATGATTAAAAAACATAGAGCGCGATTGACCAGGGGTAGCTGGAGGACTGAAAAAGGTCGCTGGAAGGTTGAGAGAGTCGCTTGGAGGTCAAGCGAACTATAGAGGCAAGCAGAGGCCGAGAGAAGCTTAGAGAGATCCAGAGCTAGAGCCAAAGAGCCAGAGCTAGAGTGAGAGCCAAGAGCCAAAGAGAGAGCGAGAGTGAGAGCCAGAGAGCTCACAACAGACTTTTAAGAGCCATGGAGCTGTAATGAAGCTGCAGAATAACAAAGAGATTGAAATGATCAAGCTGTTGCTGGTGTTTAGAGTGTGCTTAAGATAGAAGAAGGCATTTCAGAGACAGCGAAAGAATTTTGAGGGAGTTGGTGCAAGCTAGAGCAAGATCGCTCAGAGCACTGATTGAAGGATTCAAGTCCAGAGAAGCCTAGATCTATTTGCAGAGTGAGGACAACCAGTGGGATAAGATGGTATTTATAAACCCATAGGTTCAGTGTAAATTGATGGAGTTGAGTGTGGAGCTTGTAAAAGAATTGATGCCATAATCCTAGAGAGCCTAGTTGAGTTGACTAGAGCTCAAGGAGACGTAGCCCAAGATATCAGGGTGAACTCCATATTATATTGCTGTCATGTGTGATTGTTTATTTCTACATTGTATTTGCTGCTTTATTTACCGTTATATGTTTTTCATATCAGTTTAAGCAAATCAACTTAAAGCACATAAACAGTCCAAAAACAAACACAATCATACACCTATTTTCAAGCACTTTTTAATTCCGCAATTGGTTAATCATAAGGTCTTGGGAATATTTAAGCTTTGGAAGTGGGAGAGGTTCTTGTAAGCTGACAAGAAGCCTTTAGTGCCCCATTTTCAGATCACCAAGATGTCTTGCCCAACATTCAACTTGGAATACGTGTCCCTTGACCGTGGTCTTATTTTTCCTTTGTTAACTTTTATTAAATGGAATTTTCACCAGGGCTATTACAAAACCCTCCCCCTTGGGGAACACCGTCCTCAGTGTTAAACCATAGCAAGACCTCTGCAAAATCACTAAAAAATAAATATACTTCCCATGGAGCTTTATAACTTAGCTCGTTGTAGTATTTACAATGAATGACCTTCTCAAAAGAAAAACATCATGACAACATGACAAACATATTGTTTGCTGGAGATTTATAACACAACTCATTACGATATTTACAATAACTACATATACACATATGCACATTTGCTAAACCAACAAATAAAAGGATATGATGCTAGTATCAATCAACAAGGGAATCCAGAGGCTCACACCTCCACCCCCAAAGTAATACTAGGATTCACCTCCTTACCAAGAAGTCCAAAATCCACTGCCACAGTCAAAACTGCATCCAATGTCCAACATTATAATCCTGCGCCACTTGTCCACTCAGTGAACAATTACTGTCTCATTGTTCCAGGGCGCACTCCCAATGTGCATCTGATTCCATTTGAAAATGATCATGACCAAAATAAATATATCCTCGACCTTCCCTTTCCGCTACATAGTCCCTCGGGCAATCCGGTCACCCCCTTCCGTGTAGTCACTCACCTTCCAAGTTCCCCAACATCCACTATCTTGGGTGATCCATCCCTTGGCAAAGCTTCCTCACATCAGAAAGTCAAACGACCAAGGCATATACTACCTCAAACCATCATACCGGTCATATCATGCTCATGGTAATCAATGGACACTATTGGGTACCAATGTCCCATAATGGCTCTGCTCCTAAAGTGCTTTACCAACATACTGCTGCATGTTCCAATTCCTTTTGTCGTTGCTGCTAATGCTTGCAGTCAATTTCAACCACCCAACTAGGCATGTTCATGCTTCCTGTTCCAAGCACATAATTTCCATTAGATTCAAAATAAATTGAAATAACTTCACATCATAGCTCATTGGTAGCTCATTAATAAGGTACACTTGCAATCCTGTTTACTTCCTATCAAAACAAGTTAAACTAGCATCTTTGATCAAATAATCCTGTATAAACATATCACATCAGGTTATCTCAAAACACAATCATCATAGATCAAAATCGTAAATCACGTGTAACCATCATAAACCAAAATCATAAATCCCATGTAACCATCATAAACCAGAATCATAGATCACATGTAATCATCATAAAAAAAATCATAACTCACATGCATAATAAAATTGAAGTAAAATACTGATACTTATCCTTTAATCAATCCTTAGCTTCTACCTTTTTCCTTATTTCGTACACACTCCAGATTTGTTGGCACACCCGACAAACACCCAGTGCCTTCTCCTCAAGTAGGTACACATACACATAGTGTGCATCACACACATACAACCACACATGCAATACAACAACATGCAATACATGCACCTACACCTGACATACAACACATACACCTAAACCCAATGTACAACAAAACAAAATACATGCACCCACATCTGATGTACACTACCACAAAATACATATGCCTACATCTAGTGTACAACACAATACATATACGTACACAGAGTACAACATAACGAATACACATGTCATGATACCCCAACTACATAATGCGGATACATAGTACTGCATGTCCTCAACACAACAGGTATGACATGCACACAATACCACATGTACACCAATACCATATGTACAATACCAACTATACACCACACCACCTGCACAATGTGTGCACAACATCACATGTACATGACACCACCTGCAAGACATGTACACAATGCCACATGTACACTGCACCATCTGTACAATGTGTACACAATACCAAATGTACACAGTACCACATGCATGATATGTACACAACATCACATGCACGACATGTACACAACACCACATGTACAACATGTACACAACACTACATGCTCATAACACCACTTGTACAATCATGCACACGACACCATATGTACATAGCACTACGTATAAAACATGTACATAACACCCTATGTACACAAAACTACATATCCAACATGCACACAACACCATATGCACACAATATCATATATCCATCATGTACACAGTACAATATGTACACAACATTGCATATCCAACATGTACATAACACCATCTATACCCAACACTGAATATGCAACATTCACACAACACTATATGTACCACCCTGTACATAACATTACATAAACATGTACACACACTATATATACACAACACCACATGCGCATAACATCACAGATGCAACATGTACAACATATACAACATATGCACCATATGCACCGTAGTAATACCACACATGCAAAAACACACTGTCCCTACAAGCAACCTTGCTTCTAGTGTCTTATCCATGCTTGTCCCAATATGTTGCATACCACATTGCTTTGATTTCACTGATGTATCCCTTGGCCTAACCTATCCATAACATAAACATACTATAATAACATAATATCAATTCATATCCACATGATACTGACCTCATAGATTTGTTAGGACTACTCTTCCCACTTGATTCCTCATGAACATGGAACCTCTTCATGTCATTCACCTGTGTAGGCAACAAGAATGATTCTTAACAACCTAGTTGGACATCAACATACATATATACATATAAATAATAACATTAAAAAATCACGATCCTGTTAGACAATGACTTACATACATACATACATACATACATATATAAACATGAGCATAATCATGATCATAACATAATTACTAGATAGCATAAGGTCAAGGTTAAGAGAACTCCCTTTATCTATGCACACCATGCACAACATTGAGAAAAATCATTCCCAACATAAGCAAGGCATCTGATGCCTCAAATCCATTTACTTCACCTTTCCTATTAACTTTCTCATGTTTGTCCTGCCACCATCCATTTACACTAATGGACCCAACCAACTTAGCCGACTATCATACTCTTGCCTTCAACTGCCCTTATACATGCATTGGCTTCATATGAGTCTTACATCACTTGTTGGACTTCATTCAACTCTCCTTGAACTCTATTAACTTTCCTCTTTCCCAACCAACTCCCAAGACTCAAAACTTAAAAGGAAAGCAAAAGAATCAAACAAGAAGAAAAACATGAAAACCAATAACAATACGACACCATAAACAAAGTGGCATGATCATGCACAAGACATAACAAAACTGGCAAAGACATAACAAAACTGCAAATCAGGCGTAAGAAAATCACAAAATACAAAAAACACAAGACTAACCACAAACACCATGACTCAATCGCCATGGTTCCCTGTGCTTCCAAGGGAAAGCTCAACCTGAGCCTCCTTCGAGATTTCATGGCAATATCATTTTCCATGAAATCCCTTGCATCATACTTCCATAAACACATAACTATTAGTGCTTAAATAAACATAACAATACACTAGTTACCTTGTCTTGTTGTGCCAAGCACATTGCCTTGTGACTGAACATGTCCATGCCATCTCTCAAGGGACTCCAATTCCCTTGACAGATCCACCTATAACTAGAAACTAGTTGATGTACCTATCAAATACATGTTCATAACTATAGCACATATCCGCATAATGTCAGACAAAATCAAGGTTAAGAAGATTTCCTATATGAAAAGCACTCATTCGTTTGGAATTAGGGTTTATAAACATAGGCAAAGGAATTCTTTTCTAATCCCTTTATTTTACCCTTTTTACCTTGTTGCAATTGAGGCTTACTATGTATTGCCACATCACCCAAATATTAGTTATATAAACACATCAACTATTACCTTGTCACACTAATACCAAGCATGTTTCCTGTAACTATTTACACATGTCAACCACATGGTGAAATATCAAGACAATCATATCTATCAATTTGAAATAAACCTTTACCAAGGCTAACAATCATGTCATTCATAGTCATTAGACATAATGTGAAACTATCACCTACTATACTCAAGTACTGTCTCAACACATATGTGTTAGTACAATCATCTTAAAACAAGATCATTTGAACACATGCTGATATTATTCAATTCAACAAACATTCAACTAGCTTGCAAACATACCATGTTAAATAAATCAACTAGACGACATAATAGACACCAAACATTCAAACAATGAATATACGACATAAGAAAACTCATACCTTAATGTATATCAAGGGAGGCTATCTTGTCTTCATAATCAATCTAGATTAGCATGATATAGCTTTATGACATATCAACTAAAACATAAATAAGGTCATGATATCCATAATAACTTGACTAGATAACGTGTTTACATCATAAACTCATAAACAATTATCATTCATACATAATAATCACATCTGCACAATCAGTCTAGATTAGTATGGCATAATATCACATCATATTAACTCATACTTGAATTTCACAACCCTAACCATTTTCATACACCAATCCAACTTTGTACAATACATATAACATCAAGGTATTAATGTAATAACCCTAATCACCAATTTTACTAGCACTTAACAACAACAAGTTATATATCATGTTCATCAACAACATATAACCTAATCATCAAGTTGTCTAACATAAAACAACAGTAGCAATGCATACAACCACATGTCACTAACATTCATGACTATCTGAAACATGTGCATATGACTACACTAATCAGCTAAGATCTATCATGTATATAACCATAACATCAATAGAATGAAAGGCATACACATAACCATAATGCATATAACAATCCTTAACCTACAGACCTGCATTACCAACATACAAACCTGTATGATGACATGCTCTTGCCTTGAGGTCCAATGCTGCAACTTCACTTTAATGATCTACATCTCCTGCTCTATCTCAACCAAAACATTAGCATCATGATGGCCTAATTGCATACAATGACCTCATGCATGACAACCTTCACCATGAAAATGTATGCCTAACAACATATAAACACCGACATTCATAACAAATGCGTAAACAACATGCACTCATGAAAATCACATCCAACAACAACATCATCAACTTCCACATGGTGACACAACTACCACAATGTCCACCACCATGCTGATTCGAATTTAAATAGGAACACAAAAAATTATAGATATGACCATAAATACAGAGATGCAACATAAATAATACTTCATTTCATTGATGTAAAATACTAAAAAATGCTTACAAACAAAAATTGAAATAAACTAACTTGGGCAATGGTAGCTTATCTCTGAGAAGAGATTGTTGAAAATAGCAACAAGAAATGCTAAAAATAGAAGTGCTAAAAATAGCAATTCGGGTATGAGTGTTGGACATAGAAACAAGGAATGAAAAATGGAAGTGCTAAAAATAGCATTGCTATAAATAGTATTTCGGGATAGATTCCAATTTTAGTTAGTCCCTGAACTAAAATTGAGAAGTAAAATTCGAATTTGATCTTAGCAGCTGTTTGTAAAATAATTAATAAATTCATCTTGAGTTAATTAGTTGTAGAAAATCAAACATAAAGTGTATGTGAGGACATGCAACAATTATCCCATTGATTGAGGAATTTATCCCTTAGTTAAAGAGATAAGGATGAGTTGTAATTAGTTAGCTCAATTAACTGAGTTAAGTCTAGTTAGATTAGTTCCAACAGTTTGTTGAATTAATTGTGAGTTCAGTTAGTTAATGCATGCATGGATGTAACTGTTGCACTTCAGGTAACTGAATATTCTTTTATTTTGCTTTAGTATATTGCATAATTTGTTGATCTACAGTAGGAATTTCTACATGGTATCAGAGCAAAGGTGATCAAAGCGAAGAAAAATATACAAGAAGTTCGAAGTTCGAAGTTTCAAGTTCCTGAATATAGAAATCGAGTTCTTATCACATCTCAATTTCACCAATGGCATTTAACGGTTTAAGACTCGAGTATGCTCTTGTTGGAAGCTCGAATTATATAGCCTGGAAGGATCACATGGAAGCAATGTTAGAGGATAACGGTCTAAAGGACTTCATTGATCAAGAAGTCCCTAAGCCCGCAGCAGCTAATGCTATAGAATTGGTGGAATGGAAGAAATGTGTGGCTAGAGCAAGGAGAATCCTCCTGGAGGGAGTTCGAGACCACATTGTCTCGGGCCTCCATGGGAAGGAGACACCATTTTCAATGTGGAAAACATTGAAAGATCTATATCAGAACAACAATGATCAGAGGAAGCTGGCACTGAAAGACAAGCTTCAGAAAATAAAGTGTGAAAAGGACGACACGATCTCTACATATATGAACAAGCTCACCACCTGCAGGGATGAGCTTGGAAGTGTAGGGATCACGACAACCAATGATGACATGGTGAGTCTTGCTCTCCTCAGTCTTCCTAAGAGCTGGCATAGATACCAAGACTCGGTTAATGGAAGAGAAAAACTACCAGATTGGGAACGACTTTGGTCAGATTTGATGCAGGAGGAGATAAGAGGAAGCACCAGAGATGGTTCTTCATCCAAGGAGGATGAAGAAAATTGCACCATATCAAGTAAGGCAAAGAAGGGGAAGGAGAAGGATTCTCATTACAAATACAGTTCTTTCCATGGTAGGAAGAAGTTTGACAAATCGAAAGTACGATGCTTTCGGTGTCATGAGGTGGGCCATTTTGCTACAAATTGTCCACTGAAGAAATCCAAGATGGGTTCCAAGGAAGGATCTGAATGTGAGGCATTGGCCTCACAGTTCGAGTTGGATTTCACCCTCTTCGCATGCATGGTTTCATCCATGGTGGGATGTGGTTGGTTTGTTGACAGTGGAGCTTCATTCCACATGATCGACGATAAGAGTTTGTTCAGTACCTTGGAGGAGAAAGATCTCCAAATACTCATAGTGATGGGTAATGATGAAAAGTATAGTGTCTCAGGAGTAGGCACAATTTTTTTTCAGAGGGAGCATGGAGCTCGCATTACCCTGACTGATGTAAAGTATGTACCGGGTCTGAAGAAGAATCTTGTGTCCGTCGCTATGATGGAAGACAAAGGCTATGATGTAGTCTTCAGTAAGGGAAAGGTTTTCCTTAGACACGTCACCACGAGACAGGTGAAGCAGATCGGTTCACGAGTCAAGAACCTATATGCTCTTGAGGTTCAAGATGCATGCAAAGCCTTGAGGAGCAAGGCAACTGTTGGAGGCTTGGTGGTTGAGAGGGAGAGTAAATTACCTCTCAACATGCAACACCAGAAGAAGTCTCAGATAATTGTGGAGGAGCCACAATTGGTGAAGCAGCTTCAAGAGGTTCTGGAGCAGCCACAACTGGAGAAGCCGAGAGGAGATCGAGTGGAGGCATCCACTCATGTAGAGACCTATAGTAGGGGGAAATTTCGAGCCAAGTGGGCAGAGGGATCACATGCATCCATACCTCCAGGTAGGAGGTGGGGCGATGTGGAGTGAGAGTCCCAAAAAGGCTGGAATAAGGGCAGGATCATTGAGGTACCCAACCTTTTTGATTAGACCTTGCTATGGGAGCCTTGACGAGGAGTAGCAGGACTAGCTGAGTGGGTAGAGGCAGATGCGAATGGAGCAGTAGAGAGAGCTACAGTGCAGGAATCCCAAGACACTGCAGAGCTAGCAGGCTGCAACAATGCGAGAGGCACAAGAGTGTTGCACCAGTGCAGGATGGCACAGAGAGGTGTGAAATGGTGCGAGATGCATGGAGTGTTGCAACAGATTGGAGGTCATAGAGGGAGCACTTGTTAGCGATAGAGAAAGCTTCAGCATTAGAGGATGTTTCTAGCCCAATAGGGAGGTCAGTTGGGAGATTTTTTGTTTCTAGAGTTGCTGGAGCAACAACACTTGGGAGAAGTGCTGCATGCAGAACATTCCAAAGGTTTAGGATTGGGTTTGAGTTGAATGCCTTTCTTGTTGAGAGGGAGTGTTGAAAATAACAACAAGAAATGCTAAAAATAGAAGTGCTAAAAATAATGCTGCTATAAATAGCAGTTCGAGTACCATTGTTGGACATAGCAACAAGTAATGAAAAATGGAAGTGCTAAAAATAGCATTGTTATAAATAGTATTTCTGGATAGATTCCAATTTTAGTTAGTCCTTGAACTAAAATTGAGAAGTAAAATTCGAATTTGATCTTAGCAGCTGTTTGTAAAACAATTAATTAATTCATCTGGAGTTAATTAGTTGTAGAAAATCAAACATGAAGTCTATGTGAGGACATGCAACAGTTATCCCATTGATTGAGGAACTTATCCCCTAGTTAAAGAGATAGGGATGAGTTGTAATATTGAGTTATAATTAGTTAGCTCAGTTAACTAAGTTAAGTCTAGTTAGATTAGTTCCAACAGTTTGTTGAATTAATTGTGAGTTCAGTTAGTTAATGCATGCATGCATGTCACTGCTGCACTTCAGATAACTGAATATTCTCTCATAAATAACTCATGCATGTTAGTTCAGCCAGAGACCCAATAGAGATCAGAGGAAGGGACAATGTACTATCAATTGGAGGATTTTTCCTATATAGGAAACTCATCCATGCGGAAGGAATCATCTCCTTCAGGTTTGTGCAGTTATTTCTGAGCCAAGTGAGTAGCGTGAGGTGGGAATTCACACAAGTGGAAGCACTAGACCCCAGGAAAAACTGCGCAAGGAAATAGGAGGCTTGGAGGGCAAAGGAGAAGGTTGTGAGAGACTTTGACTGTCTATGAGAAACATTGTTTGATTGCAAAGAGAGCAGGATTGCTTGAGAGCTGATTCTTTTTGTAACTCGAACATATTTCCACTTGTATGATAATACAGAGATTGGGGTTTTAGGGTGAGGATTTCCCCAGATTATTCTTCTACGTTCATGTGTGACTGAATTCTCATTCTCAGTTATATGTGTTCTATTTTATCTTGCTCATATTTGATTAAGCTTCTGCAAGTTTGTTGTAGAAGTATATCTTGTATTTTGCTTTAGTATATTGCATAATCTGTTGATCTACAGTGGGAATTTATACAGATATGTGGTGGCTACCTGCCTATGAATTGTCTTACAATAAGGCTCGAAGGCCTATTTATTGTTGAGAAACAATGGAAAACCCTAAACATCCAAAAGCCTAACCCTAAGAGATGAAGCGCCAAACTATGGGCCCTGTTTTGGGTAAATTGGTATATCAACTTCCCGGGGTTGTAACTTTGGCATACGATCTTCGTTTGATGCGCACAATACCTCGTTAGAAATATCTATCTGAGGAATACACTTTTTTTGTGAGAAACATCGGTCTATGGATCCATGTTGCTCACAGTTTTCCCAAAAAACATCGTTTAGGGCCTCAAAACGGCTGCGAAAGTTCAGGACCTTAAAAACTCCCAAAAATAGTAAATTGTGCTACAAATAAGGAAACTGAAAAATTGAAAGAAACAATGGTGGAGGTCCAAGTGGAATAGGCGGGTGGCCACCAATATCCATGTGGATCATTCCTTCCCCCTTAGGAAGCAATGGTCCCCATTCCTTGAGTTCCTCCATGAGATGAGGAAACTTCTGCTGAACTTGGTCCCTGGTGAACCACTTGCCTTGGTGAAGGAGTTAGCCTGCTTTGAAAACTCGATATAGTTGGATGATTTGCCATCGGGTGTTCTTTCTCTACGTGTCCATGATCCAATCAGTTGTGACTTGTTCCACCCAATCTGGATTTAACTTTGTAGGTGTGAGTTGTTCTGCAATGTCTAATGTGTCTTTCAATGGTGGGAAGTATGGTCGAAGGCAGTTCACATTGAACACTAGGTGCAGGCCAAGGAATGGGGGAATGCTGAGCTCAAATGCATTTTATCCCACAACCTTGGTAATGGTGTAAGGACCATATTAGAGTGGTTTGAGTTTCCGATAGGCTCCGATAAGGCGTTCCTTTTGAAAATTCAACCAAAATTTTCTGCCCACCTGAAACTTGTGTGGCACCCGATGTTGATCATGTCACTGCTTGTACTTGGCATTTGATTTCTCCAGAATGTCATGTACCCGATGGAAGATATGTTGGATGTGCTCAATGAAGTTTTTTTCCTTATCAGTTTCAGACTGGACATGAGCTGAATCAGCCTAAGTAGCTGCAAATGGCATGGCCACATCAATGGGACATAATGGCTGGAATCCCAAGCCCACTTGAAAGGGGTTATGGCTAGTCGAGCTGTGGAGAGCTCAATTATAGCTATGGTGGACTTAGGGGAGGCTCTCATCCCATGTGTGTGGATTCTTTGAGTTGTACATGCGTAGAATGTGTACGATCATCCTGTTGATGACCTCTGTCTGGCCATCAATTTGGGGATGGAAATCTATGGACTTAGTGAGCTTGGTGTCTAGCATTGGCCAGAGACTAGACCAAAATGCATTGAGGAACCTGCTGTCCCAATCTGAGATGACAGATTGTGGGATCCCAAAGTGTACCCACACTCATTCAAAGAAGAGTTTAAAAGTTGCTTCTTCTTCTTGCAGGCCGCCATAATGGCCATCTTTGAGAATCTATTGACAACCACAAAAACACAGTCATTACAATTCTTAGTAGAAGGAAAGCCCTACATGTAATCCATGGAGATGGATTCCCAAGGTCGACTAGGGGTATGCATTAGAGTATAGAGGCCTTGCTTCTTGATGGTTGGTTTGGAAATGGCACCGGTGGTGAAGGATCTAATGTACTTCCTGACTTCCTGTCAAAGATTCGACCAATAGAAATACTTCTGTAGCACTGCCACCATTTTCTTGACCCATAAATGCCCAGCAACCCAACTATAGTGCGCTTCCCAAATCATCTTGGTACACTTGCTTGAAGGAACACAAAGGTGACCCAAGTGGCATAACAGGGCATCCTGGAGGTGAAAATTTGGAACATGCTGACCCTCTAAGAGCGTCTGGTATTTTTGGCCGAATTGTGGGTCACTTTTGTAGAGAAGTGGCCAATCAGAAGTCTCGTGCCCACAAGAGTTGAGCACGGTGGTTAATGCCATGATCAATGGTTGGCTGAGTCAATCTACAACATTATTGGTGCTACCCTTCTTATACTTGATATTCAAATGGAACTGTTGTAGGTATGTGGGCCACTTATGATGGCAATCGTTCTGCAACTTCCCTTGCATTTGTATGAATTACAGGGCTGGTGGTCTGTGTGGATGACCATTTCCTTCCCCAAAATGTAATGCTTCCATTGTCGGTAGGCCTACATAATGGAATACATCTCTTTGTCATAAGTGGAATACTTCCAGACCATGTCTGAAAGTGTCTCACTATGATATGCCACTGGATGCCTGTATTGAGTAAGAACTGCCCAAATAGCATAGTTAGAGGTGTCGATCTCGACCTCAAATGGCTGTTGCAAGTTTGGAAATGCGAGAACTGGTGCTGAGCAGAGATGATGTTCAACTCTGTGAATGCCTTCTATTGAGATTTAGACCAAAATAATTTTGCTTTCGCTCCTCCCTTGGTGACTTGAATCAAGGGCCAAGTGATATGAGAGAATCCCAACACGAACCTACGGTACAAATTGGCAAGACCCAGAAAGCTGCGGAGCTCTGTTAGAGTGGTTGGAGCTGGCCAATCCTGAAGGAATTGGATCTTGGATCTTGGATGGATCCACATGCACTCCTTGTTCATCAATGATGTATCCTAGATACTGAACTTGGGTCATGCCAAAAGTGCATTTCTCCAAATTGGCACATAGCTTGTGTTGCCGCAGTGTTTGGAACCTGTCAGATGTGATGGAGGTTCTCTTCCCAACTCTAGCTGAATATCAAGATGTCATCCAAGTATATCAATACAAATGAGTTGGTGAATGGCCGCAAGATGTCATCCATCAGTCTCATGAAGGTTGTAGGAGCATTCGTCAATCCGAAAGGTGTAACCAACCATTCGAAAAGTCCCTCCTTGGCTTTGAAGGAAGTCTTCCACACATCAGAGGGTTTGATTGGTACCTGGTGATATCCCGACTTCAAGTCGATCTTGCTGAAATATTTTCCCCCCTTCAGCTAGTCCAGAAGGTCATAAGTTCATGGGATTGGCTACCTATTCCGGATAGTGATCTTGTTCAACACCCAATAGTCAATACAGAGTCTCCAAGTCCCATCCTTCTTCTGTACCAACACGATCGGGCTCCCACAGGGTGATGAAATCGGTCGGATGTGACTTTTCTACAACAATTCCTAAATCTGCCTCTTGATTTCGTCGTTCTCTAGAATGGAGTGCAGATAGATTGGTACATTGGGCAGTGGTGCACCTGGGGTAAGATCGATGGAGTGCTTGACCTGTTAGTGTAGAGGCGCCCTTGCGGGGGAGGTGAAGATGTCCTCGTACTCCTCCACGACCTTGTTCATCTGTTGTTGTCATGCAGAGGGGCCCTGTCTGGAGGTCGTGGCCACCGTCTTCTTCTTTCCTTGAGGGCATATCATCAGGAAAACAAATTTCCCGATTTTGGAAATGAGCTTATTGCATTGTTTTGTAGTAACCAAAGAGATGGCGGTAGGCAGTGCTACCTCCGGTATCTTGTACAACTTATTTCCCAAAGTAACAATAACAACAAGAGGCCTTGAATCATACACAACATGTCGCTTCCACAAGTATGGTAGGCCTAATAATACATCACAAATATCAAGGGGAGCAACATCACACAATACCTCATCCGTGAAGGGCTTTATGTTGTATGGAAGGCGACATTGCTGGCCCACGTGAAGATTCGGTCCTTGGTGAAGCCACCCAATGGTGTATGGTTATGGATGTGCTATGGTCAGCAAGCCCAACCACTTCACGAACTCTGCTGAAATCAGGTTCTTTTGGCTCTCGCCGTCAACAATGAACTGTAGCGGGGAACCCTTTACCCACATCTGGGAGTGAAAGAGGCACTTCTCCTCCTCTGGATCTTCGGGTTCCTCCTTTTGGATCTTCATGGTGGAAACAATGGCATTGGGCTCGACATCAATAATTTTCTTCCCTTTGTCATTCCCCTTATCTGGTTTTGACTCAAAGTCAGAACATGCATCTGATTTTGAAGACTTGAGCTCAGCCACCAGTGACTACTTGGCTCGACACTCACTTGTGTTGTGAGTGGAGCTCTTATGGAAATCACAACACTTTCCCATGTCCTCCTTCCAATTCATGGCGTTGTTCTTTGCTTGCGGCTTTGGCAGGTTTTCCTGGGCCACCCCGCCTTGGCTTTGTCATTTGTTCAACGGTTTGGGGGCACCTTTCCCTTGCTTTGGATTCACAGATCCAAAGTCTCGCTTCTTGTTTCTAAACTTCTGCTCAATGTTAACAGCGTATCGGTATGCAATACCGAGCGAGGAGATGTCCAGGACCTCCATCTCATCTTGGATGTACCTGTGTAGGTAGTCGCAATATTTGAGTACCAAATGTAGCTCAGAATCCTTGATACCCAGAGTTGTGAGAAGGGTATGAAAAGTGTTGGTAAACTCCGACATGTCTTGGTCCCTTCCCTGCCGCAGCGTGGTCCACTTTATGTATTTATCCTCACAGCTCCTGACAAGATAGTACTACTCCTTGATTGGATTTTGGAATGAATTCCAAGTGGGTGCGGCTGAAAATAGTGAGGCCGTACTTTCATCCTTTTGCTCGCAGTAGGTTTCCCACCAGTATTTGACGTGGGGGGCGGCTTTGAGAAGAACGAAATTAATCTTTTCCCGGCTAGAAAAAGCATGAACAGAAAAATACCCTTCTAGCATATTTAACCACTTATCTACAACGTCTGCATCTATCTGACCCTCAAATATGGGAATGTCAATGTTAAATTGTACCTGAAAGGTTGTGGCGCTTCCAGAGTAGCTGCTGGAAGTAGATGTGTTGCCCTTGGGTAGCCATTGAAGGATCGAGGGCCTCTTCGAGCAATATTTTGATAGGATCTCCTACCCCCTCATATTTCTTTTCATCGACCATGGGACGCCATCGGGATTTGTGAGGCCGGGCTTGCAAAGATTCGACTAGTTCAAGCCCTAACTCCTTATATCCTGACCTCATTGGGGACATGCAAAGAAAAACAGAGAAAGAGAAGACTGCTCTTATACCATTGATTCGGATTTAAATAGGAACGCAAAAAATTACAGATATGACCATAAATATAGAGATGCAACAGAAATAATACTTCATTTCATTGATGAAAAATACTGAAAAATGCTTACAAGCAGAAATTGAAATAAACTAGCTCGGGTGATGGTAGATTATCTCTGAGAAGAAGTGTGGCGGCTACCTGCCTTTGAACTATCTTACAATGAGGCTCAAAGGCCTATTTATTGTTGAGAAACAATGGAAAACCCTAAACATCCAAAAACCTAACCCTAGGAGATGAAGCGCCAAACTATGGGCCCCGTATTGGGTAAATTGGTACATCTGCTTCCTGGGGTCGTAACTTTGGCATACGATCTCCGTTTGACACACAAAATACTTTGCTAGAAAGATCTATCCAAGGAATACACTTTTTGAGCAACAAACATGGTTCACCAACCCATGTTGCTCACACTTTTCCCCAAAAAACGTTGTTTAGGGCCTCAAAACTGCTCTGAAGTTCAGGATGTGAAAAACTCCCAAAAATAGTAAATTGTGCTACAAATAAGGAAATTGAAAAAATTAAAGAAACAATGGTGGAGGTCCAAGTGGAATAGGTGGGTGGCCACCAATATCCACCTGGACCACATGCATACACAACAAGCACATAACCCACAAACATATGGAACACATATGCAATCGACATGTAACTTTGGCATACGATCTCCGTTTGACACACACAATACCTCATTAGAAAGATCTATTTGAGGACTACACTTTTTGAGAGAGAAACATTTGTCCATGGACCCATTTTGCTCCCAGTTTTCCCAAAAAAATGTCGTTTAGGGCCTCAAAACAACTCCAGAAGTTCAGGACCCGGAAAACTCCTAAAAATAGAAAATTGTTCTACAAATAAGGAAACTGAAAAACTGAAAGAAATAATGGTGGAGGTACAAGTGGAATAAGTGGGTGGCCACCAATATCCACCTGGATCATATGCATACACAACAAGCACATAACCCACAAACATACAGAACAAATATGCAATCGACATGTATGCATGAAAAACACATTCACCGAAGGAGAGTGCAACCATGTTCTAATACCAATCTGTAACCACCCTCCTCCCACATCTACCTAAGTAATTGGCCAACCAGGGTAAACATGTGATGATAGGCTACTACAATATGATTAAACCTCCTTGGTTACCTTAAGAAAATGGAATCAACAGAAACACACCAACCATACCTTCTACATCAGCAACAACACCCCTAGGAGACATCATAGCCACTTAGGCATCCTGCCCTTGGATCCCACTGACCTTCTAGACCTATTGACCTCTACATTCTCTCATAATATGGGCATGCCAGTGTCTAGGGACCTATGGATGCTCTCACAGGCCTACATGCCTATGTCCAAGGACTTTTCTTAGCAGATTTGTGCCAGTGTCCACGGAATTTAAGCCACTTTTCTAGCCTAGAATTCTGGCTACTACCCAGAATTTGTTGTAACTTCTAGAACCCATAAAACACATTATGAAAAGAATAATAAACCAAAAATAAACTATAGGACTAAGCTCGACAATCCCCAACTGGGACTGACATTTTGTCAAACACTTGACATCAATGCAACCTATAGGTCTAGGAGACAAGACATCATGAATGAATGAAAACTCTTCTCAAACATGACAAGAATGATCACCACCTTCCACCTTGAACTATTATGACATCAATTAGGTGTTGCATCCATCATTTTAACAATTACAAGTAAATACATGAAATAACCATGACATGAACTAGTCAATTAACCATGCTTATAACCAACATAAAACCATGGAAAAAACAAATACATAATAGCCATTAAATCCACATATAAACAAGTACAAAAGAAAGAGAACTTAACTTTCATTAATCATAGGCAAATCTGACCAGGTACGAGACTTCCATGTACCACTCGACTGTAGACATGGTTGAACCAAATATTTCTTTCAACCAGTCACCCCCGTGCCATATTCCAAGCATGAATGTGGGATCTCATGGATAAACCAATCCAAAAACAACCAAGGGAATCGAGAGATTAAACTGCCTCCACCCTCACCAAATCGTGACCACACCAAAACTGATGCTCTGTTCACAAAACCAAATCGAACATGGAATGCCATCCAGAATCCATCACTATCCTTGAGGAATTTTCCATCTCCTTGTCTCTCAGGCTTTACCGCAATCCAATCTTGGATCACTAGGCCCTAAACCAAGACCAGTCTCTCAAGATTTACCACAATCCACACCGGATCACTAGGACTTAAACTGAGACTCCTCCCTTAGGCTTTACTATGTATCCCACCAAAAACGATCAAGGGATTCCTAAGCCTTTGGGGATGAACCTTGAGACCACCTCCACCGCAGATTATGAAATCCATCTAGCAAACCCAAAGTTCAAAACCGAGATAGACATCCCAACATACCATGGCATCTATAAAAAGGTAAGGCTAGGTTGAAAACTACTATCGTACTCGAAAAAACCATGCCATCGACAACAAGAGAACCATACACCAACGTGCAAAGCCATGCATGTACAAACTAGCTAGGAAATCACACCTACAATATGTTACCTGCAAGTATTGCTACTGAAGCTACTTGATCCTACTTTTCCTTGCTTGATCCTTGCTTTCCTTTCTTTGTCCTTCCCTTGCTTTCTTTTCCATTCCTTGCTCCAAAACCTGAGAAAAAGCTTGAGCCAAGATCCTACCAACTGATATCAATGATGCCTCTATTTTCTTCATTTTCCATAATTTTCCTTCAATTTCCTCCTCACATGCAACCTATGACCTTTTACCTTAGTTTTCTCCTAATTTCCTTTATTTTCATAAATAAATGTACCAAAAATGCTTTTTTGCCTTTTAATGCCTTTGCCAATCTCCTTAGCCATAATAAAATGAAATGAACACCCACACTAGAATGTCCTGCCCAAACTTTAGCTTGGAATACACATCCCTTGATTATGGTCTTATTTTTCCTTTGTTAACTTTTATTACATGGAATTTTCACCAGGGTTGTTACACCTGGGAAGTCCGGTATAAATTTACTGCATGATATTAAAATCTTCATGGTGCAAGTGACCTAATCTTCTATACCACAACTCAATGATGTCTTGAATTTGCACCTTCTATGCTTTAGTGTGCAAAGCAATGCAATCTGCTACATCCAATTTGTAGAGGTTCTTCACCTAAACCCCGATCCGCTTCACCTATCCTGAGGCTATGTGATGAAGGAAAGCCTTTTCTTAGCTAAATATCACATCGTAGCCATGATCCTACAACATGGAAACTGAAACCAAATTCTTCTTAAAACCCATAACAATCATGGCATCTTTTAATGTGAGAGAAGAACTAGACTCCCTCTGAAATGTAACAATACCAATGACGATTGCACTATGCCTCCCATCATGTCCCATATCGATGTGCATATGGAGGTCCTTCTCCTCCAAGTCACTGGAGAACTCTTTGTTTCCAGTCATATGGAATGAGGCCCCACTATCCAAGTACCACACACTACCCATCACCAATGTCACCATGTAAGCAATGAGGGTGAAATCCAATTTGAATTGTGAAGAAAGAGCTTCACCTACTGCTCCTCCTGGGGACTTCTTACCGACCTTCTTGTGCAGATACTTTGTGTCATAATGTCCCAGCTCGTGACAGTGAAAACATTTAATACTCGACATGTCCTTATTATTTCCGCCTTGACTGGAATCTAATTTAGAATGGGATGACTTCCCCTTCCTTTTCTTCACCTTTCTAGCTAAGGCACAATTCTCCTCATCATCTTGCTTGCATGAGAATCCATCCCTGGTGTTCCACCAAATCTATTCTTGTACCAAGTTAGACCACAATCACTCCCACTATGGTAGCTTCTCCCTCCCATCAACTGAGTCCTGGTAGCTTTGCCAGCTCTTCGGAAGTCCTAGAAGTGCTAGGCTCACCATATTGTCTTCAACAACTATAACACCAAAACTTCCAAGCTCATCCTAACATTGGGTGAACTTGATCAAGTACTTTGGTATACTATCACCCTTCTCCATCGTGATCTTTCTGAGCTTGTCCTTCAGTGCCAACTTCCTATGGTCACTAGTGTGTTGAAATAGGCCCGTCAAGGCAGTTCACATTGCAAATGGAGTTTCCTTACCATGGAGGTTCAAGACAATATGATATCAAACTCCTTTTAGGATAATCCTTCTCACCTTTTCCACACAATTTCTCCACTTTTCCAGATCTTGAGCATCAATTGGCTTAGGAAAGTCTTTGTCTATGAATTTCTTAAGCTTGTTGTCTTCCAACACTGCCTCCATCCTGTCCTTCCAAGCAATATAGTTCAAAATAACCTCAAGGGCATATTCAACTCTCTATTCATAGAATGACATCCTGGTGGCTTTGAAGTATGATACTACAAATTCGATTTCTCTAGTAAAAGACAAACTCATATTCTCCTCTTATATAGTGATTTTAGCTCTGATACCATCTAGAAATTCCTTGTAGATTCAAACTATCGATTGTAATATGCTGAAATAATTGACTTGAATCTACTCTACTCATCAGCAGAAACAATAAACGATCGATGAAGTCACAAAGAATATAAGAGAAAGAATTCAATGACACATAACACAATAATTTTATGGGGAAGGCCACAACTAAAAACCCTTGCTATCTGTATAGTGCATTAATCATAAAATATGAGAAGATTACAATGCTTTGCTCAAGCCCGAGCAACTTGTTTGGTAATTTAATTGAGTTTAAATCACTGCATAAGTTATCGATGAGGGCTTGCAAACTGATGAAGTGTATGTGCACTAGTTCTACTAGGATTCTTTATTACGCGAGTACATTGTCAAGTTAAATTAGGATGTTTTCATGCACATGATTCATGATTCTAAGAAATTGTCACTCTTGTAAGAAAGGAAAATATCACACTGGCAGAAATAAAACTAAATTAAAGTGTAGAAGTAAATAACAAAACCAAACCCAAATTCTCTTTATGTTTGCAAAAAAGAAAAACTAATCTGAAATTGTAGAAATCAAATTCCACACTAGCATAATTAAATCTACTTCTTACTGACATACATGAAACTATTCTTAAGTATAGAAATAAAATAAATTATCACACTATCAAATCTGAATCACACTCATAAATCCTTGGAAGAATTATACTTCTACTTGCATTTAAATGATTCTACTCTTCACGTGCACAATAGATCCCTATTTGATTTATTTCCTTCATCCTTCAAATAACAAAATGATTAAGTCTATAAATAAGTCTTTAGAAAAATTTGTCACAAAACTTTGTTCTCACTGTCATAAGCATTCACTGAAAGTCAAAACTGAAATATTAGTAGCAATAAACTAGTGCTAAAAAATTTAAGATGTAAAACTAAAATACTAACTAAAAACAAAATAAGACCTTACAGCTCTCAGGGGGCCCTCCTTTGAGTTGAAGGTAAGCAACGATAAATCAAAGATTAAATATGCATAAACACAATATGCAAAGGAGTAATCAAGCTTTGATTTTATAAATGCAAAGAGTGTTTTCAAAATAATAACTAGTCTGTCATATGTACACCTATCCTACTCGACAAAGATCATAAAAATGACATAAGATAATACAAGATAACTATTCTTCATGATTTTCTATCGGAGAAGCAAATCATGAGGCAAAATATTAGCTTCGTTCGTATCATCAATTTTCTCACTCCATTGATTCGTCTTGGGCTCCTTTTTTGCTGGGCTAACTTCCATGTTGACTTGCTCATACGATACCCTTATCATCCTGCTGGATCATGAAGATAGGTGGATATTGTTATGCCGGTTTTCAACTACCTGTCCATATATTTCGCTCCTCAACTTTCCCATTTCTCACAATCTTGTAGCTTTTGTAAAGAATGACTTTGTTAAGACCACCCTGATATTTCCAATTTCCACTTCTATCCCATCATATGCCCAAGCAAATTATTTTGTAACCTCCTTATCATGGCAATCTAACTTTTCAAAGAATTGTAACCACTGTTCTTGCTGTAATTTATGTTTCACCTTTGGATAACCTTCAAGAAACTTGACTCCATTTGGCTCAAAACACACAATAACTTCAATGGCGAGGAAGCTTTAGTCCATAATTTCCCTTTTTGATAGGATTGTAGAGTGTAGGAAGGATGGGAATGGAATTTAGGTAGCTGTTCAACAAAGAAAATTAAAACGTAGTCGAGGGGTATTAGATATAATACGAAGGAAATGGGATGTGTAGGAGAGAAATGGAATATATACAGATAAAGGTGAATGAATTGAAATATTAGCAAGGTTTGAATGTCATTCACATTTCATGATTTTATGCATTGAATGGCAGAAAAAATAAATATTATGTTATGACAAAGGTAATCATTACATAATATGGTGGAAGAAACGGTTATAATAATCCTTTAATTTCATAACTCAATATTGATCCTTAATTATTTAACTAATATTTACATACCTTTCATTCTACCTTACTAATTTTCTCTTTTTGTAGGTTTCTCAGGTGGATTTATCTGTGATCTCCATTCAAATTGATTTGACCATAATCTTCATTTGCTTTGGCTATGATTTGTCAAGTTAGTTGCAAAATTTCATGAGAGATGCAAATTATTGACAATTTTGTAGCTGTCTTATTTCTGCAAAGAGGAATAAAAGAAATGGGACAAGAACAGGGAAATTAAAAGAAACTTTATGCTACCAAGAATTCTTGGTTTTCAACTTAGATTTTCTGTATAAACATGCCCACAATGTTGGTTTTCATGTTTATACAATTTTTATTTTATTATTATTATTATTATTATTATTATGTTTTTTTTTTCATTTGAAAAAGAAAGTAGAAGGCTAAGTTTGAGAGGAAGAAGAGTCTTCCTTGACCAACTTCAAATCAAGATTATCTTGCAGATTTCTTATGAACTCTTCCTTTGTTAATGGTTTATGATATACTTGTAATGTATGACCATTTACAAGGAAATTTACTTTTTCTTCATCAATAGCTTTAATTCTGACTGCTCCATTATCAAACACAGTTTCAAACTCATAAGGTCTGAGCCAATGAGTTTGAAATTTTCCTTGAAAATATTTAAATTTAGAATAAAAAAGCAATTCCCAATCACCTGGTTTGAACTTCCTATTTTTGATAAACTTATCATGCCATCTAGATCTTTTCCGTTGAAATATATTGGTTCTGTGAATAGCATCTTGTCATATCTCATCAAGCTCATTCAATTGCTCTGTTCTTTGTTTTTGGGCTTCTGATAGATTAAGACCTAATTTGACTGCTCTTTTGAAGGTCTTTATTTGGAACTCAATAGGAAACAAGACTTGCTTCCCATAAATAAGTTCATAAGGAGTATGTCCCGTTGTGTTTTTCCATGTGGTACAATATTCTCATAAAGCTTCTGGAAGATTTTCTTCCCAATCTCTTCTGTGCAGATGTACAGTCCTGGTAAGAATTGCTTCAAGAAATTTATTAGTAGCTTCAACTTGTTCGTTTGTTGTGGAATATATGGAGTGGATTTCCGATGTTTGATCTTGTATTCCTCCATCATCGTTTGCACCAACTTGGATGTAAATTTAGTAGCTTGATCTATTAAAATTTCCCTTGGGACACTGAAACGAGTGAAAATATCCTAAAAAAGAAATGAAACTACAACATTTTCAGTAGCAAAAGGGAGTGCTTTAGCTTCTACCCATTTTGTGACATAATCTATACAAACAAGAATGTACCTTTTTTGTCTTGATCGTGGATTTATTAGACCAACAAAATCTAGAGCCAACTTTTCAAAGGTTTCAATAAGTACCTAAGGTTGTAGAGGCATCTCATCTGAAGGAACATGCTTTCCTATTCTCTAGAAACTATCACATATCTTAACTTATTCTTTGGCATATAGAAAAAAGATGACCAATAATATCCTAAGAGAAGGATTTTATAGGCAGTCCTTTTATCAGCAAAGTGTCCTCCACAAGGTTCATCGTGGCCAGCCTTTAATATTTCTAGTACTTCATCTTCTCTGACATATTCAAATGATTTAATCAGGCCCTGTTTTGTACAATTCTCAATTTATACATGAATAAGATGCACTAGTTTGAATAAATTTCCTTTTCTCACGAGGAGACAAGTATGATGGTAACTTCCTTGTAGCCAAATAATTAGCAATATCTGCAAACCAGAGAGATTAATAGATATTGCAAAAATGTATTCATTAGGAAAATTATCTTTTACAGGAACATCCTTATTATCATTTTGGATTCCAGATAGAAAATCAATAAGTGTGTTCTCCTTTCCAGGCCTATCAAAAATAGTAATATTGAATTCTTCTAATAACAATAATCATATTGTAACTCTGCCATTAGTAACTGATTTATTCATTAAATATCTAATTGTAGAGTGATCTCTATGATCATAATTTTCAATGATATAGTGTAGAAACTTATTAATGGCATAATGAGTCAAATATTTTTGTTCTAATACAACTCCCAAAGTTGTATCTGAAGCATTAGTTGAAATATGAAAATGAATACTCTAATTTTTTCCTCTTAAGATAGGTGCTTCAAAAATATTTTCTTTCATTGTTTCAAAAGATTTTTGGAAATCAGAATTCCAAATGAATTCACAGTGTTTTGTAGAGGCTATCTTTGTGAAGTTTTTTTTATGAATCTTCTATAATAACCAATAAAACCAAGAAAACTTCTATCATCTCTTTGAAAAAAAAGAACTGATAATTTAGAAATAACTTATACTTTATATGAATCCACTTTAATTCCATGGCCTGAAATATGGTGGCCTAAAAAAATTCCCTTAGTGAACATCATAAAGAATTTTTCATCGCTTAATGAGAGATTTTTTTCTTTACATCTAATGAGAACTTTTTCTAAAATTTCAAGAGATTCCTCAAACAAATTATAATAGACAGTAGAAGCATCCATGTAAACTTCCACACAATAATGAATTAGATCAGAAAAAATGCCTAGAACTTCCCTTTGGAATGTTGCAGGTGCATTACACAATCCAAAAGGAAGTACCAGGTAAGCATAGGTTCCCCATGGGAAGGTAAAAGTTGTTTTGTCTTGATCATCTAGAGCTACTTGGATTTGGTTATATCCACTAAAACCATCCAAGAATGAAAAATACTTTTTCCCTGCCAAAGTATCAAGGACTTGATCTATAAAGGGAAGCAAAAAATGATATTTCAATGTAGCTTTATTCAATTCCATACAATTGATGCATACTCTCCATTTTACATTTTTCTTTGGAACAATCAATAATGGTGAGACCCAATGACTATATGATATTGGATAAGTGAAATTCACATTTAACAGTTTTTGTAGCTCCTCTTTAACAATTTCCCTTAAATTTGGATTCATCCTTCTTTAGGGTTGTTGAATTGGTCTGGGTTTTTCTTCAATATAGATATGATTCATACAAGTATTAGGATCAATCCCTTTCATATCAGTGTATTCCCATGCATAGGGAATATTCCTGTATCTTTATCAATTATTTCTTTTTGGATTCTTCCAAATTATCATTAATGTTCAAAGTTTTCCTTGGAAATATTTCTATTAAAGAATTGCCAAATTTTTCCATAGAATGTAAAGCCATTTGATGTGATGATAAATATTCAACATTGTATTGTTCTTGAAAAGTTTGGTTTTGTTCACAATATGAGGAAGAACCATTATTATTCATTAGATTTAAAATTTGATCTTCTTCATCTATTTGTGAAGTAGCAAATATTGGCTGTATATCAAAATCTTCATCATCATCATCTATCCAAACTTCACTTTCTACTTCTATTGTTGTTTTTGCAGAAAGATATAGTGTGAATTTCTTAGTAGAGCTTCCATCAGAGATAAACATATCACTAGATCGACAACTTATAAAAGCATCAACTGTTGGGCCCGGGATCCCCCAAGGAAAGTTTTGGGGCTTAAAGCCCATATTTTGACCAAATTCGATGTAAAGACTCCACGTTTTGTGGGCGTAGAGAGTGAAGATTGTAAATGAGTCATAGGTTTGTCCGCCCTAATTTTTGTAATGCAATGTCAGCTTTAGAGATCTACCCATGGTCCACAGACCATGGGATTGTATAAATAGAGCGAGGCTCTAAGTTGTAAATAAGAGAAAGAAAAAAAGGATGAAGGATGAAAAATCGAGTCTTAACTAAGTGTAGAGTCAAGTCTTTGGGTCATAGAGTAGGAGAAGGCTCTGCAGCTAAGTACGCAAAGTCCTAGTAGTCCGCAGCTGAGTACACGGACCCCTACAGCTGAGTGTGCAGGGCGAGTCGAGTTTGTAACCTTTGGAGAAGTAATAAAGAGAATTTTTACATCATTTCTGTATATCTTTTTCCAGTTTTGTGCATTGAATGTATTGGATATAAATTGCATTTCTATTGTCTATATGATGCGCGAACTTATATGAATGTGTTGATACAATTAATATAAGATAAAGTATCTGTTTATGCGATAACTAACTGTTATAAGAAGATAATTAAGATCTACGGTATAACTTGGGAAAGTAGCGCAGATCGCTGCTAGGGCAGCATGAAATCACCTTAACCCCAGGTGAGGGCTGCGTGAAGTTGATTATAACAGATCACGAAGGCCTTGCAGGTCAGGATAGTGTGCGAAGTAACCTACGAGAAGATATTCATAGTTGGACTAAATCAAGCCCTTAGACATCTCAAGGGTGCGAAAACTTGGTTCCAGCATCCCCCCATATTACTTTAGGTGAGACCTCACTCCATGCTCCACGGGCTATTGCCGAAAGGGCCGGTAGTATAGGGATTTGTTTGGCTAATTAACTCTGAACTTGGGTCAGACCCCCTCAAGCCAACAAATGGTTTCGTTGCTGGGACCAGAATCTAAAAAGAGATGTCTGTTGTTGTATCACTGGAATCCAACTAAGAAGGAAATTGAAGGTTAGTTGGACAAAAGAATTCACGAGTTCGCGGCGCAAGAGAATAAGAACCCGTGACTGACAAAAGAAGAGTCGTTAGACTGCTACCTGTACATAGAGATCCACGAAATATTTTTCCCATATTTCCCTACTAAGCTGTACGAGTGGATCATGAAGCTAGAAAATAGCTAAGGAAGGTGGAAACTCGACAATCCTATTGTGTAGACCCCAAAGTTGGTGTGCCGATTGGAAGCATCGGAGGATAAGATTGCACACACTGTTGATCACTAGCTCGATCGTATTATAGGAGGATTCATTATTGAGTTCACGGTAGATACTTCAGCTAACTATAGCGAAGCAGAGTGACACTTTCTCAAAGGACCACGAGGTAAGTACGTAAAGTCTCTGAATACTTGGATTAAAATGCTATTGTGTGAAAAAAGGGTTATGCAATTACCTTGATGTCTGGAGCTACCTGAAGTGGAAAAACCTACAGAAACGAAGGAAGTTGTTATCACCAAAATAGGGGTTTACATTGTTCCTAGTCATAGTCTTAGATAAGTGTCAAGTCACCCTATGTTTTAATGGGTAGGTGATAGGTTAGGAGTCTCAAAGGTTTCATTTTTCATATCCAAATAAAGCCTAACATCCTTTTTCCATGTTTCATGAGTCTTACATTCTTTTTACAAACTCATAGCTTAAGCCATTTTGAAAATTTTTGGAATTAGCCCCAAAACCACGTTTTCGTAGCGCAGACAGTGTAAAATATATGTTTTACGCTATCAAAATGATGCTCTTTTTGTAGTGATTTTCCCTGCACGCTACGAAAGCGCAGATTCATAGAACAATCTTGTCAAACATCAATCCGTTAATATTTCGTTAAAATTTTCATTATTAGGTGTCAGCTAGGAGTCAGTCCTTAAGCATGTCGCCATCCAAACTGATCATTTCGAATTTAGGGCTCATTATGAAAGATAATGTCAAATTCTAAAGGGATGGCTAGTCTCATGATTTTAGTTTGCATGCAAACCCTCAAACAAATTGTTTCTGAACAGTAAGCTTAGGTAATTTTTTCACCAAGGTTTTCCTCATCCGTAATTCAGGCGAGGCTAACCACCATTGGCAAGCAAGGCTGATCAATAGAATTTCAAGCGAGGCCAGTTTTGTTATAGGAATTCAAAAGGAAAGATGACAGAGGAGAAGAAACGTCACAGGTCTGGTCATTATTTAAGAACAGAGCCTGAAAGCATTGAGGTCTTAGTTAGAGATAAATCAGTTGTAGAGGCCTTCAAGAAATCAGGATGCTGGAAGTTTTGTAAGAAATTGTAGGGAGGACATACTCAGGTGACAAAGGGGTTTGCACTACATTTCACTGGCTCAAGCACAAAGGTCAGAATCTTAAACTTGCAAATTTCTCTAGAAGTCATAGTTTTGGTGACAGAGATTCCTAGGGGGCAAGATACATCGTTAAAAAACTTCAGATTCGACATGGAACCATGTAAGGTGTTTCTAAAGCCAGAGTTTGTAGAATCAAACTTAACCAAGGCAGTTCCCAGATACTACATCAAGGACAGCTATGCCAACTTGCTCTTCAACATTCAACGTTATTTTACCTGTGAGGGCAGATATCAAAAGGTTTATCCATATCATTTTAAACTCCTGTTACATTTTACTGGTATGATTTCTTTATATTTGCCTTACTTCTTATATCAAAGTGTAGCTAATATGGCAGATAAAGTACAATTGAAATCTTAAGGATGTGAAACTTCCCTGTTTCATCATGGTATAATTAAACCGATAGTTCTACATGAACTCAAAAGGATCAACAAAGAATGGTCTTCGTTTTTATTTCTATGTGACTTTGGAGCAGGAAATAAAGGTGTAGACATTAGCCCTAGGGTTAAAGGAAATCCATCAGCAGAAACCAGCAAGTATGTAATGTCCAGGGCAAAAAGGTTTGTTAAGTTAAAACCTAGGAAGTAGTTGAAAGAGAAAGTAAGCAAAACACCAGTAGTCATTCTTGAAACTCCCAAATCTACAAAGGAAAAGATATCTGAGGTTAAAGGAATGACACAAGAATAGTCAACCAACAAACCAGTTCAAAGGAGATTGACTAGAAGTCAAATTGCAAAGGAGAATGGTAAAACAATGATCTCTGGAGAAGGTTCAAGCTTGAATGGTAATTTAAATGTTATTTTAAAAGCCATTGATATTGCAGAGTCCCCTTTGGTACAAGTAGATGTGATAAAATTTGATCAAGGAAAGTCAAAGAAAATGAAACCCTCCAAGAAATTGGAATTTGAGGATGATGTTACAATATTTGTTTTCAAACCCAGAAAACCCTTAACCAGGCAATCCAAGAAGATGAAAGAGTCCAATATTGAGTTGGGGAGAATAGAAGAAGCCTCCGTTGTTCAAGAAGAGTCGATAGACTTTCCATCTCTAAGACTTGAAGGTGACAAAAACACAGTTCTTTCCACTCAAACAGAAAAATCCAGTTATGAAGAAATGGAAGAAAGGTTAAAGGCTGCTAATAATGAAATTTATAGACTAAGAGTGAGAGAAAGAGGGAATGCTGCTGAAAGGACAGATTTCAAAAGGATAAAGGCTCTCTTGGAAGCTGAAAATGTTTCCAAACTAGAAATAGTAAATAGTGAAACTCAGTACTTTACCTGGACTGTTCCTACAATCAAAGAAGCCAGATTTGTAAGGAGGATTAATGCTTAGTTGAGAGCTACTAACAGGAGATTGAAGAGACAAATTGAAGACCTAGAAATACAGTTAACAAAATCTAGAAAATGGGCTACAACAATAATGAAACAAGGTGATGAAAAAGGGCAGTGAAGGATATATCTTAAAACAGTGGTAGCACATAAAAAGAGTTTTGGCATATAAAAGGGAGGACAACTGTGAAGAAGAAAATCCTATAAGGGTAAGTGGTTCTAATTTTTGGTCGATCATATCAGTCTTCATGGAATTTTGAAAAACTCCCAAACTACAGATTTTTGAAGGCCGTGTTGAAAAACAACATACACAACAGTTTCGTAGCGCACTACAAAACTGCTGAAGATGATCATTTAGCACTTATGGATGCTTTCCGGAGGTAAGGTATGATTAGTTCCAAATTTTGAAGTTGCTGGTAGACATGGGATCATATATGAAGTTTCAGATGGCAGAGGTACAGAAAGCAAACTTCTAAGAATTATTTCATAAGTGATGTAGAGGCTGTGCTACGAAAACAAAGTATTTTCGTAGCACAGTCATGTTTCATCCTTTCCTCCATATTTTCGAGTTTCCTGTTTTGCACAGGTGGAAAATGAAATTTTAATGGATTATTAATGCATGCCACATGTACACCAGTAAAACTGCTCGAAGATAAGCATAAAGGATTAAGGACCTTAAAAGGAGGAACTATGTCTCCTAGTTTTCAAGACAGTTAGGTCATGACTCAACAGGTTTTGCAACAACACTGTGGACATCATCAAGCTCGAAGACATGGGTTGGCAGCTGATTAAAGAATGTATTGAAGTCATAGATAAGGTTGTTGAAAGCATGTTTTAGGAGTTTCACTCCTATTTGTATTAGGACTCTTAAAGACAGCTAGCTATCAAGTTGTAATTAAGTAGTTTGTTTTATGAATAGATAGGTGTCAAAGCTAGGAATTCGAATTCCCCTAAAGATGGATCATAGTATCCAAGGTTGTAAGGCTCTATATAAAGCTTGAAAATCGAATTCACCAGGGTTGGTAATTTAAATAGAAAAAGAAAGCTGTGTTATTGTAAGAAACTGAGGTTTTTCAAACTTAATATAGAGATCAGTTTTACTACTCAGGATTCACAAGGGGTTTATGTGGTTGATGTTTTCATGGCCTTGTTCAATTACTTATTTGTAGTGGTATGAGCTTGCGATACATAGAATTAATTGGAAAATGCTCTAAGTTCCTTCACATGCTTGTAAACTGTGTTGATTTACTGTGTTACTGTTTTACTTGTAAACCTAAACTCCAAGTGCCTTGACTTCCATGTTTTGCTGATCATGATGTTTTGTTGAAGACTACCTTGACTCCATAGCCCAATGAATGTTTGCTAATCTTTGATTCAACCAGTTATACATTTTGTTCGATTTTATTACTAGAGTTAGCCATCTAATCATTAATAAAAAATCTTAAACCTATTGAGAGAGCCCTCTCAGGTTGAGGAGGCTAAGCCTCAGCCAAAAGATTGGTTTGAAAGAGTTACTCAGAGTCTACTTGATCAGTAGCCTATCAGGGTTAGATTTTGTGATAAGGGACCAGAGAATAGCCCTTTGATTTCACCTCCGGGAGGGGACGAGGAAGAGCTCGCGAAGGTCTCGCCAAGAAGTACGATCCATTTGATATGGAAAATGATTTCGTGCATACCACCCTCACCCATACTACCACCAGTTTGACCACCTTCACCCATACCACCTCCATCGCCATTCAGTATGGAAAGAACGATAAAGTTTCCTGTGTTCAAGGGAGTAGGAAATGAAGATCCTGACTATTTTTGGTTCGTGATAAGAGCCTTATGGGAAGTGCAAGGAGTTACATACGATAATATAAAGAAAGTGATGCTAGTCAACGCTCTGTAAGATCGCACGCTGACCTAGTATATTAAGCATTCTAATGACAATCTGAATGCAGGAATCACGGATGTCCAAATTACGCTAAACATAGAATTTAGCAGGTCGAAGTCAGAAGCACAATCGATCATTGGGTTCAAAGAGATCAAAATGATACTAGGCGAGAATCCTTGGGAGCCGGCTCAGAGACTGAAGTGTACGATTCACAAAGCTAATATGACTTTGATGGATGGATAGCACCACGAATGGTTTGTAGCATCGCTAACGCTGTATTTGAGGAATGTGCTGTCGCAATAGAGGTTAATGACTCAGGCAGAGGCCTTGGAGATTGCGATGAGGCTGCATGAAACCCTGATGCAAGATCCTAACTTGGGATTTTAGCAGAGCCACACGTAGTTGAAAAAGTTATGCCTTGAGATGCAGAGTCTAAAACAGGACAGGACATCCCGACCAGAAGTGCGTGAAGAGGTGTGGTCCGTAGAATGCAAGGGTCAGGGTCATGATAAGGACCATTGCCTTGTGTTCGCGAATTACCTCACTGGAGGAGGACCAATGCCATTAAGACCGGAAGTGCAAGCAGGACCTAGCGTGATACCTGCCTTGTGGTGCGCAATTTTCCAAATAGGAGGAAATCATGCCACGGAAAAATGCCATTTGTTACAAAAGTACAAGCAGAATTCACAACAGTTGTTCTGTAATTTTTGTAGATCGGTCAGACATGATGAGCACACATGTAGAAGTTATGAGTTGATGATGGATATAACTCCCACCTATAGAGTTGAGGCTGAAACGCAACCTGTAGACCTGAATGCAGGAGTGGCGCGAACCGGATTTCAGGGGCACGGACGAGGCCGAGGTGGAGGAGGACTTGGAAGAGGTCGTGGATAGTTGATATGCTACAATTGCGGAGGGCCAGGACATTATGCCCATGATTATACAAACCTGACAAGTCCATCATGTCTGTATTGTACCTTGTTTGACCATGAGACGGAGGATTGTCCTACATTGATAGCTAGGATATGCAACAAGGGAGCGCTACCACCTCCCCTGACTTAGAACTTGTAGATGATGAGGTCTGAGCCGTGTGAGGAAGATCCAAATGTGAATATTATGCTCCGAAGTGGAATTGCAATGGGATATGATAAAGGCAAACAAACTAAAGATAGTACTTGGGTTTGCAAAGCCCCGATGAAAGAAGCAGAGTTTGATTTGGAGCGTGCTAATGAAACCTTCATGGAAGCTAAGAAGAGCTTCGTTGATGCCTCCACTTCAGGAAGCAAAGATAGATCAGAGCCGGAAATGGACCCATCTATGCTTACGATGTTCCTGGAAACATGCATGAAGCTACTGCATGATAGTAAGGTTGTAAAAGGATTAAAAAAACTCATTAACAGATGCGTTGGGACCGCACCAGGAGAACCGCGCGTAGTGTGAAAGATTGGAAAACACAAGACTAGGACAGGGAGAGAAATGAGGCTAACCGCGCAGATTGGAGAATATGAGATGGACCAAGTAATTTTGGATCTAGGATCAGATGCGAACATTTTTTCGAAGCAGACATGGGAGCATATGGGGAGGCCTATGCTGCAATGGTCTCCTATTCAGCTGCAAATGGTGAACCAACATAAGATAATACCCATGGGGCGATTGCAGGGAATCACCATGGATATTGAGGGAGCGAGCGCGCTAGAAGACTTTGAAGTGATAGAGATTATTGATGACAACAATCCCTACCTTACACTCTTAGGAATTGATTGGGCCACTGACATGAATGCGGTGATTAATCTGAAGAAGTACAAGATGATTTTTGAGAAGAAGGCTTTGCGCATAGTTATACCCTTGGACCCTACAGAAGGATCACACTATACAAAATCGATGCGTGACTATGAAAGTGACGATGATTTGGACCACATCTACAAGATAACCGCACGAGAGCAAGACCGGGTAAATCCCACCGTGGACGGACGGATCTCATGGGAGTACGAAAGCTCCTGTACTTTAGATTCGAATGAGGAGATAGAGCGATGGTAGAACCGGTTACACGAGGTAACCACGCTGAACTGTAATATGATGATAATATCCTTGCACTGTGTATCAAAAGAAGTGAGGGATCTTCCTACTTATGATGGGTTAAGTGAGGTTGATACTTGATAAGTTTGAAAGGGAGGTGCCGAAAAAGCAACATTTCCAGGCCTTGAATTGGGTACTATGCTGTACGTCCGCAAGGTGGTAGGGTACGCACAAAGGGAGCTTTGAGGACTGGCGTGAATGTAGGAGAATGATGCACATGTGGTTTAGGAAGACTAGAGTGTGATTGACGGATAAATGTTGACATATGGAAAATAACCTATGCGGATGCACATGAACTTCGCGGTGGGAGATACGGTCAATAAGCATGTGTTGGGGGGGAAAATGTGCAAATGGTTCCTCAAGTTGGAATGACAAGGTGTGGAGAGAATGAGCGCACAGAAGGTTATCCACGCGAAATAATTTAACAAAGTGTGCGAATCACTGAACAAGGTATGTAATGTGCATCGAAGTGATTGGGACCTGCGTGTACCAATAGTCTTATGGGCTTATAGGACAATGTGCAAGAAAATGATAGAACAAATGCCTTCTAGGCTGGCCTATGGAGTGAATGCTGTAATGCTGATGGAGTATATCATGCCTACTCCGCACATAGTAGTGCCCATGGATATGATGGATCATGGAGCCTTGGAAGAAGGGATCGCGTAGCTGGACAAAGATGAATGCTTGGGACCTGATGAAGAGATCCAACAGGGTGATATTAGGCTCCAAGAACTCATGAAGGAAAAAGTTCGGTTAAGGGCAAAAGCACCATGACAGAAGAAGAAGTCAAGAAGCTTGAGGAAGGAATATAGAAGGACTTCCTTGATAAGAAAACCATGGTGATAGAACAGAATGCACATGATTACGTTGACAAATTTGGGGACTATCACTGAGAGTTGATCAGTTTGATGCCTTGGATTTGACCATATGTTACTAAGGGGATCACAGATGGTGGCGCGATATAGTTGGTAAAATGCACGATGCAGTTCGTAAAGTTAAATGGAGAACCTTTCCCAGGAAGAGTGAATGGCAGCCGGTTGAATCCATACATGGGTGGCCTGTCTATCTGACTAGCCCACCGAAGCACAATATTAGTGCTCCAGGTAGCTGAAAGGAGGCGCGGGACTATAAAAATATGCTGGGAATGCAGGAGAAGATGCAGGGAAGTAGTTCAACAGTCTCTGAACAATGCGTCCAGGAGATACAACATGCAGCTGCTTATTGCGCTACCGATCTTCCAGCAGTTCAGATAGAGTTGGGAGGTCTTCGCGCAAAGATCTCCGCACCAACAAAGTGACTCGAGGGTGAGTCATGATGTTTGTGTTGGGGGCTTGTTGGGCATGGGATCCTCCAAAGCAAGTTTTGGGGCTTAAAGCCCAGATTTTGACCAAATCCGATGTAAAGACTCCGCGTTTTGTGGGCGTGGAGCGCGAAGATTATAAATGAGTCATATGGTTGTTTGCCCTCATTTCTGTAATGCAATGTCAGATTTAGAGATCTACCCATGGTCCGCGAACCATGGGATTTTATAAATAGAGCGAGGCTATAAGTTGTAAATAAGAGAATGAAAAAAAAGGATGAAGGATGAAGAATTGAGTCTTATTTAAGAGTAGAGTCGAGTCTTTGGGTCGTAGAGTAGGAGAAGGCTCTGCAACTGAGTGCGCAAAGGCCTAATAGTCTGTAGCTGAGTGCACGGACCCTTGGAGCTGAGTGCGGAGGGCGAGTCGAGTCTGTAACTTAATAAAGAGAAGTTTTACATCATTTCTGTGTATCTTTTTCTAGTTTTGTGCATTGAATGTATTGGATATAAATTGCATTTCTATTGTCTATATGATGCACGGACATATATGAATGTGATGATAAAGTGAATATAAGATAAAGTATTTGTTTACGTGAAGATAACTAACTGTTATAAGAAGATAAGTAAGATTTGTGGTTCAACATGGGAAAATAGTGCAAATCGCTTCTAGGGCAGCACAAAATCACCTCAACCCCTGGTGAGGGCTGTGCGAAGGTGATTATAACAATCACGAAGGCCTTGCAGGTTAGGATAGTGTACGAAGTAACCTGCGTGAAGGTATTCACAGTTGGACTAAATTGACCCCTTAGACATCTCAAGGGTGCAAAAACTTGGTTCCAGCATCCCCCCATACTGCTTCGGGTGAGACCTCAGTCTGTGCTCTACAGGCTGTTGCCGAAAGGGCCAGTAGTACAGGGATTTGTTTGGCTAATTAACTCCGAACCTGGGTAAGGCCCCCTCAAGCCAACATCAACTGTAGCTAACCATGGTCTTCCTAGAATCAATGGATGCCATCCTAAATTATTATTGGGAGTTAAAATCATAAAATCAACAAGATATTCCCAAGAATATAAGGAGACATATACATCTTCTATTACACCATCAGGTTTTATAACAAATCTATCTGCTAATTGTAGTAATGTTGGTGTGTATTGTGTTAGTGTCAGTGTCTTCACACTTCCGTCAATGATAAAATTGCTCTTATGCATTCATGTTAGGTGTCTCATTCGATCAGATGCATTCCATTAGGTCATGGATCAACTGATGGTAGTGGTTTCGTTTCAGTTTCCCTCATGTCATATACCTGCTGACTTGTTCAAACATCTTTTCAGTTGTTCATAATCAGTTCCATTTCATTTTTAACCAGTCCTAGGGTTTAGTTTCATTAGGTCTTAGGATTTGTCATAATGGTCATTTAGAATAAATAAAGTGGTCAGCAGACACATGAGGAGGTTAATAACGATCAGGAAATTCAAAAATTGTTAATTTGTAAGCTTAATGAAGTTCTAACTTCAAAACTTGTTTTGAGGTAAAACAGAGAATTGTTACTTTTCATGTAATTTGATGTAATTTTATGGTTTCTATATGAAATAAATGATCACATGATGCTCCTGGTCACCTTATGACATTGCCAAGCACCTGCCACTGCAAAAAATCAAGTCATCTTGAGCACCAATCTGCCTGCAAAAGCAAAAGAGAACAAACCCTAATTTTGTTATGAAACCAGCTCACAAAAAGATAGAAAAGAGAGATCCACGCCTTAGAATTCAGCCTCTTCGAGGGGGCAACCTCCTTTACATTACATAAATGAACAATTCTTGGATGATACAATTGACAAAACCTCCTTTCTATATATAGGAGTCTAAGGAGTCACAATATAATCCAGCCGACCTAACAATAATAATATAAAGCCACAAAAATAACAGTAGAGGGATTCTATGGGGCACAGAAATAACAATATGGGGGTAACAGGGGCACAACAATATAAATAAGGGGTATAACTACAATAGTAATGGGGTAATCACTAGTATTATAGGGACCCAACATGCCCCTCTCCTTCAAAAAAGTGTTGTCCTCAACGCTTGAGCAGTTCTGGATACTTCTGCATAAAATTCTCATCCTCCCATGTGGAATCTTCAGCGGATAAGTTCTTCCACTTGATAAGATACTCTGAAATTGATCGATTTCGTAGCTGTCGAGTTCTTGTTTCTGTGACTGCTTCCGATTCCAATATAATTTTTCCTTCCTCGTCAAGTTCTGGCAATATTGTTTGAACTGGGAGCTTGTCACCTATAACCTTCTTTAAACATGAAACATGGAAAACTGGGTGCAATCGAGAAGCTGCAGGAAGCTCCAATTTGTATGCCATAGTACCAATCTTTTCCAACACCTTGTACGGACCATAATACTTTGGTGATAATTTATTATCCTTCTTAGCTTGCTTTAGGGACATTTGCTTATATGGTTGTAGCCGTAGGAATACCCAATCACCTACATCAAAACTTCTTTCACTGCGATGTTGATCTGCCTGTTGTTTCATTCTATTTTGTGCCAACACGAGGTTATCCTTTAAGAGTTGGAGGACTTGTTGTTGATGTTCGATGTGATGTTCCACTGCCTGAACCTTAGAATTTTCTCTTAAATATGATGTGATTGATGGTGGTTGGTACCCATAAAGTGCCATAAATGGGGTCATTTTTGTTGCTGTATGGAAGGAAGTGTTATACCACCATTCAGCCAGAGGCAACCATTTGACCCATTGTGTCTGTTTATCAGATACAAAGCAACGAAGATATCCTTCCAAACATTTGTTTACTATCTCAGTTTGCCCATCAGATTGAGGATGATAAGATGAGCTATGAGCTAACTGAGTACCAAGACAAGAAAATAATTCTGTCCAAAAATTTCCAGTGAAAATGGGATCTCTGTCACTTACAATAATCTTTGGGTTTCCATGTAGCTTTTGAACTGTTTCCATAAATGCAGTAGAAACTGTACTGGCTTTAAATGGATGTGATAATGCACAAAAGTGTGCATACTTGGTAAGTCTGTCAACTACCACCATGATGACACTCTTTCCCTCAGACTTGGGTAAACCTGTGATAAAATCCATTGAAACCTCCTCCCAACGTTGGCTTGGAATGGATAAAGGTTGTAATAGACCCGGTGTCTTAATTGTTTCAACTTTATTTTGTTGGCAAACCAAACATTCCGCCACAAACTTTTGAATATCTGATTTAAGGCCATCCCAAAAAAATTCCTTCTTAACCCTGTGGTAAGTTTTTAAAAATCCTGAGTGCCCTCCTAAGGGAGAAGTGTGCAATTCCATAAGAATCTTTTGTTTTAGCTGGGAATTCTTACAGAGGTATAAGCGATCTTTGTACCATAACGAATCATTTTTCCAGCTAAATGTATCAGAAGTACTGGAATCTTGTTGTAGCTTTCGAATAAGTGCCCACACTTCTTCGTCATTCTTCCATTCCTCCTTTGCTTCGTTTATCCAATCTGGTTGGATAATAGAAATGGCACACAACAATGCTTCCACATCCTCATCCTTTCTTGAGAGTGCATCTGCCACCACATTTTGCTTCCCTTTTTTGTAGATGATTTCAAAGTCATAACCCAACATCTTTGTGACCCACTTTTGTTGCTCTTCAGAGGATAATCTTTGTTCTAAAAAGTATTTAAGGCTATCATGATCCGTTTTTACCTTGAAGTGTCTTCCCATTAGGTAGGGTCGCCATTTCTTAAGTGCATGGAGTATTGCCAACATTTCCTTCTCATAAATAGCTTTGCTTAAAAACTTTCCCTTGATTGGACGACTTTCAAAAGCAATGGGTCTTTCATCTTGCATTAGAACAGCACCAATTCCATTTCCTGAAGCATCACATTCCACAATAAAGGTTTTTGTGAAGTCCGGTGTAGCTAAGACCGGTGCTTGGCACATTGCCTCTTTAAGATGTTTAAAGGCCTTTGTTGCTTCCGGAGTCCATGAAAATGAATCTTTCTTCAATAATGTTGTTAGAGGTGCTGCTATTCTCCCATAATTCTTAACAAACTTGCGATAATACCCTGTCAACCCAAGAAATCCTCGCAGATGCTTTATGGATGTGGGGATTTTCCATTCCTTAATGGCTTTAATTTTGCTAGGGTCTACCTTAACTCCTTCATGAGATACAATATGACCCAAATATTCCACCTCCTGGACTCCAAAGAAACATTTGGATCTTTTTGCATATAATTGTTTCTCCTCCAATAGTTGTAGCACCTTGTCAACATGTTCAACATGATCCTTCCAAGACTTGCTGTAGATTAGTATATCATCAAAAAATACTAACACAAATTTTCTAAGGAATGGTTTGAAAATTGAATTCATCAAACCTTGAAATGTTGAAGGTGCATTGGTAAGGCCAAAAGGCATGACCAAAAATTCATAATGACCCTCATGAGTTCTAAATGCCGTTTTCGGAATGTCTTCAATCTTCATTCTGATTTGATGATATCGCGAACGAAGATCCAACTTGGTGAAGTAAATTGATCCATGCAATTCATCCAGTAATTCATCAATGACAGGAATGGGGAACTTATCTTTAATAGTGAGCTTGTTGAGCTCCCTATAATCTGGACACATGCGCCATGATCCATCCTTCTTGTGCACCAATACTACTGGAGCTGAGAAAGAACTTTGACTCGGTTGAATTATACCAGCCTCTAGCATTTCTGCAACCATACGTTCAATTTCACTTTTTTGGACATATGGATATCTGTACGGCCTGATGTTTGGAGGAACACTTCCTGGAATCAGATGAATAGCATGATCATGATCACGCATAGGTGGGAGACCTTTGGGAGTCTCAAATACCTTGGAATGATTGTCCAAGACTTTTTGGAGATCTGGAGAAATAGATGATTCCAATGTGGAAACATCTAGCGAACATAATTGTGCAATTACACCTCTTTGCTCCTTTTTTAGAAGCTTTGTCATGACATTAGAGCTGATTATCTTTCCTGGTTTCCCTGCAATACCCCTTAATTCAACTTCCTTTCCTTCCACAGAAAATTTCATGAAAAGTTCTTGAAAATTAAAAGCTATTGTACCCAAGGATTGTAGCCATTGGACTCCTAGTACAACATCAACACCTCCCATTGGAATGGAAAGCATTGGGCTAGTCAATACATATTCTCCCATGGATAGCTTGATATTATGGCACTTTCCAGAACAATTTATTGTTCCTCCATTTGCAATCATCACTTGACACTCTGGTGCTGGATATAGGAAGCAATTCAATTCTTTTGCTACCCTACAATGAATAAAATTGTGGGTGCTTCCTGAATCAATCAACACTATTACCTTTTTCTTCTTGATTTGTCCTTCTATCTTGATGGTTTGAGGAGTGGTAATTCCTGCCAATGCATTACAAGATATGGTCGGATTTATTTGTTCTTCATCTAGGCTTTGTTCCTGGAATATATCCTCTTCTTTTGACCTTTCTTGCTCCTTTTCTTCTTCCTCTTCACAATCTATGTAGAATAATTTCTTCTCAGCACACTTATGACCTTTGTGTATTTGCTATCACAATTGTAACAAAGCCCTTTTGCTCTTTTTTCTTCCAATTGTTGTGGTGTCAACCTTGTAGGTTGTGGAAGACTATGGGCAACAACACTTCCGTCTTTATAGTTGTGAATGGTATGCTTCCTAGTTGCCATAATTTTGCTTTCCATTTTTCTTGCTAACCTGAATGCCTTCTCTAATGAATCAGGTTCCCAAAGGCGCACATCATGTTGGATATTATCCTTTAAAGACCCTATGAACACATCAATCCTATGCTCCTCTGGAATATCTTTTACCCTTATGTTCAATTTTTGGAACTCCTCAATGTGCTCCATTATTGAACCCTTTTGTTTGAGACTTATCAATTGGCTAAAAAAAGTGTTGCTTTTTGTATCCTCATAATGTGCTATCAATTCTTCCGTAAAAATTGCCCAAGTGATAAATTGTTTACGAGAACAAAGCCATTGATACCATACAAACTGATTTGGTTCCAAATATAAAGTTGCCATACGTACCTTTTGTGTGTTTTGCACATTATTGAGATCGAAGAATTGCTCCATCTGTAATATCCATGTGGCGGGATCCTTGCCATCAAACTTCCTCATATCGATTTTTGGAACATGGTGAGTCTTCGATCCAACATTAGAGTCTATGGAATCATGATTAACATTTCTTTTGTTCTCATCATGAGTTTCCTTTACTACCTTTTCACCATTAGTGACCCTTTCTTGTAGCAACTTCTTCAATTCTTCCATCGAATCCTCCATCTTAGCTTCCATGCCCTTTATCTTAGATTCCACGCCATTTATCTTAGATTCCACGCCACTTATCTTAGCTTCTGTTAGCTTTTGTGAGTGTGACATTTGTTGCACTTGTTCTTGTAATTTTGATATATCATGTAGCATTTCTTCCTCTTCTTCATGAGTCATGCTAGAGCTTTCATGTTCCTTACTAGGTGTTTGCATTTTCTTTCCTCGGGGCATCAGTTACCGATAATAATGCTTTACTATGCCCTTTGAATTCCTTCAAACCAAGCTTATGCAAAAATTAAAAAAAAACTACACACCTTTTTTTTTCTTTGTAGAAGCCTGATATTGAATCTGATGTATCTCTGTAATTTCGAATCATCCAGTTCTGAAGTTGTGATCTGTAGTAGCCTTCTATGTCCTCTTTCCAATGCCACTAGTCTGATCCAAATTGGATTCTCCAAGAAAGAGTTATGCACAATCTCCCGCAGTGACCTGATTATAGACTAGTTCAGTAGAGCGAACTTGTATGAAGTTCCACGTGCCACTGTTTCAACCTTTGACTCTAAAAAATATATAAAAGAAAACTACAGTCTGTCCTCTTTCTGTACCTTCTTACGCAATTTCAATCCGATGCTCAGAAAGAAAGTTATGACGATTTTCCCCAGGTCACCTGTTTTGAGTGTAATTCAGGAGTCTGCAAAAAGACCAACTTCCTCAGATCATATCTCCGAAAATATCGCGTGAAAAGTTCTGAAATTTGGACCCAAGGTTCAGCGCGATTTCTTCTCAATTGGGTTTTTTTTGCGACTTCTGAAACGTCACAGAAAAAAAGTTATAGCGAAAATGCCATGATGACCTGTTTGGAGCAACGAAACCCTAGAATCCAAAGCTCTGATACCAAATGTTATGAAACCAGCTCACAAAAAGATAGAAAAGAGAGATCCACGCCTTAGAATTCAGCCTCTTCGAGGGGGAAACCTCCTTTAAATTACATAAATGAACAATTCTTGGATGATACAATTGACAAAACCTCCTTTCTATATATAGGAGTCTAAGGAGTCACAATATAATCCAGCCGATCTAACAATAATAATATAAAGCCACAAAAATAACAATAGAGGGATTCTATGGGGCACAGAAATAACAATATGGGGGTAACAGGGGCACAACAATATAAATAAGGGGTATAACTACAATAGTAATGGGGTAATTACTAGTATTATAGGGACCCAACAAATTTCCTCTCCCACTGAGCTAGGGTTGGCTATGGGATCAGAGATATTTGAGCAGAGGAGGCATAAGGGATATTAGAAGGTATGAGGCCATTTCATATCATCAAACATCAGATCTCCACCATTTGTCGAGAAGTCATTCCAAGGAACAAGCCATTCATCACACATAAGGGACGATTTTTCTTCAAACTGTGTTTCTGAGCAAGAAAAGATGAATTTGGAAAAAGTGAGAGAGGTTTTTGTCCCTCAGTGACCCAAGAAGAAAAGCCTCTTTCAGTTTTTACACAGCTGTCATGGTTTTAGAGAAATGTCAAAAATACAGTTGCCTCAGGAGAGTTAATGCACCTCTGGAGTGACCTTGGAAAAATCAAGATTTCTCCTAGCTTGGTTGGCCAAATGACTTTCTGGATGAGTAAAATGATAACTAAACACAAAGATATTTCCAATGAGCTATCATGAGCTCAATTTGGAGTTGAGGAAGACCTTCAAAAGTTGACTGCAACAACACTCTACATTTAGGTAGCCTCATTTTGCACATTTTGATTAGTCTTGGGAGATTGGACTTTTGACAAGGCAAATGACCTCCAAATTGGAAAATTCAAGATGTTCTAGAAATTAGACTTGGTAAGATTTCTGACGAGCTATCACATGCCCAATTTGGACACCAGGAAGGCCCTCAATACTGGTCTACAAAAAGGCACTGCACATTAAATTGGTGTTGTGCACCTGTGGCAAGTTTCCAGTGTAAAATTACACTGGCGTTGTGCACCTGTTGAAAACACTTCAAATTTGTCATCAAAACACCTCTAGAGCTCTTTAATGATTCTTCCAAGTAAGTACAATCATCCACCTTGCTGAAGAATATTTGTTTCTTGGTTTATTGATTTGTGTGGTCTCATCTAAACCAAACCCTAGTTTTCACCAAACCCTCTCATATACTTTAAAGCTCATTCATAGATTGTTGTCATATCTCATACATTGGTTGTCCCCATAAACCCCTATTCCCTCATATAAATTTCCCTAGATCCAAACCCTACACTATCCCAAAATCCTACTTTCTACATCAAACCCTAGCCCTATACACTATTTCCAAACCCTAACTCCCAAATCCTACATCTTCACTACTCCTACTTCTCAATCAGACCCTTATCCTACATTCTGAAACCATATTCACTCCCCTCATTCCACTCATTCCCTAAAACCTCAAAACCTCCACTCCCTCAAACACTCACCATCCCCATACACCTCACTCATCTTATCTTTTAAGATCTCTTCATACTCATCTTGTCCCCACCTCATCCCTTTATTCCTCATCAACTATTACATCTTTAAAACCCAAGGAGAGAGACATAGACTATGAGAGGGAGGGGGAAACTTTCAGTGAAACTTCTAGAGAAGCACATGTGCCAAGAAAGCCACAGAAAGGGGGAAATATCATCCGGGAGGAACCTATCAGTCTCACAAAGTTGCTTGCTTGTCCTCTTGGAACAAGATTTGTAATGCAAGGATAAAGAGGCTAAAGGACAAGATAAAAAGAGCTTTGAGGAGCAAAAAAGAGCAAGATAAACTCAGGATCTTGGCTAAAGCATCATTGGCTCATCAAAGCATTAACAAGGGTCAATCATGCCGAATTTCAAGAAATTTGGAGAAATTTTTAATGTGAAAAACAGGGTTTTCCAATAGGTGCGCAGCGCCACCGGCACCGCACTTTTCACTCCTTATTTCTCACAGTGATTTTGTCAATCAAAGAAATAAAAAATTTATCAATTCATTTCTGTACACAACCTTCTTTTTTATGGAGATAAATCGTAATGCTTATATTGGATATTTTATATGCCCAATCAATTCGTTGGGGACACTTTCTTGCAAAACAGTTTATATTTTTGGAATCAACATGGAAAAATATGGAAGCTCAGAAATGGATGAGAATTTTGGACAAGTTATAGGTCTCCAAAAGGGCAAAAAACACCCAAAAAGTGCCCTCTTTGCCACACAGGAAGCAGCCTTGGGATAATCAATTTTTGGATGGGCAAATGGACTCCAAATTCAGAAATTCAAGTTTTTCCAGAAAGTAGACTCATCAAAATTTCCAACGAGCTATCTTGCACCTAATTTGGACTCCAGGAAGCCTTCCAAAATTGGCCTAGAAAAAGTGTTGCGCATACGATCAGTGGTGCTGCGCATAGGATGAATTTTGCTAGTTTTGCCTGATTTTCCAGATTTTGCCTAGTTTTTTCTACAATTGACTTTTTCTTGCTATCTTGGTGAAATCAGCATGGTAAATGATGTAACTTGATGTAATTATCGATGTAAAACACTTAATAGGGTAGATACATCAAGTAAAAGGTGGTTTTGAGGTGAACGAATTGGTTTCCTTAGTTTTAGAGGCAAGCTGTTCCACTACCTATATTCATGTTCTTAGTTTAGATATGGTTGAAACCACCCCTCTTCTCACGGATTAGACCCTGATAGCTAGCTTGAGTAGTTTTCTTGCCTATATCATGTACTTTTTGATTCATTTGTAAGGGTTGGACTTTGGCAAAAGTGTTGGACTCATTGAACATTTTGTATCAGTAGTTTGGAAAGGAATAAAACCAGGTTTCACAGCTATTTTTGTGGGATTCTTATGACAGTGAGTTTATGTATTGTTTCCTATTTGTAATGAGTTTTTCTTATGTTTTATATGTATCCACATCTCTCTCTTTCTTCTAAAACTAAATGAATCAAGGTGAATAGACAAAATACACTGTTGTGCTTTGTCTACGGAATGCATTTGGTTTTCAATGTTTTCAACTGTTTGAAGAGGATTCATAGTTTCTTTATGCCCTCCTCAACTCCTCAGCTATCTTACTCTACCATCTCAATCCATTTCTAGTACATAAACCCTTGTATACCTTGCCTCATAGGACATGACTGTATCCCTGAGTTGATTTCCCGGACCCAATCTACCTTCTCCAATTGATCCAGCAACCCAAACCTAAAACTCAAACCAAAAACCCTAATCTACTATACCTAGCCTAAAATCAGCATTCATTTTAGTCATCTCAAGCCTTAGTTTCCATATTCTAATTGAGATTAACAAGGAGAGAGCCCTCTCCTGACCTGGTAGGTCTAGCTACCAGGTTAAGCGTGGTTTGATGTTACCCTAGACCTGCCTTCCTTCAGCCTGAGGTAGATTTAGGCACTAACATATTGAAGATTAGAAAGTTTTAATTGATCCATGGTTTGTTTAATCATGATGTTGATAGTTTCTTCTAAATTAATCAATGTGTTTGGAATCTTGACACTATTAATGTGTGTTTTCACAATGGGACTACCTGGATCTGGATATTTTTGATCTGTTGGTTTTCCCATCATAATATCTGCCATTTTTCCAACTAACTGAATTTTTTTTACTTCTTTTCTTTTTCTTCCTGGTTTTTCAATGCTCAACTCCCTAATTGTTTTTGCAAATATTGGTATTTCCCTGATGGCTTGTAACAAAGGAATTTTTATGTAAACATTCTTTAATTCATCTAGCATATCATATTCAGGAAACACAATTTGTTTTTCTATTCCTTTGTCAATTTTTAACCTCTTAGGAAAGGGTGGATTTTGAACAAAAATAAAAGGTTGTTCTACAATGGGAGTTGAGTTTATTGAGGTATCATGTATAGGGGTGCTCTCTTATTGAGGAATTTCTTCTTGATTAAGAGACGTTGCGTTTTCAAGAGATTCATTCTCTCAAGATTCCTTAATAACAACAGATGGTAACTTCTTTTTCAAAATTATACCAAACCTAATATGGACACTGTTTAGATCTAATGGAGCTATCATGGAAGCTTGGAAATTGACCTGCTATATTGTAAACATATTGTGAATTTTTATTATTCAGATTTGGAAGTGGCTGAGCAGGTAGTTGATTGGATTTTTGAGGTTATGACGTGGATGGTAATTGAAGTGGTTGATTTGAAGGCTGATTTTGATTTTGAAATTGTGGAAAAGTGTTTGAGCGAGGAGGGTAATATGGAGGTTGATATGGAATAAATGGCTGTTGAAATTGATTATATTGAGGATTTCTAGGAGGATACTACCAACCTCGTGTCCATAATGAATTTTAAGGTGGCCAATTTTGACAAGGCATTGGAGTATTCCAATTGTTCTGAGGTTGTACAAACGATTGGTATTGAGGATTAAGACCTTGTACCATATTTGGCTGTTGTGGCGACCATGGTCTTTTACCAATAAAACATAGTGGCTCACTTGGGTTGCTTCAACTTCATTTTGCAACACTTCTTTAAGTCCAAGAATTAAAGGGCATTCCTTTGTGATATGACTTTCTTCATATATAGCACATATTTCTACACTATCAAGATGAAATTCTCTTGAGCATGCCTTTTCTTGCATTTAGGACAAAAAATTGATAATGCAACATTTTCAGCTTTTTGCTTGTTTTAAACCTTAAGACTATCTATTTGTTCACTAATACTCCCTAATATATCTGTATTGAAGTTTCCAAGTAAATTGCCTATTTATGCTCCACGTACTATCCCAGCGGCAGATTTATTCATCCTAGACATAAGAGGGTCTCTTGGATTTTTCCCAGTTTTGGCCTTTCCTCTTGAAATGTGTACACACAATTCACAAATTTCTCTAAATGATATCTGAGAAACATCTCTTTTTCCGTTAAATTGAGAAGATCTACCCACTCATCTCTAATGGCTTTTAGCAAAATTGCTTTCAAATTTTCTTCATCTAGATTATGAATTTTAGCCATTTTAACATTGTATGCAAATATTTCAATGAAATCCTTAAGATTTCATCCTCTTTTTGCATCATTTTAAAGGCTTCATCTTTAATGTTATGAGGCATATAATAGTCTTTGTATTTTTATAACAACACATATTTAATTTCTTCCCATGTTCTTATGGTATGTGTTCCTAATCCCATAAACCATTTAAGTGCTTTGTCTTTAAGAGTGGCTAGAAATATTTTCAATTTTTAAGAATCAAGCAAGTAGTCATAAGATCTGCACAAGACTTCAAACTCAAAAATAAATGTTTTAGGATCCTCATGTCTTGCTCGATGGAAATTAGGGAGGATGGAGGGTGAGATGTTCTTCATTGTAACAATGATATCTTCATCTAAGATGAGAAACCAAAAAGGTGTTGGTTCTCCTCTACCACCTATTCTCCCACCTCCTCCTCTACCTCCTCCTCTACCTCCTCTATTACCTCTTCCACCTCCAATCCTAAAGTCACCATTCAAATTATGTACTTCTCCTTATCCTTCCCCTGCCATTGTAGATTCTTCAGAGCTAATGTAGGTTTCTTCAATTGGGTTTTCTAGCTCCTCTTTTGGTTCTTCTATCAATGGAATAAAATAAGTTTCTTCTTCTTCTTCACTAGGGACTTCCAGTTCTTGTCCTAGAATTTTTTCTCCAATTGAAGACAAAAATATTACTCCTTCAGTTGGTGATGTAGGTTCGTCCACTACAACTTCAGTAGAAGAAGTTGGTGAATATTTTGGTGTGATTTCAAATATTTGTACCTCAGGAAGCCTAAGTCTACCTGCAAATGATAGAAAATGAGTCTCGGTGGATGGTGTGATACTATGAGGTCGTGGTGGGGTGAGTGGTGACTTTGGAATGGAACTCCTACCTCTACTTATAAACCTACCCCTAGAATCTCTTTCCCTATGCATAAATGTGTTTTTATCATTTTTATAATGAAAAGATTTATAAAAATAAATCCTATATACACTTCCCTGGTAATGGCACCAAAATGTTTGGTAATTTAATTGAGTTTAGATTTCTGCATAAATTATCGACCAAGGCTTGTAAACTGATGAAGTATATGTGCACCAGTTGTGCTAGGATTCGTTATTATGTGAGTAAATTGTCAAGTTAAATTAGGATGTTTTCATGCACATGATTCATCTAATAAATTGTCACTCTTGTAAGAAAGGAAAATATCACACTGATATAAATAAAACTAAATTAAAGTGTAGAAGTAAATAGAAAAACCAACCCCAAATTCTCTTTACATTTGCAGAAAATAAAAACTAATCTAAAATTGAAGAAATCAAATATCACGGCAACATAATTAAATCTAATTCTTACTGACAGACATGAAACTATTCTTAAGTACAAAAATAAAATAAAATATCACACTATCAAATCTGAATCACACACGTAAAGCCTTGGAACAATTATACTTCTACTTCCATTAAATGATTCTACTCTTCATGTGCACAATAGATCCCTATTTGATTTATTTCCTTCATCCTTCAAATAAAAAAATGATTAAGTCTATAAAAGAAGACTTCAGAAAACGTTGTCACAAAACTATGTTCTCATTGTCATAAGCATTCACTGAAAGTCAAAGCTGAAATATTAGCAACAATAAACTAGTGATACAAATATTAAGATGTAAAACTTAAATACTAACTAAAAACAAAATAAGACCTTAGAGCTCTCAAGGGGCCCTCCTATGAGTTGCAAGTAGGCAACGATGAATCAAAGATTAAACACACATCAACGAAATATGCAGAGGAGTAATCAAGTTTGATTTTATAAATGCAAAGAGTGTTTTCAAAATAATAACTGGTCTGTCATTGTTGTGCCTAGAGGTAGGTTTTATAACCTCCTTCAATAAACTGTTTAGAGATTTTTATTTCTATCCTAATTAACAAATATCCTAAAAATGACATAAGATAATGCAAAATTTCTATTCTTCATGATTTTCTATCGGACAAGAAAATCACGAGGAAAATATCAACTTCATTCTTATCATCAATTTTCTCGCTTGCCTAATTTGCCTTGGGATCCTTTTCCGCTAGGTTGACTTCCATGTTGACCTACTCATATGATACCCTTATCATCCTGCTAGATCATGAAGACAGGTGGATATTGTTATGTTTGTTGTCAGCTACATGTCCATATATTTCGCTCCTCAACTGGTATTTCAGAACCTACAGATTCTTTAAGTAAGCTACATAATCAATCATTAGCTGCATAATTGGTGCAATTCGGTAGCTTATGAAAATATTAAATCAAATAATAAGGAAATAATGAAACCATGAATAAAAGATAATTAGGTACCTGCTTTTTCCAATAACCTTGCAATATGACACCTTATTGGGGTTATTATGATAAAAAAGGAAGAAAATTGAGCGTAAGGAGTTTAGGGAAGGTGTAAAAAAGAAACAATTTTGGTCTTCAACACAACCTCTGCACTATCTCAATCTATCTCACTGCTTCATAGACAAGAGCCAGCCAATACTTAGCCAAATATGCTATCTTCCAAGCTCCTATTTCCTTGCACATTTTCCTAGGGAATTAGCTTGTATTTATTTGGGAAATTTCTCATCCATAACTTCACAATCCATCATAGGCCTTCCTCTGATTTCATGTGCCATCAGTTTAATTTAGATGATTTTACAACTGATGGTACACTATCCCTGAACTCCAATATCAATTGGGTCATTCTCTGATCTGACATGCATGAGTTAATTATGAGTACATATTCAGTTTACTGGTTGAATAGTGCTACTTACACCCCACTACTGCAGGTTACACCCTACTGCTGAATCTACCACTAATTCCTCCATTAGTTGGAACTAGTTTAATTGAATTTAACTCGATTAAACTGAATTAAATAATTACAAATCAAAAGAACTCAACTTGGGCCCCTAAAATTTAGGAACCACTCTACATAACTCTAGATAGACTCCCAACTCGAATTAACTGAGTCAACTAGGTCAAATTAGCGTAGTTAACTATTACAAGTTTCCATGAGAATTAGAATTACAGTTTAATTCCTAATTTAATTAAAGAACAAAATTAAATTAGGATTTTCTTGTTGCATTTTGCAACAAATCTTATAGAAAATATCCTCCAAGTTTACTTGTCCTTCGTGGCCACAAACTGTACCTCTATGTCACCCTAATGCATGGAATAATGACTCTCACAACAACAACATGAGGGTAGAATCTATCTCCAAAATCCAACCCGTAGCTTGTGGATGGCAATAAATACATAGGGGAGGATGGTAGTTTATGAATTCTTACCCATTTACTAATCTAAGCTTAAGATCCACACTTTATGGGAGGATGAGCTCAAGGGATAAAGGGTGAAATATCGAAGGTAGGATAGGATAGGATTCAAGACTTTCATCTAAGGTAAATGGTAAGAGTAACCTCTGGAAGCTTATAGAAGAGGAAGCTTTAGGATTCTTTTTATTTTTCCCAAATTTCTAGAATCAACACACCCCCAACAAGGGGAAACTTGTTGGAGATCAATGCAGGTCCAGAGAGGGTCAACTTGCTAGTGAACGCAGTCTCCTAAGGAAGTAGGGTGCGTTGGGCCTTAAAAGCACTGAAATGAAGCAGTTAATGGCATAAATTCAGGGATTAGGGAGAGTCATGCTTAGGGATTTGCGCAAGGATGATGAAAAGGGGTAAAATGATGTTGATTGATCTAGTTAATAGGTCCATTGGCCAGATGTGAAAAAAATGGCCTATAACAAATTACCCCCTATAGCGCAAAACAAGAAATGGAAACTAATGACTGAAGTGATTTACCTTGTGATAAGTTAGTATCAAGAACAACCGGTGAGATCATTACCTATTACAATAAATTTACATCATGATATATATACTGAGGGAAGAAAACCCATGCTCAACATATAAGCTAACATTACATGTACAATGATCAAAAGACACATCCACTAATGACAGAGGGTGGATCCATGACTGGATGACTATCTGTATGATTATAGCCATCATACTGAAACTGCAACCGAATGGATGAAACTAAATTCAGAGTCTTCCATATCATTCACATGATCGTCCAATATATGAGTCGAACCATGCAAATAAATGAGTTGGATTCAAACATGGTAGACACCATCTGATTACTAACTAATGATGCAAGCCATTAACATATGCAAGAGAAACCACCGATGATGTTAATGGCTCTCAAGATACATCAATAAAATTCATATGGAGTGAATGAATGAGTTGAAGTCAAACACCACACAAAATCTATTGGTCGAAGGACAATGATGTAAAGCTGTCGCTGAGAGCGAGGAAACTTTCCATTGATGTATGCAAGCACCAAGGTACCGAAGGGTTTTTCCTAAGTCAACTTTTTGGATAATGGGTTGACGTCGATAGGAAGCGGCTCATTGTGGGAGGGATTTGATATATCCCCCATCAACGACACAAAACAAGTATCATGATTTGAGACATAATGATGATGACACAAAACTGGATCATGAATGGAAGACATGGAATGAAGGCTTAAGGGTATTTTAATAGATATTGACTGAATGACATCTCTTGAACACATCATTGACACTGAATGGAGTTGGCATCATTGAACCAAAAATAAAAATGGTGGTTCTAAAATGGTATGATGAATCAAAAGATAATAAGATTTACCAACTCAACAACCACAGAGATGAAGTGGAAGAGTGTCATTTTCAAGAGTGACTCACTACCATTAACAAGTGGAGTACCCTGTTTTCCAAATTTTTCCAACCATTTCTAGTCAATACCTCTTTATTTTTTAACAAGCTTGAGGAGGATAACATATGCTTGATCTGTAATTTCTTCCTTCAAATGAATCCCTCCGAGTATGCTTAATGAACTTTGAGAAGGAGTGGTTCGACCCCGTCATATTTGACGAGTCCACCACTGTTTGATGCTTTTAACAAGTCCAACGAAGGTCTAATTCGACATATTTTTCATATTTAGAGAGTTTGAAAAAGAGGAAAAAAGAAAACTCCAAATGTTCCTTTTCATAGATAGTCCCTCGAGTCTGAAAAAGTGGAAAACAATACTCAGGAGAACCTCTTAGCCATGTTCGACTAAGGTATTCTTTTTTCAAAGTTAGTCTATCTTAGTCTGGAAAAGGGTTAAATCTATACATTGTAAATGTATTTTCATTTACTTTAACGAGTTCGAAAAGACAAGTGCTCCATAATATTTTCATGTTTAGGGGGTCCGAAAAGAGTTGATATAGGACTCCACCTAGAAGAATGAGTGGGATAAAGGGTAGAAACTCGTTCCAACCATGATGGAACTTCTCAAAACATGTAAAGGTCAAGTGGATGAATAATAATACCACTCATCACAACGGTTCCTCGGGAAAGGGTAAAACATCAAGTCAAAGTGTATGATCGGCCATGCAAATGGTGACGATGGAATGTGTAAAATAAGGCTCATCTAGTAGAAACATGTTGACAAAAATGGAAATCACAAGAATATGATTGGAATAGTTTCACTTTTACACAATATTGAAACATGGGAAACTATGCTTGAGATTACTTGAAGATGGTTTCTTTTTTTCACAAGCTTGAAACATGAGAAAAACTATGCTTGAGAGAGGTTTCATTTTTACACAAGCTTGAAACAGAGGAAAAACCATGCTTGAAATAAGTTTGCATGCCCTCAGCATAATGACTCAATTCGAGGTACATTCCCCCCAAGCTTCATATAATTCACCTAAGTAGACTACTAGTTAGTAACAGGTGGATGGAATGAAGGTTCATTTACGAGATCAAGTGAAAGAATCAACTGGGAATTTGCAAGATCTAATCAAAGACTCAAATTGGAAGGGGACCTATTTCATTTTTAACAAGATTGACATAGGAAAAGAACTTTGCTCCAATTCCTTGCTTTATTTTTAATGAGCTTGACACAAGAAAATGAACTCTTATCATGCACCTTGTTTCATTTTTTAAGGAGCTTGACACAATATAAGGAAATCTACTATGACCGCTTGTTTATGATTTATAAAAGGCCACAACTTCCAAGAGGTTCTCATCATATGGGAGAACAATGCACTGGAAGGGATCAAAGGATCCAATGGATAGATCATACTCCAATTCCACCAGTAAATGATGCATTACATCACCTACTAGATGATCAGTAGACGGAGGCATAGAATAGGTTGCCACATAATTAATATGCAGTGGGGCAGATACCACTTGCAAATAAGGACCATTTAGGGAAGCTGGTTGATTGGGAGTTAAATTAGAACTAATGAATCAAAACTGGTCAATGGTGATGATTCTTCCTCCATGTGGGAAACACATCACACGAAAGAGTAAAAAGACAAGAGATCTCATGAAATAAGCATAGTCATTTCCAAGGAGTAAATTAAAATCCAAAGGGCCTTGGACTACCAACACATCGATATAGACAGTATTTCCTCCCAAAGTAATAGGAAACTGAGGAAGGACCCCTAACGGTTCACTAGCTTCCCTATTAAAAGCCAACATATTCTGGGTAACGAGCACAAGTTGCAATAACCTAAAGCTTGCCAAGTAGTTGAGGAAAAAATGCTAACATATGTGCCTTTGTCATGAATATTCTAGGCATGGTCATATTATAAACCTGTACTATGATTTGAAAGGGCAAATAAGGAGGAAGACGACATCCTGCTAGTCGACTCCAATAAAAAGAAGTGACCATACTACTTGGAGGGGGTTCCATGAGAACGAGAGAAATGCCCCCTTGTCCTATGGGAACATGAGAATTGCTCCCATGTGACATAAGAATGGGAGGATTTCCCTCCTGTATCGCTGGAACAGGAGGATTCCCCCCCAGTTCATTGGAATATGAAGAAACACGAAGAATCTAAGTGATATGAAGTTCACTCTCTATGAAAAGGTAAGATAAACTAAAGGTGGAATGGAATCATGTGTTTCATGTTCAGAGAGAGTGGGATTGACTAGAGACATTTTCTGATCAATCACTTCATAAACCAGTGAAGGGGAAAGCTTCTGATAACCAACTGGAAGATGAGGCTGAGGAGCTATAAGGTTTTCCAACAATTTTGAGGCTTCATCCATATAAGGACAAAGGTGAATATAATTATTTCCTTCACATAACCTATAGGGAAACTTGACTATACCCTTTTTCTCGTGGACCTTACCATCACTAGTTGAAGGTTTGTCACTAGCATGATATCTAGAAGCTGATGAGAAAGGTTGATGTGAGCCTGTGGACCACACTCCTAATACCTAGGGAATACTAGGAAAATCTCTAAGAAGGTGATCAACCTTACATAACTTGCAAGGGAGTTTAATTTCGTGGGGCTGATTGTAAGGTTTCTCATACTAGTTGCATTGGTAGAAATGGTTGCTTGGTTTCCCCCCTGCTAATTTGGCTTCTTCTTCTTCGTCCTTTTCTTCTTCTTCTTAGCTTCCTTGTTACTAGAATAAACAATTTCACTAGGAGAGGAGGAAGAAAGGAATGAAGAAAAAATAGACGAAGAAGGGAAAGAGTCAAATTTAGGATCAACTTGAGGTTGATATTATTTAGGTTGAGGAGAACTTGGTTGAGGTGCAGTTTGGACATTCAGAACCATAATGGTAAGAGACAACCAAACTAGAAAACCAATGGTAAATCTAGGAAGAGAGAAGGTTGCCATATAATGAGCACCAATATTTCCAAAAGGAGGAAAAGGACTAGGATTCCCGTCAAAGGGGTTTCCTTGATTGGTAGACTCAGGAACTGTTTCCATTAGTCTCAACCTAATATATACTAAGGAGTTGTTCCACAGTAATGATGTCATTCCAGGGTCAATTAATTGATTTTAGAAATTAAAGAAACAAAATAAAAAAAAGGGGTAACTAGGAAAAATGGTTTACCAAGCAACTGTGAACTGTAATATACCACCTTGGAGAACCAAGGATTTACATATGGGCAGGAAATATCCCCAAATGTTGTGTTCGGTGTATCACAATGTACAAGGTGGCCAACTTGGTTACCTATGGTGAGGATAACAACCTAGGGTATAATTCCAAAATATAATCGATGGTACGTGGAAGTGTAGTTAGTAGTAGTGTTTTCTAATATGTAACCATTAGATGAGAGTGTTCCCATATAAGTTTCATGCTTGGAGTTCCATCCGATATACCCAAAGGTACATGGAGAGTGATCTGATACACTTATGTATGTGGAGCGAGATATCACCCCCGGAATGCAACGCTGGAAAAAAATGACAGCTTCTACATTTAAAGACATCAGAACACATCTATAGCCTAGACCTCTAGATGCGTCGTTGAGTTTCAAATGCTCTTTTGGCTAATTAAGATGAATTTTAGAGTTTATCTTGAATTAAGTTTCAGTTTCAAGCGTCAAAACTCGATGTCACATAAACACACCTATGATGCAACTAATTTGACAAAAAAACTCTTTTCATTTCCCTTTTAACAATGAAAGTCCTAACTAAGTAGTGGAAGAAGAAATCAATCAACAATACAACAAATAAGTGATGCAACAATAAATTTCCTCAACTTCACTATTCTAATCAAAATCAAACCCCTATATGCAATGCATGATGCACAAGATTTTCCTTTTCGATTCCACTTAATTTTCAGATGAAAACTAGGATATTTGCCTTATCACTGATAAAAGAAACTATTTAGAACGATGTCTAAAACACCAATTCCTTCAAGCAACCCAATAATCAAGAAATAATTTTTCTAATGACCTAATTGACTAGAAGAAAGTAAAATCCAAACAAATTCTCATCAAAATCTATAAAAACCAAAAGCGAGCCAAGTGAAAGCTATTGAGAGACCAAAACTATACATAGAGCAGATAAGGAAAAAGCAAAATGTGCATGAACAGGGACCAATGCAGGTGCTAGCATTATGGGAGTTTAGAGGTCTAAAATGGGCCTCCTAAGGAAATTATAAAATAATAGTGGAAATAATAAAATAATATTAGATTACATCATCAAATTTTAGAGGGAAAAAAGAAAAAATTGTTTTTTCAACTCGTATTTTCAACTTATCTCCCTATGGGTTTACTCAAATTTCGAGCGGAAACACTCGTTGGATGCAGAATTTGATTCCTCATCCAAGGAGTACCCATGTTGCATACTTTCGATGGACCCTGCTACACGAAAAATTAGAAATACATGAAAAAATGTGATTGCAATCACATTTTCATGTATTTCTCATTTTTCGTGTAGCAGGGTCCATCGAAAGTATGCAACATGGGTACTCCTTGGATGAGGAATTAAATTTTGCATCCAACATGTACTCCCGCTCAAAATTTGAGTAAAAACTTAGGGAGATGAGTTGAAAATACGAGTTGAAAAAGTAGTTTGATTATTTCATTATTTTTAAATCCTTTTACTTTTTTACTCCAAAAATGGTGAATAATCACCCATGGTTGACATCATCATCTTGAATCCTATTGGTTCTTATAAATTTTATTTTTGTTGTACATTTTTCTTAGGAGGTCCATTTTAAACCTCTAAACTCCCCTAATGAAGGGCACCACAAAGAAGGCTCAAGAGTGTTGCAATGCTCTATCTCTAGACCAAAGGGAGTGCTAATAAGGGGATGCAAGGTTCCGATACAAAAATTGCAATTGAAACTCAATGAAAGGTATTCATAGGTCTATTCTTGACCGAGTAAGATAATGAAGGTTTGAAGAAGAGGTAAAACAAGCACTAAGGACAAGGAAACCACCAAGGGAATACAACGATCCCTAGTGGAGTCACCAATTTGTTATACATAATCTAGGACTACGGACAAAAGTATCTTCCCTAGACTTGATGGCCTAGTCTAGAACAAAAAATAGAAAAGAAAAAAATGTTTTCCTTAAAGTAAATGGACAACGGGATGAAGCCTACTTGGGATCTGTCGTAAGATTCGTTCCTCTCTTGGCTTGTACGCTCCAATCCTAGATTCGAGCACTATAATTAGAAACTACACAATTAAACAACATAAGCCAACGATATACAACATCTGTGTAGTATCATCCAATCAGTTTATTCAATGGATCAACATGGCATTGAAATACATGAAATCATTACATCACTTATAGGAAAACAATGAACTTTTTGTATTAACAGAAATAGAGAGAGTTACAATCAAATATAGGAGTTGATATTGTAGAAAATCTCCTCCAAGTTGAATTGTCCTTCCTTGCCACAAAGTGTACCTTTATGTCTCCCTAATGCATGGAATAATGAATCTCACAACAACATCACGAGGGTATAATATATCTCCAAAATCCAACCCCTAGCTTGTGGATGGTTGTAAATATATAGGAGAGGATGGTTGCGAAGGAATTATTATCCATTTACAAACCTAGACTTGAGATCCACTCTTGATGGGAGGATGAGCTCAAGGGATAAGGGGTGAAATATCCAAGGTAGGATAGGATAGGATTCGAGACTTTCATCCAAGGTAAATGGTTAGAACAACCTCTGGAAGCTTTTGGAAGAGGAAGCTTTGTGATTCTTTTTATTTTTCATGAATTTCTAGAATCAACACACCCCCGGCAAAGGGAAACTTGTTGGAGATCAATGCAAGTCCAGATAGGTTCAACCTCTTGGTGAACATAGTCTCCTAAGGAAGTAGGGTGCTTTGGACCTTAAAAGAAATGAAATGAAGCAGTTAAAGGCATAAATTTAGGGATTAGGGAGAGTCATGCTTAGGGCTTTGTGCAAGGATGATGACAAGGGGTAAAACGATTTTGATTTATCTAATTAACAATATGTGAAAAAATGGTCTATAATAGAGGAGGCATAAAAAAATGCTAGAAAGAGAGGTTGCAAAATGAGGATGAAGAAAATAAAATATAAGAATATGAGCGCCTTGAAAGAGAAAGGTTGGAAAAACAAGCCTATGACAAGGAAAGGTTGAAAGAAAATTAAGAACAAGAAGCCCGAAATACAAGAAATGATGGTTTTCCTAGCATGGACATAGATCTAAGAACCTTAGACTCCACACCATTAACAAGATTCCATTTTCTAATTGGGGAGATGGGAATCAATATAAGTGATGATAATTAGGTTATGAACTTGGCAAGTTTTCACTTTGGCAAGGAAAACAATCGTATTGTCTAAGAGAGTAGGAAATATTTGGCTTGAGAACTAGTAAATCCCATCTCAATAACCACGAAAACAAATATAGTGTTTAACAATTTAGATAATCTATTATCCATAGCCTCAGCTAGTACTGCCTTTTATTTGGAAACATAAAAGAATATTAAACATTTGATGGAAAAGGAAAAAGAGCAAGATAGGATCTTGAATAAATCACATCATGAAATCGAGAGGTTGCACAAGGAAAACCATGCTTTATTGGCTTCAAGCTCTTACAATAAGGATTATTAGAGTGAAATATTGGAGGTAAATAAATAATTGGAGGAAAATGTAAAGCAATTATACTGAGAGCTTGAGAAACTCCAAAAGCTGGTTGACATACTCATCTCAATTCAAACCATTTTTTAAGGGAAAGGTGTGCAACTCAAAGAAAACTTGTCAACCATTGATATGATGTGTGCATGCATTAAAAGAAACCCTAATTCACCAAAGGAATTTCCATGAAAAAATGAACTGAGTTGGGAATGTGATAAAGATGAAATTATACTTGCCATCCAAGAGTAGGAAAATCTTGAAACATATGTGATAAAAACTATGAACACCTATCAAAAACATCACATCATGATGGAGAGACTAATAAAAAATCAGAAATTAGTCTCCATTAGATCCCAAGGAGAGGTTAGGCCAGAGAAATATATTGAAGATGAAGTACAAGTAATGATTCTTGTATAGAAACTTGTGTTAACTGAAAATGGTATAAAGCTGACCAAAGAGGCATTGACACAACACCTGGTGGAGCCCACCAAGGTTCATACCATGCTCACATTGTTATTTCACAAAATCCAGGTTGACTTGAAGACAATGGTGCCTAATACATGTGAATACAAATTCATCAATGAAGTTTTAATTTCAAGAAAAAGTTTTATCTATTACAGTAGACTATAAGGCTTGGCACACTCATATTACCCAAGAGTTACAAATCCAAGTGAAAACCTTATACATTTTGGGGTTGGTGTTATAGACATTTTTGGGCACTGCAACCCCAAGCACAAATATCCATAAACCAAGGGCTCCTAAGTCCCTAAAGGTGTTTTTCCAACCCATAAAAGAACAAGGTCAACTGATTACAGCATCTCCCAGAAGTTCTCCATGAAAAACTACTCAGAACTGGTCAAAACTGGACCATTTCACCTGCTCCATAGACAAAGTGCATTGCATCCCACTTGAATACACACAGTAGGTGCGATGCATGTAAAAAAACCCTTCTATGGGGTGCGATGGGTGAGAAGGGACAAATGGCAGGGTCAATCCACAAGGTGGAGGAGCATGGAATCTTCCAGAAACCTCTCCTGTGACACTTGCCTCTCTGAATTCGACCAGGGATGAGTAAGAGATCATCAATCTCCAAGTGGAATCAAGAACTATCAAAGAGAAGACACTAATCAAATCTCAAAATTTGACTCACCTCCCTTGCAGACATCTATATATGGATCCCTCATCCCAGAGATCCAGAGGTTGAAATTTTGTATCTTGTAAGGAAGTGCTGTTGGTTTCTGGGTGCAATATCATAGTATTGGGTGATCTGAGCTTTTCATGAGGTGAAGAAGGGCTTTCTTGCTGAGAGGATGATACTGGGTTAGAACAATTGGTTGTAGTCCTCTTTGCTCTTTCTTGATTATCAATAAAGCTATTCAAGTTTTCCTCCACATTCTTGTATGATTGATGATTTATGCATTTGTGTGGTCAATATACATCTGATCTTATATTGTTTATGATAATAGATCTATGTTCTTGGATAGTGTTATGCTGCTTTGATTCTACAGGTACTCTTTGAAGCTGGGTAGACAAGGAAGCGAGTGGAAAAGACCTACCAGAAGAGAGAGGAATCGAGCAAGGAACCAAGTGCAAGACAGAGGTTGGTCTCCTTATTCTTCTCTTATCTATTTCTCATAAAGGAAAACGAAAGTAGTTTTTAGTGTGTTTTTTTCTAAGGTAGCTACCAGCCTTAGTGGGACTAGCAGCTCTGTATAGATACTAGTTTTCCCGATAACAAAATGGCGACTCCACTGGGGAGCGAATAGATTGTTTGTTCATCTACATTTTTTTACTTTATAAACTTACAGACGGAGCCTGAAGTCAAGCCAGCTAGCCTTCGAATTGCATTTGCTATGCAAGTGCAAAGTAGATCAACGCTGCTTCAGTCTATCTCTGGGTTTTGTTTATGAATTAAACGATTGATTTACAAACTCTCTAATTGCCCTCGTGGTGGCTCTAGTAACCTACTTAGATCTACCCCTGTGATTGATTTACTGATTACCACTTGCTCGGCCTAAATACCTGAACTGAACTGCAAACTGTGACCCGGAATCCAATCAAAGTCTCGTCCCTTGTCCAACGCACTATCTGTTCTATGAACTTCAAATGCATCACACTTCCCGAGTGTAGTAGGTGTGTTGCATTTCAGTTTCACTGTGTTACAGGTGCGTTGATTAGACATGGCCTTATTCCTAAATTTTGGTTTCTGTGTTCACTCTTTTCAGCTCTATTCAGGAGTTTTGCTGCTTGTAGTCAGTACACCTCTATTGAAACCCCTTTCCTTGCTGTTATTCCGCCTCCATTGTGCAAAGAACTGTAAATGTTTTTATGTATTTTTGAGTCATTTTCAGTTCTCCTTTACAAAGAAGTAGCGTAATTTTACTGTTGTTTCTTGATTTGAAAGTGTCGCAAGTGTTGTTTTCAGTCATAGAAGAGAACCTGATTGTTCTTGATAGTCGATTACATTGTTACTCTTGTATTTGATTTGAGTTAGTAGTTTTTCAAGTGTCGAAAGCAAGTTTTCAATTCCAAATAACAAAGTGTCATCATTGTCCTCATTTTGTTTTGAAAAGAAACTTGTTAGTAATTGTCGCTTTGGAAAATAATTCAGATTTGCACTTAGCTTTCTTTTTATCATTCACACATTAAGAAGGCTGAAAACAAATACATGCATGTGCATTTGCATTTAGACTGTTTGTTGGTTTTATTTAGGACAATTCATATAGTGTGTGTTCTCTGCTCTTTGTTGAAAGAACACCATCTCTCTTTCCTTAGTAGCTAAGATTTTCATTGCAAAAAGAAGATTAAACAACTGTTTATCATCTTAGATTGAATTTTAGGAATTGTACATCTACATCACGTGGTGAACCTGAAAGGAAAATTTCTTAAGCAAGATCAACCATAAAATAGATTTAACGAATCTAAAAACGCTTTGGAACCTAACGCACAACATCTAGAAGTCTAGGCTAGAGACGTATTCCGACGTCGTAAAGCCTGGTAACCATTGTTTTCACTGTTGGTTGGGTGATTCCTCCACTTTGAGATGATAAGTGCCAGTACGGACTTGTGCTCCCACGTATCGTCGAGTATATTTTGGGAGACCACAATAGGCTTTATCCTTTATCCATAAGAAGCCGTGTCTGCCACCCTATCGATTGCAATGCACTGAACACAACATTCAGGAAGATTGACTGCCGTACCATAAAAAGTATTCTGCAGCTTTGCGATTGGTTTGGTAATCCCTCTGTCTAGATTTCCAGAGCAGTCCCTTTCGTTCCTTTTCAGACTCCTTAACAGAAAAGGTCCATCTGAGCACTTGTCACTTCAGGTTCATTAAGAATCGAAGGCGACTAGAGTCATCTTTTGTTTTTTCTTGACTCTTAAAAATTGAAAAAACAAGTTGTGTCAAAGCGTCTAAAATTTATTTTAAACGGAATAATCATCACCTTTCCTACGTTGATCTTAAGTTGAGAAAAATGGAGTCCACCAACCAAGGAGTTCCCCTTGGAGGAAATCCTAGTCCCTTCTCCTCTTGGGGAGATGTTGGTGCACCCCATATGGCCACATTGTCTCTTCTAGGATTGACAATCGGCTTGCCCGTATGGCTCTTCTCAACTTCTGTCGTTCAAAACACCGTGATTCCTGAACAATCAAGTCAGCAACTAAACGATATTAGAGTTACCCCCCAACCCTCTACTTCGCCCAATTCTTCCTCTCCTCCTTCCTCTTCGCTTGATGAAGCTGGTAAAGCCCAAAATCAAGTAACTAAGAAGAAGAAGGAGAAGAAGAAGAAAGAGAAGAAGAAGAAGGAGCCAAAGGCGAAAAGGGGCAACCAAGCATCGTCTAGCGAAAATCCACACACTGCACCGACCAGGCCTAAATCGCCATGTGTCATTTGCAAAGGAGACCACTATCATCGAGATTTTCCTTGCATCCCTCGGATCTTAAGGGACTGGTCTCCTCATTTGCACAATCCAATATCATCAACCTATAGCGATCATGTTGAGCATACACTGTCAACTAGTGAAAGTGAAACCCCTGGACAAAAAGGAAAATATAAATTTCCTTGTAAATTGTGTGAAGGTGATCACGCCGTCCACCGTTGTCCCTTCTTAGATGAAGCTAAAAGAGTTTTGGACGACCGTCCGGTTTCATCGTTACGGCTTCCTCCTGGATACAAGAAACTCTTGCCGAGTCCGTCACTAGTTGAAAATCCGGCTGACATGCCCTTGTGGTTGGCCGAAGCGTCTATCATTGAAGATAAACCATCTGAATCCATACCAGATGAAAGTAAAAAGGTCGAGGCGGCAGTTGACCCAGTCTTGCCTTCAGAAGGTCCATCTTCAGATGATACAGTCACCGAAGAGAACAAGAACGACACCGTTCAAATTCTCTTCATAAGCACAGACTCCAATGAACATGGGGGCAGTCTATCCATTCCTTTACCGCAGGAAGGAAGTTCGCCAGAGTCGTATCCGGTCGTCTATTCGGTCCCACCTCCAAGCAACCTGGTTGTTTCCTTTGACTAGAATCTACTAGGCAGACCCCGTTTACCGGCTAGTGTACCGTTCCGAATCATTGCTCAAATATATAGAATAGTCATGGCCGGTACCATCATAGATGAAGGGGCTTCTGTGAGTATCCTTTCCTCAACTGCGTGGAAAACGCTTGGTTCGCCATCGCTTTTGCATGGGATGATGTTGTGGTCACCAACAACCCCCCTCTTTGTTTGATATTAGTAATAACAATCAAGCAAAGGGGGACCCTTAACCAAAAAATCCAAAAAATATTTTTGTTTGAAAAAAATCTTTTGTATCACCTCCCTAAGAGCTATATCGCGTCGCAAAGGAAAAAGGAGCGCTTTCCCAAAGCACACAAACACACCAAGGAAGAGCGACGCAAGAACTCATCGCATCGCGCGCATCAAAGGCGCTCAAAAGAGGAGAACCTAAAGAACGGCCGATGGCCGATATGCGACGTCGCACGTCGCAATGTCGCATGAGCAGCACAAAGTGACAAAGCGAAAAACCTTGCGATCTTGCGATATTGCGATATGCGATCTTGCGATATTGCGATATGCGATCTGCGACCATGCAAAGCTGCGATCTGCGATCTATGGGTTGCGATGAATGAGACTGTCAATTGCTGCGACGCCACCTATTTACATCGCAATTTTCAAGACTGCGATGCAAATCGCAGAAATCATTCACCGCAGGCAGTCCTCAGCATGATCTGTGAGCCCAAAATTAGGCGCGCACCTTACGGGAAATTAATGACCGCATGCTTGAGTATCCAGAAATGATTGCATCGCATTTATCGAAGAATCAAGTCATGATGAATGTCAGAATTACGCATTCATTAGAATTTAATGCTTTCATGTCAATCTTTTCGTCATTTCCCTTCTTCTTTGCGTAAAATGCAAGACATGCTACTGATATAAATCTATATGCCGGAAACATCTAAGGGAAGAGCGCCAATAAGACAACAGAGAGAAGATGCCTCCGCAATTGGATGCCGCATGCAGCAGAATCGCGGATTCCAGAATATCGCCCAATAGGCACTGATAAAAATAGACTGTCCAAGAATCAGAGTCAAAGGCGCACAAAAGCAACGTGTTTACAAAAGATCCTGAAGCTCAGACTTGGTAAAGCAGAGAAAGAAGCGCAAGAGAAGGAAGACGATCTAGAAAAGCCTGGAACAAAGAACGGAAACAATTCTCGAAACAGGGGATTGTCCATACAGCGCGACTTCTAACTCATTAAGTCATTCGCACGGCCGGAAACCGAAATAACAACAGCACAATCAGTTTGAAAGAAATCTGAGTTGTGCTAAGTATACACGCCGTGAAGACACTCCTCCAGAAAAACACTTTCGGAAATATCTTCTAGCCTGTCAGAAAGAGGTGCCAGCTCTTGTTATTTCTAATTTTCAAGCTCGAACAAAAGGAAAGGACAACCAGCCGACTCTTTCAGGGTGAACAGCGCATTGCTTACAGCACTAAAGAACAGATACAGAAACGGTTAGAAATTAGATTTGATTTTTAGAAATAAATTTGCTTTTAGTAAAAGGGCGGTCATTTGAAGCCGTTCCCTCAATTTGTGTAATTAAAATTAGCCGGTTAGTAGTATTTAACCCTTCTCGTTGCATTGGAGAAGGGTCCGGAAATTTGTCAAAAAACTTGTCCTCAGAACATGCACTTTTGCACCCTCGGAGGGGGTTTTTGATGAATGGACGGATCAAGATTTATTTATGTTTGCATTTTAATACCTGCTACTGATGTTGCACTTCTGTACTCTTAGTAGGCATTAGAAGTAAGTAGAAATAGATCATTATTGCTTCAGGTCTGTGAGTATAAAGTCAGTCATAAATGGTACTTTTATCTCTTGACGAGTTTCTGCTTGCATTCTTAGAGTAATATACAGCTGATGTTGTTTATATGTTAACGTATGAATGAGTGGACTACCATTTGGCACTTTTGTACGGTGGAGTCATTGATTTGTGCTTAATACATGAATAACTGATTATGCGATATGCTGTTCATAATCGTTCTGCTTAACTTTTTATGCAGGATGGTTCATCTTAATTGATTTATATTCTCATAATAGCTGAATAATCTTCATTACCAGTTATTGTGTGAAACCTTTCTAGATCGCATAATGGAAAAAGTTCTATCCCGGGTTAGCGTAGATTAGATGTGTTATTCTTTGTAGATTAAAGTAGTATAAAATTCACTCTCAGAGTTTAGAACTAGATTAGCTTAGAAATAATTCTATATTTTTATTATCATATTCTACACACACACACATCACCAAACTCTACACACACACACCCCCTTAGAACGGGAAGCTGGTCCCGTTATCCCCAGTCGGACCCGCTACACCAAACGGGCACGGAGCCGCCAACCAGGTTCCCGACCGGGTGGGTATCCCCCTTGTTGTTGACCCAATTTCAGGGCCCTCAACATATTTGGCGCTAGAAGGAGGGCACGAACTATGAATGGCACATAAAGAAATATCTAAATACCATTCTGAGAGTAATACACCCTCATCAACTCCCTCGACTTCTCCAACACGGTTAAACCCGGAATTTGAAGTCGCTCGAGTATCTACCACTGCTACGTATTCAAATATATCAGACCAATCTATCATTGAACCCCCTGAAATTCGGACTTTGATCCGTAAACTCCAGGGATTTTCTATTTTTAACCAGAAGTCTGATAAATCTAAAAGCAGCGTGACTTCGCAGTATAACCCTGCTCATCCCCTTACCATATCAAAGAGTGAAAAATTTGGCATACAACCAAGTGAACTCCCTCTCCCTACCAGGAAAAGAGCAAGGAAAACACCACCAGAGTCTGACAGTCAGACTCCTTCATCCACTTCGTCCATATCAACTCCCTCACCGCGAAGTCAACCACCCACTCTTTCATTCCAACTCACTCACCCATCTTCTACAAACCTTCCTCTTCAAACATCAAAGATCTTAATATCTTCATCTTCTCAGCATCAGAATTCATCTTCTACACTTCCATTAACTAGCAGCTCAACGATGGCCCAGTCTCCATGGAACAATCCTGGGGCGGTTTTAATGCCTCCACCCCTGAGTCCTATACCGGCCCATCCTGAGAAATGGCTGCCTAAATTCAATCCGGAAGCAGGCATGCTAGCCGAGGAGCATATCAATAATTTCATGCTTTCTGTTAATCTCAACGGAGTCACTAACGAAGACGCTGTTGTCCGGCTGTTCCCTTATACAATGCAAGGAACAGCTGGGTCATGGTACTTTTCGTTACCTTCCGGATCCATCACTAGCTGGGACATTTTTCAAAGTCAGTTCCTCACCAAGTTTGGTGATGACAGATCCACTGCGACATTGATCAGTGACCTATCTAATCTTAAGGCTGAGGCTAGAGAACCCATTAAAGATTTTAACTTACGGTTCAATAAGATCCTCAACAAAATCCCCGCTACCTCACAACCCAGCGAGGAAGTAAGATGTGAATGGTACATCATGGCTTTACCTCCAAACTTGGCTATCTTCGTAGATAGGGCAAACAAGACCACCTTAGTCGACAACTTGACAGAAGCGTTAGCAGTGGAAAAACGCGTGGTAGCCCTAGAAAAGAGATCTGCTATAGAAGAACGCAAATCTAAGAAGATCTCTTTCAAAGAAGACACCAAGAAGAAGCAAACGAAAGATCCTTTCGATTTGGAAGGATTACAAAAAGTGTTGAAAGCCATGTCAAATGAGATGATTGATATTAAGAAACAAGTAGCAGAGACTTCTTCGAAAAAGCCCTTTAGGACTTTTAAAAGAAATCCTCCCATGGAGGTAAGACCACCTAGTGTTGTCTCAAACGTTGAATCTGAAGAAGACGAAGAAGAAGAGAATACCACTGAAGGGCAGACCGACGAGGAAGAGGTCATAGAACTACAAGGAATGTGGGACTTCATCCTCCCACAAGAAGAGGATCAAGAAGCATTTCCTGTTAGCACGAGAAGCAAAAATCAGCTTGATCCTCCCATAACTACCCCAAAACAAAAGGGCGCAAGCCCTGCAACAAAAGAAAAGGTCGCAACAAAAAAGACAACTGCTAAAGCGACCCAGATTAGCCCAGTCCAATCTGATCAAATGCCTCCATCAAGAACATTAATAGTGTCGGATGAAATGGAGTATAACATCATTGATGACATGAAGAAGACTAGGGCTAATATCACTCTGTATGAATTGAGTAAATTGAAACACCAGCAGAAAATAATGATGAAAGAATTACATGTTGTGCCTACTACATCTTTACCTACAGCGGTAGCTTCCCACAATCTGGGAAGGCCTCCAACCAACACGATCGATAAAATTGATCCAAATGACTTCGCCTTGATTGGAGGAAGATCAAGATCTCATACTCCTCCTTTTCTGCTCACATATGAAATCTTCAACAAAAACGTGCACAATTGCTTGGTCGATTCTGGTGCTTCAACGAATATTTTACCCAGGTCAATATGTGCTAAATTGAATGTGCAACCTCAAAGATCCGCAGTACGCATAGTTCAACTTGATCGATCCCAAGTCGAAGTGATTGGTGAACTCAATCAGGTGACCATAAGATTGTCGTCTAACCCGAAAGTGTGTCAGGTTATCGACATTCTAGTAGCTGATATCCCTGAGTTCTATGGTTTGATTCTTAGCAGGGATTGGTCGGAAAAACTCCACGGATATTTTTCAACCGATTGGTCACACATGTGGTTGCCATACAATGGTAAACCAAATCAGATAAAGGTTGAACGAGAGTTGCACCAAAAATACATAGTGACAGAACTGGAAGGAGAAAATGAGGCCATAACGTACAATAGCAGCATTGTAGGCAATTACGCAATAGATTCTTTCCTAGGTAATTTCAATGCTCATATTTCACCATACTTAGAGAATTCAGTTTTATCCCAAGTTGAAAATTTCTCACAAACTGATGACTCAAAATGTTTTAGTTTTTTAGATAATTCTGTAGATACATCTTTATTTTGGAAATTATATTTTGACGGATCTAAATCAAATGAGGGAGCAGGAGCAGGATGCGTTATGATTAACCCAGACGGGAACAAGATTATGCTCACATGCAGACTTGAGTTCGATTGCACGAACAACACAACGGAGTACGAAGCCTTGGTTCAAGGCCTATACAAAGCAATCGGATTGAACGTTAAGTATCTTCAAGTCTTTGGAGATTCGGAGATCGTTGTAAAACAGGTACGTAACACCATACATTGCCTGTCAAGTCATTTAAAGCATTATCAATCATTAGTTCAAGATCTCACTGCACATTTCGTAGCATTCAACATCTCGTCAATTCCAAGAATTCAAAACGCGAGCGCAGACCTGTTAGCTAACGTAGCCTCTAGACTTATCCCTTCTGAAGATTTTAGTCCTGATAGGTTTTCAATAGAATTGATCTTTAAACCATCCATCCCTGACAATATCACCAATTTGAGAGTGTTCAACGACGATCCTGACATCGTAAATTTCCTTACTTCTGAAGGATCCTACTCAAATCAGATAATCGACGAAGACCATCATGATCATCAAATACAACAAAATAGCTCTGACAATGCTATACCGAAATCGGTGGTCAAATTAGAAGATCTATATGATTTGAAAAGTCTGTTTAAAAGGTCTGCCAATGCTAAACTTTGCAGTTCTACCCTGAACTATGAATTAGTGAACCTAGGGACCGATCAGAAGCCACAAAACGTTAACCTAGGCCAGGGCCTAGCCCCTGAAGAAAAATCAGCATATATCCGTCTTCTGAGACAATACAAAAACGTTTTTGCCTGGAATTACGATGAGCTGAGGACTTACAACACTTCTATCATTCAACATGTTATCCCTATGATTGACAATGAAAAACCTGTCCAGCAGAAGCTCAGAAAAATACACCCTAACCTAGAAAATCAGATAAAAACTGAGCTTAATAAGTTGTTGAGAGCCAGAATAATCTTCCCCGTCAGGCATTCTAAATGGGTATCCAATATGGTGCCCGTTAGGAAGAAAAACGGAGACATTAGAATCTGTATTGATTTCCGAAATCTCAACAAAGCCTGTCAGAAAGATAACTTTCCCCTCCCACCTATGGAGCAAATTCTACAGGCAGTAGCAGGCTCAGAATTAATGTCATTCCTGGATGGATTCTCAGGATACAATCAAGTACTGGTGCATCCCGATGATCAGTTAAAGACTACGTTCCGAACCAAATGGGGCACTTATGCATATCGGAAGATGCCATTTGGTCTGATCAATGCCGGAGCTACCTTTCAGAGAGCCATGGACATCGCGTTTAAAGGGTTAGTCAATAAATCAGTAGTGATTTACCTGGATGATATAACAGTGTACTCCAAAAATCGAAACAACCACCTCAAAGATTTGAAGCAAATCTTTCAAAGATGCTTGAGGTATGGGATTTTGCTCAACCCAAAGAAATCTTTCTTTGCGTTAAGCGAAGGGAAATTGCTCGGATTCATAGTGTCGAAATCCGGTATTCACATAGAACCCGACAGAATCAAGGAAATTTCCGAAATATCCATACCTCATAACAAGAAAGCCATGCAATCCTTCCTTGGACAGATCAATTTTGTCAAAAGATTTGTCCCGGATTTTTCACGTATTATTTCTCCCTTACAAAATATGATAAAAAAGAATTCAACTTTCAAATGGGGTCTAGATGAGCACGAAGCATTTAACTTAATCAAACAAGCTATCATCAATGCTCCATCTTTGGCCACCCCAAATTTTTCAGAATCTTTCATCTTATACACTTTTGCCTCAGAGAAATCCTATGCCGCGATTTTGACCCAAGCAAATCAAGAGAAAGCGGAAGCCCCAATTGCATTCTTTAGCTCGAACTTACAAGGTGCTGAAATTAATTACTCAGACGTAGAGAAACAAGCATATGCTGTTTTCAAAGCAATCAAATATTTCAGACCTTTCTTGCTTAAAGCCCACACCAAAGTCGTAGTACCGTTTCCAGCGGTAAGAAACCTTTTGGTGCAGAAAGACTTGGGCGAGAAGAGAGCTAATTGGATTACCGCTTTACAAGAATATGATCTTGAGATCAAACCAGCAAACATCGTAAGAGGTCAAGGCTTCTGCAATATGTTAGCCGGAGCGTCGCAAATCCCAGAGAACTCATCTGAAGAGGTACAAGCATATGAGGTAAGCCTAAACGATGCAGAATCATTATATGCTGACACCATTTATTTTCTTAAGAACGGGTATGCTCCATCACATCTGGATCATACCAAGAAAAGAGCTCTGAGATTAAAAGCTAAACAATACCAGCTCATAAATGATGTCCTGTTTAAAAGGAATTACGATTCTGTACTCCTTAGGTGTCTTGAGAAAACTGAAGTCGAAAAGGTTTTGCAGGAACTTCACGATGGACCAGCAGGTGGACACTATGCCGGAGATGCGACTGCACACAAAATCTTGCGTGCAGGATATTATTGGCCCACGCTGTTCAAAGAATCATACAATCACGTAAGGAAATGCCAAGTCTGCCAGACTGCTGCATGAAAACAAAGGAAACCATCCATGCCGCTACAACCGGTCAACATCGACCAACCATTCAGTCAATGGGGCTTGGACATAATAGGTGAGATCGTTCCTCACTCTTCTAAGCAGCATAAGTATATCCTTACGGCAACTGATTATTTTACCAAATGGGTAGAAGCAGTTCCTCTCAAGACAGTTCATTCTGAAAACATTATTGAATTCATAGACCAATTTATCATAACTAGGTTTGGATTGCCAACGGCCTTAATGTTTGATAACGCTTCATATTTTTCTGGAAATGCTATGACTGAGTTTGCGCTTAAAAGAGGGTTCAAACTGAAATATTCTGCCAACTACTATCCGCAAGGTAATGGATTGGCTGAATCAACAAACAAGAACCTAATCAGAATTATCAAAAGAACAGTTGACCAAAACCAAAGGAATTGGCACAAAGCGCTGGTAAATGCTTTATGGGCTGATAGAATCACAAAGAAAGCTTCAATCGGCACTTCTCCCTTTAATTTAGTTTATGGGAGGGAAGTGGTTCTTCCGACTCACTTAGTCATTCCCTCTTTGTCTTTAGTGCAATACATCGATGAAGTACCTACTTCCTCATTACAATTAAGACAAATGGAATTAATCAAACTAGAAGAACAAAGAGAACAAGCTAGGAAAACCCATGCTCATCACCAAGCGCTAATAAAATCTTCTTTTGACTCAAGCATCATAACCAGAAAAAACTTTCAGATGGGTGATTTAGTTTTGAAATGGGATAAGGCTCATGAAGAAAAGGGCAAACATACGAAATTTCAGAAGCTGTGGCTTGGCCCTTTTCAGATTGTGGAAGTCCTAGGCCCATCTACATTCGTATTGCAGGATCTGGTAGGAAGGAGAGATTCTTTACCTGTCAATGGACTGATTCTCAAATTATATTTTCCATAGAAGAGAAATCTTCTAAATTTTGTAGGATAGATTTAGTTTTTAGTTTTTATTTTGTTTTGTTTATCTTTTTTTTTGAATAAAACCCGTTGTAGATGATCATTTAAAAAGGATTCATGAAAGAGCACGCCAATTCTCTATCAGATTTTGATTTCGCTTGTACAAATAGCAAAATTTTTGAAAAATCTAAATTTTATTATTGACAAATAGAGTTAACTTCACTTTGATTACGATACTCATTTCAACCTCTAAAAAACTTTGACAAAAGCAACCTCTGGTAAAAGAATTGTTTTGTATCAGCACCATGAAAGGTATCATCAATAATAAAATAAGTACTCTCTGCAAAGCTGTTGTTTTCAAAAACTCTAGTATTGTCGTCCAGAGCTTTCTTAAGGAAAAACAATGACTTCCTCCCTGCAAAAAGGAAACTACAGCATCCAGAGAAACAATCCAAGAAAAACACTATATCTCAAAGAATAAGAGGTCTCATCACGAGCCGGCTTATCATGATCACAGATATTATAACTTGCTGACTTTGCCAATACTGTCCACCAAAACAGGGCAACGACTTAAGATTGTTGCAATCAAAAGACAAGAGGTCTCATCACGAGCCGGCTTGTTCAGCAAAAGTGTAAATCGAGTGAATGACTGTGTCATAATTTGGCCACCAAACCAAGACATTGTTCTTTAGAGAATTAAAAAAGGAAAAGTGTGTCAAAAAGGATTTTTCTCTGGAATGTTGCGAGTAACCTCAAAGCAGGAAAAAGGATCATTGCTGGATAATATGGTAACCCTGTCGAGGCTATGGACGCTTGCGGGCAGCAGAGGCTCTACCTACGACAAATGAGCATACTTTTAAGCCAGTACGCAGAGAAGACCTTATTTTATCTTTTATCAAGACCAAGTAATGTCTGATGCAAGTGCAAGAAGAAACCTGAGGAAGCAAGAAATTGAGATATAAAACAGGTTGAAACAAAATATCGTCGACAAGGTGAGGGACAATCTACTCTATCTGTCCATAACAAAATTTAGACATATCAAAATCTTTGCTGTTTCGGAAGTGAACGGTCAATAGAAATGCAGAGATAACTGGTTTTTCACAGTGAATCGCCATTGTTGTGGTCACCAACAACCCCCCTCTTTGTTTGATATTAGTAATAACAATCAAGCAAAGGGGGACCCTTAACCAAAAAATCCAAAAAATATTTTTGTTTGAAAAAAATCTTTTTTATCACCTCCCTAAGAGCTATATCACGTCGCAAAGGAAAAAGGAGCGCTTTCCCAAAGCACACAAACACACCAAGGAAGAGCGACGCGAGAACTCATCGCATCGCGCGCATCAAAGGCGCTCAAAAGAGGAGAACCTAAAGATCGGCCGACGGCCGATATGCGACGTCGCACGTCGCAATGTCGCATGAGCAGCACAAAGTGACAAAGCGAAAAGTGACAAAGTGACAAAGCACAAAAGTGATATTGCGATATGCGATCTTGCGATATTGCGATATGAGATCTGCGACAATGCAAAGCTGCGATCTGCGATCTATGGGTTGCGACGAATGAGACTGTCAATTGCTGCGACGCCACCTATTTACATCGCAATTTTCAAGACTGCGAAGCAGATCGCAGAAATCATTCACCGCTAGCAGTCCTCAGCATGATCTGTGAGCCCAAAATTAGGCGCGCACCTTATGGGAAATTAATGACCGCATGCTTGAGTATCCAGAAATGATTGCATCGCATTTATCGAAGAATCAAGTCATGATGAATGTCAGAATTATGCATTCATTAGAATTTAATGCTTTCATGTCAATCTTTTCGTCATTTCCCTTCTTCTTTGCGTAAACTGCAAGACATGCTACTGATATAAATCTATATGCAGGAAACATCTAAGGGAAGAGCGCCAATAAGACAACAGAGAGAAGATGCCTCCGCAATTGGATGCCGCATGCAGCAGAACCACGGATTCTAGAATATCGCCCAACAGGCACTGATAAAAATAGACTGTCCAAGAATCAGAGTCAAAGGCGCACAAAAGCAGCGTGTTTACAAAAGATCCTGAAGCTCAGACTTGGTAAAGCAGAGAAAGAAGCGCAAGAGAAGGAAGACGCTCCAGAAAAGCCTGGAACAAAGAACGGAAACAATTCTCGAAACAGGGGATTGTCCATACAGCACGACTTCTAACTCATTGAGTCATTCGCACGGCCGGAAACCGAAATAGCAACAGCACAATCAGTTTGAAAGAAATCTGAGTTGTGCTAAGTATACACGCCGTGAAGACACTCCTCCAGAAAAACACTTTCGAAAATATCTTCTAGCCTATCAGAAAGAGGTGCCAGCTCTTGTTATTTCTAATTTTCAAGCTCGAACAAAAGGAAAGGACAACCAGCCGACTCTTTCAGGGCGAACAGCGCATTGCTTACAGCACTAAAGAACAGATACAGAAACGGTTAGAAATTAGATTTGATTTTTAGAAATAAATTTGCTTTTAGTAAAAGGGCGGTCATTTGAAGCCATTCCCTCAATTTGTGTAATTAAAATTAGCCGGTTAGTAGTATTTAACCCTTCTCGTTGCATTGGAGAAGGGTCCGGAAATTTGTCAAAAAACTTGTCCTCAGAACATGCACTTTTGCACCCTCGGGGGGGTTTTTGATGAATGGACGGATCAAGATTTATTTATGTTTGCATTTTAATACCTGCTACTGATGTTGCACTTCTGTACTCTTAGTAGGCATTAGAAGTAAGTAGAAATAGATCATTATTGCTTCAGGTCTGTGAGTATAAAGTCAGTCATAAATGGTACTTTTATCTCTTGACGAGTTTCTGCTTGCATTCTTAGAGTAATATACAGCTGATGTTGTTTATATGTTAACGTATGAATGAGTGGACTACCATTTGGCACTTTTGTACGGTGGAGTCATTGATTTGTGCTTAATACATGAATAACTGATTATGCGATATGTTGTTCACAATCGTTCTGCTTAACTTTTTATGCAGGATGGTTCATCTTAATTGATTTATATTCTCATAATAGCTGAATAATCTTCATTACCAGTTATTGTGTGAAACCTTTCTAGATCGCATAATGGAAAATGTTCTATCCCGGGTTAGCGTAGATTAGATGTGTTATTCTTTGTAGATTAAAGTAGTATAAAATTCACTCTCAGAGTTTAGAACTAGATTAGCTTAGAAATAATTCTATATTTTTATTATCATATTCTACACACACACACATCACCAAACTCTACACACACACAGCCCTTAGAACGGGAAGCTGGTCCCGTTATCCCCAGTCGGACCCGCTACACCAAACGGGCACGGAGCCGCCAACCAGGTTCCCGACCGGGTGGGTATCCCCCTTGTTGTTGACCCGATTTCTGGGCCCTCAACAGATGAGAAATCTAACAGGCTTTGACAAAGGAACCAGTCGACCATTAGGGATACTTCCCGATGTGCCGATAACATTGAGAAGGAAAACTGTTCACATGAACGTAATGGTAGTCCAAGGACCCCTGGATTATAATATACTCCTTGGACGAGACTATATTTATTGCATGGGAGCCATTGTCTCCTCACTCTTTAGAGCAATGTGTTTTCCGCACGAAGGAAGAGTGGTCAAGCTCGTAGACCAGCTTTGATTCCCCAGTTCACACATAGCAAATAGTCATATACCAACCCTGAATGGTCTTTTCACACAAGGAATGTCTCATCAATCCCCAGTTCGTCCTCCTGATGAGCGCGAGTGATTCGGAGGGCATGACTGAAACCCAGGGGGCATGCACCCTGGCCTGTTTCGACAGGAAAACCTTGGGTATAGGGTGGGTTTCCGCGGAGAGTATATGACTGGCCTGACACACCCGTCCATTTTGGAAAATGGGATTAGACCGGAATAAGATACCTCTGTTGAGGTAGGCCTTTCCCGATAAAACAAATGTTTTGTCTGCAAATTGAGGGGTAACCTGAAAAGGTAGGCCTTTCCCGATAAAACAAATGTTTTGTCTGCAAATTGAGGGGTAACCTGGAAACTCTACTTCGCTATACCTGGGGGCATGCAAACCTTTTAGCATGCAAGCAAAGAGAGACCATTTATTTTTTAAATTTATAGGTCCTCTAACCCTTTAAACTCATAGGATTGGTTGTTTCCTAACTTGCATAAAGAAAGGATGTGGGGCAAAGCTTTGAAATAATGCTGTTTTTATATATGAGACATCCTTATTATGCGACTGGATTAATCGAGTAGTTTTAACGCGGAATTCAAGATCGTTAAAAAATAAACATAAGCAATGAGCAAGTGTTTCCCCTAGCGTTTAATCTCATTAAAAAATGAACCAATTTCTGGTAAATAACCATTGTGAATGTATTACTTCAGCGTTTGAAGCCTTGGTCGTGTTCTCATCATCACCTCCACTCTGTATTGGCCGATCATTCACCTCCACTTGATTGTTTACCCCTTTTGAGGAACAACTTTGAAGAGTGATCTTGTTAGCCATCCTTGTGACACTGCCGTGATTGGAAAATTCCAAACCTTACCTGGAATCAGCTGCCACCCGAATCTATCACTCGTTCCTCAAAAAACGAGTCTCCTTTAAGCTCTTTTCAACTAACTAATAAAATATGAAAAGATTGCTGAGCCATTGGCCTCTCCAGCTCGTTAAAGTGACCAGAAGTGCTATCCCCCCTTTAGATTTTAATCTTTTTGGACCTGAGGGATTATTACACAAAAAGATCGAGCGCTTGTTTTGTTCGGCTCGTTAAAATTACCGAAAATTCATCCCTTTTGTATTATTTTATACTTTTTCGGACTTAAGGGATTAGATGACGAAAAAGGATTTTTGGAGTTTCCTTTACGTCCCTTTTCAGACTCTCTAAAATTGAAAAGGACCAAGTTATCTTTGTCGTTAAACTCGTTAAAACCTAATAGCGACAAACTTGTCCATAACGGACAAGAACAAGTTTCACTATCGCTAGGCTCGTTAAAACATAGCGATGGGTTTGCCCGAAGGGAAAATTATAAAACAAGCATATGTTATCTTCCTCAAGCTTGACAAAATTAAAGAGGTACTGGTCAGCAATGACTGGGGAAAAATTGGGAAGAAAACTTGAAGAAACTTTGTTGGTAGCAAGTTGCTCTTGAACATGACACTTTCACTCCGCATCCGAGTCGGGTTGGGTTGTTCCATTCACTGGTCACATCACCATGGTTCCATCACACCATCCACATTTGGGGTTAATGCTACCAATCCATCATGTCAGTGTTGCCGATATGTTCAAGAGAAGTCGCTTAGAGAATTCACCTGTGTCTCACCCACTATAATACATTTTCACTCCATTCTTTCATGACCGCCACCCTGAACCGTATATCACCAGATCGTTTTCACCTCCATTAAAATCATTTGCTCCATTCCGTGTCATTGATGTGGGATTCACTAAGGCCCTCCTATGACAGATCACTTCTTGTCGACATCAGCTCATTATCCAAGAAGTCGATCTAGGAACAACCCTTTCAGTACTTTGAAGCTTGCATGCCTCAATGGCAAGTTTCTCACTTCCGGCGACAAGTTTACATCAATGGCCTTCGACCGAAAGATTTTGCGTGGTGTTCGACGCCAAGTCCCTTATTCACACTACGCGAATTGTACTACAGTACCTTGAGGGTCATTATCATTATCGGTGATTCCTCTCGCGCTTGTTAACAGCTTACATCATTGGCTGGTAATCAGGCGATGTCTTTCCATGTTCGACTCCAGAACATCTCTCACATGGATCGACTTGTACTTTGAGTGAAGATCGAACGAGATTGAAGACCCCAGATCTAGTTTCATCCATCCCGACTGCGATATATATTCAGGAAAATAAAGACGTCAAATGTACATCATTGCTGCACAGATAATCATCCAATCTAAGGGATGATGGCTCTACCAGAATCATCAGTCTACACTCAGACGATTGTCTGTCCTATGTACATGAAAATTAATTTATAAAGCTGAGCATGGGAATGCCCGCCTCGGCTAGCTCATGAAAATAATATGAAGATAATGTATTGTATTATATCTTATTACAGGTCGCCTTCTAGCTCGAAAAAACTTCAGATCCTCATGATAAAGCATTTCACCCGACATCAAAAGATTAACGACCTCATGCTTTAGGGGGCAACTGTTATAGACATTTTTGGGCATTACAACCCCAAGCATAAATGTCCATAGACCAAGGGCTCCTAAGTCCCTAAAGGTGTTGTTCCAACCCCTAAAAGAATAAGGTCAACTGATTACAACATCTCCCAGAAGTTTTCCATGAAAAACTACTCAGAACTGGTCAAAACTGGACCATTTCACCTGCTCCATAAGCAAGGTGTGTTGCATCCCACCTGAATACACATAGTAGGTGCGATGCATGTCAAAAATCCCTTCTATGTGGTGCGATGGGTGAGAAGGGACAAATGGCAGGGTCAATCTGCAAGGTGGAGGAGCATGGAATCTTCCAGAAACCTCTCCTGTGACACTTGCCTCTCTGAATTCAACCAGGGATGAGTAAGAGATCATCAATCTCCAAGTGGAATCAAGAACTATTAGAGAGAAGACACTAATCAAATCTCAAAAGCTGACTCACCTCCCTTGCAGACATCTATATATGGATCCCTCATCCCAGAGATCCAGAGGCTGGAATTTTGTATCTTGTAAGGAAGTGCTGTTGGTTTCTGGGTGCAATATCATAGTATTGGGTGATCTAAGCTTTTCATGAGGTGAAGAAGGGATTTCTTGCTGAGAGGATGATGTTGGGTTAGAACAATTGGTTGTAATCCTCTTTGCTCTTTCTTGATTATCAATAAAGCTATTCAAGTTTTCCTCCACATTCTTGTATGATTGATGATTTATGCATTTGTGTGGTCAATATACATCTGATCCTGTATTGTTTATGATAATAGATCTATGTTCTTGGATAGTGTTATGCTGCTTTGATTCTACAAGTACTCTTTGAAGCTGGGTAGACAAGGAAGCGAGTGGCAAAGACCTACCAGAAGAGAGAGGAATCGAGCAAGGAACCAAGCGCAAGACAGAGGTTGGTCTCCTTATTCTTCTCTTATCTATTTCTCATAAAGGAAAACGAAAGTAGTTTTTAGTGTGTTTGTTTCTAAGGTAGCTACCAGCCTTAGTGGGACTAGCAGATCTGTATAGACACTAGTTTTCCCGATAACAGTTGGGCTCAAGTTAGGTATTTGTTTTATTTAAAACATTATTTTGAAATTTTAACATAATTTTGTAATGCAGCTAAAAAAAAGTAGAAAATAATGTGTACTAGAAATTAGATATGAGGGAAGGTGAAAAGTCATGGAAGGTGAAAAGTCACCTCAATTTTATTTAAATATAACCCTGTAGTGAGGATTAAAGGATCTTAGTTTTTGGACACTTGGAGGATCTGTGAAAGGGATAAGTTTGTAATCACCTTGAGGACTAAGTTTCAAATTTATGCACTCCCACTATTGGGATTCTTGAAGACACTTCATGTTTTGGCATTGGCTGTTCAACTCTAATATTTAGAAGCCTAAAGGGTCACGATAATGATTTTCTTATCATGTATTCTCTATTGTTGTAAGAATTTTCTTTATTGTTCTTTATTATTATATGATTGATGTATATTTGTGGTAGGTTAATGAACTATATTTTTGTTAGCTATAAACCCTTATCATTCTAAGAATTTCTTGTTGATCTCTGCATATGTTTGTGTTGGTTATTGTCAATTTTTTCACACTTAGTAACTAGTATACTTTTAGTTGTCATGTATATTTTTTAGAAATTGTTATCACTCTTTCTTTGAGATACATGTTTATTGTAAATATGTTATTACATTCATTGTTCAAATTGATTTAAATAATTTTCATTAAATCTAATTTTACTTGCATTCCATACGATATTAACTTAGGTTTCCTTTTCATATATCATTCATCCAAAAAATTAACATTCACAAAAGCATAGATGTCAACAGGGCCAAGAAACTGGATGGGAATATCATCTGAAGTGGTGTGAAGCCTAATTGCGACCTCATATAGGAGAGATCCTCTTAAGACTGTAAGTGGTACATTCAACCCCATCAACAGGGCCATCAAGTAAGAATTAGTTACATTATATAACTATAATTCATAGTAATAAAGGTTCCAAATGAATACTCAATCGCTTTGAGGCCTACATTTAACAAAAATTGCAAGGGGAGATTTGGAAGATTCACCCAATTTAGAGAACCATATTAAAATTCTTCCATTGCATAAAATAATAGGTGTGAGGGTTTTAACTGAAGCAAGATTTGATCTAGATAACAACACCTTTAAGGTACCATTATTTCATATTCATTTTTCCTAAAAATAAATCCAATCAAACTATGAGATAGGTTATGTGTGATAGGGATGTAACCAAGAAAACGAGCCCATTCACATGGCATCAACTAGTTGAAATTTGCAATGTTGACCCTTCGACCAAGAACTTTCCCACAATTGTTGTCCAACAAAATCCCCACTTTGTCCAACCTTAGATCCTCCCCCAAAACAAACAATAATTTGCCTCCATTGCATTAATTTTTCTTTAGGGCTATATTTTTCTTTGATTTGATAATTGCATTTCATCATTTCCATATAGAATTCACCCCATAACATCATAACATTATTCAGATAAAAAACATACGCAATTATATAAAATAAAAAAATGGTCGTCAATGTAGCTAGACATAAAGGAATAATAAAAGAAAAACATTCACACATAGAGATAACAGGATTGGTCAGAGACCAGGGAAAAACCCAGTACGAGGAAAACCCTTTCCAATTCTTATTCGTATTAGATTGTCATTTAATGGTTCAAAAAAGAGAGAGTACAATGATCTATATATTCAACCCTAAACCTACCTAGAAAAATAAACTAGACAATATTCATGAGATGAACCCAACCATGTCAATAATAAAAAACCCTGATTCAGGAACTTGTAATCAACTATCACTGTCTATAGTCAGCTGCCAAACTCTATAGTCAACGGGTGAAAACTTTGATCAACAAAAAATTCAAGGTTTAGGTTATGGTCATAGGGAGGAAGAGGTATACATGTGACTATGAGCTTCTAGTCACTACCTTGAGCCTGCAAGCCTGCAACTACAGTTGAAAAATTCCTTTGACAAGCCTACGACTGTGACCCAAAAATTTAGAAACATGCATGAGTTATTTATGTTCAAGCAAGTTTTAACAATACCATAGTGACTACTACAGATGTACGGGGACAAGTTCTTTCTTGGTCTTCTGCTGGTGCCTTTGGATTCAAAGGTAAAAGGAGAGGTACACCATTTGCTGCCCACACTGCAGCAGAAAATGTTATTCGTGCATTAATGGATCGGGGTATGGAACGAGTAGAAGTTATGATAAGTGGCCCTGGTCAAGGGAGAGATACAACATTACGAACCATTCATAGAAGTGGTATACTATTAAGTTTTGTACGTGACATAACCCCTATGCCAATGTCAACGAATCTCCGTGAACTTGCCTCAAACTTCTGTGTGCCAAACCAAAGAAGAGAATAGAATAATGCTCCATGATGATGTCCAAATGAAGTTGAGTTCACTTATATTTATAGCCTTCTTGTTGGGTGCAACCCAAGTTGGCCTAGTTTTTGGCAAAGACTTCATGTTTTGTGGAGTGGAGCACGTAATGAAGTGTGAAGTGGAGCGAACAACAGAGTAGTTTGAATATACTACACGGTGTAAGGGATTTGAGATGGATCAAAGCCCCTCCTTTTTGTAATAATGTAAAAGATCAATGGTTTTAGTTGCATGTTTTAGGGAGTCCATGGTATTTGGACCATGGTATTGTAACAATGTAACCCTTGATGTAATAGTATATATAGGGTCAAATAATAAGAAGAAAATCATCAGTTATGATCTAGATCTATGTTATGGTCGAATTATTGTGATCTATTGTTGGAAGAAGAGGCGAGGCTATGTAACTGAGAGCACAAAGGCCTGAGCTTGCAACTGAGTGCGCAGACGACCTGTAACTTAGTGCGTAGGTCAAGAAATGTTTGTTGTACAAAAAATCATTAATATAGCAACAATTCTTGTGGATGTAGCCCACATTGGGGTGAACCACAGTAATTTGGTGTCTTCATGTGTATATTTTTTTATTATTTGTTGTAGCGTATAATTTTATTACTATTGCACTTTATTTTGAGCACAATGATGATTTATGGCTTTATATGACATGTTTAAGTGGTTAAAGGAGTGAGGTGAAATAATTTATGAATGTTAGTAATAAGGAAACACAAAAATACCACATCTCCATGTCCCTCAAGGTTGAAGAAACCTAGTTCTGCATCCTCCCATAGTCACTTCAGGTTAGACTGCGATCTTCTTGCAGGTCGTTGCTGAAAGGGCCAATGATTGAGGGTTTTGTTAGTGCAAAGTATAGATCGAACCTCGGTCAACCCAAAGCAAGCCAACAAATGGTTCCATTGCTAGGACCATGATCTGTTTGAGGGATATGTGGATGTGCCACCTGTCGAAGAAAGAGATTCAAGACTGGCTAGAACTAAAAGAGTGAGAATTTGCAGAGCAAGAGAACAAAAACCCTCATCAAACATCTAAAGCTTGGTTAAAAAAGTATATTTTCACAGATCTATACGAGATTTTCTTCACATCATTTCCTATTGATTGTACGAGTGGATATAAAGGTTGACAACAAAGCAGAACGACAATTCTTCAAAGGACCGCGTGGTAATTATTTGAAGTCTTTGAAACTTTGGATTAAGATGCTTCCATGTGAAAAGGGAGTTTTACGAATGTAGACAGATTGCTAGTCTACTTATGTTTGGAAGAAAAGAGAATAAATTTGAGCGAGAGATCATAGTAATGCAAAGTGGAAAGAGATATAGATTAGATACCAGAAAGAGAGCTCGTGGACAAGACCCGAAGACCTTTGTGTAGACTGAGTATATTCCTATTTTGAGTGAATCTGAAAGTGAAAGAGAAGATATCCACCCTAATAAACCCCAAGTTTCACAATATTCACTTTCCGAGCCTAAGAGTTCGCAGAAGCCAGAATCTAGTAATAGCCAAGGTGCTTTTGGCTCTCCCCCTCCCCCTCCCCCTGCTCCTCCTATCCCCCATCCCACTCCCCTTACTCATCCCCCCCCTTCCAAGAATAAATATGGTTGATGATATTAAGATATCTGTTTTCAAAGGAATTGGATCCTGAATCAGAGGATCCAGAATAATTTTGGTTTTTATGTGAAGTTGTATGGATTGTGAAGCAGATCAACGATGAAAATATAAATAAAAAGCAACTTGTTATGGAATTTTAAGATAGAGCATTGACATGGTATATGAAGTATTCAAATAATCAGAATCGAACATTTGTAGATATTAAAGAAAAGCTAATCAAAGAATTTAAGAAGCCGAAGTATGAGTCGTAGTGCATCATTGATTTGAAAGAAATTAAACAGAAACCTATTGAGTTTGTTTGGGGATTTGATTAGAGATTTAAGGTATTGTTGGATTAGGTGAGCTTCGAAATAGTTCCGTATCAACATCAAGAATGGTTTATAGCTGCGTTGTTACCGCATATCAGATTACCATTTAGACAACAAAATATAACAAGTCAATATGAAGCTCTACAAATTGTGATGAAGTTGGAAGCTTCACCTATAGGAGATACTAATGTAGGTATGCAACAGATTCAGATTCAACTAGCTAACCTAACGTTGCATATATAAGATATCAAGAAAATAAAAAAAAGTTAGAGAAGAAGTATGGTGTACGAAGTGCAGATCAGAGGGCCATTCTAAAGAACAATATCATATCTTCAGGGATTATATGGATAGTGGGGCACCAAATCCCTTAAATGCAGGATCTAGCCTGTGGTGTGAGATATGTAATACTGGAGGCCAACATCGCTCAGAATATTGTTACCTGTTACAAAAATATGTGCAGAATCCAAGGAATCTATATTTCAAATTTTGCAAATCAATAGGACATGATGATAATAATTGTCGAGCTTATAAACTAATGATGGAGCGCGGTGCTGAAACTTATAGAATGCAAGTAGAAGAACATGGACATGAAGTGAACAACACAGTGGTTAAGGAGGCTACCAATGAAGCGGTTGAGGTGCTGGAGCTGGTCGAGGATGTGGACAGATCATTTTTGACAACGGCGGCTAGGCAGGTCAATTTGCAAGAGATTGTCAAAAACCTACAACGACATGTAAGTATTGTAAATCCTTTGACCATATAATTGAAGAATGCCCTGTACTTATGGAAAATATGAAAGAATAAAGAAATCAGTAGATGACATAGAATATTCAAATGATGATTGCTGAAAGGAGGACTCACAAACCTTGAATTAGTATTGTTACTAGAAGTGGAGCTGTGACCGAAAGTGATAAAGCAGATGAGAAGAAGGAATATGAAAGTACATGAGTTAGAAAAACTGTTGCGAAAGCTCCCATTTCTGATATTAAGAAAGAAAAAGAGGTATTTATGGAAGAAAAGTGAAGTTTTATGGATGTTGGAGCTTCAACATCTAGTGCACAGAAAAATCCCAATCAGAAAAGTAACCACGACATGTCATCAAATTCGACACAGGACCAAAGTCTGACATAGGATCATGCTCCAACACAAGACCAAGATTCAACAAAGCAAGCAGGTATTTTAAAGTCTTTTTTGCAGACTTGTATGAAATTATTAACAGACCAAAGGGTTGTAGAAGGGTTTCAGGAGTTGATAGATTCTTGTGCACCCAAAGAAACACTGCAAAGTGAGATGGGCGCAATCAATAATTTTCATCGATAAAAGAGAAACAAAATAGAAATGAGGCTTAGTGCGCAGATAGGAGTATGAGATGGATCAAGTTATTCTAGATCTGGAATTTGATGCTAATGCCTTGATGAAGTAGACATGGGAATTAATGGGTAAGCTGAAGCTACAATGGTCACCTATTCAGTTATGGATGGAAAATCAGAAAATATATTCCCTCTAGGAAGACTACCAGGTGTCGCAGTAGATATTGAAGGAGTTCACACTATTGATGATTTTAAAGTAATAGAGATCATCGATGACAGTAACCCTTATCCTTCACTGCTTGGAATTGACTGGTAATTTGATAATATGGCCATAATTTATTTAAATAAGAGACAAATGATATTTAAAGGAAGCAATGTAAGAGTAATTGTTCCCTTGGATCCTTCAAAAGGAGTAAGATAGAAAGAACTAGTGAAAGAAGCATATTGCACAACTAATATAGGAAATATATATCAAATGAAAAAAAAGGAACAAGATCTTATTAACCTTACGGCAGAGGGAAAGTTGAGTTGGGAGCATGATAGTTCTTGTACCTCATACTTAGAAGAATAATTGGAAAACTGGAAGAATAGGTTGAATGAAGTATCCACAAGGAAATGTGAAAGAATTACCTTCTTATGATGGTTTAGGTGATGTAAATAATTTTCTTGATGAATATGAAGAACGAGTTCCAAAAAACCAAAGGTTGCCAACCTTGGATATAACCCTGAAATTTACCCCTACTAGATGGTGTAATGCACACAAGAAAAATATAGGAGGTTGGAAAGAATGTCAAATATTGATGTGGATAAGGTTTGGATAGATAGATACAGAGATAGAGATAAAATATGATGATGAAACTAATCTTAGGAAGAATATCTTGCTATGCACTACAACATGGAAGGATATTCCACAACAAGAATGGGTACATGGATTCATTCATACATTTGAGACAATCCTCGAGAACTGGTACCTAGAAATAGAGCTTCGACACGGTATAGTAAACTGGGAAGACATGGTTGATGGATTCATATTAACATTCAATTTTGAGGATGATTTCCCATACATATATTTGGCCCTTCAAACAATTAAGAAGAAGATCCTTGAGAATGTAACTCCACTGATATGGCAACAACCTGATTGGGCTGTGAAGATAGGAAATGCATTAGAATGCTATAACCTTACTTCAGATGAAGAAGAAGATCCTCACAACATGGACATAGAAGAATTAGAAGGATACCGTGAAGTAACTGAACTTGAGATGGAAATACTAGATATAATGAAGTCACTGAAGACTAAGAAGGTGAACATAGGATCAAAGAGAGAACCTAAGTTTGCAACAATAGGAGACTATTGGGATGAAGAGATAGTCAATAAAGTTAGAGAGTTACTTCATGAATATTAGGAACTTTTTCTCACCTAGTTTTTAGAGATGAAGGGTATACTAGGAGATCTATGAGTTATGAAGATTACCCTTAAGCCTGATGCAAAGCTAGTCAAACAAATGCATTACAGGCTGAACTTGAAGTACAAGTAGAAAGTAATGATAGAGCTTGATAAGATGATAGTAGCAAGAATTATTGAACCAGTAGAAGAATCATAATGGGTGAGTCCTATGGTGGTGCAAGATAAGAAGAATCAAGGAGAAATTAGGATCTATGTTGATTCGAGTAGTTGAATGATGCATGTGTACATGATCCCTTCCCTACCCCTTTCACAGATGATGTGCTAGATATTGTAGGGGGTCATGAATCTTACTCATTTATAGATGGATTTTTAGGTTATCATCATATTAGGATTTCAGTTGAAGATCAACAAAATACCACATTTTCTAGAGAATGGGGCTTATACCAATACACAATAATGCCATTTGGATTAAAGAATGCCCTTGCTATATTTTCTAGAGTCGCAACTATTAAGGAATACATCCATAGGTTTTTATAAGTATACTTTCATGATTAGACAATATTTGGATTGTTGAGCAAACATATTGGAAGTTTAAGACTTATGCTCGACACATGTAGACATTATCAGATATCTTTGAACCTAAAGAAGTGTATATTTTGTATACCTTTTGACATATTGTTGGGACATATTGTTTGTAAGCAAGGACTGATGGTGGACCCTACTAAGATTGCTATCATTGTGAACTTACCTCCACCTAAGATAGTAAGACATCTTTGCACTACATTGGTACATACTGGGTATTACAAGAAATTCATTAAGGGGTATTCATAGATCATTGCGCCTATGGAGAAATTGTTAAAGAAGGATGTAACTTTTCAATGGAATGAATAATGTTAGAAGAGACTCGATGTATTGAAAGAAAATATGATAGTTGCACTTATATTAGTATTTCCTGATTGGAATAAGGAATTCCATGTCCATGTGGATGCCTCTTCTATAGCTTTGGGAATAGTACTGGCACAACATGGTGCAGGAGAAATTGATCATCCTATAGATTTTGTAAGTATAAAGTTATCTAAAGCAGAAAATAATTACACCACTACAAAATGGGAAGGACTCGATATGGTATATGGTTTGCAAAAGTTTAGACACTATTTGTTGGGATCAAATTTTAAAATTTTTACAGACCATTATGCACTGAGGTACTAGGTTAATAAGCCTGTCTTATGAGGAAATAATTGTAGATGGTTATTATTATTCTAGGAATATGGCTTTGAAATCATTGTTAAATCAAGAAGGCTGAATGTAGGACCTAATCATTTGTCAAGATTAGAAACAAGGGAGGAAATAACTAGCATAGAGGACCATTTTGCATATATCATTCAATTTTTGGCCACAGATATGGCTCCTTTAGAGTGTACTACAGAGAAAAAGAAAGAATTAGTGGTTAAGGAATCTGACTTTTCATTAATAGTGGGACAATTATATAAGATGGGACCTAATGAGATACTGCACAGATATGTTCCTGAACATGAAAAACATATGATTCTAGCAGAACCTCATGGTGGCGCAATTGGTGGACACTTTGCAAGAAAAGCTATTTCGCAGAAGATTTTGAGAGTAGGATTGTGGTGGCCTACACTACTGTTAGCTTTGCTACGTTCTTTGATATTTGATGGATCAAAATAGGTGTTGAAGCAGTGTTGGTTTGGTTGTACAAGGCTGGGAGTAGTTTTTCATGCTTTCTCCTTCATTTTTCCTTTTCTCCTTATAACTCCCACACCTCTGTTTCCTCCATCCCATTATATCCTCTTTACTCTCCTTTAAGCCCTTTTTCAGGCTCCTGGGCTTCTTTTTGTTTAAAACCTATAAAAACCCTCATAACTCGTTTAAAACCCATATAACCCATGTTGCGTTTAGTCCCCGACGCTAAAAGTTTTAACACTTATAACTACGTGCATTTGTCAAAACATAACCTATCGGCGAGCCCCCTACCTATTACATCACCTGTCATATCAACCAAATATGTGCATTAACCGTGCCTTTTCCTGCAGCCGTCTAATCATCTCCCGTAGATCCGACGATGTGCGCTTCCCCTGCTCTGCAAACTTGCACGAATGTTAGCCCACGGGGAAGTGGTTTCTCGTCAGCCACGTGTTGCAACCTTACTTGATCACTCCTCCGCGTACGTAAACCACCTTTCCCGTAAAGCGGTGCGGGGAAACCGCTTACCGCCCTTCTGGTACGGCTCCCCGCTCGTTAACCCGTGCTCACCTCTGCCACCCGTCAGCCGTCCGATCGTCCATCTCGCGATCGGACGGCCCACGATCCTCCTTTTCTCCTACCCACCTGATAGCCTCTTAGATCAAATCTCCACCGTTCATTTAAGCGATACGACGACTGATATTGTCCCGGTGTTGTCTCTTCCTATCGTCAACGGATCTTGATCGTCTGTGTGATCCATCCAACAGCCAGCGTTCTTTCTCGGCTCCTGTTCGTTTTCAATGTATTTTTTAGTGTTTTCGACCTATTTTATGTGCGCGAAGAAGGAAGAGATGATCTGGTACTCAACGCGTTAAATCCTCAGCTTCCTGCATTCATGTAACAACACGGCCAAGGATGACAAGGATGATCCTTGAGCAGTTCAAGGATTGCAGCAATTATTGAAATTCATGCAAATAATATTTCACCTGTTCCAGAAGGACATCAAAGTACCAAATGGCCAATTTTGTTCATTTAAAATGCTCAACTTGCAACAAAAACCCATATCTAATTGTAAATGCAGTTGGTGGCTAGTTATGACCCCTCCACACATAGCCTAGCAGAGATTTTTTGTAAACAAACTCTATATATACCAAAAAACAGAATGTAATCAGGTTGATGAATGTTATTTTGATTATAAAGTTCAACTTCTGGAGACTGCAACTATTGTGACACCTGCAGCTTCTAGTCTTCATTTCCAGCTAATACAAGCTTCTTTTGTTGTTGTTTGCTCACTTTCCACTTCTTTTTCTTTGTTCTAGGCTGTTCCTGTTATGCATTATTTCATGTGCTGTTGATGTTTAGCATTATAGGGGCTGTCATCCCACCTCTATGTTAGAATTTAGCTGTATCATTGAATTTGTATGCAGGTTTCTGTTGTTTTAATGCCAGAGAGCTGTCATCCTATCTATGCATTAAGAAATAGATTGACAAACCTTTTAACTGGTTGCAGCTGGCCATCTCAAGGTCCTGTGCATCTGCTGGTGTGATCAGTCTTCTCCATCTTCACATTTTCCCTAAAATTGTGAGTAATTGGTGGTCTAAATCCTTGTAGTCTGGGGGTGTTCACCCATGTCTGGGGTCAAGCATAGTAGAAGTGGTTATCTGGCTTGAACATGCAACATTTCTTTCTTTCATCCACCATTTTCCAACATTTTATGTTGACTTTGTAATGTTCCCAAGAATCTTTGATATACAACCTAGGAGAGTTTCTTGGGGTGATAACATTAATTGGCACTGTTGCTGGGGAGAAGAGAATTGAAGCTCAACTTCCCTGGGAAAACGACACAGCTTCAAGCTTTGATGATAGACAAGGTTTGAACACAGTTTCTGGTTGTAATCATTTATCTGGCGACTCCACATTGAAGTTCTGGCTCAGTTTGTGAGACACACTCGAAGAAATCCTCAGAAATCACCATATGAACCAGTGCCTGACCCTGAAAGGACTGTTAAATCGAAAAAATAATCACAGAAAGGGGCATCAGGATCAAGTAAGCCTAAGAAATCTTATTCATCTTTGAAAGATAAAGTTATCGCAGAATATTTACAGTTTGAAGATTTAGAAATCAGTACTGTTAATAAGGAAATTCCTTCAGAGATTAATTCAGCCCCTTGTGCAGTTAGTTCCCCTTTGAATCTTAGTCCAAAGAAAGGTTACCATTCATTCCAAAACATCCCTTTATCTCTGCCATCCATCACATTACTCCCCACTATTCAATCTGCTAGTATTCTTCCAAATATCCCAATCATGGCAGGATAGCAAGCACCCACGAAGATTGAGAGAATTGTAGCTGCCAGATATGGACCATTGGTATAGCCCGTGCCTTTAAATCCTATGCCTATGGGGGAATATTAGAAATATATGCCTAAATTCACTGGCACAGAGAGAGTAACAACAAAAGAACACCTTGAAGCTTTTTACAGCTATGCTGATAATTTAGATATAAGTGAAAATGATGTGTGGATGAGAGTTTTTGTCCAGAGCCTTGATGGAGAGGCTAGGAAGTGGTTTTTTGAAGCAATGGTGAGATAAAAAAGACTTGCTGTATTATCATACTGAGTTTGGTAATCTGAAGAGGGAAAATGGTGAATCTTTGCTTGATTTTAATAAAAGATTCAATCGAATGTATAGTAAGATACCAGCTGAGGTAAAGCCTACTAATACCTCTGCCAAACTCACTTATGCCAATGCTTTTGACTCTAATTTCTGCTTATTATTGAGAGAAAGGAGATGTGCCACTCTAGCTGATATGCAGGATGCAACACTGGAGCTAGAATCCAATATTATGGCTGCAGAAAAGCTTAAAAATCAGGCTGATAGAAGGAGGCAGAGAGGTCAGGCTTCTACTTCTTTTGCATCATCTTCAGAGCCTAAATTAGATAAAATGACCAAGATGATAGAGTCATTGGCTGCTGAAATTTCTAAGCTAAAGGTTGAGCAGAACTCAGGGAAAACAAGGCAGCAAAACACATTTGCTCCAAGAAATCCAAATCCTTTCAGAAGAGCAAATGAATAGTTACAAATTATGCAGAGGGGTGAAGATTCAAAAGAAGATAAGAAAGTTAAAGCTCCTTTCCAAAATGTAGTCATGGAGGAGGAACAATTTGAAGAAGATGAGGATGAAATTCACTGCATGGAAGATAAAGGCAGCATTGCATTTTTTACTCTGGCTACTTATGAAGAGTCTTTGTTGCAGGAACAAGACAGTCAAGAATGGGATAGAGAAGATGTCCTACAAACTGGTGAAAAATAGAGGTATAACCTGAGATCAAATGCAAAAAATGTCAAAGAGAATCCTGCACAAAGAGCTGCTGTCCAAACAGAACCACAGAATATCAAACAGAGAAAACCAACAGTTGATCCAGTCATCCTCAAAGCTCCAGTTCAAGAGGTAAAAAGTTCTGATAAATCATCTTCTTCTTTTAGCTTTGAGTCAAAAGTTTAGAAATTGAAAATATCTGTGCCTCTGGTTGAGTTGGTGAAGAGTGAAGTATTTAGGAAGCCTATCCTTGAAGTCCTTGAGCTAGAAACCAAACAAACCTCCACTGACTCTGTTAATTTGCAAGATGACAAGCCTGCCATTGTGCTCAGACCTATGATTGAACTTGCTGATAATAATTCTCCATCTTTTTATGTTTCATTGACCATTCATGACAAAATGCTCCACAATTTCTTGCTAGACACAGGGGCCAGCCACAATTTAATGCCTAAAGCTGTCATGGAAGAGTTAGGCCTTGATATCACTAGACCCTATCATGATTTATTTTCTTTTGATTCAAGGAAGGTGAAATGTCTTGGATTGATTAAAGATCTGGCCATTACCTTAACTCAACTGCCCATGAAGAGTATGATGATGGATATTGTGGTAGCAGATGTCCCTCCTAAGTTTGGCATGCTGCTGTCCAGAGGGTGGATTAAGAGACTAGGTGGGACATTACAGAATGATCTATCTTATGCAACTGTCCCAGTTTTTGGAGGAGAAAGTAGGAGATTATATAGAGAGGCACATTTGGCATACATAATTAGTGATGAGAAGAATCCTACAAATCCTCCCATATATGCAGTGGACACTGAATTTGGAGCATGCATTCTCCAAATAGAAGAATCTCAGAAGGCCTCAATGCAGATCAGGAAACCAACAGTTCAGGCCGAGGAAGAGCAAGGAAGTCAGGTTTGGGAGATGTTCTTTGATGGAGCATGTTCCATGGAGACTGCAGGAGCAGGAGTGGTGCTAGTATCTCCACAACAAGAAAGTATTCAACTGTCTTTTAAGCTGGTTTTTCAAGTCACAAACAACATAGCAGAATATGAAGCACTGCTGTTGGGCCTTAATGCAACAAAAGACAGAGGAATCAAGAATCTGAAGGTGTTTGGAGATTCTGATTTGATTATTCAGAAAATAAATAAAACATTTCAAGCAAGGCACCCAAGGCTGAAAGCATACAGAGATGAGGTATGGAGAATCAGGGATTCCTTTGATTATTTCTGTATTTCATACATTCATATAGCCCAAAATCAGCTTGCTGACTCCCTTGCTGTTTCTGCTAGTCTATTTATACGTCCCATGCCTCCTAGATTAGTGCATGAAGTCCAAGTGAAGTATAGACCCTCCTTGCTTGATAATGTCCACCATTGGAAAGTTTTTGATGATGATGATGAGATAAATAGGTTCCTTTAAGTCATTGATGAGTTCTTTGAAATGCAAGTTGACCAAGAAAATGATGTCTTGTTAGAAAAACCCTAGTCCTAGCTTAGAAATAAAATTGGTAAAGACAACATGGTCCAACTTCCTAGTAATCATATTCCTAAGGTCCTAATTCCTCTTGAAAGACTGTTTGACCAGAATGATGTGCCTTACAAGGCTACCCAAAAAGAAAACCAATCTACAGTCTGTAAGTATGATATAGGAAATCCAGGTCAGCCTAGGTATGTGAATTTGTCCACTAATTTGTCTGTTGATCAAAGTGTTGAATACTGCAATTTAATGAGGCAATTTGCTGATGTGTATGCCTGGGAGTATAGTGACCTAAAAACTTATGATAGGAGCATAATTCAACATAAAATCCCTCTGGAGTAAGACACTATGCCTTTCAAACAGAAGCTGAGACCGATAAATCCCATGCTTCTTCCTCTAATTGAGAAAGAAATTAAAAAATTGCTGGCTGCCAAGATCATTGTTCCTCTCAGGTATTCAAAATGGGTAGCCAATCTAGTGGTGGTGAGGAAGAAGAGTGGAGAAATCAGACTGTGTGTTGATTTCTGAAATTTAAATAAATGCTCCAAGAAAGATAACTATCCTTTACCAAAAATGGAGCATTTGCTGCAAAAGGTCTCAGGAGCCAAAGTAATGTCTTTCTTGGATGGATTTTCAGGCTTAAAATCAGATTGTTGTGCACCCAAATGATCAAGAAAAGACTGCATTTACCACTCCTTGAGACACTTTTATGTATGGCAAAATGCCATTTTGATTGATGAACGCTGGAGCCACCTTTCAGAGAGCTATGGATATAGCATTTGTGGGAGAGAAGGACAAATTTGTGCTTATCTACCTTGATGATATAACAGTTTACTCTAGCAGCCATCAAAATCATTTACGACATTTGAAAAAAGTGTTTTTGAAGTGCAGGAGGTTTGGAATCTCAGTCAATCCCAAAAAATCTCAACTTGCTTTAAATGAAGGCAAGCTATTAGGACATATTTTGTCTACTGCAGGTGTTCAGATTGATCCAGAAAGAGTCAAAGCAATACAGACTTTGTCTATCCCTAGATCAAAGAAGGATATCCAATCCTTTTTAGGCAAAATAAATTTTGTAAGGAGGTTTATTCCAAATTTTGCTGAACTAGTGAAGCATATTACCTCCATGTTGAGAAAAGGGTCAGAGGTAAGATGGACTGAAACAGCAAGAAAATCATTTGATTCCATCAAAAAATCTATAATGGAAGCTCCCACATTAATAAGTCCAAATTACAGCAAGGAGTTTCATGTGTTTTCATTTGCCTCTGAAGAAACCATTGCAACAGTTTTATTGCAGCCAGATGAAGAAGGTTCAGAGCATCCAGTGGCATTTTTCAGCAAAAAGTTAAGGGATGCTGAACTGAGGTATGATATTATTGAGAAACATGCATATGCTCTTATCAAATCCTTAAAATCTTTCAGAGTTTATATCTTGCATTCAAAGATAGTTGCATATGTACCCTCTGCTGCAATTAAAGATGTCTTGACACAACCTGATGTTGATGGAAGAAGGGAAAAATGGATTGCAAAGATGATAGAATTCAAAATAGAGCTAAAGCCCACTAAACTAATCAGAGGTCAGGGTCTTGCCAAATTATTGGCTGAAGAAAATTGCAGGTATTTAGATATTGATTTCTTGTGCACAATTGCAGAAAGTAGTCAGATAAATGAAGAAGAGGAAACAACTGAAACATAGAGAAAGCAGTTAGTGGCCGAAAATCTAACTTCATGTAACTGGTATGCTGAAATAATTAATTTCTTGCTGAAGCTAGATATCCCTTCAGGATTTACTCAAAGTCAGGCTAGAACTTTAAAACTTAGAGCAGCAAAGTATTGCATTATGGAAAATTTTCTCTACTGGAGGGATCCATCTGGAATATTTTTAAGGTGTCTGGACAAAGAAAAGTCAAAAGAAGTTATGCAGCAGTTTCATAACAGCATGTGTGGAGAGCACCATTATTGGAAAACCACAACCCATAAAATTCTCAGAGCTGGGTACTATTGGCCCACTTTATTTTTTGATGTATTTGTTTTTGTTAAATCTTGTGATAGGTGCCAAAGATTTGAAGGGAAACAACAGTTGAAATCGCTGCCCCTAAAACCAATTCAGGCAAAAGGACCCTTTCAGTCGCGGGGCTTGGATTTTATTGGAGAAATCAATCCACATTCCAGTGGCCAGCACAGATGGATATTAGTAGCCACTCATTATTTCACAAAGTGGATTGAAGCAATCCCTACAAGGAAGGCTGATCATAATGTGGTCATGAAGTTTTTGACAGAAAATATCTTCAACAGATTTGGTTTTCCACATAAACTGATCAAAGATAATGTAGCAGCTTTCAGGGTAGAGGAATTGGTGGAAATGTGTGATCTAATGGGGATTAAACTTGTTCATTCCACCTCATATTATCCTCAAGAAAATGGTCTAGCAGAATCCTCTAATAAAAGCCTGATAAGGATAATTAAGAAGCTGTTAGAGGACAATAAAAAGAATTGGGATTCAAAGCTCAAGTATGCACTGTGGGCTGACAGAGTGACCATTAAAAAATCCATAGGCAATTCTCCTTTCAAGCTGGTATATGGCACTGAATCTGTATTTCCAATTCAGCTAACTCTCCCTGTTTCAAAATTCCTTCAAGAAGAGTAGAATGAGGAAGAAGAAATGGAAAAGAGAATCACTGATTTGGCAGAATTACATCAGATTAGAGAACAACTGGTTGAAAAGGCTGCAACACATCAGAGAAAGGTCAAGGAAGCCTTTGAAAAAAAGGCAAAAATAGATAATTTTCAGGTTGGTGACTTTGTTTTGAAGTGGGATGCATTGAAAGAGAAGAAAGGCAATCATGGGAAATTTGATGCTTTCTGGATAGGGCCTTTCATTATTTCACAGATTCAAGGGAACAACACCTTCATATTGAAAAGTATGGGAGGAGAGACAGTTTTTGATGGCCCAGTTAATGGGCGATTTTTGAAAGTTTATGTTGATTAAGGTCTTTGGCCTTAAAGGCTATAAATATTTTGTTTTTATTAGTTTTGTGCAGGCAAAGTAGACTCCATGCCCAATGGAACACTAGGAATTTTGGCTAATTTGTTTTCATCTAGAAAGGCATTGATCTGTAGGTTCTTGAGACCTCACAAGGAGGATCTCATCCCCAGAAGGAGCCAGTGTTAGCTTTGCTACGTTCTTTGATATTTGATGGATCAAAATAGGTGTTGAAGCAGTGCTGGTTTGGTTGTACAAGGCTGGGAGCAGTTTTTCATGCTTTCTACTTCATTTTTCCTTTTCTCCTTATAACTCCCACACCTCTGTTTCCTCCATCCCCTTATATCCTCTTTACTCTCCTTTAAACCCTTTTTCGGGCTCCCAGGCTTCTTTTTGTTTAAAACCTATAAAAACCCTCATAACCTGTTTAAAACCCATATAACCCATGCTGCGTTTAGTCCCTGGCACTAAAAGTTTTAACACTTATAACTACGCGCATTTGTCAAAACATAACCTATCGGTGGGCCTCTTACCTGTCACATCACCTGTCATATCAACCAAATATGTGCGTTAACCGTGCCTTTTCCCATAGTCGTCCGCTCATCTCCTGCAGATCTGACGGTGTGCGCTTCCCCCGCTCCGTGAACTTGCACGATTGTTAGTCCGCGGGGAAGTGGTTTCCCGTCAGCCACGTGTCGCAACCTTACTTGATCACTCCTCTGCGTACGTAAACCACCTTTCCCGTAAAGCGGTGAGGGGAAACTACTTACCGCCCTTCCGGTACGGCTCCTCGCTCGTTAACTCGTGCTCACCTCTGCCGCCCGTCAGCTGTTCGATCATCCATCCCGTGATCAAACGGCCCATGATCCTCCTTTTCGCTCACTTGCCTGATAGCCTCTGAGATTGAATCTCCACCGTTCATTTAAGTGGTCCAACGGTTGATATTTTCTCGGTGTTGTCTATGCCTACTGTCAACAGATCTTGATCGTCCGTGTGATCCATCCAACGGCCAACGTTCTTTCTCGGCTCCTGTTCATTTTCAATGTATTTTTCAGTGTTTTCGGCCTGTTTTATATGCGTGAAGAAGGAAGAGATGATCTGGTACTCAGCGCGTTAAATCCTTAGATCCTTGCATTCATGTAACAGCACGGCCAAGGACAAGAAGGACGATCCTTGAGCAATTCAAGGATTGCAGCAGTTATTGAAATTCATGCAAAAAATATTTCACCTGTTCAGGAAGGACATCAAAGTACCAAATGGCTGATTTTTTTCATTTAAAACCTCAGCTTGTAGTAGAAACCCATATCTAATTGTAAATTTGGTTGGTGGCTAGTTATGACCCCTCCACGCATAACCTAGCAGAGATTTTTTGTAAACAAACTCTATATATACCAAAAAATAGAATGTAATCAGGTTGATGAATGTTATTCTGATTGTAAAGTTCAACTTCTGGAGACTGCAACTATTGTGACACCTATAGCTTCTGGTCTTCATTTCCAGCTAATACAAGCTTCTTTTGCTATTGTTTTCTCACTTTCCACTTCTTTTTCTTTGTTCCAGGCTATGCCTGTTATGCATTATTTCATGTGCTGTTGATGTTTAGCATTATAGGGGCTGTCATCCCACCTCTGTGTTAGAATTTAGCTGTATCATTGAATTTGTATGCAGGTTTCTGTTGTTTTAATGCCAGAGAGCTATCATCCTGTCTGTGCATTAAGAAATAGATTGACAGACCTTTTAACTGGTTGCAGCTGGCCATCTTAGGGTCCTGTGCATCTGCTGGTGTGATTAGTCTTCTCCATCTTCACATTTTCCCTAAAACTGTGAGTAATTGGTGGTCTAAAGCCTTGTAGTCTGGGGGTGTTCACCCATGTCTAGGGTCAAGCATAGTAGAAGTGATTATCTGGCTTGAATATGCATAATTTATTTCATTCATCCACCATTTTCCAACATTTTATGTTGACTTTGTAATGTTCCCAAGCATCTCTGATATACAACCTAGGAGAGTTTCTTGGGGTGATAACAACTACATAAAGATGCAAAGGAGTACCAAAAAGCATGTGATATGTGTCAAAGAATAGGAAAACCTTTAAGAAGAGATGAGATGCCATTGGTACCATAAGTTACATTGCAGGCCTTTGATAAGTGGGTTATTGATTTTGTTGGACCCATCAACCCACCTGGAAAGAGGATTGGTACAAGGTACATAATTACAACAATTGATTACTTGAAAAGATGGGTTGAAGCACAACTAGTAAGGGACTACAGTGCAGAGATTGCTGCGAAGTTTATTTTTGAGTACATATTATCTAGATTTGGATGTTTGAAGATTTTGATGAGTGACCAAGTGTTACACTTCCTAAATAAGGCTATTGAAGCATTGACTAAGGAGTTCCAAGTTTTTCATTAGAAGAGAACCCCTTATCATCCTTAGGCCAATGGAACAGTAGAAGCATTTAATAAGATTTTGAAAAAAAACTTACTAAGGTATGCAATGTGAATAGAGATGATTGGGACCTTAGAATTCTAGCAGTTTTATGGGCTTATAGAACCACATGTAAAAAGTTGATAGGTCAGACACCATTCAGGTTAGTTTATGGGCAAAACTTTGTGATGCCCATGGAGTACATCGTCCCTAGCTTGAGGATTGCATGTTTTACAGATATGGTAGAACCTAACATAATGAAGGAAAGAATGTTGTAGCTGATTGCTTTGGACGAAGATAGATTTATAGACATTTTTCATCAGCAAGTACATAAAGAAAGAGCAAAGGCCTAGCATGATGGACATATTAGGAAGAAGAAGTTCCAAGTAGGAGACCTTGTTCTCCTCTATGATAGTAAGTTTGTAGAATTTCCAAGAAATTTCAATATGCATTGGTTGGGCCCATACATTATTGAGCATATTACTAATGGAGGCACAATTCAATTAGAAAAGTTAAATGGAGAATTGATTCAGGGAAGAGTAAATGGAAGTAGGTTGAAGCTATACAGGGACAACCTTGCCCCTCCATATTCACTCTAAAGAAGAAAGGAGAAGAGTCTTAATGCCACCTACAGTTGAAAGTGGGCATTGGACTATAAACTACGCTATAGAGATCTTCAACGTAGGGAGTTACTTTGATATAGTCTGGATTATTTCAAAGTACATAGGAACTGCAATGTAAGAAGGGTTGTTCACTACAATATGGGATGCATTGAAGTTTTCTGAAAAAATATGACCCTTAAAAAGGGAAATTTAACGTTAAAGCACGTGTAAATTTTCATTTAAGAGGACAGATTGACAAGATCTCGGGATAAATGTGTAGTTAATGAATACAATCTGAGCTAATGATGAGCTTAGAAACTTGAAATTGCTATAAAAATCCATGCCCCTTTAAGATTTAACACTTTTTAGAATTGAGAATTTGAGTGTTGTTGTTGCAAAGAGATTGCACAAATTTTTGCTATCGTATGTAATCTAAGCATTCTTGGGAAGAAATTGTTCGTTTTTTGTGAAATGGGATTATCTGGAATCATGGAAGCAGTCGTAGCAACTAGTGGTACACTTGCAACATCATCTGGGATGCCCGCAATAGCATCACTTGCAGCAGCATCATTACCCATGCACTGGAGATCTCCACGAAAGTGTAGAATTTCCTGTAGGTTCACAACTCATGTAATTTTCTAAAAGAAAAGACAAGAATTTACTCTACTATTTACAGAAGAAGCCCATAAAGACCGATGAAAATAGTAGTCGAAAAGAGGAAGATAATAAATGGCACATAACACAATATTTATCTGGGGAAAGCCACAACTCAAACCCCCTACTATCTTTATTGCATTAATCAGAAATCCAAGATGAGAATACAATGCTTGTTCTCACAAGAACAATCCCTGCACAAGTATAATCAACTCTCAGCTCACAAGCTAGCTCAAGCCAAATCCTTAGCCTATTCTACAACTCTCCAAGCCCCTATTTCCTTGCGCAATTCCTAGGATGAATAGCCCGTATTTAAAGGGAATTCATGCTTCCAAAACTGCACAATCCTAATTATGTCCTCTTCTTGATTGCATGCATGATCTATAAAACTTAGTAAATCATACAATTGATAGTACACTGTCCCTACACTCTAGTCTCAACTAGGTATTTCTTATATTTGACATGCATGAGTTTCTGATGAGTGAATATTCAGTTATCTAGAGTATCACTTGTGGATGCACTAATGCACTAACTGACTGCAAATCCTCTACTAGTTCAACAATTGGTTAGAACTAGTTTAACTCACTATAACTCAGTAAAATGAGTTATCTAATTACAACCCAATCTAAACTGATACTGAACCCCTAAAATTTAGGGAGAACATTTACATGACTCTAGATAGACTTCCAACTCGAAATTCCTAAGTCAACTAAGTCAACCTAACTTAGTTCACTATTACAAGTTGTTATGTGAAAATAATTACAATTTTAATTCACAATTTAATTCAAGGAAAAATTAAATTGGATTTTATGGATTATATTTTTAACATTTCTTGTTTCTATTTTCAACACTCCCTCTCAACGAGAAAGGAGTTCAACTCTATCCCGATCCTAAACCTTTGGAATGTTATGCATGCAACACTTATGTCTAGTGTTGTTGCTACAACAACTCTAGCAAAAAAAAAAAAAAACATCCAACCTGAAACAATATGATTCATCTGTCATCAAAGTCTTTGATTGTTATGCCTTTGTTGAATGAAAGCTATGTGCATCTGTTGACTCTACCTTTTTGCGCTATTTTCAACCCTTCTCTCTGCTCTTCAACATTTGAATGCTCTAGCCTCTGTCACTCTAATCTATGACTGCATCAACCACCACTGGTTCCTCCTGCTACTATGTACTTTAGGCTCCCGTAGCAAGGTACGATCCATGAGATAAAGCCTCTCAATGGATCCTTCTCAATTTCAGCCTTCTTGGGACTATTACTTCACATCACCCCACCTCACACGTAGAGGTATGGCTGCATGTGCTCCCTCTTCCCACATGGCTCAAAATTACCCCTAGTGGAGGTCTCCGCATGAGTGGATGCCTCCACTCAGTCTCCTCTTTGATTCTCCACTTGTGACTGTTCCACAATTTCTTGAAGCTGCTTCTGAGGCTTCTTCTAGGTCTGCATGTTGAGAGGTAATTTACTTTCCCTCTCAACCACCAAGTCTCTAATCTTTACCTTGATCCTCAAGGCTTTGCATGCATCTTGTAACTTAAGAGCATACAGGTTCTTGACCCATGCACCGATCTATTTCACCTGTCCCATGGCGATGTGTCTAAGGAAAACCTTTCCATTACTAAAAATCACATCATAGCCATGATCTTCCAAGACCGTGACTGAAACAAGATTCTTCTTTAGTCCTGGAACATTCATCACATTTGTGATCTTGAGAGGGGAGTCAAACTTCCTCTGAAAGGTGCTTGTACCAATCCCGGTAGCTCTATCCCTCCCATCATCTCCAAACTCTATGCTCTGCTTGAGGTCTTTCTCCTCAAAATCACTAAAAAGGCCTATGTTCCTGTGATATGGAATGAGGCACCGCTCTCAAGATACTACACGCCTCCCAAAACAATGTTGGCCATGCATGCAATGAGAGTGAAATCAAGTTTGAATTGTGAAGCTAGAGCTTCACTTGCTGCAGCTGTTGTAGGTTTCTTCTTGCTTTCTTTCTTTTGTGGGTAATTCGTGGCATAGTGCCTATGCTCATGACAGTGAAAACACTTGAATTTTGACAAGTCCATCTTCTTACCCCCCGCCTCACCTTGGGAATTCTTTCCATTGGCCTTAGAGGTCCCATATCTGGTGTTGCATCGAAACTCCTCTTGTACCAAATCTGACCATAGTCATTCCCAATCTAGCAGCTTTTCCCTCCCATTGACAAAGTCCTGATAAATATTCCAACTCTTGGGAAGTCCTAGAAGAGCTAGGCTCACCATATCATCCTCAACAATAGTGATTCCAACACTTCCAAGCTCATCTTGACAATGAGTGAACTTGGTCAAGTAATTTTGAATTGAGTCACCTGCCTCCATCTTGATTTTTCGAAGTTTATCTTTTAGTTCCAATTTCCTATGGTCACTGCTAGCCTATAAAGGTATGTCAATGCTTTCCACATAGCATACATAGTCTCCTTCCCATGAAGACTTGAGACAATGTGGTCTCGAACTCCCTCAATGATTATCCCCCTCGCCCTTTCCACGCACTCCTTCCATTCGGCTAGATATTTTTCATCCGATGCTGGTGGCTTATGAATATCTTGATCAATGAATTCCTTCAAGCCATTATCCTCCAACATGACCTCCATCCTATGCTCCTAGGATATGCAATTCGAGATTCCATCCAAGGCATACTCAAGCCGCAAAATTTAGAACGCCATCTACTAATCCTGAAGTATGTATTGCAAATTTGAATTTCACTAGTAACCCCGAACTCAAAAAATTCAAAATATCCTCTACTGTACTGCAATAAACTTTGATACCATGTAGAATTTCTCGTAGATTCATAGCTCATGTAATTTCCTAAAACACAAGACAATAATCTACTCTGCTCTTTACAACGAAAGCCCATAAAGATCGATGAAAACAGAAATCGATAAGAGGAAGATAATCAATGGCACATGACAAAATATTTATTTGGGGAAAGCCACAACTCAAAACCCCTACTATCTTTATTGCATTAATCAAAAATCCAAGATGAGAATACAATGCTTGTTCTCACAAGAACAATCCCTACACAAGTATAATCAACTCTCAGCTCACAAGCTAGCTCAAGCCAAATCCTTAGCTTATTCTACAAATCTCTAAGCCCCTATTTCATTTCACAATTCCTAGGATGAATAACCCATATTTAAAAGGAATTCATGCTTCCAAAACTACACAATCCTAATTAGGTCCTCTTCCTGATTGCATGCATGATCTATAAAACTCAGTAAATCATACAACTGATACTACACTGTCCCTACACTCTAGTCTCAACTGGGTCTTTCTCAGAACTGACATGCATGAGTTTTCAATGAGTGAATCTTCAATTATCTGGAGTATCACTTGTGGATGCACCAGTGCACTAACTGACTGCTAATCCTTTACTAGTTCAATAAATAGTTAGAGCTAGTTTAACTGACTATAACTCAGTAAACTAAGTTATCTAATTACAAATCAATATAAACTCATACTGGACCCCTAAAATTTAGGGAGAACATTTACATGACTCCAGATAGAATTCCAACTCGAAATTCCTAAGTTAACTAAGTCAAATTAACTTAGTTAACTATTACAAGTTGCTATGAGAAAATAATTACAATTTTAATTCACAATTTAATTCAAGAACACATTAAATTGGAATTTTTGGATTATATTTTTAACATTTCTTATATCTATTTTCAACAGAAAGAAACCGACTAAAGAACAAAGAACAAAGAAGAAACACGACAAGAAACCAGTCGAGCCTCAACAAGAACCTGAGCAAGTCAGAGACAATGAAGAAGAAGCAGAGCAAGCAAAGAAGATGGAAATAGATGGCACAACATTTCCATCACCTCTCCCACCATATATTCCACCATGAAAACCAAATGGAAAACCAGTGAAAGAATCGAAGGATGCGAAGGTTGGCACCTTCACACCCCTATTGCAAGAATGAGTGGCATTTGTTGGAGAAGTCCTTGGTAAAATTCTGCAGTTGAAGTTTGCAGAATACGACTTCAATGACAAAAATAAATACCCACAGTTCGCACTAGACCAATATATGAAATAAGTAAAATACCCGGAGAGTGGTGTGACGAGGTTAGAACCATAGTAATAGGTGAATGGATTGGCATAGTCAGTATTAATGAACATGTTAAATGTGCCACACTTTGGCAAAAGTCCAGAGAGCACAACTTGTGTGTGACAACTTCTTGTGCTGGTGCACGATGGATGCCTATGGATGGGGAAGAGTATCCCTATAGACCTAATGTTGATTTGGAGAATCAGGAGACTACTGTATCAAGGGTAGAACCCTGCAGAAGAATTTGTTGGAAAAGACCAGGACCGCGCCATAGCTGAAAGCATGAAGAAGAAATTTGGATTGAAAAAAGGGAAGCGAGGATATGACATAAACTCAATCAGTGACCAAGGGGTTCACTTCATAACACACATATTGGCTGGGAAGATCATGAGAAAGTGTTGGGCTAATTAAGTCCCTACAGCGATATTTTCATTAGCTGGGCAGTGCGCCAATGGGGTTCAGTACAACTCGGCCGAATACCTTTGCAAAGAATTTTTGGATGACTGCTGTGAGGTCCAGGAGAAAGGTAGCACATTCCATTATGCATGGTTGATATTGATAATTGCAATGCTGACATGGAGGGAGCTTGAGGATTCACAGTTCCCTCCAGTAGCTTCATATTTTTGTGAAGTTGCGCGGTATGCCTTGCTGTGGTATACCACTCAACCATCAAGAGAAACAAAAAACATGATTTTTTTCGTATTATATCATATGGACTTAGATATGTTAGTAAACCAATATCCTTGCCTTTCACCAAGCTTAGATGAGCAGTATAACACTGTTGCGAATTTTAAGGCTGACTTCCATAAAGTGTATATACAGGCTCACAAGGACACAAAGAAGAAATGGCATCTCCTACCATACTTAGTGATAGAAGATGATATTTTAGCATAGGTTCAACCATGGCCCATAGAATGGATGACTATGTTGGAAACACAGGAAGAAGATAGTGCGATAGAGGACGGAAAAGTGCAACATGGAGAAACAAGTGGAAAGGACAAAGATAAGGATGAGCATGACTCAGAGAAAGAAGAGAAACATGAAGAGGGTCACCAAGGTCCTCCTGAAGGAGATGAGAAGAATAAGGATCTACAAAAGATAGAGACAAACCCCACTATTGTAGAAAAGAGGAAGGAAGGCACTGAAGTTGCTTCAAGAACCAAAAAGAAGTAGAAGGCAGATAAGACAAAGGGTATAACACCAATGATCCTCATTGAAGGGGACTTAGACCAAATCAGGGGTAGGATACAATAAGCAACAATAGAATCATGGAGAAAGTTAGAGGATCGCTACAACGCACTTCTAACAGGTGTCGAAGAGTGCATCACAAAATTAAAGATGTTGCCACATATGGTTAGATAACCAACATAGATAGAGGAAATGATTACAGAAAAAAGGAAAATAGAGCCTACACTTGCAGCGAGGTCCAATACCAGTTGGAGCATTATAGTTTGAATTTGTCGAGGTACAAAAACAGGAAAAAGGGTGGAAGCATGTCAACATGAACATCACAACAGTACTGTCTCGTCAATTTAATGTCTTAAATTGCTCTACATAAATTATCAATCCGGGTATCGTAAGCTCTTGAAGTGTGCTGCACTATATGTGCTTAGTTAACCTTTCTCTTACTTCGTTGTTTTATAGTTTATGTTGTTTTTGGGGTTTTGTTCTAACATGCAATAATCAAATAATGAGAAAATGACCATGAGACCAAGTATCCTTGCTGCAGCAAAAGGACAAGATGATTCTATCACGTCATTAGTTCATTAGAAGGCTATGTGCATCACTAATCTACAATCAACTTGAAAGCATGCAGTAATTCAAACTGTACATTAAACTTGCAAAGAAAGAGCTTGAAAGAAATAACTTGAAATGAAACTGAAAGCAAAGCATAAAAACCACTTTCTAATGGCACTAGTCACTACTCATGCTGCTGCAAAAAAATAAGAAAAACTACTTTAAAGACCAGTTATAATGTTCAACTCTTCTTAACTCTCTGCTTCCAACATATGGGATTATGTGAAACACGATTAAGAAGTAGTTAGAAATAAGTCTAAAAAGTAATCAAAATAAGAAAAATCCACTTTAAAGACCAGTTATAATGTTCAGCTCTTCCTAATTCTCTGCTTCCAACATATGGGATTATGTGAAACACGATTAAGAAGTAGTTAGAGATTAGTCTAAAAAGTACTCAAAGCAAGCTGTAATTTATTAATATTCTGATCTCTTAAAGATGAACAACTTATGATAAAGAGACCATCAATATGTTAGCATACAACTTGAGAAACTAAAATAGAAATCAAGCTAGAAAAATAAAATAAAGGCAGCAACTTATGAATATGACAACTGAAAATACCATTAGAGATAAAGCAAATACAACAAAGACACACAATCCCGGGAGAAAATAACTTGCATAAATTAAAATTGCATGAATGAAAATCTAATCTACCTTACATTCTACAAAGCAATATTTACAAAATGAAATCTACTCTACTTACATCCTAATATGCTCCATGACATCTACTTCACATCTCCTTCCATGTTGAGAACATCAAAGCTTTATTCAATTCCTTCAAAAGTGCAAAGTACAACAAAGCTCTCCAAGGCTTTCAAAAGCCATGGGACTAACAAACTAAAAGGACTAAGAAAAGACTAAAGGAAAGACTAGCAAATGAAGGAGAGAGATCTCCTATTTATACAAAAAGATGAGAGCCATCTCATTAATGATAGTCCATGAATCTCTCCCTCTACCTCTAGAGTCCTAATCAAAATAGGAACTGATAAGACACATGTCTTTTTAGAGTTACAATACAATTAGGAGATGTGACACATATCCTCATGATCCCATGATTCTTTCCAACCAAATTCGAATTTGGCCTTAGAGTGCCACATAAGGGTCTTCTAGAAGCCTCCTTTCAACCTACACATGTCAACAATCTCAACCCATTTGTTAGGTATAAGCATATGCACATTATTTCCTAATGTTTAACCACAAATTCACTTAAAAGGCTTAGAAATAATAAAGATTGGAAAAACATAAAGGTGGCCCAATGATAATGAAAGTGGGATGAATGTGGTGACATAGTAGTGAAATGGAGGTGATATAATGGACATAATAGTGAAAGTGTAATGCAAATGAATGACATTTTCAAGACTCAACATACCCCCCAACTGAAGCTATTGCATGTCCTCATGCAATATATATTACATTAACTCTTTTGATCCTTGAGCTTTGGCTTAACTTTGCATGATATCATTTGATAACTTCATATTTCTGCAAAGTGTTTCACTTGAATTGCAACATGGTTGGTTCTTGTGTTACAACCATTTTTTTTTTTTTTGCCTCCTATTTTGATCTTTGAACTTTGCATAATGATATTTTGATTATTGTTGCAAAATATATCTTTATTGGATTGCATGATGGTTGGTTCTTGTGTGACAACCATGATTTTGTTTGTATCCAATTTATCCTTTAAGCACTTTTTTTCAAAAGCCATTGTATGCTCATAATAGCAATGTAATAATTAATATATGTTGGAAGTATGTGAGCTCCTGAATATGATATGGACATGGAAAGATATGAATATGAATGTATTCCCCCCCCCAACTGATGGTATTGGCAATTTTATGAAATGAGGAAGAGAAATGTTTTTCCAACAATTATCATTCTAGCTTTTTATGGAATTCTATGGTTAAAAGTTAGAAAATGCCGTACCTTCACTTACCCTTTGGAATGGATGAGTTGTATGTGTGGTGGCTGAAAACTTCTGATCATATTCTTCTTCAAGTGGCTGAACAAGAGGGGTCATGGATAGAGAGATAAGATGACTTTTTATTGCTTCTACTAAAACTTGCTGAATCTGCTCCAAAATGCTGAAAATAATAGTCTTCATGTCTTCAAAACTCATTGGCATAATTCCTACTATGTGAAAAGATGTTCTGATGTCGAACATAGTAGGAAATTGTTGGCTTAGTGGCCATTAATGAATGCCACTAGTCAACACGAGAACTCTCACCATTGATGACAATGAGAGTCAAGATGCCCAAACACATCTTGCTAGGTACGAATGAATTTGCTGATGTCGAGTCACCTAGAAGATCTAACGAACAAGGGACATTAATGTATTCCCATTGTTTGTCAGCATGAGGACTTGCCATTAAGGCATGCAAGCCTCAAGGTGTTTTTACAAAGAACTTAGACTCAAAGGACTATGGACTCAATAATTTGCATTGAAGCAGGGCTTATTTGCAGAATGAAAATGACAAGGAATGGAAGGTGAAAATGGAAGATGGCAATGGAGAGTAGAAATGACAATGGGCAATAAGCATATGAATGAGCCTCTTGCTTTTATTTGTGGGTTATGAATGGACAAAAAGAGATGGAAAATGTATGTGAATGTAAATGGAAAATATGGAGGAAAATGAGGTGAATGGTTTATTATGAAGTATGGATGTGATGGAGACAATAGTATCTGAAGGTTTTTCAAGTGTTTGGATCTGATTTTGCATCAGCATATTTCCTCTTTGTTGCTGATCATCTTCTCATGAAACAAATTGGTCTCTTAGAGAGACACCATTCTCTTGTAGTCATTTGTCCTTCCTCCTGGAACCTGCAAAAAAACTAATACTTCTTCTGCAATGGAATGTAAGATTATCAAAGGAGAAAGGTGATCAATCTCTCTAATTATGATATTTACACACAAAACTAAGAATTTGTATTAATGAAACAAGTTCTCAAAGGAAAAATCAAAAGAATTTATACTTGCTTTGGAATTAGTGCTTCAAGTTGATGTTGCTTCTTTTCAGCAATTTATTTCATTATTTGCCATTTCAAACTCTAATGATATATTTCTCATTGTATAGATCTTGTTGAGATCTTTCCAATGGTACTTAAATCATCAAAATCTGATTTTGTATGAAAAAGATAAGCTGATTTGAACAATGAGGTTTTTCTGGCTGCGGAATCAGAGAATAGCTGCGGAATTGGACTTTAGCTGCGGAATGTGCACAGTTCTGTAGCTAAAAATCTTGGATACAAAGTTAGCCATTCATCTTTCATTATCAGTCCAAAATTAATCAATACCTTCAGAAGAGTGAGAAAATAACTTGTTCATTTCATTGATTCAAAATTATTATTTTTTCTTGACATGCAGCGACTCAGTGTGGCGACTCAATGTGGCGACTTTGTGATAACACACAATTTGACTTCCCTTTGACCGGGGTCTTTTTCATCAAATTTGACCGAATGAATAGGACACCATCCATGTACTGACACTTCCCTAGCTACCCATGTGACTTGTTTTGCCTGATGACACCTGCAACCTAGAGTTTAACAAAACAGCTGCGGAATTGTCAGCTAGCTGCGGAAACGCTGTATTGGCTGCGGAAAGTGCAGAGAGTGCTGTGAAATGGAGTGGCTGAAACAGAGTGTAGTAATTACAACAAAAACCTCAGATCATATCAGGGGATCATATGACAGAAAGTCCATAACAAAATTATTTTGATCCTTTGGAGTCCAAATCTTAATGTTTTTTTTTTTTTTTTTTTATGTGACATGAATTTCCTGTATGGGAAGATGACTGCATCATTCTCTACTCTCTCAAGGGCAGCAACAACAGAGTATATCTCTCAAGGGCAGCAACAACAGATTTTGTAACAACAAAAACAGCAGCACATGGTGAAGAGGCAGGCATTATGGACATGGGCTTTTTCGTCAATAATATTGATGCAAGATTAATTTAGTAGGATAGCCATAACAGGTTGCCCATATGTAGCAGAGCCATAACCAAAAAAATTCATGTAAAGTGGCTATAAGATGGTTACAAATGACGGCATGTACAAGTTCAACCTGTTCTCGAACTTCATTTGACAATTCAAGTTCTACATAAGCCAATTCACTTAAAGCCTGCTCCAACTGAGTAGTTATATTGTGAAATTTGCCTGCGGCTTGCTATGAACAGCTTGCTGCTCTCGTGGCCAAACTTGAGGGTCTCCACAACATGTTTAAGAACCAAGCGCAGAGATGACAAGGGTATTATCCTTAAGCAGGGAATCCGTCAAACATGATTTTCTCCCAACATCTAACCGACAACGATTTCATGGAATTTAATGGCAGAGAGTCGTGTTCAATTGGAACACGTCTCCAAACAGGGTGAGTTTAATGAGAGGGAAGGTGTGTAATCGGATTTCAGATGCCAGCAATATACAATGATTCCTAATTAGAATTCCCTTCCTCAGGCACGCAGAACACATTCAATCTATCAGTTAATCAATTCAAATCCAGTTTTTTTTTTTCACGCGGCGGCAAAAAAAGAGGCTCCAAAGAACCAAAGATTTCTCCCAGACCACCACGAATTTCCCCAAACGGTTTCTGGGTTATCTAATTAACCCACCTGGCAAAAAAACCCATGTTTTAGTTTTTTGAAATTCGTCTCCATTTGGGCAAATCGAACGTTTGAAGTTTGACATTTTTTCCTGTGTTTACGTTTTTCTGAGTTAACAGTTCTGCATTCGGCCTTTTATGAATTTGCATTCGTTTTTCTTGTGGTTTTATTTGTTGTTTTGCAGGTATGTTACACAAGTTTAATTCAATGCAGTCAACCATTTAGAACCTTCCGGCTCTGCTCTTAATAACTTGCCCATTTCGGTTATCAGCTCACTCTGCAGCTCTGACAGTGGTGTTTGCACGCTGGAGGAGAAAACTATGCGGAAAAACAGTGCTCAATAGTGGGTATTACGGCTATAACAGAGTGGCTGTGATGAAATTGCAGGACTGGTGATCGGGGTTTTAAGTGGATAGGTGAGGAAAATGGAACAGAGAGGTTTACGATGAAACAGAGTGGTGAATGAAACCGAGAGTGAAAAAAAACGGTGGAGTGAGGGAGTAATCATCAATACGAAATTGTTTCCTTCAAGTCTGTCTTTAAAAGAACCAAAGGCACATATCATTTCTTTGCTTTATTATGCACAATATTCTAGTAGAAGTTTTACCCAAGGAATACCACTTTTATTTTGAAAAGAGTGGTTCACTGTTAAACGCTTACTTCTCTAGATTTCTCCTTCTGAACATCAGGAAGAAAACCTTGATGACATTGAGGGATGGTATGCAGGGGCAAATGGATACACAGAGGGACTTATATGAGCCTATACTGAGGTAAGCACAAGCTGGTCAGGGTCCTAGTACATTTTTCTTTTTGAAAACAGAGTTTGTTTCAGGCCAAAGCTTGAACAAGGAGGCAGATTTTTATTGAAGCCACAGTGAAAACTAGAAATGGAGATAGCCATGGATTGCTTTTCTCTTTTTTTTCTTCTCTGAAATTGTAAAATTTTATAAAAAGGATTAATGATTTTCAATTTCAGGCAGCAAATACTTCAAGAAAAACATGTTAAAAACAAGACTTTGACTGAGGTCCTAGGCTGGTTTTTCATCGATCTGAGCTGGGTGACTAGGATAGGATCCATGTCGGGACAATTCTGGAGATGCCCATGTGGTCGGTTTTTTCATTAGATGCCTGTAACCTGCTAAACCTTGAAACAACTGCGGAATTGTCAGCTAGCTGCAGAATTGTCAGCTAGCTGCGGAATCAGGGCAGTTTCCGCAGCTAAGTTGCAAAACCTTATTTGAACAAGATACAGTGTTTTGAAGACCACTACAAAGCATAACCAGACAATTTTGGACAATTTGAACCTATCAAAGCAGTTGAGTTTCATTTTTTCATTTTTTTTTTATTGAATCAATTGAAATGTTGAAGTTTATTTTGTCTCCTATATTTTTTTAACAATTCTTTTTCTGATCCTCCAGATCACACAAAGTGCAGGAGGAGAGCATACTCAAGAATTATTATTTTTCTTTTTTTTACTTAACAATCCTTTTTCTGATCCTCTAGATTACACAAAGTGCAAGAGGAGAGCATACTCAAGAATTATTAATTTTTTTTTTTCAGATGTAAGAAATAAGGTCTCCTAATTACACTTCCCCGGCAACGGCGCTAAAATGTCTCGTCAATTTAATGTCTTAAATTGCTCTACATAAATTATCAATCTGGGTATCGTAAGCTGATGAAGTGTGGTGCACTATATGTGCTTAGTTAACCTTTCTCTTACTTCGTTGTTTTATAGTTTATGTTGTTTTTGGGGTTTTGTTCTAACATGCAATAATCAAATAATGAGAAAATGACCATGAGACCAAGTATCCTTGCTGCAGCAAAAGGACAAGATGATTCTATCACGTCATTAGTTCATTAGAAGGCTATGTGCATCACTAATCTACAATCAACTTGAAAGCATGCAGTAATTCAAACTGTACATTAAACTTGCAAAGAAAGAGCTTGAAAGAAATAACTTGAAATGAAACTGAAAACAAAGCATAAAAACCACTTTCTAATGGCACTAGTCACTACTCATGCTGCTGCAAAAAAAAAGAAAAACTACTTTAAAGACCAGTTATAATGTTCAACTCTTCTTAACTCTCTGCTTCCAACATATGGGATTATGTGAAACACGATTAAGAAGTAGTTAGAAATAAGTCTAAAAAGTAATCAAAATAAGAAAAATCCACTTTAAAGACCAGTTATAATGTTCAGCTCTTCCTAACTCTCTGCTTCCAACATATGGGATTATGTGAAACACGATTAAGAAGTAGTTAGAGATTAGTCTAAAAACTACTCAAAGCAAGCTGTAATTTATTAATATTCTGATCTCTTAAAGATGAACAACTTATGATAAAGAGACCATCAATATGTTAGCATACAACTTGAGAAACTAAACTAGAAATCAAGCTAGAAAAATAAAATAAAGGCAGCAACTTATGAATATGACAACTGAAAATACCATTAGAGATAAAGCAAATACAACAAAGACACACAATCCCGGGAGAAAATAACTTGCATAAATTAAAATTGCATGAATGAAAATCTAATCTACCTTACATTCTACAAAGCAATATTTACAAAATGAAATCTACTCTACTTACATCCTAATATGCTCCATGACATCTACTTCACATCTCCTTCCATGTTGAGAACATCAAAGCTTTATTCAATTCCTTCAAAAGTGCAAAGTACAACAAAGCTCTCCAAGGCTTTCAAAAGCCATGGGACTAACAAACTAAAAGGACTAAGAAAAGACTAAAGGAAAGACTAGCAAATGAAGGAGAGAGATCTCCTATTTATACAAAAAGATGAGAGCCATCTCATTAATGATAGTCCATGAATCTCTCCCTCTACCTCTAGAGTCCTAATCAAAATAGGAACTGATAAGACACATGTCTTTTTAGAGTTACAATACAATTAGGAGATGTGACACATATCCTCATGATCCCATGATTCTTTCCAACCAAATTCGAATTTGGCCTTAGAGTGCCACATAAGGGTCTTCTAGAAGCCTCCTTTCAACCTACACATGTCAACAATCTCAACCCATTTGTTAGGTATAAGCATATGCACATTATTTTCTAATGTTTAACCACAAATTCACTTAAAAGGCTTAGAAATAATAAAGATTGGAAAAACATAAAGGTGGCCCAATGATAATGAAAGTGGGATGAATGTGGTGACATAGTAGTGAAATGGAGGTGAAATGGAGGTGATATAATGGACATAATAGTGAAAGTGTAATGCAAATGAATGACATTTTGAAGACTCAACAAGTACCATTGCAGAGATTACATAAGTTGCATTTGGAGATAATAGAGGAACTGAAGTTGCACGAACAACATACCTCACAGCTAAATATTCAGGTAGAAAGAGTGGGATTTGCTACAACAGAAGCTCGACCAGATCATCTAGGAGAGGGATCAAGTAGTCAAGCAACAACAGAAGATCAAGGAGCTGATTTAAGCAACATGCAGAGAGATTTCAGACCTTGATGTCTGGGAAGAAGAGCCAGCAAAGGACAAGGTCACTAAGATAGGCCTTGCAATTAAAGGATATGTTGTAGCAACTACAACCACCCTCCAAAATTTTTCCTTAGCTTCATTTTGGAGCCTCCCTACCAACCACCCTCAGGAACATGTCTTGCATTGTTAATCAAATGAGGTTCAACTATTTTGTAGAGTCTTGTCAGCCTGTTCATGCAAGTTTGTTCTATCTCCTTCACAAGTTTCTTTTCAGACATGGTGTCAGTTGCTGGTTGAGCAGCTCCCTCTGGGAATTGCACAATTCTGGAGGGGAACCAACCTTCCTCCATAAATTGCACAAACCCAGCTCGACACCCAGCTGGGCTCCAAAATTGCGCAATTCTTCTTGATAGTCTTCCTCTCCAAAATTGCGCAATTGATCCCAGGACAACTGCTCAGCCTAGAAATTGCGCAATTCTAGGCAGTAGTCACCTGCTGCTCCTAGAAATTACGCAATCCCTCTAGGATAGCCAGCCCAACAACTAGAAAAAATTGCGTAAATCTAGCCAAGCAACCTACTGGGCTCAAAAATTGCGCAACACATTCAAACAAGCTTCCTTGAGAAAATTGCGAGGTCTAACCCAGGGCAGCCTGCTGGGCTCAAAAATTGCGCAATGCAGTTAGATAAGCTTCCTTAAGAAAATTGCGAGGTTTGACCGAGGACAACTGCTTAGCCCATAAATTGTGCAATCTTGGGAGAAAATTACTTGTTCCTCTCAGAAATTGCGCAATCCCTCTCAGACAATCATCTCTGCTCAGCCCAGAAACTGTGCAAATTTTCATCTTAGGCTCGTAGATCGATGCATGTGCCTTTAGGTTGACCGGTTCCCTCCCGGAATGAGAAAAATTGATTTTCATGCTTGGACTACTTTTCCCAAGGCAGCATACAAAGGCATCTCTTGATTCAGGGATCCATTTTTAGCAGTCGGAGGTTACATGCAAGGATCATTTCAAAAACCTCCCATCAAGTGTTGCTTTTCCTATATTTTTGGCATGCATGTCGCGACCTATATTTTATCAAAACTCATCAACCAGATGTTGCAGAGCTCATTCCTCACATCGACCTTGCAGCTCTGACATCCCAAATTACATCTAGGAGTCATCGACACATTTTGCTCATTTGTTTCGGGGTAAGCCCACTTTTCATGTCTTTTTTTGTTTCGCTTTGCATGAGTGATGTCTACTTGACTTCAGTGAGCGCTTACTGTCATTTTGACGTATGTTAGCTTGTGGAAGCACTGTTTCATTTTTCGTTTGCATCTCACTGCTGTCACACGAATGACACTATTTTTTCACGAACGGTCACTATTGCGGCGACTCACTTCAATAACATGCATGCTCTCCCGTTTTCTGAATCCCGCACATGCTATTTGCATGTATGATTACACTATTGTTTACACTCATCACAATCATACATTTAACTTCTCATGTTTTCAGTCGCCCTTCGACCGACTTGGGCTACCTTGGACCAGACCATGCCTTTCCCGGCTAGCACTACGAATTCCCGGAAGTGAAGGCTCTATCTTACCTCTAGAAATTGTGTAAGTTTGGCCCAACACTGGTCTTCAGGCTTGCATTGTGCAATTCTTGGAGGCATTGTCCTACTGGCCCCAAAAACTGTACAATGCAGTTTTCTGGTTGGATGTCACTACTGACTGAAATTGCGCATTGCACTATTCCATTCCTCAGCAGGCTAGTATGGATTTTGCATTTCCATAGTTCCAGAACTCAGTCAGCCTCCCGACAGCCCAGACTATGCCTTGCACAATTTTGGTAGTTAGTCTCCAACCTCCCAGTGAAAATTGCGCAATCTTCACCATCACCACTCAGGTATATTGCATGTCAGTCCTCTAGTTTGTTTTGGTTTTCGACTGAAAGATTACTTGTCATGAGTGTTTTTATGTCTCCAGGCATCGTAGCTATTCATTTGCCTCTTAGAAGCATAGGTACAATGGCTTCCAGGAGAGAAGAGTCGAAGACACCATTCGGAGCACAACTGGGGATGAAGTTGATCAAGTGTCCATGAACTTGCCTATCTATGAAGACATCAAGTTGTTCATAAAAAAGGATATCAAGATGAAATATCAACACCATCAGCAGAAGTAGAAGGAGGCACACCTACACACAATGAATGTAAGGGGAAGTTTGTTGAAAACTCAGAGGTGGAACGAAGTTGCAAGCTCAAGCAGATCCAGTTGTGATGAAAGCAACTTTGGAGACTAAGGCTATGAGGTGATGGCACGACATGAAGATCGTGCGAAGGTAGAGAGAGAAACAAAGAAGGAGTTGCATGTTCTGAAGTGGTAACTCAAGGAAGAATAGGAGCTGCATAGATGAGAGAATGAGTTGCAGTAGGAATAGGTACAACAGGGGGCACAACATGCATAGACGGATGAAACTGCGCCCATACAAGTTATAGATCCATCCCAACAGCTAGCATGGAGTAGACAAGGTGAGCAATGCTACTGATCACATGCAAGGGAATTCAACAGAATGCATGTTATTGTGCACACATATGCGATCCCACCCATTTGGCACACTCACCGAAGTGAAGACAAGAAGCAAGTCCAAATAGAGCTGAACATGTACTTTGACAAGTTGATGCACATGGTCACCAACACACACTTGGAGATCAACACAGATACTATGCATCAGTATGTTACTAGTCCAACCATGCTCAAGACGATGATGTGCATGCCATCAAACAAGTTGGCCAGAGAGGCCATATCAGTGTACCTAGATGCAATGGAGGCAAGAGATTTCTTTCAGCAAGATGCCACCATTGAGCACATAGACCCCATCACAGACGACCAAGCTTGGACTTAGTTCGCCACCATCGACCATCACAAGGATTTCAAAGAGTTGGTCTCACAACAATGGTTCAAGTGTCAGTGATGTCTTGAATGGCTTGATCAAGCCATTTTGTCTCACATGGGTACATGTGCAGATTGTATGTAATGTCTTGTTAAGTGGAAGTTTAAGTGTCAATATTGAATGTAACAGTCGCAGAGTAGTTGAAGAGTCATGAGGGTAGATGAATGGTTACAAAGGGGAATGTCAAGGGTCACCCTGCCCTTTGCTATAAATAGTCCCTCATAACTCATTGTATAGTCTTTTGGTCAGCTAAGCTTTCGATAGGAGTATCTTAGAGAAAGCTTGGATAATATTGTAACGAGCTTGGGCTTCTCCACTGTGTAGAGCTAGTATATCTCTTTGTAGGAGTAGGCGGTTGTGACTGTAACATTCTGCTATCGAAACTAGTGGTTGGACATGGATGTATTGTATGACTGGAACTTACACTTCTTAATATAACAGAGCCATCACGTTTCATGCATATGTCGTATTGTATTCCAGCTATCTTGTTTACTTTAAATGATATATGCATTTGTTTCCTTACACATGCATGTATGGACGATTCTGTATAAGTATGTATGAATCTTACTAAAATGTGCTGATTGGTTTAACCATAACTTTGGATTGCTCACTAACTTGCTTTCTAGTTTATGATGCATCTTCGCTCATGTGTTCCCTTCCAAGCCGCTTACTGTTACAGGTTTCCAAAGGGTGCACTCACCCCACTTTCCATGAGTTAGAAATGTTCATGCACCTTCCTTGACTCATCGCAGTTGTCACATGCTTGCTACCAACATGGACATCTTACTTGCCTCTATGCAAAACTGCGGTCAAGGCGATACCGTACGATCCACTATTGGGACTCGTACACCAAATGGTCTGAGGTCTAATTGGGAGTTCTTACTGGGGAGATCCCCAGACGTGTTGGTGGGTCCAACACTGTCAAAATTTTTGGAACTAGAAGGAGGGCTAGATGACAATATGAGTCCTCATCATCTATTTTGAGTCTTCACACATCTATCATGGAGTTTGTTATAGTTCACCCTTCGAAATGTCTGCCCAATGGACATATCTTTCACGTCGAGAGGGAGTTCTGGAATCACTTGTCACAAATCACATATGATGGTGAAGGCGAAGTGGCCTAGCCTGAGCACTTAGATGACTTCCATGCACTCATGGAGGGCATGGAAGGTTTTAATGAAACATAGGTCTGTTCGCTGCTCACACACACACTTCACGACCACCCATCGCAATGGTGTGACAAACTACCTCATAACTCCATGCACTCATTCAAGCAGTTCAACAATCTAATCGAATATGTTTTCCACCATTTTGAACATGAAGTACTTGATACAAATTTGTTAAAGCAACAGAAGGCCCCACACGAATCACCTATGGAGTTTTTGGAGCGCTTCCGTCTATTCATGTTTGAAGCCCCGAAAAGTGTTGGCATTATGACATAGGTTTGGCACTATGGCATAGGTGTTGTCCTTGATGGCAACTCTCTCAAAGGGCAGATCACAGTTCAGGCTCTCAGAATGAAAGAAAATGAGGTATACGCAGGTTCCTATTAACAAAATCGCGTATACACGTGGGTGTACCGATCAAAAGGTGCGTATACGTATGCACGCACTTTCATGCAAAGAAAAGCGCATACATGTGGGAAAACTTATGGTTGGTCCATGGTATTTAGTCCGACATATTTGAACCTATGGTTTTGGTCCTTGGTATTACATCCAAAGTGTTGAACCCAGGTATTGAGTCCCTAGTATTGGATCTCTACGGTTTTGGATCATGGTTTGAGTAAGGCCTAAGACTATAAAAAGGGAAGGAGATCATTTGGCAAGTGAAGGAACTGAAGCATTGAATATCTTATGAAGAGAAAGATCTAGAATACTGTCATTAGGTTATGGTGCATAACTAGATCTGAATCAAGGAGGAACCTGAGTGCAAGGAGAAGGATAAGTTCTATTGCTGGGTCAAGATCTTAAGGCGGCTTGAAGAGAAGTATCTTTGTGTAATTTTTGATCTGTTATATTTGGCGCATGACGTGATATATAAATATGATAATCTGAGTATAACTGATGTTAGAATAAGTGAAAAGGGTAAATTATCTTTTATAGATTTGTACGTAGGTTCAACGCAGCAGAGGCGCGTATACACGCTGGTTCACTATCTTAAAACAGTGTATACGCTGGTTGGCCTTAATACAGAAGCATATGCATGCAGGTTCCACATATTGAAGTAGCGTACATCTCATGAAATATGTTTTAGCTGCTTCTGTTTATTGCTGCAGTGTTCTGGGTTCAGAATTGGTGTTTGGTTACTGGTATTGTTTTCTAGTTACAACATTCTGAGAAGTTATTGGTTGATTCAGTATTTGTTTGTACAAAGGAGTTTGGTTAATGCAGATATACTTGATGTTTGATTGATATTCATGGATCCAGTCTGAAAATTTATGAAACGTGGTCCCTGGAAGAAAAGAGAAGGTTGTAGCCTTCTGTAGGTTAGCACCTACGTACTAGTACCTCAGCTAGTACAAGAGCTAAGGGGGTTGTAGCTCCCTTCCAGGAGAAGCTGGAGAATGAGAGAAGGTTGTAGCCTTCTACAGGTAGCAGCCTACGTACTGGTATAAGACTGCACCAATACAGAATCATTGTAAAAGGAAGTTTCTAATTTGAAAGAAGATAGAGACAAATTGCAGCAGGTGGTTTTCACCCACATTGGGTTTCCACCTTACATCTTGGTGTTCATGTGTGTTGATTATGTGTGATGATTTGCTCTGCTTTACTGCTCTTGTTTACTGATCATATGGTTAAATAATGTTCTAATGCACTCATTAAGAAGCAACTAACTGATTTATAAGTTTACTGTATATACGCTAGTTGCATTATACACAGTTGCGTATACATGTTGTTTTCCTTAATTGAAGTAGCGTATATGAATCTGAATATGGAAATGAAAAAATTTTATTGATTAGATAATGCTGATTCACCCCCCCCCCCCTCTCAGTATTATTTCCAACAATTGGTTTCAGAGCAGGTCCTTCAGAAGAAGCTTGATCACTTGAAGGAAGATCTATCATCATGAGCAATTACAAAAAAGAAGCATCAATCAGGCCACCAATTTATGATGGGAGCAACTGCGTCTATTAGAAGGTAAGAATCATTGCCTATCTTCAATCTCTTGGTACAGAAGTGTGGGATATTGTGGAAACAGGATACACATTTCCATCAGTAACTCCTACATATATGACTGGTAAGAAGCAGTATGAAACAAATGCAAAGGCTGTCAATACACTATTAGGGAGTCTATCTCAATCAGAATTCGTCAAGGTTATGCAACTCAAAACCGCAAAAGAAATATGGGACAAGATCGTTTTAAGCTATGAAGGAGATGAACAGGTAAAATGAGAAAAACTACAAACTCTCAGAATTCAATATGAAAATCTCAGAATGTACAATGATGAAAGCGTGGCTAACTATTTCCTATGTATAGATGAGATTGTTAATTGTATGAAAAACTTGGGTGAAGAAATAAAAGAAGATGTTTTGGTTGAAATGGTTCTAAGATCTTTGTCTCCTAAGTTTGATTCAAAAGTTTCTGCCATAGAAGAAAAACAGAATCTACAGAGCATTACCATGTCACAGCTGCACGGAATCCTAATTGCTTACGAAATGAGAAAAGGGGGACCATCAGACAGGAGAGAAGCTGCATTCAAAGCCTCAGGAAAAGGAGATTACAATGAGTCAGGACATATGTCAGAAGAAGAGGAAGAATCAAATTTTGTCAAGAACCTTCAACGGGGAACTGGAAGATTCAGAGGTAAGCTGCCTTTCAAATGCTTTGCTTGTGGAAGAGTTGGTCATTATGCTGCCAAGTGTCCTCATAAAGATAAACTTGACAAAGGTAAGGAACCAGTTAGATGGAATAGAAAACAGAATGTAAGTAAGAAGAGATATTATACACATGAAGATAGTGATTGATATTCAAATAGTGATGAAGATGAACAACGTAATGATTATAGACTTTTGATGGCTTTTGAATATGATGATTTCTTGGATGCTATAGATGAAGAAGGTCTCTATGAAGAAATTTCTAAACTCAAAATTTGTTTAGAGGAAAAGAATATGATTATAGATACTCTGACATTCCAACTCGCTGAAAGAGAAAAACACAATGAAAAGTTAGAATGTGAAATTGTGGGACTTAGAAAAGATATTGAGAAATAAAAAGCTCTTAATATTAGATTTTCTAAAGGATCTGAAACTTTATATGAGATTATCAAAATGCAACGTTCTCCTCTAATCATGACAGGTCTTGGATATACTGAAGAAACATCTCAAGCACAGAAGCCATCTACCTCCAAAAGTTATCTTGAAGCAGCAAGGAGAAATGAACAGGTTGACAATCAACAGCAAAGGCACAATGAAGATCATCAGGTAAATCAGGGACAATTTACCTCAAGAATGAGCATAAATCACCAAGTAAATCGAGGGAAATCTACCTCAAGGATGAAAAAAGGCTACAATCAATCCTAGGTAAATCATTCTCAATTTACCTCAAGAACGAATGGCTATCGATTAGATGGAAGGTTTGATGATCGCAGGAATTACTTCAATGGCCAATGTTTCTCTTGTCATAACTTTGGACATAAAGCAGCTCAATGTGTTTCCTACAAGACCATCATGACCAGAGAAGCACGAAATCAAAGGAGTGTGACTGGAATAATGAAAATAACCTACAATAACTTTTCTGCTTTTGAAAATGAAATAGAATGTTCTATTTGTAACAATTTTGGTCATGAAGATTCTGAATGCAGGAGTAGGTTTCGGCAAACAACTCAGAAGGAGCAAGCTTCATTGAGTCCCAAAACATGGAGGAAGAAAGAACTGCAACCAGGAAAGATGTGGTATAGCCTTATATGCGGAAGGATAGGAAAACCAGTGGTACATCGACAGTGGATGCTCGAAACATATGACAGGTGATAAAGAAAAACTTCAATCATATAGTGCCTTAGAAAAGGAAAAGAAGGTCTCATTTGGAAATGACACCCCTGCATTCATAAAAGGTAAAGGTTCTGTTCTTTTGAAAGAAAAGGTCAAAGCTGGGAATGTTATGTATGTTGATGGTTTAAAGCATAATCTATTAAGTGTAAATCAAATGTGTGATCAAGGGAATGAGGTAATATTTTGATCAAATAGATGCATTGTTCGTGAGCTTGATATAGGAGAAACAATGATCAAAGGCATAAGAACTCCAAATAATTTGTACATACTCAAGGGAGGACAACAACAATGCTATCTAAGCAAGAATGATGAACACTGGCTATGGCACAGAAGATTGGGGCATCTAAGCTTCTCTAAGATAAGGAAAGCATGCAAATATCAGGCAGTTTGTGATCTCCCTGACATTAGAATTACAGACAATACAATATGCAAATCATGTCAGTTTGGTAAGCAAACCAAAACTAATTTCCCTAAGAAGGAAGGATCAGCTAGCAGGCCACTTGAACTTGTCCATACTGATGTATGTGGTCCATCCAGGAAAAGGTCTCCTAGAGGAGAATAATACTTTATATTGTTCATTGACGACTTTTCTAGGATGTGTTGGTTAGGACTTATGAAGCATAAATATGAAGCGTTCGAAAAGTTCAAAGCATTCAAAGCCTCGGTTGAAAACGAATCAAATCGCAGAATCAAATGCTTCAGGTTTGATCGAGGAGGGGAATTTACCTCAGATGACTTTTTCGATTTTTGTGAAGAACATGGAATAAGAAGGGAATTCTCTACTGTAGGGACTCCTCAGTAAAATGGAGTAGTGGAAAGGATGAACAAAACAGTTCAACAAATGGCTTGTGCTATGCTTGATGATTTTGGAATTCCCGCAACCTTCTGTGGTGAAGCTACATTTGCTGCCGTCACTATTCTCAACAAGACAAACGTCCGAGTGAACAGCACTCAAACTCCTCATGAACTTTGGTATGGTAAGACTCCCATAGTAAAATACTTCAAAATTTTTGGAAGCAAATGCTACATCAAAAAGACTGATTAAAACCTTGGAAAATTTGAACCTAGAGCAGATGAAGGCATTCTTCTTGGTTACTCTCCCCATAGCAAAGCATATAAGTGTTACAATAAAAGACTTAGAAAAATTGTTGAAAGTATTGATGTAGTGGTTGATGAAGAAGGAAACATTCCAAGGCAAGTAAAATCTGAAGGGTTCGAAGATGATGAGGACTATCCTTCTACAACAAATCAGACTCATGATGAAGAAGAAACTCATGAGGCACCAGAAGAACAGATAAGGATAGAAGAAAAGACTCCATCCAGGTACGTTCAGAAGAATCATCCAGAAACTCAAATTTTGGGGCAAAAGAGGCAGGTGTACAAACAAGAAGAACTATTTCAGAAGCTTCAAGCTACGTAGCATTGCTCTCCTCCACTGAACAACAAAATGTAAGTGAAGCATGCAAAGATGAATGATGGGTCAAGGCCATGAATGAATAACTGGAGCAGATTGAAAAGAATAACAGTTGGGAGTTGGTCCCTAGACCAAATGATAAAAATGTAATAGGCACAAAATTTGTTACACAAAAATATCGTCACTATGATTATTTGCAGTCAGTATGGGTCTATCATCACTTGTACTGTCCTCCTAAGCAAGTCTCAGACCTCAGCTCTTCAAGTCAAGCTTTGAAAATGGGAGAAAGACATTAAAAATCAATGAAACTCTGGTTCCACACTTTCTCTCACTGTCACCTGCGGTCCCGCACCTTCTGTTTACAAAAACTGCGGACCTGCTCACTCTGTCCCTAAAGGGGTGGGTGCGGACCCTTGTGAAAGTCAAAAGGCGCAAGTTTTATCTTAAAAATCTCACTTTGGGTTAATTCTAGAGGATTCTAGAAGGAATTTTGACGTGGATTGTTCGCTCTGAGGTGGTTCATGCATCCCAAAAGAGAAGGAGCTAATCCCTTGATGAGAGGAGCTATCCCTTTGAAGGAGGACCTAGTAACATCCCTCCATTGCACTATAAATTCAGGCATTGGGCTGGTTGCTGGAGAGGTTAGGAGCTGAACATTTTTGAGGGTAAATGCTGGTGAAATCAAGACTTCCTAGTTGAGCTTAAGAGGAGAGATCACATACCTTTTTGGCTTCATTGGGGAGTGAGTGAAGCTTGTCAAAGTAGAGGAGACTTCTTGCTGGACCCTGGGAGGAGCTTGTACAGCGTCAAGGCACAGGTTGTAAAGTTCTTCTTCTTTTGAATTACTACAATCAAACTCATTTTCCTCAACAAGTATCTCATGTTATTTGTTTCATGGACTCCTTGACTTTCATGTTAAATATGTTTTATGATATTGGTTTTTCAGGTGCTATTTAATTTGTTTGCCTTGTTTGTGTTTGCAAATTCGCGACAAAGGAGCTCATTTGGATCGAAGGAGCGAGGGTATCCACAAAATTGCGTTGGACCTAAGGTAGGCTCTAAAAACACTTGTTTGCCATTGTTTATAAAAGCATATTTAGAGAAAGATAGTGTCTGGTTGGTTTGCTTTTCATTAGGTCTTCTTTAGATTCTAGGAAGGTCTATCTTGTCCGCAAGATCGACTTATTCCGTGTGACAAAATGGATATTCAAAAACAAACTAAATGAAAATGGAGATGTGATTAGAAACAAGGCCAGACTTGTTTGTAAAGGGTATGCTCAATAAGAAAGTATAGACTTTGAAGAAAATTTTGCACCAGTTGCTAGACTTGAGGCCATAAGAATGTTCCTTGCTCTTTCTAGCTTTCAGAAGTTCAAAGTATTTCAAATGGATGTGAAGTCTGCCTTCCTGAATGGAGACTTGGATGAAGAAGTATATATTGAACAACCAGATGGGTTTATTCTAGTAAATGATCCAAAACTTGTATACAGACTCAAAAAGGCTCTCTATGGCCTTAAACAGGCTCCAAGGGCTTGGTATTATCGGTTGGATAAGTACCTCCATCAACAAGGTTTTATAAAAGGATCAACAGATAGCAATCTATATATAGAAATTGACAATGATAAGTTGCTAATAATTGTTGTGTTGTTGATGATATCATCTTTGGTAGCAATGAAGAAGACATGAGTCAAAATTTTGCCCTGGTGATGTAGAAAGAGTTTGAAATGTCCATGCTTGGTTAGCTCACATATTTTCTTGGTTTACATGTCCAAAAAAACAAAGATGATATTTTTTTATCACAAACCAAGTATCTCAAGCAGATCTTAAAGAAATATGGGATGGAGGATTTGAAACTAGTGTGCACCCCTATGGTAATAGGATGCAGCCTCAATGCAAATGCTGAATCAGCAGCAGTACATCAACCAACCTATAGATCCATGATTGGTAGTCTGCTCTATCTAACAGGTACCCGACCAGACATTATGCATGTAGTGGGAATAGTTGGAAGGTTTCAGGCAAATCCAAAGGAAACTCATCTTCAGGCAGTTAAGAGAATTTTCAAGTATCTTCAAGGAACTCAAAACTATGGCTTATGGTATCCTAGAGATACAGATCTCACACTTCATGCATATACAGATGCAGATTGGGCAAGAAGCGTGGATGATAGAAAAAGCACTAGTGGTGGTGCATTCTTTATGGGTTCCAGATTAGTATCTTGGTTCAGCAAGAAACAAAGTTCAATTGCATTATCGATAGCTGAAGCAGAATATGTGGCTGCTGCATCTTGTTGCACACAACTCCTTTGGATGATGCAAACATTGCAAGACCTTCAAATCACTTGTACTCCACCTATCTCCATTTTTTGTGATAATACAAGTGAAATCAGTGTTTTAAAGAATCTTGTCATACATTCAAAGACTAAGCACATACCTATCAAGTATCATTTTATCCGGGAACAAGTGCTTGAACAAAAAGTTAAATTGGAGTATGTTCCCTCTAAGGAACAAGTTGCTGATATACTCACCAAACCACTGCCCAGGGAAAAATTTGAATACCTCAGACAGAAGCTGGGGGTAGTTGATGCATCATCTTCCTGCTGAATCTTGTCTGTTTAAGAGAAAAGTAGTTGTACGCGAGTTTCATGTGGAGGATCCGCGTACATACGCCGGTTTATGAAGATACAGTCGCGTATATGTTGGTTTAAAGACAAACAGTGGGCCTGGCTCAGGATGAAAAGAGTCTAATATGGGTTTGGCAGAGACCATCTGGCACAGGTTCAGGGGGAGCATATATTCATCTAATAATGCATTGTTGGCATTATCTTAGAAGATCTTGGTTCACATTCATAGTTGTTTTTATTTCAGGTGGAACAGGTGTAGAGGGAGATCATGGTTGCTGGTCTGAATGATGGTTGACAGATGCTGCTGATGATAGTTGTTGATAACTATCATAGTCTTGCTGTAGCTATTTCATCTCTATGTCATGTATTTATTTTCTTATCAAGGTCATGTAATGGCTTATCTTGGTTTCCCCACTATGCCTGGGATGGATGAAGTAATGTTCTTGTTGTTATCATGTGTAAATTCTTGGTGTATCCCCACTTGGTCGGGTAGATGAGTCAGTCCCCACTTGGTTGGAAGATGGATGTATGTATGAGTCTTTGGTGATAGGAAGGTCATTTATAATATATAAAGTCATGTTTCTTTTGTAGAACATCTTCTTGTAGACCTTGCCTACAATTAAGGGGAGCTTGGGCAGCTTAGCAGAGTAGAGATTTCAGCATGTATTCAGGGGGAGCATAACCCTTTGCCCTTGATGTCAAAGGGGGAGAATGATTTTGAGTGACTTGGGGCTGCCATCAAGTCCAAATGGGGAGATTGTTGGCATTATGACACAGGTTTGGCACTATGGCATAGGTGTTGTCCTTGATGGCAACTCTCTCAAAGGGCAGATCATAGTTCAGGCTCTTAGAATGAAAGAAAATGAGGTATACACAGGTTCCTCTTAACAAAATCACATATACACGCGGGAGTACCGATCAAAAGGCGCGTATACGTATGCATGCACTTTCATACAAAGAAAAGCGCGTACATGTGGGAAACTTATGGCTGGTCCATGGTATTTAGTCCAACATATTTGAACCTATGGTTTTGGTCCTTGGTATTGCATCCAAAGTGTTGAACCCGGGTATTGAGTCCCTAGTGTTGGATCTCTATGGTTTTGGATCATGGTTTGAGTAAGGCCTAAGACTATAAAAAGGGAAGGAGATCATTTGGCAAGTGAATGAACTGAAGCATTGAATATCTTATGAAGAGCAAGATCTAGAATACTGTCATTAGGTTATGGTGCATGTTATGAAACCAGCTCAAGAAAAGATAGAAAAGATAGATCAACGCCTTAGAATTCAGCCTCTTCAAGGGGGCAGCCTCCTTTACATTACATAAATGAACAATTCTTTGATGATACAAATGACAAAACCTCCTTTCTATATATAGGAGTCTAAGGAGTCACAATATAATCCAGCCGACCTAACAATAATAATATAAAGCCACAAAAATAACAATAGAGGGATTCTATGGGGCACAGAAATAACAACATGGGGGTAATAGGGGCACAACAATATAAATAAGGGGTATAACTACCATAGTAATGGGGTAATCACTAATATTATAGGGACCCAACATCCCCCTCTCCTTCAAAAAAGTGTTGTCCTCAACGCTTGAGTAGTTCTGGATACTTCTGCATAAAATTCTCATCCTCCCATGTGGAATCTTCAGCGGATAAGTTCTTCCACTTGATAAGATACTCTGAAATTGATCGATTTCGTAGCTGTCGAGTTCTTGTTTCTGTGACTGCTTCCAGTTCCAATATAATTTTTCCTTCCTCATCAAGTTCTGGCAATATTGTTTGAACTGGGAGCTTATCGCCTATAACCTTCTTTAAACATGAAACATGGAAAACTGGGTGTAATCGAGAAGCTGCAGGAAGCTCCAATTCGTATGCCATAGTACCAATCTTTTGCAACACCTTGTATGGACCATAATACTTTGGTGATAATTTATTATCCTTCTTAGCTTGCTTTAGGGACATTTGCTTATATGGTTGTAGCCGTAGGAATACCCAATCACCTACATCAAAACTTCTTTCACTGCGATGTTGATCTGCCTATTGTTTCATTCTATTTTGTGCCAACACGAGGTTATCCTTTAAGAGTTGGAGGACTTGTTGTTGATGTTCGATGTGATGTTCCACTGCCTGAACCTTAGAATTTTCTCTTAAATATGATGTGATGGATGGTGGTTGATACCCATAAAGTGCCATAAATGGGGTCATTTTTGTTGCTGTATGGAAGGAAGTGTTATACCACCATTCAGCCAGAGGCAACCATTTGACCCATTGTGTCTGTTTATCAGATACAAAGCAACAAAGATATCCTTCCAAACATTTGTTTACTATCTTAGTTTGCCCATCCGATTGAGGATGATAAGATGAGCTATGAGCTAACTGAGTACCAAGACAAGAAAATAATTTTGTCCAAAAATTTCCAGTGAAAATGGGATCTCTGTCACTTACAATATTCTTTGGGTTTCCATGTAGCTTTTGAATTGTTTCCATAAATGCAGTAGAAACTGTACTGGATTTAAATGGATGTGATAATTCACAAAAATGTGCATACTTGGTAAGTCTGTCAACTACCACCATGATGACACTCTTTCCCTCAGACTTGGGTAAAACTGTGATAAAATCCATTGAAACCTCCTCCCAACGTTGGCTTGGAATGGATAAAGGTTGTAATAGACCCGGTGTCTTAATTGTTTCAACTTTATTTTGTTGGCAAACAAAACATTCCGCCACAAACTTTTGAATATCTGATTTAAGGCCATCCCAAAAAAATTCCTTCTTAACCCTGTGGTAAGTTTTTAAAAATCCCGAGTGCCCTCCTAAGGGAGAAGTGTGCAATTCCATAAGAATCTTTTGTTTTAGCTGGGAATTCTTACAGAGGTATAAGCGATCTTTGTACCATAATGAATCATTTTGCCAGCTAAATGTATCAGACGTACTGGAATCTTGTTGTAGCTTTCGAATAAGTGCCCACACTTCTTCATCATTCTTCCATTCCTCCCTTGCTTCGTTTATCCAATCTGGTTGGATAATAGAATGGCGCACAACAATGCTTCCACATCCTCATCCTTTCTTGAGAGTGCATCTGCCACCACATTTTGCTTCCCTTTTTTGTAGATGATTTCAAAGTCATAACCAAACATCTTTGTGACCCACTTTTGTTGCTCTTCAGAGGATAATCTTTGTTCTAAAAAGTATTTAAGGCTATCATGATCCGTTTTTACCTTGAAGTGTCTTCCCATTAGGTAGGGTCACCATTTCTTAAGTGCATGGAGTATTGCCAACATTTCCTTCTCATAAATAGCTTTGCTTAAAAACTTTCCCTTGATTGGATGACTTTCAAAAGCAATGGGTCTTTCATCTTGCATTAGAACAGCACCAATTCCATTTCCTGAAGCATCACATTCCACAATAAAGGTTTTTGTGAAGTCCGGTGTAGCTAAGACCGGTGCTTGGCACATTGCCTCTTTAAGATGTTCAAAGGCCTTTGTTGCTTCCAGAGTCCATGAAAATGCATCTTTCTTCAATAATGTTGTTAGAGGTGCTGCTATTCTCCCATAATTCTTAACAAACTTGTGATAATACCCTGTCAACCCAAGAAATCCTCGCAGTTGCTTTATGGATGTGGGGATTTTCCATTCCTTAATGGCTTTAATTTTGCTAGGGTCTACCTTAACTCCTTCATGAGATACAATATGACCCAAATATTCCACCTCCTGGACTCCAAAGAAACATTTGGATCTTTTTGCATATAATTGTTTCTCCTCCAATAGTTGTAGCACCCTGTCAACATGTTCAACATGATCCTTCCAAGACTTGCTATAGATTAGTATATCATCAAAAAATACTAACACAAATTTTCTAAGGAATGGTTTGAAAATTGAATTCATCAAACCTTGAAATGTTGAAGGTGCATTGGTAAGGCCAAAAGGCATGACCAAAAATTCATAATGACCCTCATGAGTTCTAAATGCCGTTTTCTGAATGTCTTCAATCTTCATTCTGATTTGATGATATCCCGAACGAAGATCCAACTTGGTAAAGTAAATTGATCCATGCAATTCATCCAGTAATTCATCAATGACAGGAATGGGGAACTTATCTTTAATAGTGAGCTTGTTGAGCTCCCTATAATCCGGACACATGCGCCATGATCCATCCTTCTTGTGCACCAATACTACTAGAGCAGAGAAAGAACTTTGACTTGGTTGAATTATACCAGCCTCTAGCATTTCTGCAACCATACGTTCAATTTCACTTTTTTGGACATAGGGATATCTGTACGGCCTGATGTTTGGAGGAACACTTCCTGGAATCAGATGAATAGCATGATCATGATCACGCATAGGTGGGAGACCTTTGGGAGTCTCAAATACCTTGGAATGATTGTCCAGGACTTTTTGGAGATCTGGAGAAATAGATGATTCCGATGTGGAAACATCTAGCGAACATAATTGTGCAATTACACCTCTTTGCTCCTTTTTTAGAAGCTTTGTCATACCATTAGAGCTGATTATCTTTCCTGGTTTCCCTGCAATACCCCTTAATTCAACTTCCTTTCCTTCCGTAGAAAATTTGATGAAAAGTTCTTGAAAATTAAAAGCTATTGTACCCAAGGATTGTAGCCATTGGACTCCTAGTACAACATCAACACCTCCCATTGGAATGGAAAGCATTGGGCTAGTCAATACATATTCTCCCATGGATAGCTTGATATTATGGCACCTTCCAGAGCAATTTATTGTTCCTCCATTTTCAATCATCACTTGACACTCTGGTGCTGGATATAGGAAGCAATTCAATTCTTTTGCTACCCTACAATGAATAAAATTGTGGGTGCTTCCTGAATCAATCAACACTATTACCTTTTTCTTCTTGATTTGTCCTTCTATCTTGATGGTTTGAGGAGTGGTAATTCCCGCCAATGCATTACAAGATATGGTTGGATTTATTTGTTCTTCATCTAGGCTTTGTTCGTGGAGTATATCTTCTTCTTTTGACCTTTCTTGCTCCTTTTCTTCTTCCTCTTCACAATCTATGTAGAATAATTTCTTCTCAGCACACTTATGACCTTTAGTGTATTTACTATCACAACTGTAACAAAGCCCTTTTGCTCTTTTTTCTTCCAATTGTTGTGGTGTCAACCTTATAGGTTGTGGAAGACTAGGGGCAACCACACTTCCGTCTTTATAGTTGTGAGTGGTATACTTCCTGGTTGCCATAATTTTGCTTTCCATTTTTCTTGCTAACCTGAATGCCTTCTCTAATGAATCAGGTTCCCAAAGGCGAACATCATGTTGGATATTATCCTTTAAAGACCCTATGAACACATCAATCCTATGCTCCTCTGGAATATCTTTTACCCTTATGTTCAATTTTTGGAACTCCTCAATGTGCTCCATTACTGAACCCTTTTGTTTGAGACTTATCAGTTGGCTAAAAAAAGTGTTTCTTTTTGTATCTTCATAATGTGCTATCAATTATTTCGTAAAAATTGCCCAAGTGATAAATTTTTTACGAGAGCAAAGCCATTGATACCATACAAACTGATTTGGTTCCAAATATACAGTTGCCATACGTACCTTTTGTGTGTTTTGCACATTATTGAGATCGAAGAATTACTCCATCTGTAATATCCATGTGGCAGGATCCTTGCCATCAAACTTCCTCATATCAATTTTTGGAATATGGTGAGTCTTCGATCCAACATTAGCATCTATGGAATCATGATTAACATTTCTTTTATTCTCATCATGAGTTTCCTTTAGTACCCTTTCATCCTTAGTGCCCATTTCTTGTAGCAACTTATTCATATTTATCGTCAATTCGTCCATGTCTGTCTTCAAATCTGTCTTCAAATATGCAATGTCTCTCTTCAAATCTGTGTTCAAATCATCCATCCTAGCTTCCATGCCCTTTATCTTAGATTCCACGCCATTTATCTTATATTCCACGCCATTTATCTTAGCTTCTGTTAGCTTTTGTGAGCGTGACATTTGTTGCACTTGTTCTTGTAATTTTGATATATCATGTAGCATTTCTTCCTCTTCTTCATGAGTCATGCTAGAGCTTTCAGGTTCCTTACTAGGTGTTTGAATTTTCTTTCCTCGGGGCATCAGTTACCGATAATAATGCTTTACTATGCCCTTTGAATTCTGTTAAACCAAGCTTACACAAAAATTTAAAAAAAACTACACACCTTTTTTCACTTTATAGAAGCCTGATATTGAATCTGATGTATCTCTATAATTTCGGATCATCCAATTCTGAAATTGTGACCTGTAGTAGCCTTCTATGTCCTCTTTCCAATGCCACAAGTCTGACCCAAATTGGATTCTCCAAGGAAGAGTTATGTGAAATCTCCCACAATGACTTTCTTTTAGACTAGTTCAGTAGAGCAAACTTGTACGACGTGCCACAAGTCACTGTTTCAACCTTTGAATCTAAAGCACACCTACAAGAAACTACAATGCGTCCTCTTTCTATACCTTCTTACGAAATTTCAATCTGATCCCCAGAGAGAAAGTTATGATGATTTTCCCCAGGTCACCTGTTTTGAATGTAATTCAGGAGTCTGCAAAAAGACCAACTTCCTCAGATCATATCTCCGCAAATATCGCGTGAAAAGCTTTGAAATTCGGACCCAAGGTTCAATGTGATTTCTTCTCAAATGGGTTTTTTTTGCGACTTCTGAAACGTCACAGAAAAAAGTTATAGTTAAAATTCCACGATGACCTGTTTGGAGCAACGAAACCCTAGAATCCAAAGCTCTGATACCAAATGTTATGAAACTAGCTCAAGAAAAGATAGAAAAGATAGATCAACGCCTTAAAATTCAGCCTCTTCGAGGGAGAAACCTCTTTTACATTACATAAATGAACAATTCTTTGATGATACAAATGAAAAAACCTCCTTTCTATATATAGGAGTCTAAGGAGTCACAATATAATCCAGCCGACCTAACAATAATAATATAAAGCCACAAAAATAACAATAGAGGGATTCTATGGGGCACATAAATAACAACATGGGGGTAATAGGGGCACAACAATATAAATAAGGGGTATAACTACAATATTAATGGGGTCATCACTAATATTATAGGGACCCAACAGTGCATAACTAGATCTGAATCAAGGGGGAAACTGAGCGCAAGGAGAAGGATAAGTTCTATTGATGGGTCAAGATCTTAAGGAGGCTTGAAGAGAAGTATCTTTGTGTAATTTTTGATCTGTTATATTTGGTGCATGATGTGATCTATAAATATGATAATCTAATTATAGCTGATGTCTAAATAAGTGAAAAGGGTAAATTATCTTTTGTAGATCTGTACGCAGGTTCAACGCAGCAGAGATGCGTATACACACTGGTTCACTATATTAAAAAAACGCATACGCTGGTTTGCCTTAATACAGAAGCGTATGCATGCAGGTTCCACATATTGAAGTAGCGTACATCTCATGAAATATGTTTTAGCTGCTTCTGTTTATTGCTGCAGTGTTCTAGGTTCAGAATTGGTGTTTGGTTACTAGTACTGTTTTCTAGTTACAATATTCTGAGAAGTTATTGGTTGATTCAGTATTTGTTTGTACAAAGGAGTTTGGTTAATGCAAATATACTTGATTTTTGATTGATATTCATGGATCCAATCTGATTTATGAAACGTGGTCCCTGGAAGTGAAAAGAGAAGGTTGTAGCCTTCTGTAGGTCAGCACCTACGTACTAGTACCTCAGCTAGTACAAGAGCTAAGGGGGTTGTAGATCCTTTCCAGGAGAAGCTGGAGAACGAGAGAAGGTTGTAGCCTTCTGTAGGTAGCAACTTGCATACTGGTATAAGACTGCACCAATATAGAATCATTGTAAAAGGAAGTTTCTAATTTGAAAGAAGATAGAGACAAATTGCAGCAGGTGGTTTTCACCCACATTAGGTTTCCACCTTACATCTTGATGTTCATGTGTGTTGATTATGTGTGATGATTTTCTCTTCTTTACTGCTCTTATTTACTGATCATATGTTTAAATAAATTTCTGATGCACTCATTAAGAAGCGACTAACTAATTTATAAGTTTACTGCATATACGCTGGTTGCATTATACATAGTTGCGTATACACACTGTTTTCCTTAATTGAAGTAGTGTATATGAATCTGAATATGGAAATGAAATTTTTTTATTGATTAGATAATACTGATTCACCCCCCCCTCTTAGTATGATTTCCAACAAAAAGTCAGATGAAATTTTAGTATCTCATGGACAAATTTGAATATTGCCTTATCCAATATTTCAATCCCAAGAAGAAGTTCAAGCTCAAACCCCGCTCAACATACTTTGGTTATGGAGTTGCACAATCATAGACAGACACGGTCGCTGTCACAAGTGACTGTCAGCTGTCCCCTCATCAAACAACTCCACCATTGCAGAGTGATGTGGGAGAATATGCACATACATTTGTTCAACCGTCACATCCTCCCGACATCACTCCTTATTTTCGTGCAAGCTCGGTTGCGAATCCATTGGGTTATCACATGTATGTCGTACCTCAACCTCCATCCTCATATTTTGATCATCCTCTAGATTGCACTGTCTTGTGTTCTTCCATTCTGGACTCTACACTTGTTTTGAATGAGGATCGATTTATCGACGGAGTTGGTGTTGCACAAGAAACATGCACTGGCATTCATGAAGAGTATGACTAGGAGCTTGAACATCCACCAGCAACAGAGGACCATCCCTGTCTGTTTGTACCTCCTCCATTTTTTCTTGACCATCTTGGTGATCCTTCCATCCCAGATTTTTCATGTGTATCTCCATTCACGGAAGCACCCATTGTTGATCATTCACAGGACACACCGGATGTCAATCCATCATCTGACAAGAGAGAGGACCAATCATTATTTGAACATCCACTTGATTTTTCATCTATATTTTTCGAAAATGCAGAGGATGAACATTCTTGCTTCTCATCTACCCCTTTGTACGATTAATCAAATCATGAGGATGCTGACCAACATCCTGAATTCTCTTATCTTGGTTGTCGTGATCTCTTTACCTCATCATCCGATCATGATGTTGATTTACTCATTGTCAATACCTCTAAGCCACTGGTCTACGATGATCCATCTGTCAACGAAGTCAAAACCCTGCTGACTGTCAAGGCATTTTAGCCCGCGCTGATGGTTTTGTTAGTGCCTCGCTTTCGTGAGGTTGGTTTCACTTCTGATTAGGAAATTTTTCAAACAACAAAGGATCCTCATCACTCATCTATATGCACTCAAGAACAATCTAACACTCATATTTCACTTCAATCGAACTACACAATTCCATCGCTCATGTGTTGGAGGAATCTTACTCAACAAGAAAACTTGCACAACGTAAGTGGTCTACCTTCCTCATGTGTGTTTGCATGTCACAGTCAAGAGTATCTATGTGCTCAACATCTACATGTAGTGTCACATAGCATCATGGTATGCCCACAAGCTGCATGTCATGCACTTTCGCTCATTTTTTTCTACGGATGCTTGTAAGCTTGGAGTGTGTTTGTCTTCATTGTTGTATCTTTCACATCTGCTGGTTCGCACAACTCTGTTGTTCGTGAACCATGCCTTCACCGACATGGGTCAACCAATGCGCTGGTGGCTTCATTGGAAGTATCACTTCATGTGAGACGATCCACACACTGTTAGCTTAGGAGTAGGAGTAGTGTTTTCTTTTTGATTTGTTTGCTTACAGGTATGCTTGCTTCTTTCTTTGTGTGTTTGCTTGCTTGCTTGTTTTTTTGCTTACTTGCTTTGCATATGCATTTGCTTCTACTTCTTGCTTTTAATTTTGGTTTGTTGCTTGTTTATGTCTATAGGTTAGTTTCACATGGACCATGTGCAACTCTTGAAACAAGCTGGGTGAAGTACAGGAGGACTTGTATAACTATCAATACTTGGTTATCTGTCATCCTACCTCTTATATAAAAACTTGTTGCCTTCAATCCATGATACATCAATGGAAAATACGTACCCTTCGAAGTGAATCTTGGTGTGAACATAATGCTTGCATGATAACTAGTATCACCTACTTTTTGGGTTAATCCTTGTCAGCTCAGTCAAGTAGAGTAAGGTGAGGGGGAAAACCTTAATAAGCACGTTAGAGGTATATATAAACTACTTCTATGAAGGAACAACCTATTCTTCTCTCAATAAGTCAGGATCCCTCTTCTGCCTCTGAAATGAATAAGTGCTATGCATAGTTATGAAAATGAAAAATGAAAAAATGAAAAAGTGAAAAATTAAAAAAAAAATGAAAAATGAATAAGGCGAAAGAAGAGAAAGGCTTCCTATGCAGAGAGGTGATGCAAGTAACTCCACCAGGGTACTAACTAGGCTCATTGGTAGTGGAGCGATGCTTGTGTTCCTGCGTGACTCCATCGGGGTATTGTCCATGCTTGCTGGTAGTGGAGCAACACTATAGATGAAACTAAAACTCTGACGATCATATGACTTGTGCACCAATATACCCCTCATCCCCAATTGAAACAATTGTGTTGGCTTGGCTTGGAATGTGTGTCGATTGACCAAGAGCTTAGAAAATGCTACATCTTACAATCAATCAAGTGTGGAAATGAAGACGAATAGAGAACTGAACAATACTTCCGAAGGTGTTAGACTTCCTTTTGACGAACAAGGTCCATCGGAGAGCTGGAGTTCTACCATTGTGTCACCAAGTGTTGTAGCGGCTACAACCACCCTCCAAAATTTTTCCCTAGCTGTGTTTTGGAGCCTCCCTACCAACCATCCTTAGCAACATGTCTTGCACTGTCAAGCACATCAGCTTCAGCTATTTCATAGAGTCTTGTCAGCCTGTTCATGCAAGTTTGTTCTACTTCCTTCACAACATTCTTTTTAGACTTGGTGTCAGTTGTTGGTTGAGAAACTCCCTTTGGGAATTGCACAATTCTGGAGGGGAACCAACCTTCGCTCTAGAAATTGTGCAAACCCAGCTAGACATCCAGCTGGGCTCTAGAATTATGTAATTCTTCCTGACAGTCTTCCTCTAAAAAATTATGCAATTCATCTTGGGACAAATGCTCAGCCTAGAAATTGCGCAAACCCTCTTGGATAGCCAACTCAACAGTGAGCAAAAATTACGCAAATCCAGCCAGGCAACCTGCTGGGCTCAAAAATTGCGCAATACAGTCAAACGAGCTTCCTTGAGAAAATTGCAAGGTCTGACCTAGGGCAGCCTGCTGGGATAAAAAATTGCGCAATGCAATCATATAGGCTTCCTTAAGAAAATTGCGAGATTTGAGCCAGGATAGTTGCTCAACCCAAAAATTGTGTGATCCTAGGAGACAGTAATCCTCTCCTCTCAGAAATGTGTAATCCCTTTGGGAAAACCATCTCTGCTCAGCCCAGAAACTGCACAAATTTTCATCCTGAGCTTGCAGACCGTTAAATGTGCCTTCAGGTTGACTAGTTCCCTCTGGGACTAAGAAAAATTGATATGCATGCATGGACTTCTTTTCCCAAGGTAGCATGCAAAGGCATCCCTTGATTCAGGGATCCATTTTTAGCAGCGTAACGAATGCAAGAGGAATTTTGTTGACAACACAAAGGCGAAACAAAGTTGCAAACTCAAGCAAATTCACTTGTGATGAAAGAAACTTTGGAGACTGAGTCTAGGAGGTGATGGCACGACACTAAGATTGAGCAAAGGCAGAGAGAGAAATAGAGAAGGAGTTGCATGTGCTGAATCGATAACTGAAGGAAGACTAGGAGCTACACAAATGAGAGAATGAGTTGCAGCAGGAATAGGTACAGCAGGGGGAGCAACATGCACAGACATATGAAGCTGCGCCCATACAAGTTATAGATCCATCATAGCAACTGGCACGGAGCAGACAAGGTGAGAAGTGCTGTTGATCTCATGTAAGGGAATTTAGAAGTATGCATGTTATTGTGTGCAGACATGTGATCCCACCCATTTGGAACACTCTCTGAGGTGAAGACAAGAAGCAAGTCCAAATAGAGCTAAACATGTACTTTGACAAGTTTATGCGCATGGTCACCGACACACACTTGGAGATCAACACAGACACTATGCATCAGTAAGTTGTTGGGCCAGCCACACTCAAGATGATGATGCACATGCCATTAAACACGTTGGACAGAGGCCATATCAGTGTACCCAGATGCAACGGAGGCAATATTTTGCTTTTAGCAGGATGTCACCATTGAGTGCATGAACACCATCACGGACGACCAAACTTGGCATCAGTTCGCCACCATCAACCATCACAAGGATGTCAAAGACTTGGTCTCACCACAAAGGTCTGAGTGTTAGTGATGTCTTGCATGTCTTGCTCAAGCCATTTTGTCTCATATGGGTACATGTGCAAATTGTATGTAACGTCTTGTTAAGTGGAAGTTCAAGTGTCAATAGTTGAATGCAACAGTCATAGAGTAGTTGAAGAGTCACGGGGGTAGATGAACTGTCATAAAGGGGAATGTCAAGGGTCACCCTGCCCTTTGCTATAAATTGTCCCTCATAACTCATTGTACAAGCTTTTGGTCAGCCAAGCTTCCAATAGGATTATCTTAGAGAAATATTGGACAGTATTGTAATGAGCCTTGGCTTCTCCACTGTGCAAAGCTAGTACATCTCTTTGGAGGAGCAGGTGGTTGTGATTGTAATGTTCCGCTATCGGAACTAGTGGTTGGACATGGATGTATTGTATGAATGGAACTTACACTTCTTAATATAACAAAGCCAACATGTTTCATGCATATGTTGTATTGTATTCCAGCTATCTTGTTTACTCTAAATGATATATGTATTTGTTTCCTTATGCATGCATGTATGGACTATTCTATATAAGTATGTATGAATATTACTAAAATGTGTTGATTGGTTTAACCATCACTTTGGATTGCTCGCTAACTTGCTTTCAAGTTTGTGATGCATCTTCACTCATGTGTTCCCTTCCAAGGTGCGTACTATTATAGGTTTCCAAGAGGTGCACTCACCCCACTTTTCATGTGTTAGAACCGTTCATGCACCTTCCTTGACTTGCCGCAACTGTCACACACTTGCTACCAACATGGACATCTTACTTGCCTTTGTGCGAAACTGTGGTTAAGACAACATCGTACGACTCACTGCTAGGACTCCTACCCCAAACAATTTGAGATCTAATTGGGACTTCTTACCGGGGAGATCCCCTAACATGTTGGTGGGTCTAGCACCGTCAATAGGATACAAGGAGAAAATTGTTGTGTTGAAAATAACAAGAAGAAATGATAAAAATAGAATCCATAATATTCCAATTTTAATTTGTCCTTGAATTAAAATTTGAATTTAGTCTCACCAGCTACTTGAAAAATGATTAGTTAATTCATCTTGAGTTAATTAGTTGGAGAAATTCAAGTTAGAAGTGTTTCTGAAGTCATGCAACAATTATCCCTTAAATTAAGGAGATTATCCCTTTTTTTTTCTCAGTAAAATTAAACTATTTCTATTGAGTAAAATATAGTACAATCAAGAGAGACAAGAAACCGGCCGACCGGAAATGATGAAACTATCAACCTCGGTCCCGGAAAAGGAATGAACCATACAAGGAGCTACATCAGTTAACTTGAGAGAAAAAACTGACTTTTACCCCACAGGGGCATAATTCTCAACACGATGTTTTTTCCCTTTCTTTTTATTGACTTTTATCCAGCCATCCTGGGGAGAATGAGCTAAAACAACTTGAAGACTGGAATTTTCCAACAGGGGGATCTCCTTATCTGATTCAGAAGAGGAGGTCTCATGGATGCGTTTCTGGGAGATTGCTGAGACAGAGGTGGGCGCAAGAGTATCAGTGGGTGGATCCATCGATTGAGGCACCTGGTCCGGTTTTGCATCGCTCTCCTCATCTTCCGAGCTTGAGAAATTTGAGCTCACTGCTAGCGGCGAAGGACAAGGGGCCCAATGTTTGGGTTTGGTCTTTGCAATGTTGCTCTTTTTCGCTTTTGCAGGGAGCGATGGGAAGAATTCTACAGGTGCCCTGTTAGGTGACAATGGCGGCAATGGAAGGCAGTGTTCTCGTAGTCCAGGTTCTGGGTCCAAAAAAAATCGTTGATCTTGAGATTGATTTGATCTGGTAGACCCTTGCTAAGATCTAGCTCCACACATATTCTGGCATATGTGTAGAGACCTTGATGTTCCCGCATAGAATCTCCCATTAAAAAGCAGCCCAAGGTGCTGCCTATACACCTATGGACTGCTAAATGCCATAGGTGAGCTGTTAAATTTGGAATTCTGATCCAGACAGGCGCTTTGGTGATGACTGCAAATGCTGGGTCAAAATCTGGGAACCATGGAGTTAAGAAGAGTCCTGCTGTACCCATAAACCAAGGACCTTCTTCTAAGGCCTGTTCATAATGCTTAGGATTGTCAAACAGAACTATAAAATATCCTTTTGAGTAGAAGCTGACCTTGCAATGATGAGTCCAGTTGTCATGGATCCAGTCATAGAGGTCCTTAGAGCATGGCCAAAGCCCGTTGAATCTACAGATGATGGCCCTTTCAGCAAATTTTTGAAGGTTATCTGCAAGGCCCGGGTGGGAGAGCTCAACAGAGGGAACCTCCTCTAACTTGTCAACCAGGAAAGGCTTGGGTTTGGGAGCCTCAAGGGAGAAGGGAATCTCAGAGTGTACTACAGCTTTGTAGGAGAAGGGAGGAGTAGAAGAAGATTGACTTGCAATGCCACCTCTCAAGCGAAGGGAAAACACTAAAGAGCTATTATTTTTTATGCTGTAAGAAGAGAGGGGAAGAGGATCATCGAGTTGTTTACCTTGAAAGAGAAGTCTCTGTAGGGCAGAGGGGATCCCGACTCGACGCTCCAGTTTTACCTTGAGATCCTGCACCAGATCTGAAGGGTAGACCCATTGCAGTATGGTCTTGCTTGAGATCTATGAGATTTGAACCTGAAAGGGGGCAGAGAAGTTGTCAAACACTTTCTGGAGCAAAACAATGCTTGAATCTTTTGGGTTTTCTGTCTCTTGACGAACTGGAGGTGGTGGGGGAAGAAAAGTGTTACACAAAAATATCGTCACCATGATTATTTGCAGTCAGTATGGGTCTATCATCACTTGTACTATCCTCCTAAGCAAGTCTCAGACCTCAGCTCTTCAAGTCAAGCTTTGAAAATGAGAGAAAGACATTAAAAATCAATAAAACTTTGGTTCCACACTTTCTCTCACTGTTACCTGCGGTCCCGCACCTTCTGTTTACAAAAATTGCAGACCTGCCTGCTCTGTCCCTAAAGGTGTGGGTGCGGACCCCTGTGAAAGTTAAAAAGGCGCAAGTTTATTCTAAAAAACTCACTTTGGGTTAATTCTAGATGATTCTAGAAGGAATTTTGACGTGGATTGGCCGCTCTTAGGTGGTTCATGCATCCCATAAGAGAAGGAGCTAATCCCTTGATGAGAGGAGCTATCCCTTTGAAGGAGGACCTAATAACTTCCCTCCATTGCACTATAAATTTAGGCATTGGGCTGGTTGCTAAGGAGGTTAGAAGTTGAATATTTTTGAGGTAAATGCTGGTGAAATTAAGACTTCCTAGTTGAGCTTAAGAGGAGAGATCACATACCTTTTTGGCTTCATTGGGAAGTGAGTGAAACTTGTCAAAGTAGAGGAGACTTCTTGCTGGACCCTGGGAGGAGCTTGTACAGCGTCAAGGCACAGGTTGTAAAGTTCTTCTTGATTTGAATTAATACAATCAAACTCATTTTTCTCAACAAATTGTCTCATGTCATTTGTTTCATGAACTCCTTGGCTTTCATGTTAAATATGTTTTATGATATTGGCTTTTCAGGTGCTATTTAATTTGTTTGCTTGTTTGTGTTTGCAGATTCGCGACAAAGGAGCTCATTTGGATCGAAGCAGCGAAGGCTTCCACAAACTTGCGTTGGACCTAAGGTAGGCCTAAAACACTTGTTTGCCCTTGTTTATAAAAGCATATTTAGAGAAAGATAGTGTGTGATTGGTTTGCTTGTCATTAGGTCTTCTTTAGATTCTAGGAAGGTCTATCTTGTCCGCAAGATTGACTTATTCCGTGTGACAAAATGGCGACTCCACTGGGGACTTGATTTTTTCCTTGTTTTTACTTTGACCTGAGAAACTGTGTTTTTGTTTCTGTTTTTGGCTTGTTGTGTGTGGAATTGGGTAGAGTTTGTAGATCCAGGGTTATTTTTCATTTTTCATATCTTTGGGAGAGGACTGCACCCTAGCCTTTTGACACAGTGCATACTTATCCGCACTTTTGCTTTTAGCACAGAGCAGTACCGCACCTGTGTTAACTGTAGGCCTGCGGACCCTGTCAAAATTTTGAAAAACCTAAGATTTCCTCTGTTAGTCAGCTTAATTTTTGTTTAGAAGTTATTATCCACTGCCCAGACCTGCATATAACCTGTCAGAAGCTTTCCTTAGGTTGATTTCATTAGTGTTAGGGTTTTAGGTGAAATTCCTAGGAGTTTTGCTTGTTGGGTTTGTTTTTCGTTTTGGTCTTGTAGTAGCTCTGAGCTTAGAAGTTGTAGGGACCTCAGATCACCTTGGTGTCTACCAGCCTTCTTATGAGTCTGACCATTTATGAAATCTACCCTTGTTGAGGAATCCGCTTTGTGTTTTCTCTTTACAAAACTTCGAAAAGCTTGTGTTTAAAAGTTTGGATTTTCATTTTTAAAAAGAAAACAAAATTGGTTGTTTTTGACTGATTTGTGATTCTGCATAAATTGGTCCTTAGCTTATATCTAGCTAAGTAAAACATCCTTAAAAACACATCTTGTAGGCTTTGACTTCAAATAGGTTTTTATAGTTTATAGATCTCAAAGTTAGTTGTTTGCATAGTTTTGAGTGTTTTATAAAAAATAAAAAAATCTCTTTTTGGAAAAAGTTTGTTTTTTGTAGTGGTTGAGTGCTTTGAAACGAAAAAGGGAAATTTTTGTGAAATAACTAGTTGTCTCGTTTTGAGTGCATTGGAAAGGAAAAAAGCTCTTCTTTTAATTTGTGTGTTAAGAAAGATTTGTGTTTACAAAGTATTTTGCATTCTCAAACTCTTTCCTAGCTAGAAGTTCATCGAAGAGAAAAGATTGTTTAAATCATCTTAGGTGCATTTTTAGTGATTTTGAGTCGAGTCTTCATACCACGAGTTTCATCTCCGCACCTTTTGACTTAAACAAAAACCAATAAAAATAACGCTTAAAGTAAAATTCATCTAGCAACATTTTTATTTCTAGGGCTCTGATACACCAACTTAGCTTAGGCTAGTGTCTTGGAGTAGGACAATAATTAACTCTCCAAGACAGTAAAAACAAACAAGTAGCTGTATCTTGTGGTAGGGAAGAAATCCAATTGTTGCATTTATGCTCTGGGAAAGCTCCTCTTAAAGGAGAAGCACGAGATCGTGTCCGAACCAGTGTGGTAATCAATCCTTCCTCATTGGGAATGACGCCAGATATTCACGTATTAAAAACGGTAAACCTCGGATTAACCATTGTCGAGGAGCCTGGGGTCACTTGTTGGTAAACCTTGGATTATGTCAAGGAGCCTTCAAGGGGATTGAGCTTGCTACTCTGCCCTTGTGTGCATATCGGATCATAGACTGTTCCCTCAGGTATATTTGTTTCAGTTGGTAACCTTAGTGGCCATATTCTTTAGGATTCTTCCTAAGGTGACAGTGGTGGGAAGATCCCACTGTACTTGGAGCAGACGTCGGCTAGACTCACTTGGATTTTTTGGGGGGTTCTCTTCACTCGAGACGGTTAAGTGGAGAAACTTGTGCCAGTCTATTTATTAAGCAGGTTGCCGGGGTAACTGTTCCAACCGCCATTTCTGTATTGAACTCTGTGACGTTGGATTTCATCACCAACTAGTGTTTTCAGTACGGAAAGTTACTATTTGTGTGTGTTTGATCTCCTAGATTCTTTAGGTGTGTGATTCAAATTTGTTTGGTTCTTTAGAGGCTTTAGGTGGTTTCATTGAGATTTTACTTTGTTTGCGTGTGAAGTAGTTAAAAGTTTTTAACCATGGCTGAATTACCAAGGAAGTCCCGTAGACTTCGGGGCCAACCTCCTGAGTTTTCACCGAGCCATCCTGAAGGGTTGAAAGTCCTCGTAACTCCTAGAGACAGTAGAGTTGGGTCACCTGAAGAAGGAGAGTCTTCTTTGGTGGTACATCCTGATTTTCAAGCTTTAGTAGCAGATTATAATCCGCAATCAGTGTCTGTTTCCGAATTTACTCGTAGTTTTTCATCTACTAGTGATATAGGTGAGGAACCTGAAATATCCGAACCTGAAAGTGAATTTGCTGCTACTCCGTCATCGGGGTTTGCTTCTCCAGCTTCTAGTGGTCCTGGTTCACCTAGGGTAGAAAGAGTAATCACCCAAGATCTTCCTTCTGGACTCATAGCTATTGAAGAACTTGCTACTCCAGAAGAAGAAGTAGGCATCCCTATCCCTGAAAATCAACCTGTTATTGAGCTAAGGGAGCGTGAATCAATTTTTTATAGTCCACCTAGGAGCAGTACTTGGTATCTTTCTTTGACTAATTTCTTAGAAAACCCAGGGTTAAATTTTTCACCACCTCGTGTTCCTTATCACCCAACACCTAGAGGTTATTATCCTCCGTTAAATATGTCAAGACAGTCGTCCATGTTTACTCAATCGCCCGAATCCTTTTTGTACGGTGGTCCTTCTGTTCCCTCTGGGTATCAGTCACTCTATGGTACTTTTTCGGGAGCATCTCCTCAACCCATTGAACAAGGGTTATTAACTGGAAGCAATGGTACTAAGCCATTGAGCGTAGAAGATATTCTCATGATGTCAGGTTCTATTCCCAATCCTCAACCTCAAGGTGGCCAGTTACCGCCTGGGGGGCAGCCTCAATTATCGCCTGGGGGACAACCTCAAGGTACCCAATTTGCGTCTGGGGGGCAACCTCAAGGACAGTACATACCTACGGGGTAGTACGTTCCTCAAGGTCAACCCCAGACTCAATATGTACCCCAAGGTCAACCCCAGTATCAATTTATACCTCAAGGTCAACCCCAGTATCAGTAGATGCCTCAAGGGTATCAACCCCAAGGTCAGTACTCGAACCAAGGTTTCCAACCACCCTCTATTCAATCATATGTTCAAGGAACGAGAAACGTACCTTTGAATTATCAATCCTACCCTCAACCCGGTTATGGTCCTCAATATTCTCAACCTGTTGTGGGTCCGTACCCCGGAATGAATTTAGTGTGGGATCCATCGCAAACTCAATAGGTGTTGCAGCCAAATGTATAGTTGTCATCTCAAACTGGACAACCCTTAGTTTCTGGTACACCCCAGCAACCTGTCCAGTCTAATATTCAACTGTACCTTCGGTAGTTTCTTAGCCTGGGCCTAGTACGCCTCGTACTCTGCCTCAAACTACTGCTGCAACATCTGTTCAATCTACCCCACCTACTTTTGGAGTATCGACAGCTCCAGTTTCTACTGTTCCTGTATCGACTCCTCAGACATCTTTACCACCATCTGGATCTACGATTCAAACTTCGGTTCAGATGCCTGTAGGACAACCTGGTTCAAGTATGGTTGTCACCAGTCAACCACAATTTACTTCTCAACCATACCAGGGACAGTACCAATTCGGTCCTGCTGTGCAGCAGCCAGTCTATCAGTATCAACCGTACCTTGGGTACACTTATCAACAACCTCAACAACCCCAGTATGGTCCCGTTAATCCTGGTTTTCCGGGAGGATACAATATCCCAAATGCAATTCCTATTCCTAGTTATCCTGGATATCCTCCTCCTGGGGCTGGTCTCATGACCCAGAGTTTTAGGGACCCTAATCGTCAATTACCATTTATCGCAACTTTGGACTTGCCTGACTTGTCGCGCCTAACGAACGATCCCATTAATTATCTTCCGTTTTGGCCGCCAATGCCGAATAAGTTGCCTAGTGATATTCCTAAGTTCGAAGGCAAATCAGGAGAGGAGCCGTCAAACCATGTGATGACTTATCACCTCTGGTGTGCGTCTAACTCCATTTCAGATGATTCAATCCGTCTAAGAATTTTCCAGCGCACTCTAATTGGTCTTGCGGCCAAGTGGTACATTGAGTTACCGCGAGGCACTTTTTATCATTTTGGTCAGTTAGCTACCTCGTTTTTAACTCATTTCAGTGCGAGTCTGATATGACAATGGCACAGAATTGTTAACTTCGTTAAAGTAATCGACATCCACTTACATTTCAGATCATATTCATGAGTGGAGACGTCGACGACGTTTAGTGAAGGTTTTTATTCCGGATCAGATCTTGGCTGAATGGTTTGTAAAGTATTTGTTGCCAAAGATCACTGAAGATGTAGCTAAAGCCGGAGTTGTTACTGAGGAGCAAGTAATTTCTCAAGAAAAGTACCTTGACTTGGTCTATACTCAGTCAGGTACGTTACACGAGAAAATCCCAGATCTTCCCAAGCAAAATCAAATCGCTGCAGCTCCTTCGAGATCTCATGCCATCGATGGTATGATTGGTATGGTTAACACTAAGAGTAAGAAGAAGTCTTCCTAGAATTCTTCTCCTATCATAACCTTTCCTGATTCCTAGACAGGAGATTCTTCCGCGGAGATTTCTGCTGATATTCACGTTGTAGAGTCATCTACAACCAAATCAAAATCCGGTGGGAAGAAGAAAGGAAAGAAGAAGAATAAAACAGACAAAAATTCAAAGGAGAAACCTGAAAAATCGGAATCCAATGATGAAAAACGCAAACCTCGTTATCCTTGTCTCATTTGTGACGATGAACATTTTACAAGAGACTACCCTCATCGTGCAGAGGTTGCGAAGATTGTCAAAGGTTCCCAAACGCCTGCTGTTTTGAAGGATCCTTTTCCAGCTCAAGACAGTAAGATGATAGGTTCTTCCTCGAGTGCCAATGAAGAACCCATACTGATGATGTCCCATGTTAGGATTGCAACTCGATCACATGATTATGGTAGTAAAAGTCCTGTTGATGGTAAAGAAGCAGAATCTTCTCATTCTAATCCATCAACCTCAGCTCTCAGTTCCGATTCACTACAGATCGAAAAACCTAATCCAGACTTGGTAATCAAACCGCCCGCCAAGGGTATACTTCGAAAGTCAGCTTTCAATCCACATGCGAGAGCGGCTCAGAACTATAACATTGTTGAGGATTTAGCTGTTTCACCCTCAGCAATGTCGTCTTTGGAAGTGCTGCAATCATGTCCAGCACAACGTAAATTACTTTTGTCGGCTATAGGAGCTGTTGACGTTCAGGACTCGAACCTAATAATTTTCGATTTAGAAAATAGTACACCGCGCTTACCTCATCAAATGGCTTTCCAGATTCCAGTGATAGTCAAATACAGGCCTATTCATCGGACTGTGATTGATGAGGGAGCCTCAACGTGTATTATGTCAATACAGTGTTGGAGATCGCTTGGTTCTCCTTCGCTAAATCAATCTCCGATGATTCTTAAGGCCTTTGATGGCCGTGGGTTTCATCCTTTTGGCATTCTACAGGATTTGCCTATAGGGGTTGAAGGAAAAACCGTTAATCTAGATGTGGAGGTGGTTGATGCCCCTCTAGATTACAACCTTCTCTTGGGTCGAAGTTGGTCTTACGCTATGACAACGGTCGTTTCATCAGTCTTTCGGGTTATAAAGTTTCCTCATAATGGAAAGATCATAACAATAGACTAGCTGGCTTATTTTTCATCCGACCCAGCCTCTTCTGAAAGTATTCAACATGTAGGTAAAATGATTATCCCGTATAAGGATGTTGGAGTAGGACTAGTTAAAGATGCCGGTTTACTGGGAACTTTTCCTTTTCCTCCGATCAACGCATCGTCTTCATTTGCAACCTTTCATATGATCACATCAGACACCATTGTTTATGATGATCCTTGGATCATTCCTTCTGAATCTGAGATAGACTCATTTGGTGATGTCATGCCTTTGAGTCCATATGAAATTGCGTATGAGGCCGTGCAATCGTTTACCAACCCATCTTCAACTGAAATTGACTTAATGAATGTGGTCCGTGAAGAATCACTTTTCACCTCAAGCTCGGATTCAATCACGTTTTCTGAACTTGTTCACTTTGATGAGCAAATTCGTGAAATCCTATGTGTAAATGATTTACCATGGGAAGATCTCCATCACAGATCTTCGTTTTTACCCGAGAATGATTGTTTTGAAAATGATTTTTCATCAATTTTTACGATTGAATATGTCAAGGAACCTCAGAATCCAATGAAACATCCTGATTCCGAGTTAAATTTGGGAAACATCTCTCGAAATATTCCTATTGACATTTCGGTTAAGCCTGGAATTATTGAGAACATTCATATAGGTGCCTCGTGTACAGATGACGAAATTCAAATATATAAGGCCCTATTTCAAGAATTCCGCGACGTGTTTGCCTGGTCCTATGAGGAAATGCCAGGAATTGATCTCGCGATTGTTGTTCATGAGATCAAGACTTACCCGGACGCTAAACCCGTCCGGCAACGTTTGCGTCAGATTCACCCAAGAAAAGCTGCTGCAATTAAAGAAGAAGTTGAAAATTACTCAAAGCAGGTTTCGTTTATCCGATCCCGTTGGCGGATTGGGTATCGAATATTGTTCCGGTTAACAAAAAGCAAGGAACAATAAGAATATGAATCGATTATAGGGACATTAATCGAGCCTATCCAAATGATAATTACCCAACTCCCTATATCGATCAAATCATTGATGATTGTGCCGACAACGAAATATTTTCCTTCATGGATGGTTTTTCTGGATACAATCAAATCAATATTCTACCTGCCGATCAACCAAAAACGGCTTTCATTTGTCCATGGCGGAAATTTTCTTATTGCAAATTACCTTTTCGGCTCAAGAATGCCGGAGCAACTTTTCAAAGGGCCATGTCTTATGCGTTTCATGACATCAAGCACATTGTGAAACCCTATCTCGATGACTTGCCTGCTCATTCATTACATCGAGCAGATCACCTCGTCCACTTACAAGCAATCTTTATGAGGTGTAGGCATTATCGGATTCGGTTGAACCCACACAAATGTGTCTTTTGTATAGAAACGGGTCGATTGCTGGGGTTTGTAGTTTCAAAAGCCGGCATTCGCGTCGATCCCTCGAAGGTCGAAGCTATTGTCAAATTGCCTCCTCCTTCGAGTCTTCGCCAACTCCAAAGTTTGCAAGGGAAAGCAAACTTTTTACGACGATTCATTCCTAACTACGCCGAGGTTACAAAGGGTTTTACCCGGTTGTTGAAATAGAATACTCAATTCTATTGGGATGAGAAAGCTCATAAATCTTTTGATGCACTCAAACACGCGTTGACCCATGCACTGTTATTGCATCCTCCCAACTACAACCAGGATTACTTCTTGTATCTCGCTGCCTCTCATTCCACCAATGGTCTTAGTTCAGGAAGATGAATTCAGAACTGAGCATGTGATATATTACCTTAGTCGAAATTTAAATCCAACTGAGCTAAAATACTCACATGTGGAGAAATTGGCATTGACAGCTGTTCAAGCTGTCCAATGTTTTCGTCACTACATTTTACTATGTAAAACTACAGTAATTTCGGATTGCAACCCTATGATATACATTTTGACCAAGCAATTGCTAGGGGGCAAGTACTCCAAATGGATCGTTATCCTACAGGAGTTCGACTTAGAATTTGAAAAATCTAAGTCTAAGAAATCTTTAGTCTTTGCGGAGTTGATGTGTGATTTCCCGCGTACTGATACAGAAACTGTGGCAGAGGAGCCCATTGCGGACGAATCCTTGTTTCTAATCAGCACTTTAGATCCGTGGTATGGGGATATCATCGTTTATCTCTAGACCCAATCCTTTCGGCCAGAAATTTCAAGGTCAGAACGTCGGAAAATACGATTCCAGTCCCAACAATACAGGATTATTGGAGATACTCTTTATCGCCGTGGGGTGGAATCTGTTTTTTGATGTTGCTTAACTCACGAGGAAGCTGAAAGGGTTCTAAATGACTGTCACTCTGGAGCGTGTGGCGGTCATATGTCTGGGTATGCCACAGCCCAAAAGATATTGCGCGCTGGCTACTTCTGGCCGTCTTTGTTTAAAGATTGTATTACCGCGGTCCGAAAATGCCACAACTGCCAAATTTTTGATCGAAAGATGCATGCTCCACCTGCTCCTCTCCACCCTATAATTGCCGTTGGTCCTTTTGCCAAATGGGGTATCAATTTTATTACATGTAACCCTCACTCGGCCGGGGGGCATGCGTATATCATCCTTGCGGTAGATTATTTTACCAAGTGGGCCAAGGCGATGCCTACATTTGAGGCAGACGACAAGACAAATGCAATTTTCGTGTTCAATCGTATAATTTCTAGGTTTGGGGTCCCACAAGCGATAATCACTGATCATGGGCGTCATTTTCGAAACATTATGATGACCGAACTTACAGGCCAGCTTGGTTTGCGTCACGATAGTTCAACTCCTTATTATCCACAAGCTAATGGTCTGGTTGAATCCATCAACAAAGTCTTAGTCATCATGATCCGACGAATCATTGGGATTCATCGGTCAAATTGGCATAACATGCTATTTTCAGCGCTTTGGGCATACCGAACTTCAGTAAAAACATCAACAGGGTTCACTCCTTTCCAACTAGTTTATGGTGGAAGCTGTTTTACCCATTGAATGTGAAATCCCGTCACTGCAAATGGCCATCGAGTTACTTCCAGCCACTTCCGAAGAGGAAAAGCATTTGTTATACTTGGCTCAATTAGATGAGAATCGACGTGATGCTGCATTGGCGATCGAGACTCATGCAAAACGTATGAAAGCTCAGTATGATCGAAATGTGACCCCTCGAAATTTTTCGGAAGGAGATCTAGTCTTAGTTTATGATCAAGCTAATGATAAATTAGGCGCTGGAAAATTCGTTCCTATGTGGCATGGTCCCTATGTTGTCAAGCGAAAGCTAGCAAAAGGGGCCTATGAATTGGTAGACTTTGACGGGGACTCTTTGGGTAAACCCAGAAATGGTCTTTACCTGAAGAGGTATTATGCTTAAAGAATGGGTATGGAGATTTTTAGTTAGGATAGTTTTTCTTTCTAGCTGGTGTGTTTTAGTTTAAACAGTGTGCTTAGCTTAGAGAGTGTTTTTTCGTCATTATTCCTGCTTATCTTGGTTTTACTCTTGATATTGCAGATGTCGATGCCTCTCCAAACATACATTGGTTTCGCTGATGGTGCTTGTCGTAATACACGAAACATTTCTTCCGCAGCTTGGGTTAACTATTCGCCCTCTGATGAGTTAGTATCTATGCATGGGGTAAGCCTCGGTCAAACAATGAACAACATTGCCGAGTATAGTGCAGTGATTGAGTTATTATCTGAATCTATTTCATTTGGGATTCAGAGTTTGATAGTGAGGTTAGATTCTGAACTCGTTGTATTACAACTTAATAGAGTGTATGCCATTAGAAATCCAGTGTTATTAAGATTATTTTTGAGAGTGCGTCTCTTGGAACGTGAATTTGATTATATTGAGTATCAACATATTCCAAGATATTTAAATACATTAGCAGATGCAATTGCTTCTCGAATGTTAAGTAGACATTTGCAATAATCATACATGTAAATTTAAAATCATTCCATAACATGATTTACAAGATAAGCCGGTAATAGTGATATATATATATATATATAGGAGTGTGTCAAAAAATACATCGTCCTCGATCATAGGTTGAAAAACACCTTATGATCGACAAAAATGATAAGTACAAAAAAACAAAATGTCATATGTGCCCACAATAGGCGATCATCCTATCACTGGTGATGATCTCGATAAGAAACCACTACACGGGCCACCTTGCAAAGGAACCTCCTAAAAGGTCATGGGACCCCAATTACATAGCGCAGAAGCCGATGAGGAATGTCATCTATAGTGGTCTCCGGAATATCTCCTGTCAAGCGCTCGAGATGACCCTCCAACTCGGCCAAAACCTCTGCTGATTCGTCCTATGGGGTTGGCGCGGCTGCAACTGGTTGTTTCCTCTCGTAAGGCCGGAGAGCGGCTGGTCGCTGTGGACCCACATCTGCATTTGAAACTTTTACTATCAGTTTTGGGACGATGGAAAAATAACAAAAAAAATTAAAATAGGAAAAATGTTGAAAATGATTTTACCTGAGTCATCCCACTACTCTCCTGGTGGAAGAGCCATGTTTGGGTCACCACGAAAATCTACCCCAGCGTAAGGGAAGTCATGAATAGAAAAAACCTGGTTTTCCAACCTTTGGAAATACTCAGGTTTGAATCAAACAACCTCTGTCCCCTCGTCCGGATGACGGGCCATAACTGCGACCCATCGCATCAGTTTGGGCTCTTGAGGAAGCCCAGCTCCAACAGTAAGGTGCTGCGGGATCAACATGGGAACCCTCTCCAAACCAAAGCTCACAACCAAAGCCCCATAACCAAAGGTCTTTAGTTGTCCGTTCTTGGCTCTGGTCAGTTGGCCTTTCACATTGGCCAACACAGCATCGCACCAGTTGAAGATGGTGCCTCGAAAGCAATCAACTGCCATACGCATCTGGGATCCGATGGCAACATGTAATGCGGCACTCCCGCAAAGTCTGGTGACAGTAAATGCGATCACCATGAGTTTAGGAAGGGATATGTTTTTTATGTCTATCCCTTTGTCTCTAGCCTGGCTGTTGCAGAACTCTAGCCGGAGGCTATCGATAGACTGGCCACCTGGCCTAGCCCCGGATAGAGTCAAGTCTTCGCCTCTCTTAGGCAAACCAGTCAAGAAATATATATCTGCCGGCTCGATTTCAAGCTGGTGGCCACCAATGAAGAAGCATTGGTCCTGTATGCTCCATCTGTCAACCAACCACTGTAAGAAATCCACCTGGGCCCTCATGCCAGGAATGGCCCAGAATTTGTACAAGCCGCACGCCTTCAAAGCATCAATCGAAGGTTGGTGGTTCCATGCGGCAGCATCCACGTCCTCATGCTCTCGTTCATGCCAATCTAGCATGATGTACTCTCTGCATCAAGTAAAAAGATAAATTAGAATGCTAGAAATTATTTTGTTTCGGCCAATTTTGAGAATTTTTGGGTTAAAAAGCCTTACGGCGGGGACCGCACCCTCTGGATTAGACATAGTGCATGGGTCCGCACCTTGCCTACATGGAAGGTGCGGACTGTCTAGTCAATTTAACGTCTTAAATTGCTCTACATAAATTATCAATCCGGGTATCGTAAACTGATGAAGTGTGGTGCACTATATGTGCTTAGTTAACCTTTTTCTTACTTCGTTGTTTTATAGTTTATTTTGTTTATAGTAATGGTTTTATAAAAAAATGAGTGATTTGTGTGTGTATGGTGGTTTCTAAATGAGTGAGTGTGTGTAGCTGGTGGTTTCTAACTACCTTCTAAACTTGCAAAGAAAGAGCTTGAAAGAAATAACTTGAAATGAAACTGAAAGCAAAGCATAAAAACCACTTTCTAATGGCACTAGTCACTACTCATGCTGCTGCAATAAAAAGGTAAGAAAAACCACTTTAAAGACCAATTATAATGTTCATCTCTTCCTAACACTCTGCTTCCAACATATAGTACTATTTGAAACACGATTAAGAAGTAGTTAGATATAAGTCTAAAAAGTAATCAAGCTCTAAGATGACAAATTATAACACCACTTTGCCTTTCTCCAACATTCTGCTTCCAACATACATTGTAATGTGTAACAAGTGAAGAAAGAGTTAGTGATATAAGTCAAAAACTACTCAAAGCAAGCTGTGATTTATTAGTATTCTGATCTCTTAAAGATGAACAACTTATGATAAGGAGACCATCAATATGTTAGCATACAACTTGAGAAACTAAAATTAGAAATCAAGATAGAAAAACAAAATAAAGGCAGCAACTTATGAATATGACAACTGAAAATACCATTAGAGATAAAGCAAATACAACAAAGACATCTGTACAAGGCAGGGGCCCCCTACCACCTATGAAATCAAAGCAAAATTAAACACACTTGCATAAATTAAAATTGCATGAATGAAAATCTAATCTACCTTACATTCTACAAAGCAATATTTACACAATGAAATCTACTCTACTTACATCCTAATATGCTCCATGACATCTACTTCACATCTCCTTCCATGTTGAGAACATCAAAGCTTTATTCAATTTCTTCAAAAGTACAAAGTACAAAAGCTTTCAAAAGCCATGGGACTAACAAGCTAAAAGGACTAAGAAAAGACTAAAGGAAAGACTAGCAAATGAAGGAGAGAGATCTCCTATTTATACAAAAAGATGAGAGCCATCTCATTAATGAGAGTCCATGAATCTCTCCCTCTACCTCTAGAGTCCTAATCAAAATAGGAACTGATAAGACACATGTCTTTTTAGAGTTACAATACAATTAGGAGATGTGACACATATCCTCATGATCCCATGATTCTTTCCAACCAAATTCGAATTTGGCCTTAGAGTGCCACATAAGGGTCTTCTAGAAGCCTTCTTTCAACCTACACATGTCAACAATCTCAACCCATTTGTTAGGTATAAGCATATGCACATTATTTTCTAATGTTTAACCACAAATTCACTTAAAAGGCTTAGAAATAACAAATATTGGAAAAACATAAAGGTGGCCCAATGATAATGAAAGTGGGATGAATGTGGTGACATAGTAGTGAAATTGAGGTGAAATGGAGGTGATATAATGGACATAATAGTGAAAGTATAATGCAAATGAATGACATTTTCAAGACTCAACACGGACCCCTGACTTTTTCCCGATGGAGAAAAAGTCGGGGTCCGCGGGCTGGCAGTGGTACACCTGCGAGCCCCCGCGCGCGGGTTTTAAGCCTAAAAACCCTCCAAAAAATTAAATGAAAGCCTAAAACAAGAAATGAAACGGTTAAAAATGAAGAGTAGGATGATGTGGATTACCTGGAGAAGACGGCGTTCGATTCCAACGGTTGGATTTTCCGCAATCTTCACGGGAAGTTTTCTGAACAAAAGCACTATTTTCTCACCGAAAACTCAAACGGTAAAAATGAATTGACGAAAGCCCTTTTTATAAGTTTTTTGAGTAAATAAATTCCAAATTTGTTTATGTTTCACTTTGGTAAAGTATTTTTGCAACATTTTTATCCATTTCAAACAGGTATGAGTAATGCTTGCATTTTTGTTCAGGATAACGGATTATTCAGGCGAAATCTATCATTTTCGACGGAAAAACATTTAGAGTCACCTTTAAGCTCTTTTCTGACTCCTGAAACATGAAAAGATTGCCGAGTTTTTCTTTTAAACTCGTTAAAACGGAACTAAAAGACGGTCCACTTACAACTCTTTTCTGACCGTAAAAACGTGAAAAGATTGCCGGATTTTTGTCGTTTCAAATTCGATACTGGTTATAAAACAACGTGTCGTTAATCGCTTTTTTACTTTTTCGGATCAGGGACACTATTTACGAAAAGTACTACTTGGTCGTAAAAGATCAAGTGGTTCTCTCAAGTATTATTTTATACTTTTTCAGGCTTGGGAGACACAAATTTACGAAAAAGGTCAACCCTGGAGTCTTCTTAAGTTTTTTCAGACTCTCTAAAATTGAAAAACGCCGAGTTTCTCCTATACTGGACTCGTTAAAATTTCACAGTAAAGGACCTGTTCAATTACAAACAGGAACGAACCACTCCTTCTTAGGGTTTGAATTTAAACTAAGTTGGACTCATCCGAAGGATGAGCTTATAATCAAGCAAATGTTATCCTCCTCAAGCTTGTTAAAAAATAAAGAGGTACTTGCCAGAAATGGTGGGGGAAAACTCACTTTGGGTTAGTTCTAGATGATTCTAGAAGGAATTTTGATGTGGATTGGCCGCTCTTAGGTGGTTCATGCATCCCATAAGAGAAGGAGCTAATCCCTTGATGAGAGGAGCTATCCCTTTGAAGGAGGGCTTTATCCCTTTGAAGGAGGACCTAATAACTTCCCTCCATTGCACTATAAATTCAGGCATTGGGCTGGTTGCTAAGGAGGTTAGAAGCTGAATATTTTTGAGGGTAAATGCTGGTGAAATTAAGACTTCCTAGTTGAGCTTAAGAGGAGAGATCACATACCTTTTTGGCTTCATTGGGAAGAGAGTGAAACTTGTCAAAGTAGAGGAGACTTCTTGCTGGACCCTGGGAGGAGCTTGTACAACGCCAAGGCATAGGTTGTAAAGTTCTTCTTGATTTGAATTAATACAATCAAACTCATTTTTCTCAACAAATTGTCTCATGTCATTTGTTTCATGAACTCCTTGACTTTCATGTTAAATATGTTTTATGATATTGGCTTTTCAGGTGCTATTTAATTTGTTTGCTTGTTTGTGTTTGCAGATTCGCGACAAAGGAGCTCATTTGGATCGAAGCAGCGAAGGCTTCCACAAACTTGCGTTGGACCTAAGGTAGGCGTAAAACACTTGTTTGCCCTTGTTTATAAAAGCATATTTAGAGAAAGATAGTGTGTGATTGGTTTTCTTGTCATTAGGTCTTCTTTAGATTCTAGGAAGGTCTATCTTGTCCGCAAGATCGACTTATTCCGTGTGACAAAAAGGCTTCTGCAGATGGCAGCTATCGCTCCAGCCCTGATTCGCTGCTAAGGATAGCATAGAGGATTTGTGGAGGGGCCGAATGGACCTTTGCGTCATACAAATCCCTGCCTCATTGCTTTTTTGGAGAAGGGCAAGAGAGGCCCATGCTTGGAGCGCGTCCAAGGTCTCTGTCCTAGGAGAAAAATCTGGGCAACTGGAACAGGCATGCAAGTCTTCAGAATGTTTTCCATGGTCACCAACAAGCCGAAGGAAAAGCTAGCCATCAGCTGAGGACGTAAGCGCTAGTGCTGCATAAAGAGATGCAGAGGGGAAAAAGAGATCCCTGAAAAGCTGAGTCTTTCATTGTTTCTCTAAGTGATGCGCCTGCTGTTGCAGAGCCTCATAGCAAGGGTTGAGCGAAGCACGAGATGCAGGGGCAATGTCGCTCGAGGCAATCTGGTGTGGCGCGCGAGTTGCAGAGGAAGGAGCCGCTGACAAAACCCTATTCTCCATTTTCTCTCCGCTTGATGCTTCAATCCCAAGGAGATTATCCCTTAACTAAGGAGATAAGATTGAGTTATATTTGAGTTTTAATTAGTTAGCTCAATTTACTGAGTTAAGTCCAGTTAAATTAGTTCCAAACTGTTTGAGGAACTAATTGTGAGTTCAGTGAGTTAATGCATGCATGCATCCAACTAGTGTACTCCATATAACTGAAGATTCTCTCATCAGTAACTCATGCATGTCTATTCTAAGAAATACCCAGTTGAGATTAAAGACAGGGACAATGTACTATCAGTTGCATGTTTTCTCCTATAAAGGAAATTCATGCATGCAGAAGGAACAAGGTTCCTTGAGGATTGCACAGTTTTGACAATGTGTGAGAGCAGTGTTACATTGGGTGAAGGGGATCATCCTAGAGGTAGCTACGCAAGGAAATAGGAGCTTGGAGGGTAGAGGAGAAGGCTTGTGAGAATCTTTGATTGCCTATGAGCATCCGGGAGTATTGTATTGAGAGCTGGATAGCTGTGAGAGCTAAGGCTTTGTGTAATTCTGATATATTTCCACCTTGTATGATAATACAGATAGTGGGGTTTTTAGATGAGGCTTTCCCCTGAGTATTTTCTATGTTTCATGTGCATTGATTCTTCTTCTTATGGTTATATGTGTTCAACTCTAATTCAGCTCGATCATTAAGCTTCCGCAAGTTTGATAGTAGAAGTAGATTATAGTATTTTTCTTTGGTATATTGCATTATCGAGTTAATCTACAGTCAGATCTTCTACATAGGTCTCAGAGGTAGATTTGTAGAGAATTTGCAGAATTTCTACATGCTGCAATACAATTTAAATATGAAATGGAGATCAATGAGTTGCAGATGAAGCTGCAACTAACCATGCCGCAGGAAGTAATAGAATGGAGGGGGACTGACCTAAAGGCTGTTGTGGGTAGCATCTTTGCAGCAATGACAAACTAAGGTAAACTTTTGGACGAGAGTTTACAGATTTAGAATTTATTGCAGGAAGATCCAAATGTACAAAAACTGCAGGGAGACATTCAACAAAAGTAGCAGGAGCTAGATGCGATATGGGAAACTATGAATACCTTACCAATATCATAGAAGCTTGCCAAGATCAATGAGGGAAAGGTCCTCCAGAAAAAGATTGAGGAAATAAGGAAGGAAGAACATATTTTAATAGAGAGAAATCAACCATGGAAGGATAGGCTCTCCAATTGTCCCAAGCAGTAGATGAGAAGCTTCAAGAGCTTCGATAGAGGGAGATAGTGATGGTACAAAAGGCTACATAACCTGTGACAAAAGCACTATTGGAAGATATGTGCAATGAAGAGAAGTACTTTACAGAGACTCTGCAGCAGTTCAACAATACCTACAACAATATTGCAACAAAAATCAAAGGCAAAGCAACTAAGAGACTCAAGACGAGTCACATGTGAGTGCTGGGGTCCTGTTGGGCGCAACCCAACTTGGCCTAGATTTTGGCAAAGACTATGTGTTTTTTTGAAGTGGAGCACACAATGGAGAAGTTTGAATATACCACATGGTGTAAGGTCTTTGAGATGGATCGAATCCCCTCCTTTTTGTAATAATGTAAAGGATAAATGGTTTTAGCTGCTTGTTTTAGGGAGTCCATGGTATTTGGACCATGGTATTGTAACGATGTAACCCTTGATGTAATAGTTTATATAGGGTCAAATAATAAGAAGAAAATCATCAGTTATGATCTAGATCTATGTTATGGTCAAATTCTTGTGATTTGTAGTTGGAAGAAGAGGTTAGGCTCTGCAGCTGAGTGCCCAAAGGCCTGAGTCTGCAACTGAGTGCGCAGACGACCTATATCTTAGTGTGCAGGTCAATAACTATTTGTTGTACAAAGAATCGTTATATTAGCACAGTTCTTGTGGACATAGCCCCACATTGGGGCTGAACCATGGTAATTTGGTATCTTCATGTGTATATTTGCTTACTATTTGTTGTAGCATAGAATTTTATTATAGTTGCACTTTATTTTCAACACAATGATGATTTATGGATTTATATGATATGTTTAAGTGTTTAAATGAGTGCAGAGAAGTAATTTATGAATGTTAGTAATAAGAAATCATAAAAATTTCACATCTCCACATCCCTCAAGGTTGTAGAAACCTGGTTCTAGATCCTCCCATAGTCACTTCGGGTGAGACTGCAATCTGCATGCAGGTCGTTGCCGAAAGGGCAAGTGATTGAGGGTTTTGTTGGTGTGAAGTACAGATCTAACCTGGGTCAGAAAAAAGAAATACAACACTTCCAATGGTGTCCAATTTACTTGAGGGATGACTTGATCAAATATGCACATGTGGGGATTAATTCAAAATTGCACTTTCCCTTGTCCAAATTGAGCACTTAAATAGTCAAAATTGGTTCTCTTGAAAAGAGGAATCTCATCCCATGGTTGGAATTTGTCACTAAGATGCCAAATTAACACACCCTCTCAGCTAGGGATAAATTCCAATTGCATCATATAATCATCGCAAGTATCCTCCCATAAAATCATATCCAATCTCAAGTATCTCGTCATAAAATGTCGCCATTGTTCATCTCGGATCATCTCTTGCTTATTCCAACTTATCTCTTAATTGCCCCTACTCATATGCTGAAAATTCTCGAATCTAAAAGATGTATAATTTGATATCAGAGGGTATCCTAATCTACCACCATCCATCACGTTGGAGAGCACATCTCAATATGAAACAATATTAGGGAGCACATCTCAACCTGAAACTACATTGGGGAGCACATCTCAACTTGAAAACCAATGACAACGAGGAAGGTCATATTGGACACTCTCACCTCATGTTCATGACAGTGGGGAAGGTCCTGCTAGAGACTCTCATCCCATGTTAAGAAATAAGCAAAAAACCACTTACCAAGCAAGGATCACAACCATCATATGATGCAATCAATGAGAGAGATACAACTTTCCATATGAGGTAAGGATCGCAACCATCCTATTTCCTCTTGATCTTCCCAACAATGACACTCAATAGTCATGTGGTAGAACACCTGCATCATAATCAGCTTGGGTGAGATACCCGACTTACAAAAGGTAAGGATCACAGACCCCTAATCACTCTCTCAACCCATTTTCTAGATAGGGAGTGGTAATCCCAACAAGCCCAACTTATGGGTATGATGCCAACTGGGTATACTCTGCATAGACCATGAAAGGGGGAGATACCTAACTTGTCAAAATATAAAAGGATCACAATCACCGTATGGGTGATAGATAAGGGAGAAACATATATGACCCTATTGTCCAAAGATCCCTCAACCCCAGGAGCCCTCTATCTCAATTCCTCACCCTGGGATCTCAGATAGGAGGGAAGACTAACTCAGTGTTCTTGATCAGTCTTGCTCTCTGTAGATCAGAAACATATCATCATGCTCATATATGGTAATCATCATGTCTCAATAATAGTAGTCTCCTATTCATACAATACATCAAATCAAATATTATATTAGAAAAAATATATATCACAAAAATGATACCTTATTCATCCTCCTTCTCATAAAGGTAGAAACCACAAGCCTAAGCTTGTTTGTTACAACACTATCTTAATATATGAAGATATCTCAGTCCCAAATATATATGGGATTCTCTGCCAATCAAATACAACTCATTATTATCACAATTTATATATTTCATATACAAAACCTGCTTACACAACTCTCCAAAGAGCTTCTTCAACTTTCCTCACACCTAGCTATTCCAACAACATCATATTCAACCTTAGTCATGCTTAAGGATGAAAAATTATCATCCAAAAATATCATGGCAGATATCATACTAAGGAAACACCCAGATGTGCTCATCTCATGAATAACGATCGCAAACAAAATCAAAACATCCATGCAGTGACATATCATAGGAAGAATATCTTAGATCAAAAATTTATCGTCCCATGCAAATATATCGAAGGTTTATCAACGACAACTCAATGTGTATGAAGCGACTCAATCACGAATCCACTCAGCTTATTCTATGCAAAACACATATATATGTACAGATGGGTGTTCACATGGAACATCAAATCTTCAATCAACTAGCGGTTGCCAAGTCAGGTTCAACAATATCTCTTCATGAAATTAAATTGGAGTGTCCAAGGATTTGTATTTCCACTTTGAAATAAAATATTCAATAACTTCATGATATTTATTATCTTTTCCAAACTTCAGAAAGTAATTCATCATGCCATGATTCTTCATTTTGAACTCTAGAGGCCATCTCCCTCTTACTTTAATCATCAAAGGCTCATTACCTGTCAAGTATATACCATCACCACATAAAACCAAAATCAAAGTCATATCTTGGACTACTGTTGAAGTAGAGGTTTGGATCAACACATCATCATGGCTTCACCAGATAAATGTCAATGCAGGCATACCAGGCTCAGGAATCTTGCTTCATACATTGATTTAGACAAACATAACCCTTGAACAAACTAATATGACTAGATTTACACAAATCAATATTTTGAAATCAAATCAACAAAGTCAACCTATCAAGCTGTAGATGATAGATCAAAACTGATATCAAAATCATCAATATTACCATAAAAAATTCTTTGGCCTAGGTGACAGGTAGAGATCACAACCAATATTAAGTTACGCCAACATTTTATTTACCAAGCACTATCCAATCAAAATTTATCAAGCCATCCTCATGATCATAATATGAGTCATTTCTGTCACTAACTATGAATGCATACATCAGGAACAAGTCATATAAGTTACATCCATTCGTTGTGAGATTACTACATACTGAATCACAACTATTTGTACTCCAACTAATGTGCCAAAGTCAATGATGCCAATATAGAATCATTGTTGGATACCAATATTAGTCACTGAAAGTTACCATGCTTACATAGCACTATCATCAAGGAAAATCATCAAATATAAAGTCATGTCATTAGTCATCAAGTCAAAACCTTAATTTGTTATCACAATAAATTCAAATAGTCCATAAGTGTAGGAATTTACAGGTTAAGTTCCTTAGATAGGACACTAAAGGACATCGCTCACAAACAGATCACAGATCAATACACCAGTATTCTTGACGTGGTTAAAACCCTCAAAGAGGGAAACAATCCATGACCTGAGCCAATGTAGCCACTTCAGGAAATTTATTAATAAAAGAAAGAAAATTTACATAAGCTTCTCTCATGAATGGTCACTCTACAAATGACCCTCCATGCTCTTTAAATAGAGATCATGGACGAATTAGGTGTTAAGCCACAGATCAAGTGTTAGTAATACCAAGGAGAGAATGAATCATCTGATCACTTCATGTCTATAACATATCGTGACCATCATATTGCAAGTTACAAGTGTACATAGTAAAGAAACACACTTTACCTAACTCTACACTAGTCTAAGTTATACTTAACTATTTCCTATGTGTCAGAATATCCTAATAGCCCCCCTTAAGAAAAACTTGGGATAGGATTGAAGGATGTACAAATATGACACAATAGGAGAAGGAAGGAGGCATTAGAACCTACCCCCCCTTAGTGACAACTTCTTGAACTCCAACCATAAATCAAAGTTTATTAAACTTTGCCTCTGTGAGAGCCTTTGTAAAGATGTCTACAACTTGATCATCGGTTGAACAATATTGCACTTCAAGAACATTGTCATGAATGAGCTTTTTGATGAAGTGCATGTGTAGTTCAATGTGTTTGGTGCACTGATGTTGGACTAGATCTTTGCATAGTTGAATGGCACTTTGATTATCACACCAAAGTGTAGTTGGATGCTGCTGCTGAAAGCCAAACTCTGACAGGATCTGACGAAGCCACAGGGCTTCCTTACTAGCTTCTATGATGCCATGATACTCTGCTTCTACTGAAGAAAGAGAAATGGCACTTTGTTTCTTGCAAGCCCATGTAATAGGTCCAGAACCAAGAGTGAACACATAACCTGCAATAGACTTCTGATCATCAGGGTCACCAACCCAATCGGAATCAATGAAACCAACAAATAGAGGAGATGCTTTTGCACTGTAATGAATCCCAAACTAAAATGTACCTCAAACATAACAATGTATTCTTTTAGCTGCTTTCCAATGACTTTCAGGTGGGCTTTTCATAAACCGAGCAATAAGGCCAAGAACAAAGGAAAGGTCAGGACGGGTATGGATCAGATACAAAAGGTTTCCTACAAGTTGACGATATAAGGTAGCATCAACTTCAGGGGAAGTAAAAGTGACTGAAAGTTTGGATCCAGATTAAAAGGGAGAAGGGGCTAGCTTACAATCTTCCATGTGAAAGTTGCATAGAAGATCACATGCATACTGGGACTGGGAAAGGGAAATACATTCCTTGGATTGCAAGACTTGAATACCAAGAAAATAATGCAAGTGTCCTAAGTCTGTCATTTCAAACTTCTTTTTAAGGCTGGAATTCGCATGGTTTATAAGGTTGGGATCACTACCAGTAAGAATAAGATCATCAACATAAAGAACAAGAATGATAATAGAATTACCCACTTTCTTTGTGTAGACAATATTGTCAGAATGACACTTAGAAAATCTAGTATCTAAAAGAAAGCTATCCATTTTGGCATACCAAGCCCAAGGGGCTTGCTTGAGACCATAAAGGGATTTCTTAAGTCGACATAGAAGGTTGGCATCTGTTTGTATATAGCCAGGAGGTTGTTCCATATAGATTGCTTCATGCAAGTCCCCATGTAAGAAGGCAGATTTAACATCCATCTGATGGACTTCCCATTTGAAAGAGGCAGCAAGGGAAAAAACAAGGTGGATAAAGTTCATTTTGGAAATAGGGTAGAAGGTTTCAATATATTCAATGCCTTCAACTTGTGAAAAACCCTTAGCAGCAAGATGAGCTTTATGTTTATCAAATTTTCCATCTAGTCCATACTTGGTTCTGTAACCCATTTGCATCTAACAAGTTTTCATCCCTTTGGAAGAGGAACAAGATCCCATGTATCATTTTCCAATAATGAATGATATTCTTCATTCATAGCTGTGTCCCAATTTGGATGGCTTGAAGCTTCTGCAAAGGTGTCAGGATCATAATTCGCTGAATCTTGAGCCAGTAAGGAAGAGGCTCTATCAAACTGAGAACGTGTATGTCGCTGATTTGTAGGATCACCTGCAAGAGCACTTGCTGCATCCCGAGTAACACAGACCCATTTTGGAAGCTGAGAAGCTAAAGGAGGATCCTGAGAAGGTCAGGGAGGATTTTCATCCTCACTGTCATCATCTGAAGAAGAAATATTTTTAGAAGTAGAAGGGATAGAGAGAGGTGGCACATTCGCTGAACTAGGTTCGTAGGCTGATATATTTTTAGCAAACTTTACATCTCTAATAATAACATTTTTGGACTTAAGTGGAATAAATATATATCCTTTGACATCTTCCGAATATCCAACAAAAATACGTTTTTCACTCTTAGGTTCTAAAGCTTTATGTTTCTCATTTGGAATATGGGCCCACGCTTCACTTCCAAAAACACGAAAGTGACTTATATCTGGTTTAATTGAGCTCCATGCTTTTTCTGGAGTGATATTCTTTAAAACCTTAGTAGGAGTGCGATTTACTATGTAATTTTCACAGTTAATTGCTTTTGCCCAAAAATTAAGACTAAGACCTTTAGATTGAAGCATACAATTAGCCATTTCCTTTAAGGTGCGATTCTTCCTTTCAGCTACACCATTTTGTCGTGGAGTATATGGAACAATATGTTGCATTTGAATTCCATGCTCAGTGCAAAAGTTGATGAATTTTTTGTTAACATATTCTCTGCTATTATCAAATCTTAGCTCAAGAATTTTATGTCTAGATTGTTTCTCAACAAAGGCCTTAAAGGCCAAGAAAATGTTAAAGACTTCACTCTTGAGTTTTAAGAAGTATACCCAAGTGCGTTGTCACACGGAATAAGTCGATCTTGCGGACAAGATAGACCTTCCTAGAATCTAAAGAAGACCTAATGACAAGCAAACCAACCAGACACTATCTTTCTCTAAATATGCTTTTATAAACAAAGGCAAACAAGTGTTTTAGGGCCTACCTTAGGTCCAACGCAAGTTTGTGGATGCCCTCGCTCCTTTGATCCAAATGAGCTCCTTTGTCACGAATCTGCAAACACAAACAAGCAAACAAATTAAATAGCACCTGAAAAGCCAATGTCATAAAACATATTCAACATGAAAGTCAAGGAGTCCATGAAACAAATAACATGAGATACTTGTTGAGAAAAATGAGTTTGATTGTATTAATTCAAAAGAAGAAGAACTTTACAACCTGTGCCTTGACGCTGTACAAGTTCCTCCTAGGGTCCAGCAAGAAGTCTCCTCTACTTTGACAAGTTTCACTCACTTCCCAATGAAGCCAAAAAGGTATGTGATCTCTCCTCTTAAGCTCAACTAGGAAGTCTTAATTTCACCAACATTTACCCTAAAAAATCTTCAGCTTCTAACCTCCCTAGCAACCAGCCCAATTCCTGAATTTATAGTGCAATGGAGGGAAGTTACTAGGTCCTCCTTCAAAGGGATAAAGCCCTCCTTCAAAGGGATAGCTCCTCTCATCAAGGGATTAGCTCATTCTCTTTTGGGATGCATGAACCACCTAAGAGTGGCAAATCCACGTCAAAATTCCTTCTAGAATCATCTAGAATTAACCCAAAGTGAGTTTTTTAGAATAAACTTGTGCCTTTTTGACTTTCACAGGGGTCCGCACCCACACCTTTAGGGACAGAGCGGGCATGTCCGCAGTTTTTGTAAACAGAAGGTGCGGGACCGCAGGCAACAGTGAGAGAAAGTGCAGAACCAGAGTTTCATTGATTTTTAATGTCTTTCTCTTATTTTCAAAGCTTGACTTGAAGAGCTGAGGTCTGAGACTTGCTTAGGAGGACAGTACAAGTGATGATAGACCCATACTGACTGCAAATAATCATGGTGACGATATTTTTGTGTAACAGATTGCCCCCTAAAGTGCGAAGACTGTAGTAGATGAGGATTTCATTTATCATTTAGGAAGAGTGAAGTACTTTATCATTTTGAGGATCATCTTGTGGAGAGCCCGGTTGGAACTTGTAAAGACATTCAATGCAAGATATATATATGAGATCATATCATCGCTGAGGTAGGCATTCCCATACTCAGATCAAAACTGACTTAGAAAACTAACTACTGCTCTGATACAGGAATGATCTTGTAAAACATCACAAGTATAGACTCATGTGGACACAGTATGGGCATAGCCATCTGTTTATGAATAGTCCATTATATAATGAATACAAAATTCCTCGCAGCCTGGATTGTGGAAACTAGATCCAGGGTCTTCATTTCTACGTCCCGAAACAGTACGATTCTATCCATGGGAATGAATGTGTTGAAGTCGAACATGGTAGAAACCACTTGATTACCAGTCAATGATGTAAACTGTTAACAAGCGTGAGAGAAACCACCAGTGATGTCAATGGCTCTCAAAGTACCCAGTACAATCCATGAGATGTGAATAAATGTGTTGATGTCGAACATGTCACAGAATCCTTTGATCGAAGGTCAATGATGCAACCTGTCGTCAAAGGCGAGAAACCTGCCATTGAGGCATGTAGATCCCAAGGTACTGACGATTTCTAGATCATCTTTCTAGATAATGAGTTGAAGTCGATAGAAAGCGATCCGTCGCAGGTAAGCCCACAACACGAAATCATAGATCAAGTTGAAGAAATTTAGTTGCAAGGACTGACTCAGGGATGGTCAAGATGGATGACAGATATTTTGCAGATGAATGGCTTATTGGCAGTGACCTCTTGAACACATAACGACATGACAGATGGCTTGGTGAAAATTAACCCAAAGTTAATACCCAGAAACCGGCTGAAGACTTTCAATGTGGTTTGATCAACTGTTAGGCAAAGGATTTCCCAACCCCGGTGGATAAAAGTGTCGTGTTCAAGAGTGGTTACAAAGTATGACAAACAGGCTCATTTTTCTCTCTTTTCCCCCACCATTTCTGGCAAGTACCTCTTTATTTTTGACAAGCTTGAGGAGGATAACATTTGCTTGATTATAAGCTCATCCTTCGGATGAGTCCAACTTAGTTTAAATTCGAACCCTAAGAAGGAGTAGTTCGTTCTTGTTTGTAATTGAACAGGTCCTTTACTGTGAAATTTTAACGAGTCCAGTATAGGAAAAACTCGGCGTTTTTCAATTTTAGAGAGTCTGAAAAACTTAAGAAAACTCCAGGGTTGACATTTTTCATAAATTTGTGTCTCCCAAGCCTGAAAAAGTATAAAATAATACTTGAGAGAACCGCTTGATCTCTTACGACCAAGGAGTAATTTTTGTCATTAGTGCCCTTGACCCGAAAAAGTAAAAAAGCGATCAATGACACGTCGTTTTATAACCAATATCGAATTTGAAACGACAAAACTCCGACAATCTTTTCATGTTTTTACGGTCAGAAAAGAGCTGTAAGTGGACCGTCTTTTAATTCCGTTTTAACAAGTTTAAAAGAAAAACTCGGCAATCTTTTCATGTTTCAGGAGTCAGAAAAGAGCTTAAAGGTGACTCTAAATGTTTTTCTCGAAAATGATAGATTTCGCCTGAATAATCCGTTATCCTAAACAAAACGAAAACATTACTCATACCTGTTTGAAATGGATAAAAATGTCGCAAAAATACCTTTTCAAAGTGAAACATAAACAAATTTGCAATTTATTTACTCAAAAAACTTATAAAAAGGGCCTTCGTCAATTCATTTTTACCGTTTGAGTTTTGGGTGAGAAAATAGTGCTTTTGTTCAGAAAACTTCCCGTCTTCTCCAAGTAATCCACATCATCCTACTCTTCATTTTTAACCGTTTCATTTCTTGTTTTAGTCTTTCATTTTATTTTTTGGAGGGTTTTTGGGCTTAAAACCCGTGCGCGGGGGCCCGCAGGTGTACCACTACTGGCCCGCGGACCGCGACTTTTTCTCCATTGGGAAAAAGTTAGGGGTCCGCACCTTCCATGTAGACAAGATGCAGTCCCACGCACTGTGTCTAACCTGGAGGGTGCAGTCCCCGCCGCAAGGGTTTTTAACCCAAAAATTCTCAAAATTGGACCAAACAAAATAATTTCTAACATTTTAAATTATCTTTTTACTTGATGCAGAGAGTACATCATGCTAGATTGGCGTGAACGAGAGCATGAGGATGTGGATGCTACCGCATGGAATCATCAGCCTTCACTTGATGCTTTGAGGGCGTGCGGCTTGTACAAATTCTGGGCCATTCCTAGCATGAGGGCTCAGGTGGATTTTTTACAGTGGTTGGTTGACAGATGGAGCATACAGGACCAGTGCTTCTTCATTGGTGGCCACCAGCTCGAAATCGAGCCGGCGGACATATATTTCTTGATTGGTTTGCCTAAGAGAGGCGAAGACTTGACTCTGTTTGGGGCTAGGCCAGGTGGCCAGTCTGTCGATAGCCTCCGGCTAGAGTTCTGCAACAGCCAGGCTAGAGACAAAGGGATAGACATAAAAACCATATCCCGTCCTGAACTCATGGTGATTGCGTTTACTGTCACCAGACTTTGCAGGAGTGCCGCATTACATATTGCCACTGGATCCCAGATGCGTATGGCAGTTGATTGCTTTCGAAGCACCATCTTCAACTAGTGCGATGTTGTGTTGGCCAATGTGAAAGGCCAACTGACCAGGGCCAAAAACGGACAACTAAAGACCTTTGGTTATGGGGCTTTGGTTGTGAGTTTTGGCCTGGAGAGGGTTCCCATGTTGATCCCGCAGCACCTTACTGTTGGAGCTGGGCTTCCTCGAGAGCCCAAATTGATGCGATGGGTCGCAGTTATGGCCCGTCACCCGGACGAGAGGACAGAGGTTGCTCGATTCAAACCTGAGTATTTCCAATGGTTGGAAAACCAGGTCTTTTCTATTCAGGACTTCCCTTACGCTAGGGTAGATTTTCGTGGCAACCCAGACATGGCTCTTCCACTAGGAGAGCAGTGGGATGACTCAGGTAAAAACATTTTCAACATTTTTCCTATTTAAATTTTTTCTTATTTTTCCATCGTTCCAAAGATGATAGCAAAAGTTTCAAATGCAGATGTGGGTCCACAGCGACCAGCCGCTCTTCGGCCTTACGAGAGGAAACAACCAGTTGCAGCCGCGCAAGCCCCACAGGACGAATCAGCAGAGGTTTTGGCCGAGTTGGAGGGTCATCTGGAGTGCTTGATAGGAGATATTTCAGAGACCACTATAGATGACATTCCTCGTCGACTTCAGCGCTATGTGATTGGGGTCCTGGGAGCTTTTAGGAGGTTCCTTTGCAAGGTGGCCCGTGCAGTGGTTTCTTATCGAGATCATCACCAGTGATAGGATGATTTCCTATTGTGGGCACATATGACATTTTTGTTTTTTGTACTTATCATTTTTGCCGATCATAAGGTGTTTTTCAACCTATGATCGAGGACGATGTATTTTTTGACACACTCCTATATATATATCACTATTACCGGCTTATCTTGTAAATCATGTTATGGAATGGTTTTAAATTTACATGTATGATTATTGCAAATGTCTACTTAACATTCGAGAAGCAATTGCATCTGCTAATGTATTTAAAGATCTTGGAATATGCTGGTATTCAATATAATCAAATTCACGTTCCAAGAGACGCACTCTCAAAAATAATCTTAATAATACTGGATTTCTAATGGCATACACTCTATTAAGCTGTAATACAACGAGTTCAGAATCTAACCTCACTATCAAACTCCGAATCCCAAATGAAATAGATTCAGATAATAACTCAATCACTGCACTATACTCGGCAATGTTGTTCGTTGTTTGATCGAGGCTTACCCCATGCATAGATACTAACTCGTCAGAGGGCGAATAGATAACCCAAGCTGCGGAAGAAATGTTCCGTGTATTACGACAAGCACCATCAGCGAAACCAATGTATGTTTGGAGAGGCATCGACATCTGCAATATCAAGAGTAAAACCAAGATAAGCAGGAATAATGATGAAAAACAACACTCTCTAAGCTAAGCACACTGTTTAAACTAAAACACACTAGCTAAAAATAAAAGCTATCCTAACTAAAAATCTCCATACCCATTCTTTAAGCATAATACCTCTTTAAGTAAAGACCATTTCTGGGTTTACCCAAAGAGTCCCCGTCAAAGTCTACCAATTCATAGGCCCCTTTTGCTAGCTTTTGCTTGAAAATATAGGGACCATGCCACATGGAAACGAATTTTCCAGTGCCTAATTTATCATTAGCTTGATCGTAAACTAAGACTAGATCTCCTTCCAAAAAATTTCGAGGGGTCACATTTCGATCATACTGAGCTTTCATACGTTTTGCGTGAGTCTCGATCGCCAATGTAGCATCACGTCGATTCTCATCTAATTGTGCCAAGTATAACAAACGCTTTTCCTCTTCAGAAGTGGCTGGAAGTAATTCGATGGCCATTTGGAGTGACGGGATTTTGCATTCAATGGGTAACACAGCTTACATACCATAGACTAGTTGGAAAGGAGTGAACCCTGTTGATGTTTTTACTGAAGTTCGGTACGCCCAAAGCGCTGAAAATAGCATGTTATGCCAATTCGACCGATGAATCCCAATGATTCGTCGGATCATGATGACTACAACTTTGTTGATGGATTCAACCAGACCATTAGCTTGTGGATAATAAGGGGTTGAACTATCGTGACGCAAACCAAGTTGGCCTGTAAGTTCGGTCATCATAACGTTTCGAAAATGACGCCCATGATCAGTGATTATTGCTTGTGGGACACCAAACCTAGCAATTATATGATTGAACACGAAAATTGCAGCTGTCTTGCTGTTTGCCTCAAATGTAGGCATCGCCTCGGCCCACTTGGTAAAATAATGTACCACAAGGATGATATACGCATGCCCCCCGGCCGAGTGAGGGTTACATGTTATAAAATCGATACCCCATTTGGAAAAAGGACCAACGGCAATTATAGGGTGGAGAGGAATAGGTGGAGCGTGCATCTTTCGATCAAAAATTTGGCAGTTGTGGCATTTTCGGACCGCAGTAATACAATCTTTAAATAAAGACGGCCAGAAGTAGCCAACGCGCAATATCTTTTGGGCTGTGGCATACCCAGACATATGACTGCCACACGCTCCAGAGTGACAGTCATTTAGAACCCTTTCAGCTTCCTCGTCAGTTAAGCAACGTCGAAAAACAGAGTTTGCCCCACGGCGATAAAGAGTATCTCCAATAATCCTGTATTGTTGGGACTGGAATCGAATTTTCCGACGTTCTGACCTTGAAATTTCTGGCCGAAAGGATTGGGTCTAGAGATAAACGATGATATCCCCATACCACGGATCTAAAGTACTGATTAGAAACAAGGATTCGTCCGCAATGGGCTCCTCCGCCACAGTTTCCGTATCAGTACGCGGGAAATCACACATTAACTCCACAAAGACTAAAGATTTCTTAGACTTAGATTTCTCAAATTCCAATTCGAACTCCTGCAGGATAATAATCCATTTAGAGTACTTGCCCCCTAGCAATTGCTTGGTCAAAATGTAGATCATACGTTTGCAATCCGAAATTACTGTAGTTTTACGTAGTAAAATGTAGTGACGAAAACGTTGGACAGCTTGAACAGCTGGCAATGCCAATTTCTCCACATGTGAGTATTTTAGCTCAGTTGGATTTAAAGTTCGACTAAAGTAATATATCACATGCTCAGTTCCGAATTCATCTTCCTGAACTAAGACCATTCCAATGGTGGAATGAGAGGCGGCGAGATACAAGAAGTAATCCTGGTTGTAGTTGGGAGGATGCAATAACGGTGCATGGGTCAACGCGTGTTTGAGTGCATCAAAAGATTTCTGAGCTATCTCATCCCAATAGAATGGAGTATTCTGTTTCAACAACCGGGTAAAACCCTTTGTAACCTCGGCGTAGTTAGGAATGAATCGTCGTAAAAAGTTTGCTTTCCCTTGCAAACTTTGGAGTTGGCGAAGACTCGAAGGAGGAGGCAATTTGACAATAGCTTCGACCATGGAGGGATCGACGCGAATGCCGGCTTTCGAAACTACAAACCCCAACAATCGACCCGTTTCTATATAGAAGACACATTTGTGTGGGTTCAACCGAATCCGATAATGCCTACACCTCATAAAGATTGCTCGTAAATGGACGAGGTGATCAACTCGATGTAATGAAAGAGCAGGCAAGTCATCGAGATAGGGTTGCACAATGTGCTTGATGTCATGACATGTATAAGACATGGCCCTTTGAAAAGTTTCTCCGGCATTCTTGAGCCCAAAAGGTAACTTGCAATAAGCAAATGTCCCCCATGGACAAATGAAAGCTGTTTTTGGTTGATCGGCAGGTAGAATATTGATTTGATTGTATCCGGAAAAACCATCCATGAAGGAGAATATTTCGCTGCTGGCACAATCATCAATTATTTGATCGATATAGGGAGTTGGGTAATTGTCCTTTGGACAGGCTTGATTGATGTCCCTATAATCGATGCATATTCTTATTGTTCCCTGCTTTTTGTTAACCAGAAAAATATTCGATACCCAATCCGTTAACGGGATCGGATAAATGAAAGCTGCTTTCAGTAATTTTTCAACTTCTGCTTTAATTGCAACAACTTTTCTTGGGTGTATCTGACGCAAACGTTGCCAGACGGGTTTAGCGTCCGGGTAAGTCTTGATTTCATGAACAACAATCGTGGGATCAATTCCAGGCATTTCCTCATAGGACCAGGGAAACTCGTCGCGAAATTCTTGAAATAGGGCCTTATATATTTGAATTTCGTCATCTGTACACGAGGCACCTATATGAATGTTCTCAACAATTCCAGGCTTAACCGAAATGTCAATGGGAATAGTTCGAGAGATGTTTCCCAAATTTAACTCTGAATCGGGATGTTTCAGTGAATTTTGAGGTTCCTTGACATATTCAGTTGTAAAAGTTGATGAAAAATCATTTTCAAAACGATCATTCTCGGGTAAAAACGAAGATCTGTGATGGAGATCTTCCCATGGTAAATCATCTACACATAGGATTTCACGAATTTGCTCATCAGAGTGAACAAGTTCAAAAAACGTGATCAAATCCGAGCTTGATGTGAAAAGTGATTCCTCACGGACCACATTCATGAAGTCATTTTCGGTTGAAGATGGGTCGGTAAACAATTGCACGTCCTCATACGCAATTTCATATGGACTCAAAGGCATGACATCACCAAATGAGTCTATCTCAGATTCAGAAGGAATGATCCAAGGATAATCATAAACAATGGTGTCTGACGTAATCATATGAATGGTTGCAAATGAAGACGATGCGTTGATTGAAGGAAAAGGAAAAGTTCCCAGTAAACCGACATCTTTAACTAGTCCTACTCCAACATCCTTATGCGGGATAGTCGTTTTACCGACATGCTGAATACTTTCAGAAGAGGCTGGGTCAGATGAAAAATAAGCCAGCTGGTCTATTGTTACGATCTTTCCATTATGAGGAAACTTTATAACCCGAAAGACCGATGAAACCACCGCTGTCATAGCGTAAGACCAACTTCGACCCAAGAGAAGGTTGTAATCTTGAGGGGCATCAACCACCTCCACATCTAGATTAACGGTTTTTCCTTCAACCCCTATAGGCAAATCCTGTAGAATGCCAAAAGGATGAATCCCACGGCCATCAAAGGCCTTTAGAATCATCAGGGATTGATTTAGCGAAGGAGAACCAAGCAATCCCCAACACTGTATCGACATAATACATGTTGAGGCTCCCTCATCAATTACAGTCCGATGAATAGGCCTGTTTTTTACTATAACTGGAATCTAGAAAGCCATTTGAAGAGGTAAACTTGGTGTACTATTTTCTAGATTGAAAATTATTAGGTTCGAGTCCTGAACGTCAATAGCTCCTATAGCCGACCAAAGTAATTTACGCTTTCCTGGGCATGATTGCAGCACCTCCAAAGCCGACATTTCTGAGGGTGAAACAGCTAAATCCTCAACAATGTTATAGTTCTGAGCCGCTCTCGCATGTGGATTGAAAGCTGACTTTCAAAGTATACCCTTGGCGGGCGGTTTGATTACCAAGTCTGGATTAGGTTTCTCGATCTGTAGTGGATCGGAACCGGGAGCTGAGGTTGATGGATTAGAATGAGAAGATTCTGCTTCTTTACCATCAACAGGACTTTTACTACCATAATCTTGTGATCGAGTCGCAATCCTAACATGAGACATCATCAGTATGGGTTCTTCATTGGCACTCAAGGAGGAACCTATCATCTTACTGTCTTGAGCTAGAAAGGGATCCTTCAAAACAGCAGGCGTTTGGGAACCTTTGATAATCTTCGCAACCTCTGCACGATGAGGGTAGTCTCTTGTAAAATGTTCATCGTCACAAATGAGACAAGGATAACGAGGTTTGCGCTTTTCATCATTGGATTTTGATTTTTCAGGTTTCTCCTTTGAATTTTTGTCCATTTTATTCTTCTTCTTTCCTTTCTTCTTCCCTCCGGATTTTGATTTGGCTGCAGATGACTCTACAACGTGAATATCGGCAGAAATCTCTACAGAAGAATCTCCTGTTTGGGAATCAGGCAAGGTTATGATAGGAGAAGAATTCTTGGAAGATTTCTTGTTACTTTTAGTGTTAACCGTACCAATCATACCATCGACGGCATGAGATCCCGAAGGAGCTGCAGCGATTTGATTTTGCTTGGGAAGATTGGGGATTTTCTCGTGTAACGTACCTGACTGAGTATAGACCAAGTCGAGGTACTGTGCTTGAGCAATTACTTGCTCCTCAGTAACAACTCTGGCTTTAGCTACATATTTAGTGATCTTTGGCAACAAAGATTTTACAAACCACTCAGCCAAGATCTGATCCGGAATAAAAACCTTCACTAAACGCCGTCGACGTCTCCACTCATGAATATGATCTGAAATGTAAGTGGACGTCGATTGTTTTAACGAAGTTAATAATTCCGTGCCATTGTCATATCAGATTGGCAACTGAAAATGAGTTAAAAACGAGGTAGCTAACTGACTAAAATTATAAAAAGTGCCTCGTGGTAACTCAATGTACCACTTGGCCGCGAGACCAATTAGAGTTTGCTGGAAAAGTCTAAGACAGATTGAATCATCTGAAATGGAGTTAGACGCACACCAGAGGTGGTAAGTCATCACATGGTTCGACGGGTCCTCTCCTGATTTACCTTCAAACTTAGGAATGTCACTGGGCAACTTATTTGGCATTGGCGGCCAAAACGGAAGATAATTAATGGGATCGTTCGTTAGGCGCGACAAGTCAGGTATGTCCAAAGTTGCGATAAATGGTAACTGACGATTAGGGTCCCTAAAACTCTGGGTCATGAGACCAGCCCCAGGAGGAGGATATCCAGGATAACTAGGAATAGGAATTGCATTTGGGATATTGTATCCTCCCGGAAAACCAGGATTAACCAGACTGTACTGGGGTTGTTGAGGTTGTTGATAAGTGTACCCAGGGTATGGTTGATACTGATAGACTAGCTGCTGTACAACGGGACCGAATTGGTACTGTCCCTGGTACGGTTGATAAGTAAATTGTGGTTGACTTGTGACAACCATACTTGAACCAGGTTGTCCTACAGGCATCTGAACCGAAGTTTGAATCGTGGATCCAGGCGGTGGTAAAGATGTCTGAGGAGTAGATACAGGAACAGTAGAAACCAGAGCTGTCGATACTCTGGAAGTAGGTGGGGTAGATTTAACAAATGTTGCAGCAGTTGTAGCAGTCGTTTGAGGCAGAGTACGAGGCGTACTAGGCCTAGGCTGAGAAACTACCGAAGGTACAGAAGTTTGAATGTTAGACTGGACTGGTTGCTGGGGTGTACCAGAAACTAAGGGTTGTCCAGTTTGAGATGACAACTGTACATTTGGCTGCAACACCTGTTGAGTTTGCGATGGATCCCACACTATATTCATTCCGGGGTACTGACCGATAACAGGTTGAGAATATTGAGGACCATAACCGGGTTGAGGGTAGGATTGATAATGTAAAGGTACATTTCCCATTCCTTGAACATACATTTGACTGGAGGGTGGTTGGAAACCTTGGTTCGAGTACTGACCTTGGGGTTGATACCCTTGAGGCACGTACTGATACTGGGGTTGACATTGAGGTATAAACTGATACTGGGGTTGACTTTGGGGTACATATTGAGTCCGGGGTTGACCTTGAGGAACGTACTGTCCCGTAGGTATGTACTATCCTTGAGGTTGCCCCCCAGATGCAAATTGGGTACCTTGAGGTTGCCCCCTAAGCGATAATTGAGGCTGCCCCCCAGGCAGTAACTGGCCACCTTGAGGTTGAGGATTGGGAATAGAACCTGACATCATGAGAATGTCTTCTACGCTCAACGGCTTAGTACCATTGCTTCCAGTTAATAACCCTTTCTCAATGGGTTGAAGAGATGCTCCCGAAAAAGTACCAGAAAGTGACTGATACCCAGAGGGAATAGAAGGACCGCCGTACAAGAAGGATTCAGGCGATTGAGTAAACATGGACGACTATCTTGACACATTTAATGAAGGATAATAACCTCTAGGTGTTGGTTGATAAGGAATGCGAGGTGGTGAAAAACTTAACCCTGGGTTTTCTAAGAAATTAGTCAAAGAAAGATACCAAGTACTACTCCTAGGTGGACTGTAAAAAATTGATTCACGCTCCCTTAGTTCAATAACAGGTTGATTTTCAGGGATAGGGATGCCTACTTCTTCTACCGGAGTAGCAAGTTCTTCAATAGCTATAAGTCCAGAAGGGAGATCTTGGGTGATTACTCTTTCTATCCTAGGTGAACCAGGACCACTAGAAGTTAGAGAAGCAAACCCCGATGTCGGAGTAGCAGCAAATTCACTTTCAGGCTCGGATATTTTAGGTTCCTCACCTATATCACTAGTATATGAAAAGCTACCAGTAACTTTGGAAACAGACACTGACTGTGGATTATAATCTGCTACTAACGCTTGAAAATCAAGATGTACTATCAAAGAAGACTCTCCTTCTTCAGGTGACCCAGCTTTACTGTCTCTAGGAGTTACAAGGACTTTCAAGCCTTCAAACTGGCTCGGTGAAAACTCAGGAGGTTGGCCCCGAAGTCTACGGGACTTCCTTGGTAATTCAGCCACTGTTAAAAACTTTTAACTACTTCACACGCAAACAAAGTAAAATCTCAATGAAAACCACCTAAAGCCTCTAAAGAACCAAAAAAATTTGAATCACACGCCTAAAGAATCTAGGAGATCAAACACACACAAACAATAACTTTCCGTACTGAAAACACTAGTTGGTGATGAAATCCAACGTCGTAGAGTTCAATACAGAAATGGTGGTTGGAACAGTTACCCCGACAACTTGCTTAATGAATAGACTGGCACAAGTTCCTCCACTTAACTGTCTCGAGTGAAGAGAACCCCCCAGAAAATCCAAGTGAGTCTAGCCGACGTCTGCTCCAGGTACAGTGGGATCTTCCCACCACTGTCACCTCAAGAAGAATCCTAAAGAATATGGTCACTAAAATTACCAACTGAAACAAATATACCTGGGGGAACAGTCTACGATCCGATACGCACGCAAGGGTAGAGTAGCAAGCTCAATCCCCTTGAAGGCTCCTTGACATAATCCAAGGTTTACCAACAAGTGACCCCAGGCTCCTCGATAATGGTTAATTCGAGGTTTACCGTTTTTAATACGTGAATATCTGGCGTCGTTCCCAATGAGGAAGGATTGATTCCCACACTCGTTCGGACACGATCTCGTGCTTCTCCTTTAAGAGGAGCTTTCCCAAAGCATAAATGCAACAATTGGATTTCTTCCCTACCACAAGATACAACTACTTGTTTGTTTTTACTGTCTTGGAGAGTTAATTACTCTCCTACTCCAAGACACTAGCCTAAGCTAAGTTGGTGTATCAGAGCCCTAGAAATAAAAATGTTGCTAGATGAATTTTACTTTAAGCGTTATTTTTTATTGGTTTTTGTTTAAGTCAAAAGGTGCGGAGATGAAACTCGTGGTATGAAGACTCGACTCAAAATCACTAAAAATGCACCTAAGATGATTTAAACAATCTTTTCTCTTTGATGAACTTCTAAACTAAGAGAGAGTTTGAGAATGCAAATACTTTGTAAACACAAATCTTTCTTAATCAAACAAATTAAAAGAAGAGATTTTGTCCTTTCCAATGCACTCAAAATGAGACAAATAGTTATTTCACAAAAATTTCCCTTTTTCATTTCAAAGCACTCAACCACTACAAAAAATAAACTTTTTTTCAAAAGCGAATTTTTTATTTTTTATAAAACACTCAAAACTATGGAAATGACTAACTTTGAGATCTATAAATTATAAAAACCTATTTGAAGTGAAAGCCTACAAGATGTATTTTTTAAGGATGTTTTACTTAGCTAGATGTAAGCTAAGGACCAATTTATGCAGAATCACGAATCAGTCAAGAACAACCAATTTTGTTTTCTTTTTGAAAATGAAAATCCAAACTTTTAAACACAAGCTTTTCGAAGTTTTGTAAAGAGAAAACACAAAGCGGATTCCTCAACAAGGGGTGTTGTTGGGAAAAGTATCCAATTTGGAATGCCCCTATCCCACTCTAAGGTGTGATAGTGCCTTAGCAACAAACAAGGAAACTTATTTGAGTATTCTTCTTTATGAAATGTAAATGAGGAGCAAGGATGTAACTAACCTGTGTCTTCCGCTAGTTTGTTGATCCAAATCACTCCTCTCTTCAGTAGCTTCCAGCTCCTTTCTCCTTCACCGGCCCAGCTTCACCGAATTCCTGCAAGATCACAAGAGAGAGAAACTACACGAAGATATAGATATACATTCATAAAAAGCTCAAGATCAGATTAAGCTAAACATGTAAGCATAACAAAACATCATTGGTACACATCATGTAGGAGAAACTCAAATAGTTTATTGATAGAATAAGAAAGTCCAAGAGGAGATACAACCAAGTGAGTTCCGATCCAGCATGTACCTCCTAGCAAAGGAATCCCTTCCTCTCCTCAAACAAAGCATAAATCACCCAATGTACTAATCTCAATCTCAAACCAACAGCAATTCTCTGCAAAGTACAAAATTCCAGCCCCCTGAACCTCTGGGTGAGAGATCCATATATAGATGTAAGCAGAGAGGATGAGTCAGCTTATGTTTTGACTTGTGGCTTCTCTCTGTCAGTTCTTGTTTCCACTTGGAGGTTGAGAGCCTCTTACTCATCACTAGTCGAATTCATTGAGGCAAGTGTCATTGGAGAAGATTCTGGAAGCTTCCAGGGTCTTTCCACCTCGTTGAATGAGCTTGCCATTTGTCATTTCCCGCTCAGTGCACCCTGGTAGTGCTTCCACCTACGTTGCAACGCACCTAGCCAGTGTAGCCTCTACATTTCAACGCAGGCAGCTAGTGGAGCCTCTGAATTGATCCTGAATTGACTGTTTCTGAGTGTTTTTTGGTGGAGAACTTCTGGGAGAAGCTGTCATTTGTTGACCTTGTTCCTTTAGGGGCAGGAACAACTCTTTTAGGGACTTTGGATCCCTTGGATTATGGACATTTCATGCTCAATGCTGTAAGGCACAAAAATGTCTATAACAGTTGCCCCCTAAAGTATGAGGCCGTTTATCGGGTGAAATGCTTTATTAGGAGGATCCGAAGTTCTTCCAATGCTGGGAGGAGACCTGTAATAAGATACAATACAATACATTATTTTTCATACTGCTTTCATGATCTAGCTGAGGCGGGCATTCCCATGCTCAGCTTTATAAATTCATTTTTATGTACATAGGACAGACAATCGTCTGACAGTAGACTGATGATTCTGATGAAATCATCATCCTTTTGGTAGGATGATTATCTGTGCTGCAATGCTGTACATGTCAATGTCTTTATTTTTCTTGAATATATATCGCAGCCCGGATGGATGAAACTAGATCCGGGGTCTTCAATCTCGTCCGATCTTCACTCTAAGTACAAGTCGATCCATGTGAGAAATGTTCTGAAGTCGAACATGGAAAGACATCGCTTGATTACCAGTCAATGATGTAAACTGTTAACAAGCGCGAGAGGAATCACCGATAATGATAATGACCCTCAAGGTACTGCAGTACAATTCACGCGGTGTGAATAAAGGACTTGGCGTCGAACACCATGCAAAAATCTTTCGGTCGAAGGTCATTGATGTATACTTGTCGCCGGAAGTGAGAAACTTGCCATTGAGGCATGCAAGTTTCAAAGTACTGAAAGGGGTGTTCCTAGATCAACTTCTTGGATAATGAGCTGATGTCGACAAGAAGCGATCCATCAAAGGAGGGCCTTAATGTATCCCACATCATTGACACGGAACGGAGCAAATGATTTTGATGGAGGTGAAAACGATCTGATGATATATGGTTCAGGGTGGCGGTCATGAAAGTATGAAGGATAATGTATGGTAGTGGATGGGACATGGTTGACTTCTCTGGATGACTTCTCTTGAACATATCGGCGACACTTATGTGATGGATTGGTAGCATTTACCCCAAAGGTGGATGGTATGGCGAGACCATGGTGATGTGACCGGTGAATGAAACAACCCAACCCGACTCAGGCACGGAGTGGAAGTGTCATGTTCAAGAGCGACTTTCTACCAATAAAGGTTTTTTGAGTTTCTTCCCAATTTTTCCCCAGTCATTGCTGACCAGTACCTCTTTATTTTTGTCAAGCTTGAGGAGGATAACATATGCTTGTTCTATAATTTTCCCTTCGGGCAAACCCATTGCTATGTTTTAACGAGCCTAGCGATAGTGAAACTCGTTCTCGTCTAAAGACAAGTTTGTCGCTATTAATGTTTTTAACGAGTCTAACGACAAAGATAACTCGGTCCTTTTCATTTTTAGAGAGTTTGAAAAGGTACGTAAAGTTAACTCCGGAAGTCCTTTTTCGTCATCTAATCCCTTAAGTCCGAAAAAGTATAAAACAATACAGAAGGGATGAATTTTCGATAGTTTTAACGAGCCGAACAAAACAAGCGCTCGATCTTTTTGTGTAATAATCCCTCAGGTCCAAAAAGATTAAAATCTAGAGGAGGGATAGCTCTTCTGGTCGCTTTAACGAGCTGGAAGGCCAAAACTCGGCAATCTTTTCATATTTTACGAGTCAGATGAAAAGAGATTAAAGAAGACTCGTCTTTTGAGGAACGAGTGATAAACGGGTAGCAGCTGATTCCAGGTAAGGGTTGGAATTTTCCAATCACGGCAGTGTCACAAGGATGGCTAGTGAAATCACTCTTCGCAGTTGTTCCTCAAAATAGGTAAACAATCATATGGAGGTGAATGATCGGCCAATGGAAAAGTGGAGGTGACGGTGCAAACACGACCAAGGCTTTAATGGCTGATAATGTTACATTCACGGTGGTTATTTACCGGAAGGTAGTTCATTTTTTAACGAGCTTAAATGCGGAAAAACACTGCTCGTTCTTATGTTTATTTTTTAACGAGCATGAACTATGTGCTAAAACTGCTCGATCTTATGTTTATTTTTTAACGAGCATGAACTATGTGCTAAAACTGCTCGATAACTTTGCATGCCCCTAGCATAATAACTCAAATCGAGGTGCATGCCCCCCAAGCTTCATTGCATTCAACTCGGTGGTTGGAATGAAGGTTTACCTTCGATATCTTCGAAAGACTCGACTTTGATTTTACGAGATCGTAATCAAAGACTCGATTTGGTAAGGGAGTCGTTTCATTTTTTAATGAGGTTGACATAGTAAAAGAACTATCCTCACGACTTCTTGTTTCATTTTTTAACGAGGTTGACACGAGATAAGAACCGTCCTTGGAGCCCACTGTATTTACAGCATTTGATAGAAAATCGAAAACTGAAGGATGATAAAGGTCATCTTGAGGATCTTCTCCACAATTCAGGAGAAGGGAACGATGGTGGGAATCATTCCATGGTGCTCCGTCAATTACCATTGATTGGACAATTCCTTCGTCGGTGACATGCACTTGCGACCAAGGATCTGAAGGGGTACCATATTCTTTAGATCTATCTATCCAAACGCTTGATGAGCGTTGATTTGGGGTTGCTCCCCAGGCCAAGAAAATTGATTGCTACAATATTTCTAAAATGGCGATGATCCATGCAGACTAAATGTTCAGGAATCTTTGGAATCCATTAGATATAGAAGATTTCATATTGTAGGTTTCCACTGTGGCCATTTTTGCCAGATTACTCGGAGGCGGTAGGGCAAAAGTACCCATTAAGGCAGGGTCTTTTAGGAGACCTACTCCAATATTTTGAAGCGAATGATTGCTTCCATGGATCATTGGAATGCTTCCCGTAACTTGTGAACTGTCGGGGAGGAAAGTTTGTTGGTCGACGACTGTAATTCCTCCTTGAAAGGGAAATGCAATCTTCCTGAAGTAGGTCGACACAACTGCGGCCATGGCATATATCCAGGGCCTTCCCAGTAGGATGTTGTAATCGAGGTTTCCATCAATTACTTCAACATCAATTCCTACTGTTTTGCCCCCTAGTTCAACTTGCAAGTTACTTAAAATCCCGTATGGAGTGTATGATCGTCCATCAAATGCTTTTAACGTCGTTGACGATCTCGACAAGGGTGGTGAGCCTAAATTTTTCCAGCAACTCATCGACATAATACATGTAGATGCCCCCTCATCAATAATTGTTCGATGAACAGTTTTGTTGAGGGCTTTCACTTGAATAAGGAAAGATAGTTGAGCTGGTAACTGAGGGTCATATCCTTTATGATTAAAGGCCACAAGATTGGAATCCATTGGGTCAATCCCACCTATTGCTGATAATAAAGCTTGCTCTTGGGAGAGGCAATTTTGCGGTACCTCAAGTGTCGACATAGCGGACGGCGATTGGGCCAGGTCCTCTATTATATTATAATTCTGTGCTATTTTTGCACGAGGATTAAATGTCGATTTGTGCACTACTCCCTTTGGTGACTTTATCATTTGTTTAGGAATGATGGGTGGCACAACTTTGGTCAAAGTTGTTGTCGAACTACTAGGTTGTTCATTAGCTTTGTTATTCGACACCTGTGGATTCCCGTAATCTTTATTCCTTGCCAAAGCATCATTTTTCTGCTTTGAGATAGACAACATAAGCACTTGGGATTGGGAAGCATTTTGATTAGCAACCAGTTTGGTTCCCGGGCTTGGAAACGGATCAGTCAATACTGCTGAGGTTTTTGAACTCTTAAAGAGTTTCTTAACTTCAGCTATATGTGGACAATCTCTCGTCCAATGATCCTCATCGCATATATGACACCCCGCAGGGGGTTTCCTTTTTCTCCCTTTCTTTCTCTTCTTGCCCCCTGGTTGTTTCAGTTGTTTTCCCTTGTCGGCATTTACTTTCGAGGCAAGAAGTTCCTCATTTGCATTTTGACTAGAAATCTTACGGGCCTTTTTGGATGTAGCCTTTGTCGATTTCGTGTCTGTTGCACCAATCACGCCATCACCGGCATGAGAGTCATTGTTTGATTTAGGAGGAGGAGGAAATGAGAATTCCGGTCTAGGGGCGTCAGGTATTTTGTCGTAGAGCGTGCCAGACTGAGTATAGACCAAGTCCAGATATTGCGCACGAGCGATAACTTGCTCTTCCGTTACGACTCCCCCCTTTGCCACATCTTCCGTGATGGTAGGAAGTAAAGACTTGATAAACCATTCAGCTAATAGCTGATCGGGAACGTACGTTTTTACCATCCTGCGACGACGTCGCCACTCATGTATATGATCAGATATGTGAGTGGCCGTTGTCTGTTTGAAGTTGGTAAGGAGTTCTGTTCCCGTTTCATACCTTATCGGTAATTGAAAATGGGTTAAAAAGGTCGTGGCTAAGGTACTAAAGTTGTCGAACGAAGCTCTAGGCAATTCAATATACCATTTTGCCGCTGGACCCGTTAACGTCCTCTGAAAGAGGCGAAGCCTTATCGAATCATCATTCAGTGTGTTTGATGAACACCATAGATGAAATGTCATCATGTGATTCGATGGATCTTCACCCGGATTTCCATTAAATTTAGGAATATATGATGGAAGTTTGTGTGGAATCGCTGGCCACCAAGGGGCATAAGCAATTGGATTATTCATCAGCCGGTTTAGATCTGGTAATTCTAGAGTTGCTACAAAGGGCAACTGTTGATTCAGGTTAGGCAAAGCATACCCAGGATAAGATGGAATCGCCTGAGCAGTGGGTCTTTGCATACCAGCATAATGTATTTGATGCTGGCAACTTTGAAAAGGTTGATGGGCATAACCATTATAATATGGTTGTTGATAACCGCTTTGGAAATGCGATTGCCCATTACTTACAAAGACTTGTTGCTCAGGTCCTCGATATGATTGCTGGAATGGGGGTTGTTGAGTTTGAACCAGCTCTGGTTGTTGGACCATTTGCTGTTGTCCAATACTGGATGATTGACCAAGATGAGGAGTCATAGTACTTGTTTGAGCCTGAGTCGCTCCAGATAAGGAGGCACTAATATGAGGTTGTGATTGAGTTGTCGAGACAAGAGGCTGTTGTATGGAAACCTGAGAAACTTGGGGTTGACATACAACAGGTAGCGCTTGTACTTGCGACGCAATCACCATACCAGGTATAGTGGCAACATTCGACACAGGGTGGACCGGTTGCATTGAATATGCAACCCTTGGTTGCTGAGGCAGTATTGGTACCCATCTGCTGGATGTAATTCCAGTTTGACCTGAACTTTGTTGTAAACTCACATATGGTTGTTCTCCGGGGGGGAACAATGAAAAGTCATACTGTCCTCCATATGGTGGCAATCCAGTACTTAAAGGGTAGATTGGCCTTTGAAGGCACATTGGATCAATTTGTTGAGTTTCAACATAAGAAATACCAGATGATAATCCAGATGAAGAAATAGGAACTAACCATGTCATCGAAACAGTCTCTGATTGGACTCCAGCTTGTTGTTGACAATTTGCCGGGACAGATGGTATACCAGCGAACATCGTTGGAGTAGTAGCAGGAGGCTCTGCCGCTGCTGTGTCGGATGACACAGTCCTGGATGTCGACGGTTGTTCAGACATATTTAGTCTATCCAAAAGATTTCCTAGCGATTCTACAAGAACTTGTGATGAAGGGAGACTAACTTCGGAGATCAACGAGGGAAAGGTGATGATTATTCCATTTAAAATAAATTTTAACACGCTTTGACACAACTTGCTTTTTCAATTTTAAAGAGTCGAGAAAAAGAAAAAGATGACTCTAGTCTCCTTCGATTTTTAATGAGCCTGAAGTGACAAGCGCTCAGATGGACCTTTTTCGTTAAGGAGTCTGAAAAGGAATGAAAGGGACTGCTCTGGAGTTCTAGGTAGAGGGTGTGCCAAACCAATCGCAAAACCGCAGAATACTTTTTAGGGTACGGGCGGTCAATCTTCCCGAATGCTGTGTTCAGTGCATTGCGATCAGTAGGGCGGCCGACATGGCTTCCTATGGATAAAGGTTTTATGCCTATAGGGGTCTCCCAATATATACTCGACGGTACGTGGGAGCACAATCCGTACTGGCACTTATCGTCTCTCAGGAGGAATCACCCAACCATCAGTGAGGCCGACAGTAACCAGGTTTTACGACGCCGGAACACGTCTCTAGCCTAGACCTCTATGTTGTGCGTTAAGTTACAAAGCGTTGTTAAGTTCATTCAATTTATTTTAGGTTGATCTTTCTTAGAAGTTTGCCTTTTTGGATCACCACGAGATGTATGATACAATTCCTAAATGCAGTCTAAAGATGATAAGCAAGCTTTTATATCTTTTCAACAATGAAAATCCTAGCTACAAGGGGAAAAGAAAGACACAATCTTTTCTCAAAGAGCATAGAGCACACTGTAAATGCACTTTTCCTAAATCAAAGCATGCAAACTATCAAAATGAAAATGCACATATGCATGTATTTGTTTTTGCTTTCTTAATATTGATGCCTAAAAAGAAAGCTGTTGTACAAATTTGAATTCGATTTCAAGTGAAAATATAAACAAGTTTCTTTTTGAAAACGAAACGACGATTACGACACTTTATGATTTTGAAGTAAACACTTGTTTCGACAGTAGAAATGCATAAATTCAAACCAAAAGACAAAAGTAAAAGCATAATCAACTGTGAACAGCAAACAAACTCACTCCTAAGATCAAAACGACGCTTACGACAGGTCTAGATCTAAGGGCGACAGTATGACTAGTTTACTTTTGTAATGGGAAACTGCAAATGATGTAACAAATACACAAAGAACAAATACAGTTTCTTTATGCAACTGAGGCGGAATTGAGGCAAAGAAAAGGGGTTTCAGATAGGTACACTGACTGATAACAGGCTGCAAAAAACAGAGATAAAACTGAGCAAAAGGAAGCAGGGAACCACGACTGCACAAGGAAAAGGCTGATCAGCGCACCCTCAGTACAGAGAAACTGAACTTCAGCGCAGGTATCCTTCACAGGACCTGCGTTGAAATGCAAAACCTCTTCACAGAGTCTGCGTTGAAGCAGAAACGAGAATTGTCTCTGGGTTCTGGGTCAGGGTTTGCAATTTAATCTACAGTTTTTGGCCGGATAAAAGCTATCAATTAGGTACAATTAGGAGGATGATTTAAAGGAGGACTAAGATCTATCACAAAGGGTTGTTAGAGCACTTGTGGATCAGCTGTTCAGATCATAAACAGGCCCAGCGAATGGACTAGAGTAGCAGATCTCTACTTTGCATTTGAAAATGGCAAATGCATTTCGATTCGGCACTCCTGAGTTTATGAGAAGAATCAACAATAGAAACACAAATAAACTAACAAGATACGTTCCCCAGTGGAGTCGTCAATTTGTTGTTGGGAAAAGTATCCAATTCGGAATGCCCCTATCCCACTCTAAGGTGTGATAGTGCCTTAGCAACAAACAAGGAAACTTATTTGAGTATTCTTCTTTATGAAATGTAAATGAGGAGCAAGGATGTAACTAACCTGTGTCTTCCGCTAGTTTGTTGATCCAAATCACTCCTCTCTTCAGTAGCTTCCAGCTCCTTGCTCCTTCACCGGCCCAGCTTCACCGAATTCCTGCAAGATCACAAGAGAGAGAAACTACATGAAGATATAGATATACATTCATAAAAAGCTCAAGATCAGATTAAGCTAAACATGTAAGCATAACAAAACATCATTGGTACACATCATGTAGGAGAAACTCAAATAGTTTATTGATAGAATAAGAAAGTCCAAGAGGAGATACAACCAAGTGAGTTCCGATCCAGCATCTACCTCCCAGCAAAGGAATCCCTTCCTCTCCTCCAACAAAGCATAAATCACCCAATGTACTAATCTCAATCTCAAACCAACAACAATTCTTTGCAAAGTACAAAATTCCAGCCCCCTGAACCTCTGGGTGAGAGATCCATATATAGATGTAAGAAGAGAGGATGAGTCAGCTTATGTTTTGACTTGTGGCTTCTCTCTGTTAGTTCTTGTTTCCACTTGGAGGTTGAGAGCCTCTTACTCATCACTAATCGAATTCATTGAGGCAAGTGTCATTGGAGAAGATTCTGGAAGCTTCCAGGGTCTTTCCACCTCGTTGAATGAGCTTGCCATTTGTCATTTCCCGCTCAGCGCACCCTGGTAGTGCTTCCACCTGCGTTGCAACGCACCTAGCCAGTGTAGCCTCTACATTTCAACGCAGGCAGCTAGTGGAGCCTCTGAATTGATCCTGAATTGACTGTTTCTGAGTGGTTTTTGGTGGAGAACTTTTGGGAGAAGCTGTCATTTGTTGACCTTGTTCCTTTAGGGGCAGGAACAACTCTTTTAGGGACTTTGGATCCCTTGGATTATGGACATTTCATGCTCAATGCTGTAAGGCACAAAAATGTCTATAACAAGGGGAGATTTCATAAATTGTCAGACTCATAAGAAGGCTAGTAGACACCAAGGTAATCTGAGGTCCCTACAGCTTCTAAGCTCAGAGCTACTACAAGACCAAAATGAAAAACAAGCTCAACAAGAAAAACTCCTAAGAATTTCACCTAAAACCCTAACACTAATGAAATCAACCTAAGGAAAGATTTTGACAAGTTATATGCAGGTCTGGGCAGTGGATAATAACTTCTAAACAAAGACTAAGCTAACTAACAGAGGAAATCTTAGGTTTTTCAAAATTTTGACAGGGTCTGCAGGCCCACAGTTAACACAGGTGCAATCCCGCTCTGTGCTAAAAGCAAAGGTGCGGATAGGTACGCACTGTGTCAAAAGGCTAGGGTGCGGTCCTCTCCCAAAGCTATGAAAAACGAAAAATAACCCTGGATCTACAAACTTTACCCAATTTTACACACAACAAGCCAAAAATAGAAACAAAAACACAGTTTCTCAGGTCAAAGTACAAACAAGGAAAAAATCAAGTCCCCAGTGGAGTCGCCATTTTTTCACACAGAATAAGTCGATCTTGCAGACAAGATAGACCTTCCTAGAATCTAAAGAAGACCTAATGACAAGCAAACCAACCAGACACTATCTTTCTCTAAATATGCTTTTATAAACAAAGGCAAACAAGTGTTTTAGGGCCTACCTTAGGTCCAACGCAAGTTTGTGGATGCCCTCGCTCCTTCGATCCAAATGAGCTCCTTTGTCGTGAATCTGCAAACACAAACAAGAAAACAAATTAAATAGCACCTGAAAAGCCAATGTCATAAAACATATTCAACATGAAAGTCAAGGAGTCCATGAAACAAATAACATGAGATACTTGTTGAGAAAAATGAGTTTGATTGTATTAATTCAAAAGAAGAAGAACTTTACAACCTGTGCCTTGACGCTGTACAAGTTCCTCCCAGGGTCCAGCAAGAAGTCTCCTCTACTTTGACAAGTTTCACTCACTTCCCAATGAAGCCAAAAAGGTATGTGATCTCTCCTCTTAAGCTCAACTAGGAAGTCTTAATTTCACCAGCATTTACCCTCAAAAATCTTCAGCTTCTAACCTGCCTAGCAACTAGCCCAATGCCTGAATTTATAGTGCAATGGAGGGAAGTTACTAGGTCCTCCTTCAAAGGGATAAATCCCTCCTTCAAAGGGATAGCTCCTCTCATCAAGGGATTAGCTCCTTCTCTTTTGGGATGCATGAACCACCTAAGAGTGGCAAATCCATGTCAAAATTCCTTCTAGAATCATCTAGAATTAACCCAAAGTGAGTTTTTTTAGAATAAACTTGTGCCTTTTTGACTTTCACAGGGGTCTGCACCCACACCTTTAGGGACAGAGCGGGCAGGTCCGCAGTTTTTGTAAACAGAAGGTGCGGGACCGCAGGTAACAGTGAGAGAAAGTGCGGAACCAGAGTTTCATTGATTTTTAATGTCTTTCTCTTATTTTCAAATCTTGACTTGAAGAGCTGAGGTCTGAGACTTGCTTAGGAGGATAGTACAAGTGATGATAGACCCATACTGACTGCAAATAATCATGGTGACGATATTTTTGCGTAACATGCATCTAGAGAAATCATCAATGAAAGTTAAGAAATACGCGTAGCCAGATAATGAAGCAACTAGAAGTGGACCACATAAATCACTATGCACAAGCTGTAAAGGGATCGAGGCGTGCCAAGAGGCACGTTTTTCAAAACTATCCCGATGATGTTTTCTGAGTACACATCCGAAACAAACACCATCTCTATAAGATACCATAGGGAGATCTGCCACCATATTTTATTTACATAGATTTTGAAGGGAGCGATAGTTTAAGTGACCAAATTTCTCATGCCAAAGTTTGCTCACTTCATCATTATGAGCGAAAAATACAGATGGAAAAGTTGATGACCCAAAGTTGTTAAACTTATACAACCTTGTAGAATCATCAGCAATGCCAGTAGCTAAAATGTGTTTAGGATCTCTTAGGTCCTTAATTACAACATCATGAGGTGAAAATTCAATGATTTTACATTCACCTGAAGGAGTTATTCGATATATAGATTGAAGGTTGCAGGATAAGGTTGGAACAAATAATACATCATTAAATTGACCATTGTCTAGATGAACAGTTCTAGTCCCTACAACACTAAGAGATCTACCATCACCAACATATACATTTTTTGTGTTACAATCATTTGAAGAAGAAAACATGGCTTTGTTTTTGGCCATGTGATAAGAAGCTCCAACATCAATGACCCATCCATGAGAATGAGAAGAAGAAGATAAATTTAGTGCATAACCAGACCGAGATGCTTGACAACCACATGCAGAAATTATTATTCCTGAAGATGAAGTTGAAGTTGAAGAGTGCTCCAAATGGAGGTTATGCTTCTTCATTGCTGCTTCCAAGGCTTCCATCTTCTTAAAGCATTTGGATTCTAAGTGGCCATCTCGATTACAAAAGTGGCAATGTTTATCAGTCTTCTTCCCTTTTTTTATTTATTTGCCTTATCATTTTTTTGAAATGATTTTTCATTTTGAGACTGAAACTGCTTAGGACCATTCTTTTTAGGATTCATTGAATTTGGTTGTTGCTGGGTGGCTAAGGCTTTCTTGGAAGAGTTTCCAAGATTAAGAAGACCAAGATGTAAGATTTTTTCTTGTTCTCTTATTAAAGAATCACAAAATGCATCAAAAGAGGGGGACTTGTAGTCGTGTCCCAACTTAGTAAGAATGGAATAGATAAGGCTACCATCTTCTTTCTTAACCTTAACACCTTCCAAGAGAAGTCTAAGGGTCTTGAACTTGGACAAAAAATCTTCAATGGAAGAAAAATTATTGGGGTCCAACGTAAGCAACTCATTTTCAAGTTGATGGGCTCTAATTTCATTTTTAATTCCAAAAACTTTAGTGAGCTATTTCATTGCTTCATTAGGGGTATCAAGTTTTGTGATATGGAATCTAAGGTCTGGATAAATAGATATCCCTATCAACTCACGTGCTTGATCTTGCCTAATTTCCCATTTGGTTTCCTTATCTTCATCTTTAGGTTTAGTTTTTTGGCCTGAGGCTATTCGCTAAAGACCTTTACTTCTAAGTAAATCCACAATGTAGGACCACCATTGGAAGTAGTTGGTGCTATCAAGAATAATTTGGCATGGAATTTCCATTTTAACAGAAATTGAAGCTGTAGATGCTGAAACTAAGTGTTCCAATAGAAATATCTCAAAAAATTAGGCTGATTAAAAAAAAAAAAGCTCTGAAAACGGCTTCGGAATGAAGAAGTTATGACTTTTTGAAGAAAAGTTGTTGAAGATGTCGACGAAGTTCGTGAATGTGTGGAAGTGAGTGATAATGTTATATTTTAAAAAAAATTCCCCCCCCTTTCCAAACTTAATCTAATTAGCTCGCTTTAAAAAAATATTTTATGTGACCCACTTTTATAAATAAGTGAAAGTCACTTTTACAATGGTACTTTATGAGATACTCACTAAATTGTAACTTAAATAAAAGATAAAGAGACTTTAGAATTATAAGTGACTCATTGTTTATAATGAGTGAGAATACTTTTACATAAAGTAACTTTAAAACATAAGTTACATGTGCTTTTTGAAAAATTAACTCAACAAAAAGAAAGACTTGAACCCAAGACCTCTATTATCATAAAGCAACTTTGGACCAAGTAAGCTAGTTTAAAAAGTTAGTAATTTTTGGAAAAGAGGAAGGGTTTGTTTTTAGTCACTGAAGCTTTGGGGTGCGTGCTTACTTGAAAGAGCTCTTTTTGCTTCAAGATCTTAAAAATGATGTAACTAGGGCTACCAGAAACCTTTTCGCGTGATACGAAAGGGTTCCTCACTGGAACAGATGCTTCTAACACAATAGAGCAGTCCTCTAGGTCCGAAAGCAGTTAGAAACAATAGATTTAGAAAACTGCAGTCGAATGCAGTTGCACTGGCTTCGGATTTGGATCACCAATGTATGCAACCCTCAAATAGCTATGATACCATGTAGGAATTTACAGGGTAAGTTCCTTAGATAGAACACCAAAGAACACCTTTCACAAATAGATAATAGATCAATATACCAGTATTCTTGACGTGGTTAAAATCCTCAAAGAGGGAAACAGTCCACAGCCTGAGCCAATGCGACCACTTCAGGAAATTTATTAATAAAAGAAAGAAAATTTACATAAGCTTCTCTCATGAATGGTCACTCTACAAATGACCCTCCATGCTCTTTAAATAGAGACCATGGACCAATCGGGTGTTAAGCCACAGATAAAGTGTCAGTAATACCGAGGAGAGAATGAACCATCAAATCACTTCATGTCTAGAATATATCATGACCATCGGATTGTAAGTTACAAATGTACATAGTAAAGAAACACACTTTACCTAACTTTACACTAGACCAAGTTATCCTTAACTATTTGCTTTGTGTCGGAATATCCTAACAATAAGACAAAACATATTAAGCATCATGTCAATGTTCTAAAGCATATTTATCAACTATTAAGTATCATATCAAAACTTCAAACATTGCTCATCTATACAAATCATCCAAATCTTGCAAACCCTTGCAACTATTATTAAATATTGTCATACACTGGCTTCAATGGTTAAATCATAATGACATATTGATATGCATATTTTGGTCACCTGCAAACGCAAGTTTAGTCATCATATTCACATTCTCTCTAGTAAGTCAAACATTCAAACTCCCCTGCTCAGAAATTTTGTTGATGTCTGTTCAATATCTATAGGATTGTCATATTGTTAGTGTATTCTTGATTTTATACATAACGATTTATATTTGCGACCTACATGCATAACCTCACCAATAGGTTTTCTTTTGTGTGATTGCGAGGCTTATAACTGAAATGGTAAGCTTGCTTCCATGCAGTTGTGGCTTAGACTAGGAGAAACCTTCTCTTCTTAGACTAGAACATGCTGCAGATCAACAATATCAGATATTAGTGTATTCAAATCCATAAATCACACTTCAACAATAAATAATTTTTATACACATTTAATGCAAATGAAAATAGGTGTGTGGATCTTATGAAGAGTCTCCCTCTTAATGAGAAACCACTTCATAAATAATCATAATTCAAGTCATCAACCTGTCTATCATAATATTGTCATACTACAACAAAATTTTTAAATCATGAAATCCAACTATATCAGGATCTAAAACATATATCCATCACAACCAAAACATGTTAACATCAACTAATTCATCATCACATATGAACATGACATTAAACTTTCATCAAGGGTTAGAGTCCTATGATTAGGGAAACTTCCAAGTGTATCATACTTCAAATATTATAATCACTATATAACTTCTTTATCATTAACCATCAAGTCAGGGCATCCAATTTTTCCATATGACATAATTACTAACTCACCAAGGTCAACATGAAGATATTGACTATAAATATTATTGTTACACTTCTATCATTATGTTTTTCATGCTTATTACAATCATTAATAATTAAATGAAGCTACTATATGAAAAAATAAGGAGTTATCTTTTTTTATGAAATCCATCATGCCTAAGATGTGAGATGCTTTTCCAAATATCAACTATATACCAATATATGAAAAATAATTTTTTCTAAGTTGCTTTACCATGAATTAAATAAAATGTAAGATACTTGTATAGTACCAAGTGCACCATCTCATCATAAGTACCATGAATCAAACATACTTTCATGTGCATCCATTATCCATTTGGGAAGGTGATATTCATCACAACTTAGGGCTTATCTTGCCATCCGATATTGCAAATGAAACATAACATTGAAATAAGACACCATATATACCTTGTAGTATTCATATACCAGTGCACCTTGATATTGGTAGCTAGATCACTTTGTCAGCTTTTCATCAGGTGCCTCTTTTCCTTTTCCAACACTAGCTCTTGTTTTCCTGCACTAGCCATCTTTTCCTGCACCTCAAATGATCCTCAAGAAAGATCCAATTATCATATCTCATCAAGAGGTTAGAAGTATCCAAAGACTCAAATATACATGCAGGAGTATAATCAATGATTAGATCAATAAATCTAAAAAGTAAATTTATAAGGAAGCAACATAAATTGAAAAAGTACTTATCTTCAATGAGAGGTGATCATCTCCTTTTGAACCAACCTTCAAGAGTCGTGACTATCCATTGTCCATATAACACTTGTTGCCTTCAATATATTTCAACTAACTTCATCAGTAATCAAGGTCTAATTGAGACTATCCCATCTAGGGCTACATCAAATCTCTCATAAGTGCTAGAACATCTTAACATTGATCATGCTAGGGTTTCTAGATTTCATATCTCAAATATTTTCCACTAACCAAGGTTTCTCCCAAACACTAACCTCATAATATCCATCAAACCATAACAACCAAATTGCCTAAGGTTTCCTTCAAACCCTAGTATTCTTTTAGGTCTCCACCAATTGTTCTTGCTTCCATCAAAGGTGTCTCCATAGGGGTGATATTCAATGACTTTTCTTCAATCGAGGCTCTGATACCATGTTAATGTTTCTTTAGAGCTAGTTTTTACTTTTATTTGATAATTTCATTTCATCATTTACATATAAAATTCACCCCATAGCATCATAACATTATTCAAATCAACAACATATGCAATTATATAGAAAGAACAACGTCATCGTCAATGCAGTGAAACATAAAGGAACAATATAAGAAAATCATTCACACATAGAGACACTAGGATTGGTCGAAGACCATGGAAAAAACCATTGTGGGGAAAACCCTTTCAAATTATTCTTCTTATTATATTGTCATTGAATGATTCAACAAAGAGAGAGTACAATGATCCATTTATTCAACCATAAACCTATCCAAAAAAATAAACTAGACAATATTCATGAGATCAACCCAACCATGTCATTAATCAAAAACCCTGATTTAGGAACTTGTAATCAATTGTCACTGTCTGTAGTCAATTGTCGAACTTTGCGGTTAAAGGGCGAAACATTTAGTCAACATAAAATTCAAGCTTTAGGTTTCATTTGCAGAGAGGAAGAGGTATGCTTGTGACTGAGAGCTTCTAGTCGCTACCTTGAGCCTGCGAATATAGTCGAAAATTGTCTTTGACAAGCCTATGACTGTGACCCAAACCCATAGAAACATGCATGATCTTCAGACCCTGTAATCTCAGACCTGTGCCAACCAATCTCCGCAAACTTGCCTCAGACCTGTGTGAGCCAAACCAAAGAAGAGAATAGAAAAAATCTCCATGATGATGTCCAAATGAGGTTGAAGTCACTTATATTTATAGCCTTCGAAGGGTGTCCAATTTGCTTTAGGGAAAACTTGATCAAATATGCACATGTGGGGCTTAATTCAAAATTACACTTTCCCTTGTCAAAATTGAGCACTTTAATAGTTAAAATTGGTCCCCTCAAAAATAGGAATCTCATCTAATGGTTGTAATTCGTCACTGAGCTACCAAATCAACACTTTGGAGTTCACCTTCTTCCCTTTTTGAACAAGGGTGTCAAAATTCTTGGATTTGGAATTGTAACCCCTAAGCTCGTCCAACCTTGTTCTATCATCAACAAAAATTAAAATTTCCAATTGTATAATGGAGGAGTCCATCAATTAAAAGGCCAAAAGTGAGTAATGACATCTAGAAACCGCACTAGGTGCATTAAATTTATCCCACTCATCATTAACTAACTTGAACATCTTTTTATTTTGCAAGGTGGTAATATCCTTGTCCTTAACCTGACCTCGATTAACAAGTTTTCCACTAAAGCCCTTAGGGATGGAATAAATGTCAATATTGAGGCTCTTATATGCAACTTAATACTCTAGGGGAAATTTTGAGTTGGATTGAAGCTTCGAGAGAAATCTTGATATCATTTGACATATCTACCCACCTCAATCGGGTTTGGGGAGTTGGATATGATATCCTCTAATATAAAATCATTTGAATAGTCTATGGATGAATTCTGTCATCCTTAGGTTGCTGACAATAGTATGAATATGTATGTAGTCATTTAGCAAGGGTATAGGTACCACACACTTAATTGTATAACCCTAGAGAGAGAGACCCTAGATCACTCTCAACTCACCCTCATTGCTACAACAATTAATACATATTGAACCTATCTTTCTACATGTTACATAGAGAATCCCTAATTATTAACTTGTTTTGGTCATTCCACTTTTCCAAGAATGTATTTGTTGCATACCTTAACCATACATTTCGAAACTCACAATATTTATTCTTCCATCCATGCTTGTTTAGCAAATATTTTTCTTCTTGTGTGTTATAAACTTAGTTTAGTATGACTCTGAAAGTGGGGGATTGGTAGGTTGATGTGAATGACGTGAAGTTGGGCTTGCTAGGTTGGTGTGAATGGTGTATTATTATTTCTACTAGTTTTTATTCATCCATGTGACTTGTTTTCTCTCATTAGTTGACATGTTCACTACATTTATTTTGTATATGTGACATGTTTTCTCTGATGAGTTGATATGTCCCCCTAAAGGGCCTTTCTTCAAGCCACTCTTGAATTACACTATGGTCCATTGCTTTTGAGGGACTTGAGGGGCTTTATGCAAGAGTTTGGATTTTTCAATTTGTTGTGAGGTTGGGTCTTTTGTGGGCATTGGGGATTTTTTGGCATTATTGTTGTCTACATGCTGTAATCAACTTGCAAGAGGGTTTTATAAGCATAATTTATAATGGGACCAATGTAGAGAATGGGTTGCATGTCATACTATGACACAACGTCTCACCATCTTAATAAAGGGTAAATTGTTATCAACTAAAAAATGATCATCTAGCCATTTCTAACTAGGTGGATCGAAATACACCTTGCAGGATTAATTTTACCATAGTAAAATCACTTTCACCATAGGAAATAATTTAGTAAACCATTTTTATTGAATTATTTCTGTTTAAAATAAAAAATCCCCATGAGAATAATTTAATAAATCGTTATTTATTTAATTTTCTCTATAAATAATTATTTGATCATTATTTCTTAACACATTTCACTAAATCACATAGGAATAATTAAATAAATCATTGCTTATTTATTATTCCATAATTTTTTTTGAATAATTGTTAAATCACTATTTAATAATTATTTCAAATTCACCCTTTTCTTAATCCTTGCAAAGTGATTAATAAATCATTTTATTTGTTAATTACTTCAGCCATTTTTTAAATATAGATATTTGAGTATTTTAAATATCTTTTCCCTCTCCAAAAAATATAATAAAGTATTTCTAATGGTTAGAACTTGATTTGGGCAATAATATTTTATTATTTTCCAATTTATAATTTAGCCCAATATTTTGTTATAAATAAGAGGGATTTTTCATTCATTTTTCACCATGATCACTATCATCGACACCATTATCATCTCATGCCTTTTGAACTCCCACTTGAGTTCTATCTTGTTTTGGGTTTTCTGCAGATTGAGAGAGAGAAATAAATCATTGAAGCACAAGGATATCAAAGGATCCATCCCACGGAAAAGGGTTATTGCATCAATTATTTCTCAATGTTCTATGTTTTAGATTCCATATGAAATTTTTTCTACAAGGTTTTCTTCTTTTGATATTGGAGATCTGAAGCATAAACAACAACATCTTGTTGTTAGGGGCACTTGTCACCATGAAATAAGTGAAGGATTTTTGGTACACCTTTTTGAAATATTTACACTAGGAAATTACGTCTCCATTGGTGTAGTAATTCATATCCTCGGTCACTGTCATTTCAGTGGTTTTCATTTTCTCTAGCTATTTTTAGCCTCACAATTTCTATTTTTAGATCTCCTTTCTTTTTCTGGATTTTTTTTTGGATTTTGTTGGTTTTTGACATCTTTCCATAGGTCCCACATACCAACAAAGTAGGAGATATAAAAATTTAGGTGAGATCTATAGATTGAGAGTCCCGAGATAAAAAAAGCATTTTTTGGCTGCTTTTTGCATTCTGGAATGCACTTTTGGCCAATTTTCCACATTCCAAGGCACTTTCTAGGTCATAATTTGAATTCTGCAACTTTTCATATATATTTTTTTAAATTTTTAGATTTCCCAACTGTGATGTGTGTGTACTATGAAGGGTTTCTATTCTCTCCAAAGTCACCACTAGGCCTAGATTCTCTTAGTGATTTCTCATTAAGGAAGTTTTAGACTTGTTTAAGGATTTAGATCACCTATAGGCTAGAGGCCATTTTTCTTTAATCGGATGCATTTTATTAATTAGAGTAACATCTTATTATAGTTAGTTTACACTTGGCATCACCAAACTAGGTGTCTGATTGTTGTTTGTTGCTCTTTTTATCTTATCATCCCCTTTTAGTCTATTGAGTCATCTTTTCCTTGACATCATTACGCCCGCTAGGCATTTATCATAGAGACTTCGTGGCCTTCACCCCCAGTTTCCTTTAGGACATATTACTCCTCCCCGTTGAGTTAGAGTTCATCCTCCTAGTCCTCCATTGAGTCCTAATTTTGAATTTGGTTCTGTTGATTCTTCTGGTTCTTCCTTTGATTCTGTGTCTTCCCAACCCCATACTACCACCATGTTAGGCACCAACGTGGGTGCAAGAAACCAAGGTTGTAAGCAAGGTAACCCAACATGTGAAAACTCTACCGATATGGTCAGTCCTCCATTGCTTCCCTTTATGGTTGGTTTGAGCCTCCTTGATTTCATCCAGCTCATTGAAAACCCTCTTCTCCATGACCCTAGTTGGCATGCTATTCCTACCAAGCTTCCTTCCGATATCCCGAAGTTCGAAGGTAATATTAGAGAATATCCCACAAATCATGTTCGCTCATTTCATATGTGGTGTTCCTCTAATTTCATCACTGAAGACTCCATTCGTCTTCATTTGTTCCAATGCACCCTTACTAGAGCTGCTGCAAAGTGGTATTTGGACCAACCGTATGCCTCCCATTCCACCTTCATGAATCTAGCCAAAGATTTTTTGTCATACTTCCAGTCACCCCTTCAATATGACACTGGTACCAAACTCTTGACCTCTTTCCGTCAAACTTCTACCACCCGCCTATCTGACCATGTTAAAGAATGATGTAGAAGGAGGAGGATATGTGAAGCTCTTGAATTTGAAGAAAATGTCTATATGGATTGGTCCCTTAGATCGATTTTTTCCCCATTAGTAAAGATGTTGACTCCCACTTCCCCAAGTATGATTAAGACAAAATGCAAGTAGCTTTGAAATATGGCCCGATCTATGCACAATCTGGATATTTTTATACTATCAATCATGATCTTCCTTGGCCTGGTGTTTCTAATGCGCTGGGGTCATTTCATGTCATTGATGATATCATTAGATATATCACATGCCCTCCACCTACACCATATCCTTAACCTCACTTGAGTTATGGTTAACCCCAGGGGGAGAACCAGCTCCACACACACCTATCCCCCTCCTGCTCCTTCCCATGGAAACCCTTACCAGTTCAAGCATGTCATACGCATATCCCCATCCGCATCAATTGATGCTTGGGGAAACTGTCACTTCACCTAGTTATCACATTGTTGCCACAAATTCTTTCCATCCCTATGCATAGCGTAGTGCTCCAGCCCCTTTGACACCAACACCCCAACCTCCCATGCCTACTCCACATTTTCCACAACAAAAAACACCTTCTCAAGGTCAAGTGTATGCTCAACATGGTGTAACCAATCCCCCCAACCCCAAGTGGAAGAATAAGAGGAAGGGTAACTAGAACCAACCATCTCAAGGTCACCAAGGAAACTAGGGTCCACCATCTAATGCCCCTCGGGGTGACCAACCTAATCCCGTGACCCAACAATAGGGCAGACAACCCAAGAAAAACAAAGCTCTTCATATGAATAAACCTTGTTCTTGTTGCAGAGTATTTGGCCATTATACTCATGAGTGTCCTCTGTTACCTCAGATGTGACAAGCATGGGAAGCTCAAGCAGTTGCTTCTAGAGTAACTCAACCCATTGCTCCACCTCCTCCCACCCATGCTTAATCACAACCAGATGTTCTTACAAATCCTTTTCCCCATTAGGGATATATAGCTTCCCAACCCACACAGGGCAATGCAATTCCTCATCCTTCACAATCTGACCCAAAAAATTACTAGATTCTCATGATGAATTCCAACACAGTCAACATCGAACAAGTCAACCTTCAGAATCATTCACTCCAATATAACAAGCTCCGTGCCAATTCGACATATGATACCCAACCCAAGTTATCCATTGAGCCTCTTTCATCACCAAATGACAGCTTACAGATCCCTCTACCTAAAGTTGAGGTTGCCCCTAGGATCCCAAAAGGTTCATTATGTCAAAATGTTGCTTCTTTTATAGCCTCCCATACCTATAGCATATAGATTACTTGGCATAGTCTCCTACAACCATGTCAACACTAGAAGTCCTCCAAATGTGACCATCGCAACATAAATCTATACTCTCTACTCTAGAAATTGTGGATCCTTATGAAAATCATCTAATTATATTTGACATTGACAAAGTGGAACATCCCCCCTTTCTTCTTTAGTTTCCTTTCAAATACATGTCTCCATAAAGAATGCCATAGTCTAGAGGTGTATCATAGATGAATGCACCTCTAGCTATTTGATATGCACTAGTGTTTGGAAGCAACTCAGATCCATTGGCATGTCCCCATTCACTATTACTCTTTGTGCTTGGGATGGTCATCCCTCACAACCCCCCGGTTTGTATCACAATTTTCATATCATCGTGTTGTGGCCAGCAACAACCCCCCCCTTTTTCATTTAAGTGTTGTCCAAAATACTAAATGAATGGGGACCCCTAGTTAAACTTTAGGAAAAGCAAGAGTTTCCTTTCTTCAAAATAAGGTTACCATCGTAAGCTTAGGAAGGTCTTTTGAATACTTTAAAACCTAAGTTTATGATAAGAAAAAAAATCTTTAAAAAGCCGCATCATAAAATGATAGAAAAGCACCTCCATTTGGGTATAATCCTGGTATGTGCAAGATTATCATACTAAGCAATATATCGCATCGCAATAAAGTAATGCTAATAAGAAAAAACGTCAAGATTTTCTGATTTGCGATAACACCGATCGCAAGATCGCATATCGCAGGGAATGAGCTAACAAAATTTGGCAAGCATAAAACTTCTGCGATCTGCGACGTTGCGATATCGCGATAAAACGATGGTTGCGATATTAAGCCAAATCAACTCTGCGATGTTATATTTGTGAGTCGGTGCGAGAGTGCGATAGTGCAATAATGCGATGTCGTGATCTACGATGATTGCGAACCAAATCGCAAAATCACTCCATCACGAATCTTTCGGGCACGCTATTGAAGAAAAGCCACTTACCATAATCTGACTCAAGATCATGCGCTTTTAATGATAATAAAGGAATTAGTTGTCATCTATTAATAAAATGTAGACGCATGCTTTTGCAAAGAATTAATTCACATAAGGTGGCATATTTGATATATCTACTGCATTTAAGACTCTCCCATCACCTTTCTTGATCAGCATTTCCATTTCACTTGTGAGCTGCAGGAACGGAGAACGAAGGACGATACAAAGCCATACGTAGGAAGAAATGGGAAAGAAAAATAAAGCTCACGGCTCTGAGGTGAAGGAAATGGCACCTTTATATACAGACACAGCTTGTAACAGAGATGCAGGGATATCGACGTGGGAAGGCATGTACAAACTGCTTGAAGAAGAAAACCCCAGAATAATGAAGGTTACCGCTGTCTCAGACTCACAGGGCTCTTTCGAAGCATCCTTAGAAGAACTAGCGTGCTCATTCCTTCATCGGATAGTAGTAAGGCCCAAAATTCCCCCATATACGGATATGATCAAGTGGAAACTTGACAACGCAGAAATGAACAACAGACAGTTCAAGATTCAAGGACATGGGTTCATCGGGTCATTCGCTGCACAAGATTTAAAGCTCATGTATCATCTTTCTAAACCGCAGACGACTTACAATGCACAATTCATTAAAAAATTTGTGGTGGAGAACCCAAACCTATCAGAGAACACCAAAGATTGGTCCAAAAAAGATGAACCGCTCAAGAAAGACAAAAACGGTATGTACAACACTGGTTCCCTCACCTCTCCGTATTGTTTTGCTGCAGCCATGCTTTGTAGATTGTTTGGGATGCCAGATATCAATAAGTTTTCGTCTGAATGGTTACCATTAATAGATGTTGCCACAAATGCCGTTATTATAGATTGGGCCAAGATCTTTTCTGAAAACCTATTCACGGCTATTGTCAATTATCGGTCTAAAAGATCCATGTCTCAAAGGATCTATCCTCCTTTTTACCTATCTGCATATGTTATGGATTCTATTTGTTATATGTCTAAATTTCCCATTATGGGTTGGAAATGGACAACTCAGGACCCATTACCCATCCATGTTTATCATAAGATATTATGGGATTCTCAGTTCATTCCACATTTCTACCAGATTTGTCACGGGCTTATCTTACCCTTGTATAGAATGATGTATGATAAAGACCCCCCGAGGTGCTCACCTGAGGCACAGATAGATATCATCCTCATCGCAAGATGGTTCGAAGAAGAATGGTTCACCTATATTAGAGTATTTGGAAGCACCGTCCCCCCTCATGTCCTACCTTTGTATATCCCTGACAAACTTCTGGCTCGAGAAATTGCATATCAAACCTGTTCAGAAGGCGGCCTAACTAAAGACCTAAAAGACAAAAAGAAGGCCATATGGCCACAGTTTCCTATGGCTTGTGGGGCCTTTTCGTTGTTCGATGTAGGTCACGCGTTCACCGAAGTACAGAATATGATGTGTCTACAATTATTTAAATTCCCGGCAAGACCATTTGACCCAAATGAGGTTGCCCAGAATTTCACAACGACAGTCAAGATAAAAGTGTTCGTTGGAAAAAAGGATTTATTTGATGATATATTTTAGAGTAAAAGCTCACTTCAGGAAATTTTGCGGGAATCCCAAACACAATTGTCTCCAGATGACCTCCAAAGATTCATGGTATACAGGGAAAGAAGACTAGCCTGTGTTCCTCTAGAAAAGCTGCAACTATCTGCTAGAGAACCGACTTCAAGCGTTAGCCTCAGTGGGAATTCAAGCACTTCCGGATCTAAATCTAAGACTGTACAAGAGTTGCCTGAACATTCTAAAAGATCCGAAAACAACCAAGATAGGAGCGAAGAGTCAGCTAAAGACACCGCTCAGTCAATGGAACTTCCACAACAGCAGGTTATCGCCTCCCCACAAAGAGATGTCCCCCCTCTCGTCATTGAAGCACCACCCGTCACAACAGAATTAGATAAGGAATGGGAAACCTTCAACGAACTGATCAATCTTGAAGGACAAGCCCCAAAAACACCTGTGAGCAATACACAGGTAGCACAAGAAGTGGGCTCAACCATAGTCAACAATGTCACAGAAACAGAGCATATTCCTATCGCTCCATCTTCTGAGCTTCTACTGAATGTAGAAGAAATTCCCCCTCTGGACATATTTTATAGTCCCCAACATAAAGCAGTTGTAAGAAGACAGAGAAAAAAGAGGAAGTTAGAAAATACACTTTCTCAGGATGCTGAGCAATTAGACGTCCTATGGAAAGATCCTGCCAGTAATCCGACTGAAAATCTCACCAAACTGTCTCAGATCGCAGGGGCGTATGCCTCTGCGACTATTGACAAAGCGTCAGAAGTACAACAATTGTTGAAAGAGCAAGAAAATCAGATACAGGTACTGCAACTACAATTGCAACAAGCCAATACTAATAATGAGGCACGCAAACAACTTGAAAAGTCACAGGAAGACTTCCAGCAAATGCAAATAGGTTATCAAAGAAGTTTGGACGAAAAGGGAAAACAGTTGCAGGATGTACAAGAGATGCACAGAGACGACCCTAAACTTACAGAGTTTATTTCAGAATCTATTGCCTTGAATGAACAACTACTGCAGCAACAGGAAGTGTTGGGACAAAAGATATCACAATGGAATTATTATTGCGAAATGAGTGATAAGATCACTAATCAAGTGGTCGACTTACGAAGTGACTATGATCAGATTGACAAATGAGTGACGGAGTACTTGTCTTGGCAGGATGAAGATGAGGAAAAAAGAGTAGGTGCACCCAGGATAAATGAGAATCATAAAGAGTTTCTCTTCAACAAGTGGGACGATCAAATCAGGGAGGCAGAACAAGCAGCAGAAACAACGGCCACGACAGCAAGCATTCTTATCGACTGTGTAAATGAGAATTTGCACAGAGCAAATTTAATCGCAGAGACCACCCCGGGGTATTTACCAAATAAACTACGACTAGAAGCAGAATGGAAGCAGAAGGCGCAAGAAAAGGGAAAAGCGATCCAAGCACTAAACAGGTTAAATTGGGAATGTTACTGGGCATACTTGGTGAAGCTGCATAGTCAGTGGATGACTGTGAAATGTATCATAAATGCGGCTGAAAAAGTGGTGCCAGCTCTCATAGATTCTGTTTTCTCAGCCCAGCTCAAAGCAGAAGTCAGCCAGCCGGCTCTCCTTAAACCAATGCTGAATGCATGCAGCTTTAAAGACCAGATACAGAAGTAGCTTAATTTGGAATGTTGTTTTTACTTAAAAATTAGATTAGAAAAAGGACGGTCATTTGAAAACCGCATCCTAAATTTTGTAAATAAACTATTATTAGAATTAGGAAGTAGTATTTAAACCCTTCTCATGCATTTAGAGAAGGGTCTAGAAATTTTTCAAAAACTTGTCCTCAGAACATGCACTTTTGCACCCTCAGAGGAGGTTTTGGTGAATGAATGGATCAAGGTTTATTGATGTTTGCATTTGATATCTGCTACTGATGTTGCACTTCTGTACTCTTGGTAGATATTAGAACAAGGAGAGATAAATCATTGTTGCTTGAAGCTTATGATAGGACCAGTCATAAATGGTACCTTTATCTCTTGACCATTTCTTCTTATATTCTTAAAGTGATATACAGTTTTTAGTTGTTTATATGTTATTGCATGAATGTTTGAGTTACCATTTGGCACTTTTGTAGGGTGGAGCCATTTATTTATGTTTGATATGAATAACTTATTATGCGATATGCTGTTCACAACTGTTTTGCCTAACTTTTTATGCAAAGTGGTTCATCTTAATTGATTTCCATTCTTATGATAACTGAATGATATTTATTACCAGTTATTATTTGAAATCTCTTTAGATCGCATAATAGAAGAAATACATCCCGGGTTAGCATAGATTAGATGTGCTGTTTTCATTAGATTACAATAGCGTAGAATTAGATTAAAGTAGCTTAGATTAGAACTCTTAGATCAGCATCATCCAACTCTGCACACATACACACCCTTAGATTGGGAAACTGGTCCCATTATCCCCATTCGGACCCGCTATACCAAATGGATAAGGAGCTACCAACCAAGGTCCGGACCGGGCGGGTATCCCCCTTGTTGTCGACCCGATTTTCGGGGCTTCAACACATCGTTGTAGGAAAGACTATCTTAATTGATACAAAAGTCATTGATGCCCCATTAGATTATAACATCTTGTTGAATCATAGTTACACCTATGCCATGTCCCCTGTCACATCCGCTATCTTTCGGAATATGTGATTTCCCTAAAATGGAAAGATCGTCACTATCTATCAGTTGACTTACTATGACCATCAGTCTTAGACATCTCCTCAAACCACTATCTCATCGATGACTGGAAATAAGACTATCACTTCTTTAACTGATGTGTCTCTTGGAGTCTATAAAGATTCCACACTACTTGGGTCTTATTATGGCCCACCTCCTATCCCTCCAAAACATAGCTCTTTGTTGGGCATGGGATCCCCTGCAACAGGTCTTGAGGCTTAAAGCTCAGGTTTTGGTCAATTGTATTGTAAGACGCTGCAAAGTACAGGCGCGAAGCATGAAAGTCTAGGATGAGTCATAGGGTTGTCCACACTAAGAATTGTAATTTAATGTAAAGTTGTCTCATCCTACCCATTGTCCGCAGACCATGGGATTGTATAAATAAAGTGAGGCTCTAAGTGTAAGGATAGTTTAGTTTAGACAAGCAAGGAATAGATAGATTCGAAGGCATGGTTAGAGCATAGAGTGAAAGTTGAAGTATATTGGGTCGTAGTAGTAGGAAGAGGCTCTATAGCTGAGTGCATAGAGGCCTAGTAGAGTCCGCAGCTGAGTGCGCGGACCCCTGCAGCTGAGTGCATAGGGTGGAGTCGAGTCTGTAAGTGGGATTGTACTTGGATTTGAAAGCTAATAAAGAGAAGTTTACTTTGTGCATCTATTCTTGAATCTGTATGTTGATGTTGTGCGTCATTTTACTCTGTTATTTACTGCGCGCATTTGATAATTACATGTATGATTGCTTATATGTGAATTTAATCGAAGTAATCGGCTAACGAAGACTAATTAAGAAAGACTTGGGTAAATAACATGGGTCACGCTTCGACTAGAACTACGCAAAGATAGTATCACAAGGTGCGGGGTGCTTGTAGGTGCGCGTAGCGAAGTAAGTACGAAGGTTGGACAGCATACCAATCACCACATATCAATGATTTTGAGGGTGCAAAAACCTAGTTCCAACACCCTCCCATATTACTTTGGGTGATACCTCAGTCTGCGCTCTGCAGACTGTTGCTGAAAGGGCCAGTAGTACCGGGATTTTCTTGGCTAAATCACTTCCGAACCTGGTTCAGGCCCCACTAAGCCAACAAATGGTTCCATTGCCGAGACTGGGATTTGCATAAGGGATGTCTGATGTTGTGCCACTGGAACCCAACAAAGAAGGAAATTGAAGAGTGGTCGGACAAGAAGATTCACGAGTTCACGACACAGGAAAATAGAACTTCGCAAGTATCTGAGAAAAGGTGGCTAGATCGCTACGTGTATTAAAAAATCCACAAGATTTTCTTTGTATCCTTTCTATCTGAGTTGTATAAGTGCATCGCGAGTTTAGCCAACAGCCAAGGAAGGTGTAGGCTCGACCAACCAATAGTGTGGACTCCGGAGCTAGTGCGCAGACTAGAAGCCTCAGAGGATAAGATAGCATGAGTTATGGACCACTACCTCTACTGAATAATAGGACGATTTATTACTGAGTTCGTGGTGGACATGACCGTCAGTTACAGCGAGGCAGAGCGACATTTTCTCAAGGGACTGTGAGGTAAGTATATTAAATCTTTGAACATCTGGATTAAAATGCTGTTATGGGAAAAGTGGGTTATGCGAATAAATTAATGTTTGGGACTACATGGAGCGAAAGAATCTACAGAAGTGGAAGTAGTGAAGAATTGGAAAACAATCCCTTAATTTCACCCTTGTGGGAGAGTGAGGACGAGCTCGTGAAAGTTTCTCCGAGAAGCGCAGTTAGTTTGATAAGGCAGCAGATTCTGCGGTTACCACCCACACCGCCACCCACTTCACCTCCTTCACCTCCATCTCCACCCACTCCACCTCCACCACCTCCATGGTTCAGTATGGCGAGCGCAATCAAACTACCAGTATTCAGAGGAGTAGGGAATGAGGATTCAGACCAATTCTGGTTCATGGTAAGAGCAATATGGGAAGCACAAGGTTTCATAGATGACAATATTAAGAAGGCTACATTGGTGAGCGAGCTGCAGGGTCACACATTAACGTGGTACATCAAGCACTCTAACAACCACCCAAACGTAGGGATAGTAGAGATCCAGAATGTGTTGAACAGAGTATTTAGCAGGCCAAAATCTGAGATGTAGTCAATCATCGGGTTTAAAGAGATCATGATGCTTCTAGGCGAGACTCCCTGGGATCTGGACTAGAGGTTGAAGAGTACAATCCGTGAGGCCAATATGACGCTAATGGATGCACAACATCATGCATGGTTTGTAGCATCTATGACACCACACTTGAGGACAGTGCTGTCACAACAGAAACTTTCTACCTAGGCTGAAGTGTTGGAGATGGCGATGAGAATACATGAGACCCCGATACAAGACCTTGGGTTGGGAGTTCAAAAAATCCATGCGCAACTACAGAATCTATGTTTAGAAATGCAAATCTTGAAGCAGGATAGGGCACCGTGGCCAGAGGAACACGAAGAAGTATGGTGCATAAAATGCAAAGGCCAGGGTCATGACAAGGATCACTGTCCAGTGTTCGCGAATTACTTGGTAGGAGGAGGGCCAATGCTGTTGAGACCAGAGGCATAGGAAGGGCTGAGCACAACAACCGCTTTATGGTGCACGATCTGTCAGATAGGAGGAAAACACACGATGGACAATTGTCATTTGATACAAAAATATACATTGACACCCCAACAATTGTTTTGTAATTTCTACAGGTCGGTAGGCCACGGTGAGCGTACTTGCTGCAGTTACGAGCTAATGATGGATCAGACTCTAGCCTATAGAATTCAGACCGAAACGCGAGCCCTCGACCAAGATATGGGGATGGAACAAATTGGATTTCAGGGGCGAGGTCGAGGACGAGGAGGAATGGGACTAGGAAGGGGCCACAGACAGTTAATGCGTTACAATTACGGAGGACCAGGGCACTATGCCCACAACTATACCAACCGGACGAGGATATCCTGTACGTATTATGCTTAGTTTGATAATGAAACAATAGACTGTCATACGTTGATCACAAAGATGTGCGAAAAAGGGATATTACAACCTCCCCCAACTCAGAATATACAAATGATGAGGTCTGAACCACGCGAAGAGGACCCGAATGTAAACATGATGCTCAAAAGTGGTGCAACCATGAGAGAAGATAAGGGAAAGTAGCTAGAGGAAAATACGTGGGCTCACAAGGCTCCAGCAAAGGAACCCAAATTTGACTTAGAACGCGCAAAGGAGACATTCATGGAAGCTAAGAAGAGCTTCGTGGAGGCCTCCACTTCAGGTAGTAAGGATCAACCAGAGCCATGAATGGATCCTTCAATGCTTACTACCTTTCTGGAGACATGTATGAAACTATTGCACGACAACAAGGTGGTTAAAGGACTACAATAATTGATCACCAAGTGTGTGGGGTCAAGGGAATTGCACGTCATCCAGAAATTGGGAAATCATGCATTGCACACTGGAAGAGAAATGAGGTTGACTGCACAGATTGGTGAGTATGAAATGGATCAGGTAATCCTAGATCTGGGTTCGGATGCAAATGTATTACCAAAGCAAACATGGGAATGTATGGGTAGGCCCGCGTTACACTGGTCCCCTATTCAATTATGAATGGCGAACCAACTGAAGATTTTTCCCATGGGAAGGTTGCAAGGGGTAAGCATATTGTTATTGTAGGCGCGAGAACACAGATGAATTTTTAAGTGATAGAGATTGTCGATGATATCAATCCCTACCCAGCATTGTTAGGAATATACTGGGCCATCGATATGAACAGAGTCATCAATTTGAAGAAGTGCAAAATGCTCTTCGAGAAAAAGTCGGTACACATAGTCGTCCCATTGGACCTAGCCGAAGGAGCGCGCTACACTGAACTAGTGCGCGATGATGATCTTGATTGTATTTACAAGATAACTGTGTGAGACCAGGATTGCGTGAATCTGACTGCAGATGGGAGGATCTCGTGGGAGTGTGAGAGCTCCTGCACTTCAGATTCAGATGAAGAAGTAGAGCACTGGAAGAATCAGTTGCATGAAGTGACAACGCTGAATTGCAACATGATGGTTACATCACTGTATTACATGACAACGAAGGTAAGAGAACTGCCAACATGTGATGGATTGATAGAGGTGCATAATTTCCTTAACAAATTTGAAAGTGCAGTACCGGAACAGCAGTGGTTTGATACGTTGAAGTGGGCACTGCATGTAACACCCACACGATGGTGGGGTACACATCAAGGAAATTTTGAGGACTGGTGTGGATGTAGAAGGATGATGCGCCTATGGTTTGGAAGCCCCCAATTTCGAACGAGAGTCAAGTAGCCAGGACAAAGTAGCTTGTGCACCCACCTATGCCGATAAGTATAGACGTGTGTTGTGTAGTCCATGCAAACACACCCCAAACTAAGGATCAAAAACTGGAATAGGATGCAGCAACAGGAAAGGAGACATGCACCACAAAAGTTCCATGTAGAAGCATTCAAGAAGGTATGTAGAATCCTGAACAGAGTTCACCAGGTGAGATGAACTAATTGGGACCTACACGTACCAGCGGTCCGATGGGCCTATAGGGCCATGTGTAAAAACCTGAGTGCGGAAATGATTCCAAAGCTGAAGAGTAGATTTGAGGTCATAGTTTTGGAGGAAAGGAATCCTCACGCAATAGATCCCACAGTTGGGATAGTACGCGAGGACCAGGACAAAGGAATTATGCAGCCACGTGAGGATGAACATATGCAGATTCAGAAAGCCATTTGGCGAGTGAACCTTAACCTTTTCGAACTCGAAGAAGATCGGGTACTACTGAGGTAGGAAAGCATGTTAATGGATGCGGAAATCAAGAAACTAGAAACTAAAATTACGCAAGCATGTTGCATTGATAGAATGACAGGACAAGATATGGGCAGCCATACCACTACATTAGAAGATTTTTGCAAAGAATTTTTGGCTCTACTACCATGGCTGCAACCGCACCTTACCAAACATAGTAACCAGGGGAGTGCACTGCATAAGGAAGAATGCACGACGCTAACTGTTGTGACGGTAATCAAGGAGTGCCCGCGGACTAGGCTAGAAGGTGAATTGAAGCCTCACACAGGTGGTGCGACCACCTGACTATCCGCAGGAAGCACAGTCTCAACAGTCCAAGAAGTTGAAAGAGAGCACGAGACTATAAAAGAATCTGTATGGGAGCTGCATGATAAGGAGGTTGTGCGCAAGATCAATATGTCACATGGGTCATGCCCGCGCATAGGCTGGGAAGTGACTGTTGGTGTCACTGTTCATGACAAGATGTCCAATTTAAGACAATGAGGAGCGGGTGGCGGGAAATTAAGACATGAAGTCAAAACTAGATTTGGGACGATCTTCTGCCAATATAGCATTAACGGGCCGAATAAGGGGGAACGGTCAAATTTGAATTCAAAAAGGCCTATAAATAATAGGTGGTTATCCAACGAACAACCCTTGGCGTTTTGAGAATTCAGTTGTTGCGCAATCAAGTGGGTATGGACCTTACGAATTTGGAGGCTTTAAGAGCAAGTTCAATGTTTGAGACATTGCCGAAGGAGATGCAAGACTTCTTGAATAGAATGATGTTGACAATCGAGGAAACTGCGCAGATCCCTACGCTGCCGGTGGGGGATAAACCAGAAATTCCAAAATCACCTCAGACGCCGAGGCCCAAAAAGGATCCATAGGCAATAGGACCAATCTGCATGTCTCCGCGAAATCTGCGCTTTGGTAAAATGTCTATGGAAGATGAGGGCAAGACTATTAATATTGAGACAGATGATGATGAGGAGGATCTCCAGGCTTTCGTAGAAGAAATCAGGGCGGATGAAGAAATGGAGGAAGACATTCAGCTAGTGCGTGCTGTAGCAAAACTACCCAAGTATGTCCCTCCGTGGAGAGGGAAAGTAAAAGTACCCAAGGATTTGGATGTTGTTAAGACTGCACTCCAAACCCCACTCCTCCCAGATGGAAGTCTATTTGAAGGTTTGGTTGTGGGTCGCGTGCCTACAATGAAATTTGAATATTGGGACCTCGCGGATAGCAAAAAGTTCCCACATTTGGAGACTAGCAAACTCATGAAACAGAGCAAGGAGGGGTCAGTTACAACACTAGAGCCACGGAAATGGTTGTGTGGTGTGGAGGAGGCTGGGCTACTCCACCTACTATGGATTCCACACTTTCACCGGGCACCGATCACGATCTTTGTCATTAGGAAACTACTTTGCCTAGTGCACGATGGGTACTTATGGCTAGAGGAGCTTATTCTCATCACAGCCGAGCTTATTCATAGGGTTTCTCAACTTCCCTGTACGAGAAAGGACCCCGCAGAAATACTTGGCAAAAGAGGAGATTTGGCACTCGCAGAGGCCATGAAGAAGAAATACAAGTTGGAAAAGAAGTAGAGAAGCTACGTAATTAGTAGCATTCAAGAAAAAGAGGTGTGCATAGCCACCCAGCTGCTGGCTGGAAAGGTGATGAGAAAATGTCACGGCTACGAGGTACTGGTGACGGTCATCAAGCTGGCTGAACAATGTGCGGAGGGGGTCCAATTTAACTGGGCTGAATTCCTCTGTGAGGAATTCCTAACCAACTGCAAATAAGCTTAGGATCAAGGCAAGACCTTCCACTATGCGTGGTTGCTCTTGTCTATCTTATTGGTGACAGGGGAACTACTGGAGGACAATCAGTTCCCTCCCCTTGAACAGGACTTGCCAGAGGCGGCAAAATATGCATCGCTCTGGGTGATGAAGAATGCCACGCGAATCCATGAGACCAAGATCTTCTGGGTGCTCATGGAGGTGAGCATCCAGATGTGGATCAACAAAAGGCCGCACGTATCCCCCATAGTGTATGACAGTTTGTGGAACTTTGTAGGCTTCAAGGCAGATATGCACAATGTGTATATCAAGGTGCATAAGGATCTGGTGCAGACTTGGACCAAAATTCCTTTCGTCGTGATTGACGATGCCATTTTCGCTGTGCTTGACCCATGGCCACCCGAGTGGAGTGCCCTGGATCTAGTGGCGCACAATGAGACACCAATACACAAAAAAAAGGATGCCACCAAGCTGTTGGCACAACAGAAGCGCAACAAGTAGTTGGCTGAGGAGGTAAGGGCTTCCTGCGAGGCAACAAAGGCCGCCGCAGAGCAGACCAAAGCTACCGAAAAAGCAGCAGTAGCATCGGCAACCAGGGCCACCATGACATAGGAGGAAAGAGGCCCGGACCTGACCACAGGATAGGGGATAGAAGACATGATAGGTGATGTAGACCTAAGCATGACATCTACACAACCGAAATGGATGCGCGGTACTCAATGAACAGGGCCACGAAAGAAGACCAAGGCTTCCAAACTAGATTGTGAACCTGTTACATTGATAGAGGGTGACTTATACGACATCAGCGATATAGTTCGCAAGGTCATGAGGGAAGTGCTCCAGGAAGAAATGATGGAGCAACATAATATGTTGGGGGCCCTTAGGGCGTAGCTGCAGCAACTTCAGGTGTGACCCCCATAGGAAGGAACGGTAGCCGTCTATCATGCTGCAGGTACATTGACAATGGTGCACTTGCTACGGGCCAAAGTGACTAACACCGTCGCACTGCCGAAAGGAGCATTGATAGAGGATAGCATGGAGGACAGAGTCACGTAGGCTGGATCAAGGGACTTGGCCTAAACTTGGCTGACCTTCCGCGGGATATATTATACCAGCTACAGGATGGAGCGACGACAAAACTCTGCGCTAGGGAAGGATGCACTGTACAAGTGCTTAGAGAAAAATGAATTAACATCGAGCAGCTTAGCCTACAATGTGATGAAGCGCTGGCATAGAATTAGCAGCTGGAATAGATAGTAGAGGAAGCACGTCGCCATGCCCCGGAGCTAGAAATTATGACTGACCTACTAGTAGGAGTGTGAATTCATAGATTGGCTACTGGATTCTACGAGGAAAAGGAGGAAGTAATGAGGATACAACCGGACCTCAACCTTCAGATTGTGGAACTGCAAATAAAGGTACAGCCATCCATGCCCCCGGAAGTTAGGGAACAATGCATTGGCGCTATCCAAAAGGGGCTAGAAGAAATAGGATAGGTAGTGCAGGACTGTACTATAATGTTAGAAGAATCCCTCGCGGTCCTCACTTCTTTACAGGAGGACCCCACCATACAATGCTTGGAAACATAAGTGCGAGAGCTCCAAGTGCAGTATGACAGTGTGTTTGGAATGACGCAGACAATTGTCCTGAATCAGCGGTTAGCGAAGCTACAACAAGTGAAGGCGTTGAAGGAATAGATGGATGCCGCATGATAGAAAGAGGCAGTACTTAAAGTGTGCGTCCAGCTGTGGATTGATGAGGCCTTCTGCATCACTGCCGATATCGAAGAAAAGCTTGCACAAATGAAGGTGATGCATGCCTTAAGACAAGGATCTACCCATGACAGCGATCATTCAACAAAAAGAGTAGAGCAGATCCAGTAGACAGCAGAACAGTGCACTATGGACCTTAGCGCAGCACAGGCACAGTTGGAGGGGCTTCATGCCAAGATCACCACACCAACAGAGTGACTCGAGACGAGTCACAATGATTGTGTTGGGGGCTTGTTGGGGATGGGATCCCCTGCATCAGGTTTTGGGGCTTAAAGCCCAAATTTTGGTCAATTGTATTGTAAGACTCTGCGAAGTGCGTGTGGAGTATTGAAGAAGGTACGTTTTCATTGACTATTTTGCCATCTTCTCTTTAGAACTCGTAACATATTTGCATCATGAACTAGGTACATAATGGGAAATCATGACAAAATCTATAAATATTTATGTGCAACATAAAAACGCTAATAATTACTATTTCTTATGCAGTTTAAGGCAAAAGCTAAAGATTGCCGCTTCAAGGAAAAAGACAGGGCCAAGCTAAACGCTGCCCCTTTGGCGGGGAACCATATGCAAACAAGACGATCTAAATTAAAACATCTCAGCCAAGGAAAGGAAAAGGAGATATCAACTCGGCGCAAGAAAACGACCGGATAACTGAGGATTAACAGCTTGGCGAATCCCTCAGGATCCTTTGATCCTGAGGGATCGCTGCTTAACTATTTTTGCATCCTTGATATCTCCGCTTCAGCTGTTATAAGTAGGGGCAGCATTGCTAGCCTAGGGGGAGACTGTTAATTTGTCATGTAACTTTGCTTTGTACTTGAACTTTGATCATCGACTCTCATTGAGAAGAGACTTACCGTAACTCTGTTTCAATGCTTTAATATAAATCTAGTTGCTGTTCCATTCGTGATTCTGGAATAACTTCAAGCGGTGTATCCCTAGAGGGTAAGGGTTCGGCCCTAGTGGAACACTTGCTCCTGTATCATTACCTTTAGTTCGCGTGTGGTTTGTATTATTAGCTTTAATCGGTAATCTGGTGTGTTTTTTGATCTTATATGGTAGCTCTGTTATATTTTATATTTCGTTCTCTGCAACAGGAAAGTCGTATAGTGCATTCTGATCTTATAAAATATTGCTGTTCCTTTAAAGGCATTAATGTAATATCGCTGTTCTTTACAGAATGCTGTTGCTATTTAATTGCAGAGTAATCAAGCTGTAACCTTCTTAAATTGGTATTACTGTATTCATCCATGGTTTATACTTCATACGATTGCTGTTCAATTGACATTGCTATTTCATTATGAATTGCTATTGTTACCCTTTCTAACCGGGATCAATACTTGCGGTAGCAGACTCAGATTACTGTTTTCTTAATATTTCTGTGCGCTGTGTGCATTATTTATTTCAGCGCCATAGGCTCTAAGTGTTATTCTATGTTTTGTTGGTAATTGGTTGCCATTCCATTTCCATTTGCTGTCCGATTTACCCTTTGAGTAAAGATTGACATTTGGTTTCTGTAGAGTAAGATTGTTGTACTTGTTTCTGTAGATCAAGGTGTTGCTATTCATCAGACTTAGTTGCTGTTACATCTTCTAGTTGCTGTTCCATTACTTAATTATTGTTCCATTTCCTGTTATTTGAGTTATTGATTGTTTTGGTGTGCAGAACGATCAGAAACTGTAGTGGACATTGGCATTTGCTGTCTAGTCCCCAGATTGACGATCTGTTCCTTGATTACTTTTGGTTACATCAGTTTCTAAAGGGATGAGTTATTGTTATTGAACCCTTGACTGATACATTACTTAGTTTTCCAAGTGCATGATTTAGGTTTCAAAGTATTTTGCTGTAAGTAGACTTCCTTTCAAGCATCCATTTACTCTTGTATTTTTCTGAGCACTATACTACTAGCATTACTTTGACAAATGATAGCCTCAAACTGAGTACACTCTTTGAGATAACAAATCGTTCATGGATTGACAAGTTAATGTGAGGTAATTAGAGGTGTAAAAGACCCTTTTTATGGCTCAACATTTTGGTGCTGTTGCCAAGGAAGAGTGTAGCCATTTGTTTCATTTTCATAGTAGCGTAAGAACCTGTTAGGAAAGAGTTGGGTTTTAAAAACAGAAGGTAAGAACCTGCGTAAGGAGCATGTAATAGCCCTGCTCCCCTGCCCGCTTTCCTGCAGATTTGTTACTATTTTGTTTGGGTAGAACCTAACAGTTGATTTGTGTGCATGACTAAGCAGAAAAAGCCAGAAAAGAATCCCAAACCTCTACCCATGCCTGATAAGGCTAAGGGGCTGGTGACCCTTGGGTGATCGACCTTTATAGACGAAATTATTAAGAAAGTAGAATCTCAGCCTTCAGTAGGACCTAGAAAAGTTACTTCTAGACATCCTACTAGTTCCCTTCAGGCCACAGGATCACCATCTATAGCCTTTGCTGAGGTGCATAGTCAAACCGAAGAGCAATATTTTCAAGAAATTGAAAATTATAGCCCAAAATCATTGCAAGAAGGGAACCTTAGCAATCTCTGTGAAGGAAGGGGAGAAACAGGAGAAGCAGAAGAACCAAAATCTCCTCTTAGGGTAATTCAACCATTAAGTAGCCCAGATAAGGGAAGTGCTGCAAAAATCATTTATAACGAAATTCAAGAACCTGAATCCCCTCAGACATTAGGCACTCTCATCATCCCAAATAAAGAAAGTGTTGTCAAGGCCATTCCCATTAGAGCCATTCCCTCTCGACAACCTAGGAATACCCTCCTAGATATCCCAGAAGGCTATTGGCATATATTTGATCAAATGGCCCAGAATCAGCCTAACACCCAAACCTCTACTCTGCAATACCCCATTGTGGATACTGCAACCAATGCACTTATGAAAGAAATTCCCCTCCAGCATATCCCTACATTCGATGGCCTTACATCAGAAGATCCGGATGAATTTCTGTTTGAATTCGACGTGCTGTGTAGAGGATATGACTATACCATCGATCCCCAAAAGCTGAAATTATTCCCTTCTACATTAAAAGGAGCTGCTTTTAGATGGTTTATGGGATTAGGTGGTGGTGTTATAAATAATTGGGATCAAATGAAAGAGTCTTTTCTAAAAAAGTATCAGGACTATTGCAGGTCTCGAGAATTAAAAGATGAAATATTTCAGATGGTGGCTAAACCAAATGAAACATTGGAAGAGTATGTTGAACGATTCCAGTATCATCTTCAAAGATCTCCTTATGAATCATTACCTTTACCTGATAATGTATTAAAAGCAACATTAATTAGGTGAATGAAGGAACAATGGATTGAGACATTAAACATTATGGGGAAAGGAGATATTTATCAAGAAAATTTTGCTGACATTATTGAATTATGTATCAGGAGTTCGAGAGGCAGCACAAGACTAAAACCAGCAGAGCGCGATCAATTTGTAAGGGATAATAGAATTTTGGCAGAAGGAGTAACTCGTGCAGAAATTGGAAATTTATTAGAAAATTTTAAAACTGACATATTGGGGACACTGACAACACAACTTGATATTATGCAGGCTAAACAGAAGCAGAACAAAATTTGGCAATCTTCTGTACCAGATGCAGAAAGAAACACAGCCAAAAGGAGTGTCCATTAGATGCAGTTCAAGTTTGTGCCATTTTACAAAAGACCACTCCACAGAGAGCTGCCCCTCACTTCCTGGATTGAAAGCAGTATATAAGGAAGCAGAAGAAGATCCAGAACTAGTGTATCTACTTAATCAGCGCTGTCAGTGGCAGCCACGAAAAATAGGTATGTTCTCAGACCCAGCTTCTTCGTTCTAGCCTCAGCAATACCATGCTCAACAATATAATTCAATGTGGCAAAATCAACCTCCCTTCCCGAATTGGTCACAGCAATCATTCCCTTCATCATCTCCATAGCCGAGTCAAGTAAGCCAACCCAATTGGCCAAATTTTCCCTATACCCTACCATATTGGAAAAACAATGTTTTCCCACCGCAATGGACTGCTCCTACTTCACAAAGTCAAACATGGCAGACAAACTGGCAAAGGTCGATGAATCAGCCAGTAGGAACTATTCCGCTCCCTCAACCTACACTGCCAGCCCTACAACAAAATCCCCAGTCTAATTTAAGGCCGCAACCCCCAGCCCAACCCAACCCCAATCCAAATAACAGACCGGTCTAGACCATTCAAATAATCGAAACACCAGAGATAGGAACCAATCTAAAGGAGTGTGATGACATTCGATTAAGATCTGGGCGTATCATTGAAACAGAGGGAGATAAAACAGTGCAAGTTGAAAATCAGTTACCTATAGAACAATCGTTGCAGGAAGAGGACATGGCCAGACAACAAATTTAGGATCTAGTAACCACATCTTCTCCTCCATTCCCAGAATGCTTAATTATACCTCGACCTATACAACATCTTGATTTTGACATTCTAGGAGAATTACGAAACCTGTATATAAAAATCCCGTTCCTCCAAGCCATTCAATACATCCTGATATATGCAAAGACTATTAAATAACTATGTATAAAGAAACCAAGGAGGACAATAAAAAATAACCCAAAAGTCCAAGTAGTTGGCACTTTATCTGACTTATTATCAGGAAAAGAAACACCATTCAAATACGAAGACCCAAGAAATCCAATAGTAACCGTACAAATCTATGGTCAAACTTTCTCAAATGCCTTAGTTGATCTAGGAGCTGCAATTAACATCTTAACAACCGCTACTTGCCAAAAACTGGGCATTACATTGGTCGAACCGACCTCCACTTTATTAGAACTGGTTGATTGATCTGTAGTTAGGCCAGAGGGCACACTACAGGATGTTATGGTATCTGTTTATTCCTAGGAATATCCGACCGATTTTCTGATAATAAACCCCAAAAGACGACTTGATGGGCATCCGTTGATTTTAGGCAGACCTTGGCTCGCAACTGCCGATGCTTATATTGGCTGCCGACAAGGTAATATGACCATTACTAGGGGGACAAATATTAAAAATCTAGCTTTATATCCCCCAGCGCAGCCAAGTGTCACCATAATAAAAACTAACAAGCACCCTGTATCATACCTCACAAAAAATATTAGATCTCCATTAACCATACAAGAGGCCCTCGATTTCAAAGACCAAACAGAAGACGATGCCATTAATAATTTCATCAGCCAAGCCAAACCCAGATCCCACGTACAATGTCACATGATAGAAGCGGCATTTGATAATGAATTGGAAGAGGATCTTGTTAAATATATGCATGATCAACCAATACCCATTACCTCTGTCTCGAATAGCAAAATTGTGGAAATTGAGCCAGGAAAGACTTTAAACATCAATTCCAACCTGACTTTAGAACAAGAAAAGAAACTCATCCAGTTATTGAGGAAACATAAAGAGGCATTTGCATGGGACTACCTTGATATGAAAGGAATTGATCCCCAGTTATGTACACACCACATTTATATAGAAAAGGATGCGAGACTTGTTCGCCAACCGCAAAGGAGATTTAATCCTCATCTAAAAGACGTTGTAAAAGCTGAACTCCAAAAAATTTTAGATGTTAATTTCATCTACCCTATCTCCGATAGTAAATGGGTCTCTCCACTTGTTGTGGTACCGAAGAAGAATGGAAAGTGGAGGATTTGTGTAGATTATAGAGAACTAAACAAAGCAACACAAATAGACCACTTTCCCCTTCCATTCATTGATCAAGTATTAGACACTTTAGCATGAAAGAAATTCTTTTCTTTCTTAGATGGCTTCAGTGGATACAATCAAATTCAGATTGCCCCTGAAGACCAAGACAAAACTACTTTTACTTATCCTTGGGGAACATTTGCCTACAGAGTTTTACCTTTTGGCTTATGCAATGCTCCTGCCACATTTCAAAGAGCTACCCTTAGTATTTTTTCAGACCTAATAAATGAGGGGCTCAAAGTCTACATGGATGATTTTACACCGTACGGAGAATGATTTTGATCCAGCATTGGACACACTGGAAAAAGTCCTGCAGCACTGCATTGCCACCAGGCTTTGCATGAGTCATGAAAAATGCTATATGATGATGACTGAAGGACTTATTCTAGGCCATTATATCTCAGCAGCTGGCATACAAGTAGACCCAGCCAAAATCCAAATAATTTTGCTAATTCCCACCCCTATCACTCAAACAAAGGTATGCAGTTTTCTTGGATTTTCTGGTTATTATAGAAGATTTATAGAACATTATTCACATATTGTTGCACCTCTATATGCACTGACAGGCAATGTTGAATTTCTTTGGACAGAAAAATGTGACCATGCTTTCCAAGATCTAAAGAAGCTTGTCTCCACAGCTCCAATCCTTGATGGACCAAATTGGAACCTACCATTCCAGATTTCGTTAGATGCCTCAGATACAGCTATTGGAGCAGTCCTTGGGCAGGAAGAAGATAAAAAACCATATGCAATTTATTATATTAGCAAGAATTTATCCCTTGCTGAATTGAATTATACTGTTATTGAAAAAGAATTTCTAGCTGTAATACATGCCATCAATAAGTTCAGGCATTACATTACTAGATATCCTATTATTTTATATACAGATCATTCTGCCATAAAATATTTAGCAAATAAACCAATCACAACTGGTAGAGTAACTAGATGGCTGATTTTATTGCAGGAATTTGATATTACAATCAAGGACAGACCCGGAAAAGAAAATCCTATAGCTGACTTTCTCTCGCGAATACCAAAACCAGTGGATGCAGCAACAGTTGAAGACAACACTTTCGATTTTTGTTGTTCTAAAAAGACAACATTTTTGTTTGCGGTTCCTTTTTCAAAAGAATAACACCTTTGTTTTAGCCGTTTCTTTTTCTTTTTTTCATTTTACTGTTCCTTTTCCAAAGGAATAGCATTGGAGTGTTCTGTTGTTCCTTTTCCAAAGGAACATCACTTTTCATCTTTGTTGTTCCTTTCTAAAGGAACAACACTTTCGATTTTTGCTGTTCCTTTTCCAAAGGAACGGTATTCGCGTGGTCCGCTGTTCCTTTTCCAAGGGAACAACATTTAAGTGTTTTTGCTATTCCTTTTCCAAAGGAACGACATTTGGGGTTTCTGTTGTTCCTTTTCCAAAGGAACGACATGTTTTCATTTTTGCTGTTCCTTTTCCAAAGGAACGACATCTGCATTTTTGTTGTTTCTTTTCCAAAGGAATGACACTTTTTAGCACTTGCATTTCTGCTGTTCCTTTTTCAAAGGAACGACACTTTTGGATTTCTACTGTTCCTTTTCTAAAGGAATGGCATGTTCGGTTTTTGCTATTCCTTTTTCAAAGGAATGATACTTGTGATTTTTGTTGTCCCTTTTTCAAAGGAACAACACCTATATTCCTTTGCCCTTCCTCTTTCAAATAACAACATTCCTGTACTCCTTCTACTTATGCCTAAAGATCCCTATTGTTCCTCTTGTTTCAGGTCTTTTGGAGCATAGATATACACTCATGCAATGGATACAAAGCTAGAGCATACTGAAATTAGAAAATTATATAAAATGTTATTTTTACAAGAAATTGTTGTGAATTGATAATGAGGAACGAAGGAAGGACACAATTATTCATTACTTTTGCTGTCACTACCCTACTAATACTGACATGATTGGTCATCTTTATCATGCTGGTTCTTTTTAAATTCCCATAATCTTCTTTGATAATTATTAAGGAATAAGAACAAAGGGTTTATATTTTTCTATTGAGATGTTAAGACTTCTTCCACCATTCCTACTCTTAAGGAGGGCTGAACCACCCTTTGTGTATAAATGGGAAAGCATGTTATAAAAATAAAAGAAAAGATGAATGCTTTGAATTGTCAAATGCAGGATAGGGGGTCTCATCAAGAGCCAGCCTACCATGATCATAAGGAAGAAAGTGAAGTGGCATTCCCACTATGGCCACCACACCAGGGATATGGTCCAAGAGGCACATCAGAAAAAATAAAAGAGTCCTTGGAACAGGAGGTCTCATCACAAGCCAACCTGTACACCTTTCACTCCTTCCTAGTGAATGGCATTATGATTTAACTAGTTACCAAGCCAGCATAATGACCTCCATTTTGACACTGAATAAAACTTCCTACGCATACACAAAGGATCATGGTTCCATCGGCGAAACAAACAACTTTGCCAAGGTTATGGACACCTGTCGGCAGCAGAGCTCTGTTAATGGTATTGAAGTCACATTTCCTATATGCCAATAGTCATCATTAATACCCAACTCAGTCTTATACCTCTGTAATCTATCAAATAGGATTGTGCATTTCCCTTCCCCAAACCATTAAACGCATGAAAATCCATTATAACCAATCATGACAGAAAAGGTAGACAATGACCGCATTACACTCGTTATGCACGTCAGCTGTCCTATCCTCCCAGCCTCGCATCATGCAACTGCATTTTCTTATTTATTAAGCGATCCAATTATACACCTCGATTTCGGTAATCTGCTACTTTTGTAAACATGGCATCGTTGCATATGCTGTTCCTTTATGACCTTGTACCAGAACAGACCGACTCACCGCTTCTTCATTTGACGGCTGAGCATGGCCTATCACATTGTGGGGGGGGGGGGGGGGATGACTTCATAATTTGCTGACATATGTGTAGGCTATCACTCGTCAAATTCTTACTTGGGAATAGCAAGGCTTAACGGTATCTTGTTTTTCAATTTGCATGTTGTTCCTAAGATATTTCCGTCTGCAATAACTAGAAAGATTTGAACGAGCTTTGCGATTTTACTATTTTTCTCCTCTGTTTCTAACAGTTCAAACAACTTGCTATTCCAATTCCATTTCTATGTTTTTACAGTAAGCTAAAGCATGGGGGGAAGGTCAATTCGAAGAGAACCACAGGTATTAACAGTTTCCGATGCTGCACGGGAAATCCTGGCAAGGGCAGGATGATTAGTCTATCTTAATCGCATTCAGGAATCCAACAAGACCGTGGCAATAGGATTTTTGTAGAATTTACAAGAAAATCACTCCATATTAAGGGGAAAACATATAGCAGTCACCGATGATGTAATTGCAGAAGTCCTAGGACTGCCAACCACTAGACCTGTGTGGACTCTGAAGAAGGAGAGACTGCAAAAGATCATGGAGATCTTCCAGGATGAAGGCCAGAACCTGACAGTCAGAGGAAAGGGAGTCCTACCAGCAGCATTAGGAGAGCCGTGGGCAGAATTGGCGAGGATCATCCAGAGCTACATCACCTGTGAAGGCAGGAAAGACGTGGTAAGACCACGACACCTTAAACTCTTAGCTGTATTAAAAGAAAAATGCTCTGTGAACCTACCTGCATTTTTAAATTCATTACTGCATGATGTTGCCCGAAGCATGAAAAAGTCACAACATGTGGAATCGGTGGTGAGTCACCATGGGCTGATACGGCTGATAGTTAGCCACAGTTTGGCTCAGCAACAGAGCATCTGGGAAGAACTAATTTCTATAATAGATGGAGCACCGACTCCGCCAGCCCCAAAATGCAAACACACTACCAGTACACCAGATAAACCATCAAAACAAAGAAAATCAGTTAGATTGGCACGGATTAGAGGAAGATTGGAAAATCCCCAAGGGGATACCAACCAGCCTGTGGAGATAGACGACCCAGGGGATGAGCAATCCCCGCAATTGGAAGGAGAAGAGAATGAGAAAGAAGCAGAAGGAAATGAGGAAGGAGAGATGGAGGAAGAGATCGAGAAACCTGAGCAGGTGGAGGCGGAGGCAGAACAACGTGAAGAGAGTCCATTGAAAAATCCATTGCAAGAGGACGAATTGGCCAAAATTCTGGCCAATATGGGAAAATATGGCCAGCTTCTCAGCCCGCCAGGCCTCCAGACTGAGGAAGAACCGAAAGAGCATTCTGCGCAGGATAAAAATGCACTCGAGGAATTGCACAACGGGGAAGAAAACGAAGAGAATCATTCTGTTCATGATGAAAGCACGACAGGAGGAGGAAATGATGAAGACATAGAAGGGGAACAATCTACCCGCAGCCAGAATACACCAAAAGAGTTGCATGAAGAAGAAGGGGTGGACAAGGAAGTTACCCAGGAAGTAACAGAGCCAGTTAGGGTTTCTAATCTTGAGTAGGCTGAAAAAAACACCAAAGAAGCACCCCAGGAGGAAAACCAAGGAATTGGACAAGATAACAGTCCAGGCCCAAGTAAACAGACAATTTTTCCTTCTAAGGAAGCAGAAGAAATCAAATAATTATGAAAAAAACAGCAAAGGTTATTAAATGTGATAGCTCGACTTCGATAGCAAATCAGGGTTTTGAGAATGAGAAAGAGGGAAAAAAGAGCTTCAGGGGAGAGACATGTAGCTACTCTGGTGAGACCACCAAAGAAAAAGATTCGAAAGACCCCTGTTCAGCCTGCTATTCAAAACCCTGTCGAAGAATAGCCTGTTGTTCAAAACCCTGTCGAAGAACAGTCTGCTGTTCAAATTACCGTCGAAGAACAGTCTACTGTTCAAATTGTTGTCGAAACACAGTTTGCCATTCAAAAGCAAAAGGAACAGCATCCTACTGTTGCTCATGTTGAAGTACAAATGGACGATATATTGGCCTGTGACAAGGAAGTTCAGACAGAGGCACAGTATTATGAAAGGATACAGACTATAAACACAAGGCCACGCAATAGGAAGATTCAAGTAAATCTTCCACTAGCCACTATTGAGTGGGATAGCGATCCAAGGATAGTAACCCTATGAGAGGAATTGATGCAAGCGTAGCAATCAGTTGAAAAATTCACGGAACAAACGGTTTCTTGAGAAAAGTATGAAGAATTACAACAACAACTGAGGAAGGTCAATTTATCCGAAAGCCAAGCCTTTGAAGGATGGCGAAAAGAACAAGAAAAAGTTTCAAAGGTAACTCATAGATTAGATATAGTTATCAGATAGATGGATACCTTATGCTCTTTGTACATTGATGTCCTAGCATGTAGAGCCCTTGCCAAGAATTATGCCTTGTTCTTAATGGAACGATATTTGCAATTGAAAATTAAGGTTGTCAAAGCAGGAGCCCCTATACAAATTAATACCATTGATGATTTTATAAATTGTTGTAAGCATTATGGAGTGAAGGTTCAAAGACTACTGTGTGAATTCTATCTGCATAACCTTGTGCTAGACCAGGACATAGAGTAGAACCCTGGCCCTTTTGTTGGGGATATCCAACTACAGGCGTTTATTTCATTTGGAGTTAATCAAATCAAATGGCTTAAAGCCAATAATGCCTTCCAAAGACAAGAAAACGGATTAGACTTATGGGTAAGAGCTGAGCCTAGAGACCCATTACACTTATGGAACCAACAGGAGCCTTATGAGGACTTCGGGCATGATTGACGCGTTAAAACCCATTCATATAGCAATCAATCGGCAAGGGATAGAATACTTCTTTACCATTAAGGACCTTTCCATTGTAGCTGCTAAATTTCGATATCAGACCTCTAATTGGAACATCCAGCTCAGGGAACCATTTAATTACGAGAATTTTAAGCTAGCCGCTGATCGTTTGAACCTCTATGGCGAAATTATCCTGAGGGTAGGTCCATCTTGGTTAGGATATAGGTTTCGAAGTCTGATTATTTGGCACCCTGCACCTGGATACCAAGCCCTGATGAGATGCCTGAGGGTCAAACAGGCCATCTTTTTGAACACCTAGTTAGGCAACATGGCTATAGGCCACCACATGAGATCCCATCTCCAACCTACTCTCTCACTGCCTTACATGTCAACTACAATGTTTTCACGAGGGCATGAAAAAGGGTAAGCAGGGGGGTGTGTGGAATATTGAAGAAGGTATGTTTTCATTGGCTATTTTGCCATCTTTTCTTTAGAACTCGTAACATCTTTGCATCATGAACTAGGTAGATAATGGGAAATCATGGCAAAATCTATAAATATTTATGTGCAACATAAAAACGCTAATAATTGCTATTTCTTATGCAGGAAAAGGCAAAAACTAAATATTTCCACTTCAAGGAAAAAGACAGGGCCAAGATAACCGCTGCCCCTTTTGCGGGGAACCATATGCAAACAAGACGATCTAAATTAAAACATCTTAGCCAAGGAAAGGAAAAGGAGATATCGAATCAGCGCAAGAAAACGACCGGATAACTGAGGATTAACAGCTTGGTGAATCCCTCGAGATCCTTTGATCCTGAGGGATCGCTGCTTAACTATTTTTGCATCCTTGATATCTTCGCTTCAGCTGTTATAAGTAGGGGCAACATTGCTAGCCCGGGGGGAGACTGTTAATTTGTCATGTAACTTTGCTTTGTACTTGAACTTTGATCATCGACTCTCGTTGAGAAGAGACTTACTGTAACTCTGTTTCAATGCTTTAATATAAATCTGGTTGCTGTTCCATCTGTGATTCTGGAGTAACTTCAAGCGGTGTATTCCTGGAGGCTAAGGGCCCAGCCCTGGTGGAACACTTGCTCCTGTATCATTACCTTTAGTTTGTGTGTGGTTTGTATTATCAGCTTTAATCGGTAATCTTATGTGTTTTGTTATCTTATATCGCAGCTCTGTTATATTTTATATATCGTTCTTTGCAATAGGAAAGTCGTATCGTGCATTTTGATATTATAATGTATTGTTGTTCCTTTAAAGTCATTTATGTAATATCATTGTTCTTTATAGAATTCTATTGCTGTTTAATTGCAGAGTAATCAAGCTGTAACCTTCTTAAATTGGTATTACTGTATTCGTCCATGGTTTATACTTCATAAGATTGCTGTTCAATTGACATTGCTGTTTCATTATGAATTGCTATAGTTACCCTTTCTAACCGAGATCAATACTTGCGGTATCAGACTCAGATTGTTGTTTTCTTAATATTTCTGTGCGATGTGTGCATTATTTATTTCAGCACCATAGGCTCTAAGTGTTGTTCTATGTTTTGTTGGTAATTGGTTGCCGTTCCATTTCCATTTGCTGTTCGATTTACCCTTTGAGTAAAGATTGACATTTGGTTTTTGTAGAGTGAGATTGTTGTACTTGTTTTTGTAGATCAAGGTGTTGTTGTTCATCAGACTTAGTTGCTGTTACATCTTCTAGTTGCTGTTCCATTTCTTAATTGTCATTCCATTTCCTGTTATTTGAGTTATTGATTGTTTTGGTGTGCAGAACGATCTGAAACTGTAGTGGACATTGGAATTTGCTGTCTAGTCCCCAGATTGACGATCCATTCCTTGATTACTTTTGGTTACATCAGTTTCTAGAGGGATGAGTTATTGTTACTGAACCCTTGACTGATACATTGCTTAGTTTTCCAAGTGCATGATTTAGGTTTCAAAGTATTTTGTTGTAAGTAGACTTCCTTTCAAGCATCCGTTTACTCATGTATTTTTCTGAGCACTATACTAATATCATTACTCTCACAAATGACAGCCTCAAACTGAGTACACTCTTTGAGATAGAAAATCATTCCTAGATTGACAAGTTAATGTGAGGTAATTAGAGGTGAAAAAGACCCTTTTTACGGCTCGATAGTACAGGCGCGTAGCGTGAAAGTCTAGGATGAGTCATAGGCTTGTCCACCCTAAGAATTGTAATTTAATGTAAAGTTGTGTCAGCCTACCCATGGTCCATGGACCATGGGATTTTATAAATAGAGCAAGGTTCTAAGTGTAAAGATAGTTTAGTTTAGACAAGCAAGGAATAGATAGATGCGAAGGCATGGTTAGAGCATAGAGTGAAAGTTGAAGTATATTGGGTCGTAGTAGTAGGAAGAGGCTTTGTAGCTGAGTGCGTAGAGGCCTAGTAGTGTTCGCAACTGAGTGCATGGACCCCTGCGGCTGAGTGCGCAGGGTGGAGTTGGGCTTGTAAGTGGGATTGTACTTAGATTTGAAAGCTAATAAAGAGAAGTTTACTCTGTGCATCTATTCCTGAATCTGTATGTTAATGTTATGCGTCATTTTACTCTGTTATTTACTGTGTGCAATTGATAATTACATGTATGATTGCTTGTATGTGAATTTAATCTAAGTAATCGGCTAACAGAGACTAATTAAGAAAGACTTGGGTAAATAACACGAGTCGCTCTGCGACTAGAACTGCGTGAAGACAGTATCACAGGGCGCGTGGTGCCCACAGGTGCACGTAGCATAGTAAGTGCGAAGGTTGGACCGTGTACCAATCACCAAATATCAGACATCCCAAAGGTGCGGAAACCTAGTTCCAACACCCTCCCATACTACTTTAGGTGAGACCTCAATCTGCACTCCATGGACTGTTGTCGAAAGGGCCAATAGTAACGGGATTTGCTTAGCTAAATCACTTCCGAACTTGGGTCATGGGTCATGCCCCACTAAGACAACACTCTTCTAGTATATGCACGATTCACGCATCACAGGCCACCCATAAGTGGTCTAATATGCCTTCACAGTAGCTAACTCCTCTGTAACCTCCTGCTCCTAACTCAACCCAACCTTCAGGTACAATTACTCTAGGCTTATTTCCTTCTACGCGTATCTCTCCTGGCCCTTTTCAGCCCATAACCCTAGGTCTTAACCATCTGGGAGCAGTTCCCCAAGGTCATTATCCTTCTGGTTAGATACCTTTCTTATTCCCACCACCTGGAATATTTTCTACCCTTGTTATTGCTACATTGAGTTTACCTAACATTACCTTGGGGATCCCAGTATAGTACATTGATCCTCCCGCAAACATTCGTCATAATCAACTCAAACTTTACATAGCTTTGACCCCAGTTCAACCATTTTTTCCTACCCCTTCCTTTGCTTTAGTTCCACAACAACCTCAACAAGAATCCAATCTTGTTGCGAAAGCATCTAGTGAAGGGGGGGGGGAATCCAAGAGAAAGGGACCCAAAGATAAGGCACCCCAAACAACTCCATTTCCTTGTTGGGTGTAGCCCAACCTGGCCTAGATTTTGGCAAAGACTCCACATTTTGTGGAGTGGAGCGTGTAGTAGAGTAGCGAAATGCGAAGTGGACCACACATTGGAGTAGTTGGAGTATACCGTGCGGTGTAAGGGCTTCAGGATGGGTCAAAGCCCATCATTTTTGTAAAAGCATGTGATATTGTAAAGGATCAATGGGATTTTGGGCCATAGTTTCTTGTTTTAGGGAATCTACTACTCTACTGTGTGCTCTACTCCATAAAATGCAGAGTCTTTACCAAAATCTAGGCTAGGCTGGGTTGCGCCCAACATGCCACCAACACTCAAATGTGACTCATCCCAAGTCACTCAACCATTTTTCCTCTGATTTTTACTGCAATTCTATTGTAGGCATTGTTGGACTGCTGTAGAGTCTCTGTGATATGCTTCTCTTCGCTACCACTTCCTCCAACAGTGCTTCTGTCACATGTTCCATAGCCTTCTGCACCATTGTTGTCTCCCTTTGTTGAAGCTCCTGAAGCTTCTCATCTACTGCTTGGGACAGTTGGAGAGCCTCATCCTACCATGGATGGGTTCTCTCTGTCAAAACCTATTCTTCCTTCCTTAGCTCCTCAATATTTATTTTGGAGGGAATTTCCCTCATTGATCTTGGAGAGCTTATGCGAGATTGGTAAGGTCTTCGTAGATGCCCAAATCTCTTCCAACCACTTGTTACACTAAAATTGGTCACCATGACTATTTGCAGTTAGTATGGCTCTATCAACTGTCATACTATCCTCCTTGGCAAGTCTCATACCTCTGCTCTTCATGTCAAACTCCAAGAAAGAGAGAAATTCTTTAAAAATCTATATATCTCTGGGTACGCAGTTTCTCTTAGCCTTACCTGCGTGTACGCACCTCAAGTTCACAATACCTGCGTACTTGTATGCTCTGTCTGTAAAGGGGTGGGTGCGTACTCCTGTAAAGGTCAAAAGGCTAAGAGAATGATTTCGCAGTACATCATAATCATAGACTCTTGTAGACACAGTATGGACGCAGCCATCTGTTTATGATTAGTCTACTGTATAATGAATACAAAACTCCTCGCAGCCTGGATGGTGGAAACTAGATCCAGGGTCTTCATTTCTACTTCCCGAAAAGGTACGATTCTATCCATGCGAATAAATGAGCTGATGTCGAACATGGTAGAAACCACTTGATTACCAGTCGATGATGTAAACTGTTAACAAGTGTGAGAGAGACCACCAGTGATGTCAATGGTTCTCAAAGTACCCAGTACAATCCATGAGATGTGAATGAATGAGTTGATGTCGAACATTTCGCGGAGTCCTTCGATCGAAAGTCAATGATGTAAACCGTCGTCAAAGGCGAGAAACCTGCCATTGATGCATGCAGATTTCAAGGCACTGATGATTTCTAGGTCATCTCTCTAGATAATGTGTTGATGTCGATAGAAAGCGACCCGTTGCAGGCAAGCCCACAACACGAAATCATAGATCAAGTTGAAGAAATGTAGCTGTAAGGACTGACTCAGGGATGGTCGAGATGGATGACGGGTATTTTGCAGATGAATGGTTTATTTGCAGTGACCTCTTGAACACATAACGACACAACAGATGGCTTGGTGACATCTGACCCAAAGTTAATACCCGGCTGAAGACTTTCAATGTGGTTTGATCAACTGTGAGGCAAAGGATTTCCCAACCCAGGTGAATGAAAAGTGTCGTGTTCAAGAGTGGTGATAAGGCTTCTTCTGAGACAAAGGATAACAAATAGGCTAATTTTTCTCTCTTTTCCCCCACGATTTTTGGTAAGTACCTCTTTATTTTTTACAAGCTTGAGGAGGATAACATATGCTTGATTATAAGCTCATCCTTCGGATGAGTCCAACTTAGTTTTGATTCGAACCCTAAGAAGGAGTGGTCCGTTCCTGTTTGTAATCGAACAGGTCCTTTACTGTGAAATTTTAACGAGTCCAGTATAGGAGAAACTCGGCGTTTTTCAATTTTAGAGAGTCTGAAGAAACTTAAGAAAACTCCAGGTTTAAACTTTTTCGTAAATTTGTGTCTCCCAAGCCCGAAAAAGTATAAAATAATACTTGAGAGAACCGCTTGATCTTGCGACCAAGGAGTACTTTCATGATTAGTGTCTTTGACCTGAAAAGTAAAAAGCGATCAAGGACACGTCATTTTATTTCCATTATCGAATTTGAAACGACAAAAATCCGGCAATCTTTTCTTGTTTTTACGGTTAGAAAAGGGCTATAAGGGGACCGTCTTTTAATTCCGTTTTAACGAGTGTAAAAGAAACGCTCGGCAATCTTTTCATGTTTTATGAGTCAAAAAAGGGCTTAAAAGATGACTCTGATATTTTTGTTTGTGAAAAATGACAATTTTCCCTGAAAATCCTTTTATCCTGCACAAAAACCAACACATTACTCATACCTGTTTAAAGATAGATAAAAATACTTTGAAAAATACCTTTTCATGGTGGAAAATAAACAAATTTAACATTCATTTACTCAAAAAACCTATAAAAAGGGCTTTTACCATTTCATTTTTACCATTTTACTGTTGAGGAGAGAAAAAGGGCTTTTGGCAAGAAACTTCCCGTGGACACTGCGGAGAATCCAACCGTCGAAACCGAACGCCGTCTCATCAGGTATTCTACAACATCCTCCCTTGCATTTTCATCCGTTTAGAATTTGTTTTTAAGCTTTAGTTTCATTTTTTGGAGGCCTTGGGGTTTCAAGGTCCGCTTTTCGGGGTACGCAGGTGCTCCATTGGTGACCTGCGTACCCCAACATTTTCTCAGTTGGGAAAATGTCGGGCGTACGCAGCTTGCCTTAAGAGAACCTGCGTACATACGCCCTGTCTCTAAAGGCGGGCTGCGTACACCGCGGAGAGGATTTTCAAACCCTCATTTCTCCAAAATGAACCAAAATTTTTTAAATTTATGGACTCTAACAGATGTTTTATGGTGTGTAGATTGCCCACCATGCTTGATTGGCACGAGAGAGAACACGAAGATGTTGATCTGGCCGCCATTAATCACCAACCTTCCATTGATGCTTTGAAGGCATGCGGTCTTTACAAATACTGGGCCATACTTGGCATGAGGGCCCAGGTGCGCTTTCTAGAGTGGCTGGTTGAAAGGTGGAACGTTCAGGATCAATTTTTTTACATTGGAGGGCACCAGCTCGAGATAGAGCCCTCAAATATTTACTTTCTCACTGGTTTGCCCAAGCGGGGCGAACAATTGACTCTGTCCGGGACTAGGCCGGGTGGCCAGTCCATCGCTAGTCTCCATCTAGAGTGGTGTAATAATCAAAACCAGGATAAGGGGATAGAGATTAAAAAGATATCCCGACCTGAACTTATGGTAATTACCTTTACAATTACCAGACTTTGCGGGGCTGCCGCTTTGCACATTGCCACTAGATCCCAGATGCGGATGGCGATTGATTGCTATCGGGGCACCATTTTCAACTGGTGCGATGCTGTGTTGGCCAACTTAAAGGGCCAACTGACTAGGACCAAAAATGGACAGCTGAAGACTTTTGGTTATGGGCCTTTAGTTGTGAGTTTTTCCCTAGAGAGGGTTCCGATGCTGATCCCACAGCAGCTCACTGTTGAGGTTGGGCCTCCCTGAGAGCCTAAGTTGATGCGATGGGTTGCGGTGATGGCCTGTCATCCTGACGAGGGCACGGAGGTTGTCCGATTTAGACCGGAGTATTTTCACTGGTTGGAGAACCAGGTCTTCTCGATACAGGATTTTCCTTATGCCGGAGTTGATTTTCGTGGAGATCCGGACATGATTCTTCCACCGGGAGAGCAGTGGGATGACACAGGTACTTCATTTTCCACAAGTTTTTAAATTATCTATTTTTTTTGTTTTTATATCGTCTCAAAGCTGACAGTGACAATTTTCAAAATGCAGATGTAGGCCCACAGCGTCCAGCCAATCTCCAGCCTTTCGAGAGGAGAGTACCAGTTGCACCAGCACCGGCCCCATAGGATGCAGCTGCAAAGACCTTAGCTGAGTTGGAACAAGACCTAGAGCGTCTTACGGCAGACATACCAGAGACTACTATAGATGATATTCCTATCAGGCTTCAGCGCTATGTCGTCGCAGTCCCAGGACCTTTTAGGAGGTTCTTGTGTAGGGTGGCGCGTGCAGTGGTGTCGTATAGAGAGCATCACCAGTGATTGGATGGTCGCTTTTGTAGACACATGTGACATTTTGGTTTTTTGTACTTATCATTTTTGCCGATCATAAGGTGTTTTTCAACCTATGATCGAAGACGATGTATTTTTTGACACACTCCTATCTATATATATCATTATTACCGGCTTATCTTGTTAAACATGTGTGATGAAATGTTTTTAAATTTACATGTATGATTATCGCAAATGTCTGTCTAACATTCGAGAAGCAATTGCATCTGCTAATGTATTTAAAGACCTTGGAATATGCTGATATTCAATGTAATCAAATTCACGTTCCAAGAGACGCACTCTCAAAAATAACCTTAATAACACTGGATTTCTAATGGCATACACTCTATTAAGCTGTAATACAACGAGTTCAGAATCTAACCTCACTATCAAACTCCGAATCCCAAACGAAATAGATTCAGACAATAACTCAATCACTGCACTGTATTCTGCAATGTTGTTTGTTGTTTGACCGAGGCTCACCCCATGCATAGAAACTAACTCGTCAGAGGGCGAATAGATAACCCAAGCTGCGGAAGAAATATTCCGTGTACTACGACAAGCACCATCAGCGAATCCAATGTACGTTTGGAGAGGCATCGACATCTACAATATCAAGAGTAAAACCAAGATAAGCCAGCATAACAACGAAAAACACACTTTCTAAGCTAAGCACACTGTCTATACTAACAAACACACCAGCTAGAAAGAAAAACCTAACCTAACTAAAATCTCCATACCCATCATTTAAGCATAATACCTCTTTAGGTAAAGTCCATTTCTGGGTTTACCCAAAGAGTCCCCGTCAAAATCTACCAGCTCATAGGCCCCTTTTGCTAGCTTTCGCTTGACAATGTAGGGCCCATGCCACATAGGAACGAATTTTCCAGCACCTAATTTATCGTTAGCTTGATCATATAATAGCACTAGGTCTCCTTCCGAAAAATTTCGAGGGGTCACATTTCGATCATACTGAGCTTTCATACGTTTTGCGTGAGTCTCGATTGCCAATGCAGCGTCACGTCGAGTCTCATCTAATTGAGCTAAGTATAATAAACGTTTCTCCTCTTCGGAAGTAGCTGGAAGTAATTCGACAGCCATTTGAAGTGACGGGATTTCGCATTCAATGGGCAGCACAGCTTCCAAACCATAAACTAGTTGGAAAGGAGTGAACCCTGTTGATGTTTTCACTGAGGTTCGGTATGCCAAAAGCGTGGAAAATAACATGTTGTGCCAATTTGACCGATGAATACCAATGATTCGTCGGATCATGATAACTAAAACTTTGTTGATAGACTCAACCAAACCGTTCGCTTGTGGATAATAAGGAGTTGAGCTATCGTGACGCAAACCAAGCTGGCCTGCAAGTTCTGTCATCATAACGTTTCGAAAATGGCGCCCATGGTCTGTGATTATCGCTTGTGGGACACCAAACCTAGCAATAATGTGATTGAATACGAAAATTGCAGCTGTCTTGCCGTCTGCCTCGAATGTAGGCATCGCCTCGGCCCACTTAGTAAAATAATCAACCGCAAGGATGACATACGCATGCCCCCCGGCCGAGTGAGGGTTACATGTAATAAAATTGATACCCCATTTGGCAAAAGGACCAACGGAAATTATAGGGTGGAGAGGAGCAGGTGGTGCGCGCATCTTGCGATCAAACACTTGACAGTTGTGGCATTTCCGGACCGCAATAATACAGTCTTTAAACAAGGACGGCCAGAAGTAGCCAGCGCGCAATATCTTTTGGGTTGTGGCATACCCAGACATATGACCGCCACACGCTCCAGAGTGACAGTCATTCAAAACCCTTTCAGCTTCCTCGTGAGTTAAGCAACGACGAAAAACCAAGTCCGCCCCACGGGGATAAAAAGTATCTCCAATAATTTTGTACTGTTGGGACTCGAATCGAATTTTCCGACGTTCCGAATTTGAAACTTCGGGCCAAAAGGATTGGGTCTGGAGATAGACGATTATATCTCCATACCACGGATCTAAAGTGCTGATGAGAAACAAAGATTCATCTGCAATGGGTTCCTCTGCCACAGTTTCCGTGTCAGCACGCGGGAAATCACACATCAACTCGGCAAAAACTAAAGATTTCTTAGACTTAGATTTTTCAAATTCCAAGTCGAAATCTTGCAGGATAACGATCCATTTGGAGTACTTGCCCCCTAGCAATTGTTTAGTCAAAATTTAGATCATAGGGTTGCAATCCAAAATGACTGTAGTTTTGCGGAGAAGAATGTAGTGACGAAAACGTTGGACAGCTTGAACGACTGCCAATGCTGATTTCTCCACATGTGAGTATTTTAGCTCGGTTGGATTTAACGTCCGACTAAGGTAATATATCACATGTTCCGTTCCGAATTCGTCTTCCTGAACTAAGACCATGCCAATGGTGGAATGGGCAGCGGCGAGGTACAAAAAGTAATCCTGGTTGTAGTTGGGAGGATGCAGCAACGGTGCATGGGTCAACGCGTGCTTGAGCGCATCGAAAGATTTCTGAGCTATCTCATCCCAAGAGAATTGAACGTTCTGTTTCAACAACCGGGTAAAACCCTTGGTAATCTCGGCGTAGTTAGGAATGAATCGGCGTAAAAAGTTTGCTTTCCCCTGCAAACTTTGGAGTTAGCGAAGACTCGAAGGAGGAGGCAATTTGATGATAGCTTCTACCTTCGAGGGATCGACGCGGATGCCGGCTTTTGAAACTACAAATCCCAGCAATCGTCCCACTTCTATACAGAACACACATTTGTGTGGGTTCAACCGTATACGATAATGCCTACACCTCATAAAAATTGCTCGTAAATGGACAAGGTGATCAGCTCGATGTAAGGAGTGAGCGGGAAAATCATCGAGATACGGTTGCACAATGTGTTTGATGTCATGAAATGCATAAGACATCACCCTTTGAAAAGTGGCTCCGGCATTCTTCAGCCCAAAAGGTAATTTTCAATAAGCAAATGTCCCCCATGGACAAATGAAAGCCGTTTTTGGTTGATCGGCAGGTAGAATATTGATTTGATTGTAACCGGAAAAACTGTCCATAAAGGAAAATATTTCACTGCCGGCACAATCATCAATTATTTGATCGATATAGGGTGTTGGATAGTTGTCCTTAGGACAAGCATGATTAATATCCCTATAGTCGATACATATTCTTATTGTTCCCTGTTTTTTGTTAACCGGAACAATATTCGATACCCAATCCGTTAACGGGATCGGATAAATGAAACCTGCTTTCAACAGCTTCTCAACTTCTGCTTTAATTGCAGCCGCTTTTCATGGGTGAATCTGACGCAAACGTTGCCGGACGGGTTTAGCGTCTGGGTAAGTCTTGATCTCATGGACAACAATCGCGGGATCAATTCCTGGCATTTCCTCATAAGACCAGGCAAACACGTCGCGGAATTCTTGAAATAGGGCCTTGTATGTCTGAATTTCGTCATCTGAACACGAGGCACCTATATGAATGTGCTCAACAATTTCGGGCTTGACTGAAATGTCAATGGGAATAGTGCGAGAAATGTTTCCCAAATTCAGCCATGAATCAGGATGTTTCATTGGACTCTGAGCTCCTTTGACATATTCAGCTGTAAATATTGATGAGAAATCGTTTTCAAAATGATCATTCTCAGGTAAAAACGAAGATCTATGATGGAGATCTTCCCATGGTAAATCGTCTATGCACAGGACTTCACAAAGTTGTTCGTCAGATGACACAAGTTCAGGAAACGTTATTAACTCCGAGGTTGACGCGAAAAGGGATTCCTCACGGACCACATTCATTTGGTCGATTTTGGTTGAACTCGGGTCGGTAAAAGACTGCACGGCTTCATAGGCAGTTTCATATGGACTCAAAGGCATTGCATCACCAAATGAGTCTATCTCAGATTCAGAAGGAACGATCCAAGGATCGTCATAAACAATGGTGTCTGAAGTAATCATATGAATAGATGCAAATGAAGATACGGCGTTGATTGGAGGAAAAGGAAAAGTTCCCAGTAAACCGACATCTTTAACTAATCCTACGCCAACATCCTTATAAGGGATAGTCGTTTTACCGACATGCTGGATACTCTCTGAAGAGGCTGGGTCGGATGAAAAGTAAGCCAGCTGGTCTATGGTTACGATCTTTCCATTATGTGGAAACTTTATGACTCTGAAGACCGATGAAATGACCGCTGTCATAGCGTAAGACAAACTTCGACCCAAGAGAAGGTTGTAGTCTAGAGGGGCATCAACCACTTCCACATCTAGACTAATGGTTTTTCCTTCAACCCCTATAGGCAAATCCTGTAGAATGCCAAATGGATGAAACCCACGGCCATCAAAGGCCTTAAGAATTGTCGGGGATTGATTTAGTGAAGGAGAACCAAGCGATCTCCAGCACTGTATCGACATAATACACGTGGAAGCTCCCTCATCAATTACAGTCCGATGAATAGGCCTGTTTTTTACTATCACTGGGATCTGGAAAGCCATCTGATGAGGCAAACGCGATGTACTATTTTCTAGATCAAAGATTATTAGGTTCGGGTCCTGAACATCAACAGCTCCTATAGCCGACAAAAGTAATTTTCGTTGTGCTGGGCATGATTGCAGCACTTCTAAAGCCGACATTGCTGAGGGTGAAACAACTAAATCCTCAACAATGTTGTAATTCTGGGCCGCTCTCGCATGTGGATTGAAAGCAGACCTTCGAAGTACACCCTTGGCGGGCGGTTTGATTACTAAGTCAGGGTTAGGTTTCTCGATCTGTAGTGGATCGGAACCGGGAGCTGAGGTTGATGGATTTGAATGAGAAGATTCTGCTTCTTTCGATCCATCAACAGGACTTTTACTACCATAATCTTGCGATCGAGTCGCAATCCTTACATGAGACATCATCAATATGGGTTCTTCACTGGCACTCGAGGAAGAACCTATCATCTTACTCTCCTGCTTTGGAAATGGATCTTTCAAAACAACAGGAGTTGGGGAACCCTTGACGATTTTCACAACCTCGGCCCGATGAGGGCAATCTCTTGTAAAATGATCCTCTTCACAAATAAGACAAGGATATCGAGGTTTGCGCTTTTCGTCATTGGTTTTCGACTTTTCTATTTTCTCCTTTGGAGTCTTGTCTGCTTTATTCTTTTTCTTTCCTTTCTTCTTCCCACCGTTTTTTGATTTAGCCGTAGATGACTCTACAGCGTGAATATCAGCGGAAACTTCAGCAGAAGATTCTCCTGTCGGGGAGTCTGGTAAGGTTATAATGGGCGAAGAATTCTTTGAAGACTTCTTCTTGCTTTTAGTATTCACCGTACCAATCATGCCATCAGCAGCATGAGATCCCGAAGGAGCAGCAACGATTTGATTTGACTTTGGAAGATCTGGGATCTTTTCGTGTAACGTACCTGACTGAGTGTAAACTAAGTCAAGGTACTGCGCTTGAGCAATCACTTGCTCCTCAGTAACTACTTCGGCCTTAGCTACGTCTTCAGTAATCTTCGGTAATAATGATTTAACAAACCATTCAGCTAAGATTTGGTCCGGGATAAAAACTTTCACTAATCACCTTCGACGTCTCCATTCATGTATATGATCGGAAATATAAGTGGACGTCGACTATTTTAATGAAGTTAGTAACTCCATGCCATTATCATATCTGACCGGCAACTGAAAATGAGTTAGGAACGAGGTAGCTAACTGACTAAAATTATAAAAAGAGGCCCGTGGTAACTCAATGTACCACTTGGCCGCGAGACCAATGAGCGTACGCTAGAAAAGACGTAAGCGGATCAAATCATCCGAGATGGAATTTGAAGCACACCAGAGGTGGTAAGTCATCACATGATTTGATGGATCCTCTCCAGACTTACCTTCGAACTTGGGTATGTCACTGGGCAACTTATTTGGCATTGGCGGCAAAAACGGAAGATAATTTATTAGATCGTTCGTTAGGCGCGACAAGTCCGGTAAATACAAAGTTGCGATAAACGGTAATTGCCGATTAGGATCCCTAAAACTCTGGGTCACAAGACCAGTCCCAGGAGGAGGATATCCAGGATAACTTGGAATAGGAATCGCATTCAGGATATTGTATCCTCCTGGAAAACCAGGATTAACCGGACCGTACTGGGGTTGCTGAGGTTGTTGATAAGTGTACCCAGGATACGGTTGATACTGGTAAACTGGCTGCTGGACAGCAGGCCCGTATTGGTACTATCCCTGGTACGGTTGATAAGTGAATTGTGGTTGACTAGTGACAACCGTACTTAAACCAGGCTGTCCTACAGGAATCTGAACCGTAGTTTGAATCGTGGATCCAGACAATGGTAAAGATGTCTGAGGAGTAGTTGCAGAGACAGTAGAAACCGGAGCTGTCGATACTCCAGAAGTAAGTGTGGTGGAAGGAACAGATGTTGCAGTAGTTGCAGCAGTCGTTGGAGATGGAGTACTAGGTGCAATGGGCGACTGAGTAACTACCGAAGGTACAGAAGTTTGAACATTAGACTGGACTGGTTGCTGGGGTGAACCAGAAACTAAGGGTTGTCCAGCTTGAGATGACAACTGTACACTTGGTTGCAATACCTGTTGAACTTGCGATGGATCCCACACTATGTTCATTCCGGGGTATTGACCCATGATAGGTTGAGGATATTGAGATCCATAACCAGATTGAGGGTAGGTTTGATAATTGAAAGGTACATTTCCCGTACCTTGAACATAAGATTGACCTTGGGGTGGTTGATAACCTTGACTCGAGTACTGACCTTGAGGTAGATACCCTTGAGGTAAATACTGATACTGGGGTTGACCTTGAGGAATAAATTGATACTGAGGTTGACCTTGTGGTACATATTGAGGCTGGGGTTGACCTTGAGGAATGTATTGTACTATGGGTACATACTGTCCTTGAGGTTGCCCCCTAGATGCAATTTGTGTACCTTGAGGTTGCCCCCCAGGCGTTAATTGAGGCTGCCCCCCAGGCGGTAACTGGCCACCTTGAGGTTGAGAACCGGGAATTGAACCTGACATCATGTAAATGTCTCCTACACCCAATGGTTTATTACCATTGTTTCCAGTTAATAACCCATGTTCAATGGGTTGAGGAGATGCTCCTGCAAAAGTACCAGAAAGTGACTGATACCCAGAGGAAGGACCGCCGTACAAGAAAGATTCAGGAGATTGAGTGAACACGGACGACTGACCAGACATATTTACAGGAGTATAAATACCTCCAGGTGGATAAGGAGTACGAGGTGGAGAAAAACTTGACCCTGAGTTGTCCAAATAATTAGTTAACGAAAGATACCAAGTAGTACTTCTAGGAGGACTGTAAAAAATGGATTCACGCTCCCTTAGATCAATAGTAGGTTGATCTTCAAGGATAGAGACGCCTATTTCTTCTTCTGGAGCAAGTTCTTCAATAGCTATCAAACCAGAAGGAAGATTTTCGGTGATGACTCTTTCTACCCTAGGTGAATCAGGAACACTAGAAGTTGGAGTAACAGGTTCAGATATTTCAGGTTCTTCGCCTATATCACTAGTAGATGAAAAACTACCAGCAAGCTCGGAAACTGCAACAGCTGCGGGATTATAACCTGTTTCTAGACCTTGGTAATCTGGATGGACTACCAACGACGACTCTCCTTCTTCAAGTGAACCTACTTTACTGCCACTAGGAGTTACAAGGACTTTCAAACCTTCGTAATGACCCGGGACGTCTTCAGGAGGTTCGCCCCGAAGTCTACGGGACTTCCTCAACAAATCGGCCACGGTAACAATCTCAGGAGACTGGCCCCGAAGTCTACGGGACTGTCTCGGTAATTCAGCCACAGTTAAAAACTTTTAACTACTGAACACGCAAACAAAGTAAAATCTCAAAGCAAACCGCCTAAAGTCTCTAAAGAACCAAACAAATTCGAATCACACGCCTAAAGAATCTAGGGCGTCAAACCATACACAAACAGTAGCCTTCCGGACCGAAAACACTAGTTGGAGATGAAACCCAACATCGCCGAATTCAGTACAGAAGTGGTGGGTGGAACAGTTACCCCGGCAACCTGCTTAATGAATAGACCAGCACAAGTTCCTCCACTTTAACCGTCTCGAGTGAAGTGAACCCCCCGGAAAATCCAAGTGAGTCTAGCCAACGTCTGCTCCAGGTACAGTGGGATCTTCCCTCCACCGTCACCTCGGGTAGAATCCTAAAGATAATGGTCACTAAGGTTACCAACAGCAACAAATATATCTGGGGGAACAGTCTACGACCCGATAGCATGCAAGGGCAGAGTAACAAGCTCAATCCCCTTGCCGGCTCCTTGACAATAATCCAAGGTTTACCGACAAGTGACCCCAGGCTCCTCGACAATAATCCGAGGTTTACCGTTTGTAGTACGTGCGTATCTGGCGTCTTTCCCAATGAAGGAGGATTGATCCCCTCACTAGTTTGGACACGGTCTCGTGCTTCTCCTTTAAGAGGAGCTTTCCCAGAGTACAAATGAAACAGTTGGATTTATCCTACCACAAGATGAGCTACTTGTTTGGTTTTACTGTCTTGGAGAGTTAATTACTCTCCTACTCCAAGACACTAGCCTGATCTATATTGGTGTTTCAGAGCCCTAGTAAATAAAAGTTACTAAGTTGATTTTACTTTAAGCGTTAATTTTTTATGGCTTTTCTTTAGGACAAAAGGTAGTGGAGATGAAACTGATGGTGTGTTGACTCGACTCAAATCCACTAAAAAGATGCACTTAGGATGACTTATACTAATTTTCTTTTTCAATGAATTCCCTAGCTAAGAGAGTTGGAGAATGCAAAATTGATATAAAAACAACTTTCTTGGCAATGAAAATCAAAGAAACAAACTCTTTATCTTTTCCAAAGCATACAACACATGACCACTAATTATTTCACGAAAATTCCTTTTCTTTTCAAAGACTCAAATGCTACTAAAGCAAACTTTTCTTCAAAAGATTTTTTTTTTTGGATTTTTCCCTATATTAACAAAGCATGTAAAACTTACTTTAATAGAAATCAAAGTTAAAAAATCTATGGCAATCAAATCAACTCAATTTCACCCAAAAGCAAATCTAAGAGAAATTCACCTAAAAGTAAATCTAATGAGGCAAAAGCCTAGCAAGTATGATTCTAGGATGTTTTACTCAGTCAAAATTTAACTAAGGACTAGTTAATGCAGAATAAAAAACCAGTCAAAAACAAAAATCAAAATCTTTTGTTCTTTTTCTTAAGAATAAAATTCAAAGTTTAATCAACAAACTTTTTCGAGATTCCGCAAAGGGACAACACAAAGGTAGGTTTCTCACAAGGGTGGATTCTATGAAAGGTCTGACTCCTAAGAAGACTGAAAAGACCAGGGAGATCCAAGGTTTTACAACTTCTAAAGCCAAAGTCACTACAGGACCAATGCAAAAATCAAACCCTAGGGCAAAATCTCTATGAATTTCACTAAAACTCTTGACACTGATGAAACAAGATTAGGTGAAGATTTATGACAGGTAACCAGTGGATCTGGGCAGCAAAAACAAATTAAAAACAAAATCTAAGAGGCAAAAAGGAGAAAATTGAAATTTTCTCAATTTTGACAGGGTACGCAGGCAACCTGTTTGCATAGGTGCGTGTACACTCTGTGCACAAAGATGCAGTGCGTACAGGTACGCACTGTGCTTAACTCAGAGGGTGCGTATTGCTAGCAAAACCAAGAAAACTAAAATCTAATTTAACCCTAAGCTATCCCACCCAAATACACATTCAAACAACCAAAAACCAGAAAACAAACGACTTTTCTCAAATCAAAGTTTCACACAAAGGAAAAATCATTCACATCAATGGAGTCCCCAGTGGAGTCGCCATTTTGTCATGCAGAAAGAGTCAATTTTGCGGACAAAACCGACCTCCCTAGACACAGGTAAGTCTAAGAGAAACTGTGTACCCAGAGATATATAGATTTTTAAAGACTTTCTCTCTTTCTTGGAGTTTGACATGAAGAGCAGAGGTATGAGACTTGCCAAGGAGGATAGTATGACATTTGATAGAGCCATACTAACTGCAAATAGTCATGGTGACAAATTTTAGTGTAACACCACTACTGCCTATGATGAATGTCTTCCTGAATTTTCTGCACATTTGGATCTTCTTGCAATGAAGTCCAAATCTATAAACTCTCATCCAAAATTTCCCCACAGTCTGCCACTGCTGTAGAGATGCTGGCCATTGCAGCCTTTAAGTCAGTCTCCTCTACTCCCACACTTCTTGTGGTGTGGTTAGCTACACCTTCACCTGAAACTCACTGATCTTCATATCATATGAGAATTTCACTTCTACAATTTTCTCCTTGTACCCTTTTACTGTTAGGACGAGCTTCGTGACCTTGTCCTCTACTGACTCTTATTCTCGGACATCAAAGTCTAGAATCTCTTGACATATTGCTTCAAATACTTCCTTAAGATTCTATTGCTGTTGAACTGCTTGATCCCTCTCTTGTATCATCTGGTTGAGCTTCTATTACAACGAATCTCACTCTCTTTCTACCTGAATATTCAACTGTGAGGTGTGTTGTTCATACAGCTTTAACTCCACTATTATCTCCAAGTGGATCTCGTGTAATATATGAAATGGTATTGCTATAATGTTCATGTTGACATTCCTCCATTCTTTAGCCTATTGTTGAACCTTGGTGGAGTCAAACTTCATGGCTCTGATAGGTATCGATTCTATCTGCGCTGCAAGCATAGGCTCTATTTTCCTTTCTTCTCCAATCTTCTCCATGACCTGCACTAACTGTCTAACTCTCTATGCCAATATTTTTATTTTTGCGATGTGCTCCTACACACCTATTAGAAGTGTGTTGTATAGATCTTCCAACTTATTCCATAATTATGCTATTGCCTCTTGAATCCTATTCGAAATTTGATCTACGTCTCCATTAGTAAGGACCATTGGTGTGATATCCTTTGTCTTTTCTACCTTCTTCTTCTTCTTACTCTTCATGGTAGCTTTGCCTTGTGCCTTCCTCTTTTCTATGACAACTTGTTTTGTTTTTCTCTTTTAAGACTCCTTATTCTTCTCATCTCCTTTAGGAGGATCCTGGTGACCGTCGTCATGTTGCTCCTCTTCTTCTAGCTCATGCTCATCCTTGTCTTTGTCCTTTCCACTTACTTCCCCATGTTGCGATATGTCCTCCTCTTTCACACTAACTTCTACCTGTCTCTAACGCAGTCATCCGTTCTCCTGGAAACTATTGTACCTGTGCTATGAGGTCATATTCTATTACCAAATATGGCAGGGGATGCCACTTCTTATTTTTGTCCTTGCGAGCCTTTATATACACTTTGTGGAAATCGGCCTTAAACTTCACAACAGAGCTATATTTCCTGTATAAGCTCGGTGAAAGGTGATGTTGCTAGTTCACTAACATATGTAAGTCCATATGATATAATACAAAGAACATCCTATTCTCCTAGGCTCGTGACACTTTAGTGGTATACCATAGCGAGGCATATTGCACGGCTTCACAAACATATGAAGCCACTGAAGGGAATTGTGAATCTTTCAGGTTTCTCCATGCGAACATCACAATTATTAAAATCAACCATGCATAATGGAATGTGGTACCTTTCTCTTGAATCTCACGACAATAGTCCAAAAACTCCTAGCATAGATATGTGGCCCAGTTGTATTGAACCCCATTAACATACTCCGCAGCTGATGAAACCACCGATGCAGGGACTTCATTCGCCCAAAAATTTCTCATGATCTTTCCAACCAATATGTGTGATGCGAAGCGAAATCCTTGGTCACTAATTAAATTTATGTCATACCCTCACTTCCCTTTGGTTAGTCCAAACTTCTTCTTCATGCTTCAACTATGGTGCAGTCCTGATCTTTTCCAACAAATTCTTCTGCGGGGTTCTACCCTTGATATGATAGTATTATGATTCTCCATATGATAATTTGGTCTATATGGATCCTCTTACCCATCCATAGGAATCCATCATGCACCAGCACGAGCAGCTGGCTTACACAGGATGTGCTCCGTAGACTTTTGTCGAAGTGCGACACATTCAACATGTTCAATAACCCCGACTGCACCAACCCAACTGCCCACTACTGTGGCTCTAACCTTGTCACACCAATTTCATGGTAGTGCAATTTCTTTAAGTATCTATATGGTGTGGACTATGGATATTTCTTCCTATCATTGAAATCGTAGTATGCGAACTTCAACTACGAAATTTTCCCAAGGATTTCTCTAGTAAATGGTATTGATTCTGGCAATAGGGGTATGAAGGTACCATACTTCGTATCCTTCGATTTTTTTACTACTTTTTCATTTGGTTTTCTAGGTGGGATATATGGTGGTAGAGGCGATGGAAATGTTGCACCATCTATTTCCATTTCCACTTTCTCTGCTTCTTCCTCGTTGTCTCTAACTTGTTCGGTTTCTTGTTGAGGCTCGACAAGTTTCTTATCTCATTTCTTCTTTGTTCTCTCCTCTTTGGTTAGTTTCTTTCATGGAGATATCCACTGCGTGGGTAGTGATGCTACTACGGGTGATGCTTCCATGATTTTAGGTAAGCCCTTATCATGAAATATACAAACAATTTCTTCCAAGAATGCTTAAACGACATACGACAGTGAAAATTTCTGCAACTTCTCTGCAATAGCAACACTCAAATTCTCAATTCAGCAAAGTGCCAAATATGGCCAAGAGGCATATTTTTATAACAATTTTGAATTTATAACCCCATCATTAGAAAAGATTTTGTTCAGATTGTGCTCATTAATTGCATATCTATCCTTAGAACTTTTCAATCCATCCTCATAAATACAAATTTCGGCGTGTTTTAATGTTAACTTTCACTTTAAAGGTCATATTTTTCGGTGAAATTTGACACATCCCATATTATAGAGAACAGCACTTCTTATATCAAGGCTCCTATGAACTTTGACATAATCCAACATATAGCGAAGTAAATTCCTACGTCAAAGCTCTCTACAACGTAGTTTATAGTCCAGTGCCCACTTTCAACTATAGGTGGCACTAAGACTTTTCTCCTTTCTTCTTCAGAGTGAAGCTTTAGGGGCAAGATTGTCCCTGTACCACTTCCACCTGCTGCCATTTACTCTTCCTTGAATAAATTCTCCATTTAACTTTTCTAATTGAATTGCGCCTCTGTTAGTAATATTCTTGTGTTAACGGTGCTAGACCCACCAACATGTCAAGGGGATCTCCCAGGTAAGAAGTACCAATTAGACCTCAGACCATTTGGTGTAGGAGTCCCAGAAGTGGGTCATAAGGTAATGCATTGACCGCGATGTCACACAAGGGCAAGTAGGATAACTTTGTTAGTAGCAAGGGTGTGACTAATGCAGAGAGTCAAGGAATGTGCATGAGAGGTTCCAACACATCGAAGGGAGAGGAAGGTTAAGGTGAGTTCTAGGTTGAAAGGGATCAGTCCCAACTCTGCTAGGAACATACCACAAGAAGGACATGCAAAGCTTCCGATGGAGCAGTCCACTCGGATGCGACAATCACAACAACAAGGTAAGATAACACGAACAATACCCACAGATTAGTGTTGGAAATAATACTGAGAGGGGGGGTGAATCAGTATTATCAGATCAATCAAACTTTTTCAATGCTCAGAAACATATACGCTACTTCAGTTAGGTGAACCAGCGTGTACACGCTACTATGACTAAATAAAACAGCGTATAAGAAGAAAACTCATAATTTAGTTAGCTTATTCTTCAGTTAAGTTCATCAGGACATTATTCACCACATTAATAGTAAACAGGTGCAGTATAACAGAACAGATCAAAAGCCACACACATGAACACCAAGATGTAAGGTGGAAACCCAATGTGGGTGAAAACCACCTGCTGCAAGTTGTCTCTATCTTTCTTTAATATGAAACTTCAGTTTACAATCTTTTGTACTGGTGCAGCCTTATACCAGTACGCAGGCTACAACCTGCAGAAGGCTACAACCTTCTCTCGTTCTCCAAACTTCCTTGGAAGGGAGCTCCAACCCCCTTTGCTCTTGTACTAGCCAAGATACTAGTACGTAGGTGCTGACCTACAATCTTCTTTCCTTCAGGTACCACCTTTCATACATTTTCAGACTGGATATTCCTGAAGCACAACATTACAATCTGTGGACCCCAATTCATTCAATTTTCACAACAGATCATTGAAGCATAAAACAACCAAACTTTGAATCACTGAACCACTGAACCCTGTCAATCACCAGTTACCAGAACACAGAGCAGACTACAGAACTCTGCAATAACAGTCAGACCCCCACTGTAAACCCAAAATCAAGCTTCAAAAGATATACGCTACTTCAATGAGCAAAACCCGCGTATACACGCGCTTTTACCGAAGCCAACCTGCGTACAGATCTAAAAATAAACTTTCTCAATTTGCAGCTGTACCAGACATCAGTTAGACTCAGAACATAACATTGCGACAATATGCAGATCTAGAAATACGCATAATCAACCATATCATGATAGTGCATTTCAAACCATTAGATCCCGATCTATCCTTAGATCTAGTCTTCCATCAACCGATGTGATCTCTCCTTGGCTTAGATCAAGCAACCCAGAACCTGCATATCAGATCTCTTTCTCTCTTAGATATTCAAGCCTTGTCAAAAGATTATTTTGCCTAATGATCTTCTTCTCCTTATATAGCCTTAGGCCTTGCTCAATACCAAGAGCCAAAACCATAGTAACACAATACCATCAACTTCAAAACTAGGGATCGACACGCCCGTCGAGACACAATGGTCCGAAATCATAGGCACAACTTCCAAGGACTAACCACCATGGACCAAAGGTACTTTTCCACATACACGCGCTTTTTATGAATCCAACTAGCGTGTACACGCGACTTGGGCTTAACGAACCTGCGTATATGAACTTCCTTGGCATGCTGTACTAAGATCTGTCTTCTGATTAAGTTGCCATCACCTGTACCAACCTCTGAGCACCTGTACCAACCTCTGAGTGAGTTGCCATCAAGGACAACACTTGAATCATAATGCCAACAATCTCCCCCTTTGGACTTGATGGCAACCACCACACCAAGTCACTCTCCCCCTTTGACATCAAGGGCAAAGGGCTGTGCTCCCCCTGAGGACATGCTGATACCTCTGCTTGGCTGTGCTGACTCATGCTCCCCCTGACAGTAGGCCAGATCTGCAAAAGATGTTCTTCAACAAGAACCAAGACTTATACACCATAAGGGACTTTCCTATCACCAAAAGACTCAATACTTACATCCATACTCCCTACCAAGAGGGGACATATCAGAAACAACCAATTACATTACAGTAGTCATCCCAGGCATAGTGGGGAAACCAACATAGGCCGTTACATGACCTTGACTCCATAAAAGAGATATCACAAGAGAGATATATGACATAGAGACAACAGATCTAGACCAAGACTTATGAAAATCATCAGCAGCATATTATAAACATCTTTTTAGATCAGCAACCAGGATTTCTTTCTGAGCTCCTTTTCTTGAAATCAACAACCAAAACATCTGAATGCCAACAATGCTTTATGAGACTTTTAAGCTGCTCCCCCTGAACCTGTGCCTGCTGCACCTCCTGAAACCGTGCCTGAAGAATTCTGACATACCCACTGCTGTTCAGAACTTCATATACGCGATTTCTCCTGCAAGAAAAGGCGTATGGACGCGGATATAATCTCTGCAACATGCGTACACCATACACGCGACTTTCTCAGCATAAATCCGCGTGTATACGCGTATATACCTTTCGTAACTTGCGTATACCAACTTTTCTGTAGAACAGACAAGCTTCAACAGCAGGATGAAGCATCAACTACTCCCAGCTTTTGTCTGAGATATTCAAAAGTTTCCCTGGGCAGTGGTTTTGTGAGAATATCAGCAACTTGTTCCTTAGAAGGAACATACTCCAACTTGACCTTCTGCTCAAGCACTTGTTCCCGAAGAAAATGGTACTTGATTGGTATGTGCTTGGTCTTTGAGTGCATGACTGGATTCTTTGAAATGCTGATTGCACTTGTATTATCACATAAGATAGAGACGGGTGGAGTGCAAGTGATTTGAAAGTCCTGCAAGGTCTGCATCATCCAAAGAAGTTGTGTGCAACAAGATGCTGCAGCCACATATTCTGCTTCAGCTGTAGATAAGGCAATCGAACTCTGTTTTTTGCTGAACCAAGATACTAATCTGGAACCCATGAAGAAAGCACCACCACTTGTGCTTTTCCTATCATCCACACTTCCAGCCCAATCTGCATCTGTGTAAGCATGAAGAGTGAGATCTGTATTTCTAGGATACCATAAGCCATAGTTTTGGGTCCCTTGAAGATATTTGAAGATTCTTTTGACTGCCTGAAGATGAGTTTCCTTTGGGTTGGCTTGAAATCTTCCAACCATTCCTACTGCATGTGTAATATCTGGTCGAGTCCCTGTCAAATAAAGCAAACTCCCAATCATGGATCTATAAGTGGGTTGGTGAACTGCTGCTGATTCATCATTAGCACTGAGGCTGCATCCTGTAACCATGGGTGTACAAACTGGCTTTGACTCTTCCATGCCATACTTCTTCAAGATCTGCTTGAGGTATTTGGTTTGAGACAAGAAGATACCTCCTTCATTTTGTTGGATTTGCAATCCAAGAAAATATGTCAATTCTCCAAGAAGTGACATTTCGAATTCTTTCTGCATAACCAAGGCAAAGTTTTGACTCATAGTCTCTTCATTGCTGCCAAAAATAATATCATCTACATAAACAACAAGAATTAGCAATTTGTTATTTTCAACTTTTATATAGAGATTGCTATCTGCTGATCCTTTTGAAAAGCCTTGTTGGTGAAGATATTTGTCCAACCGATAGTACCAAGCCCTTGGAGCTTGTTTGAGTCCATAGAGTGCCTTTTTCAATCTGCATACAAGGTTTGGATCATTCCCAAGAATGAAGCCATCTGGCTGCTCAATATATACTTCTTCTTCTAAGTCTCCATTTAGGAAGGCTGATTTCACGTCCATTTGAAATACCTTGAAGTGTTGAAAGCTTGAGAGAGCAAGGAACATTCGGATGGCCTCTAGTCTTGCCACAGGAGCAAAGGTCTCTTCAAAATCTATTCCTTCTTGCTGTGCATACCCTTTACAAACAAGTCTGGCCTTGTTTCTAATTACTTCTCCATTTTCATTTAATTTATTCTTGAAGACCCATTTTGTTCCTATTACATTCTTATCTTTTGGTCTAGGAACTAATTCCCAAGTGTTGTTCTTTTCGATTTGCTCAAGTTCTTCATCCATTGCTTTGACCCAACATTCATCTTTGCATGCCTCTTTCACATTTTGTGGTTCAGTGGAGGAGAGTAGTGCCAAGTAGCTTGAAGCTTCAGCAAGTGTCCTTCTTGTTTGTACTCCTGCTTCTTTCTGCCCCACAATCTGAGTTTCTGGATGATTCTTTTGGACATATCTGGATGGAGTCTTCTCTTCTATTCTTGTCTGCTCCTCTGGTTCTTCTTGAGATTCTTCTTCTTCTTGAGGTTCTTCTTCTTCATCATTTCGCCTTTGAGAGTAACCTTCATCTTCTTCAATGTCTTCATGATGAACTTGCCTAGGAATATATCCCTTCTCATCAACCACTATATCAATACTGTCAACAATTCTGCCAAGTCTTTTATTGTAGCACTTGTATGCTTTGCTATGTGGAGAATAACCAAGAAGAATGCCCTCATCTGCTCTAGGTTCAAGTTTGCCAAGTTGCTCATCAGTATTCTTAATATAACATTTGCTCCCAAAGATTTTGAAATGCTTCACGGAAGGAGTTTTACCACTCCAAAGCTCATGAGGTGTTTGAGTGCTGTTTACTCGGACATTTGTTTTGTTAAGAATAATAACAGCAGCATGTGCAGCTTCACCCCAGAAGGTTGCAGGAGTACCTGATTCATCGAGCATAGCACGAGCCATTTGTTGGATAGTTCTGTTCATTCTTTCCACAACCCCATTTTGCTGAGGAGTTCTAGCTGTAGAGAATTCTCTTCTTATCCCATGTTCATCGCAGAAATCGAAAAATTCATTTGATGTGAACTCCCCACCTCTGTCAGATCTGAGGCACTTAATTTTGTGTCCTGATTCATTTTCAGCCAATGCTTTGAAGGATTTGAATTTTTCGAATGCTTCATCTTTGTGCTTCATAAGCCCTAACCAAACAAACCTTGAGAAATCATCAATGAATAATATCAGATATTCTTCTCCTCGAGGTGTCCTTTTCCTAAATGGACCACATACATCTGTATGGACTAGCTCAAGAGGCAAGCTAGCTGATCCTTCCTTCTCTGGAAAGTTAGTTCTGGTTTGCTTTCCAAACTGACAAGATTTGCATATGGTGTTGTCTGGAATTTTGATATCTGGAAGATCGCGAACTGCCTGATATTTGCATGCTTTCCTTATTTGTGAGAAGCTTAGATGTCCCAACCTTCGATGCCATAACCAGTGCTCTTCATCCTTGCTAAGATAGCATTGTTGTTGTCCTTCTTCAAATATGTACAGATTATTTGGAGTTCTTTTGCCTTTGAGAACTGTTTTACCTGTATCAAGATCACGAACAAGACATCCATTCGATCTGAAAATAACCTCGGTTTTTTGATCACACATCTGGCTGACACTTAGTAGATTATGCTTCAATCCATCAACATACAAAACATTTCCAGCCTTGACCTTTTCTTTCAAAGGAGCAATACCTTTTCCTTTTATAGTTGCAGGAGTATCATTTCCAAAAGAAACTTTCTTTCCCTTTTCTAAAGTAGAATAAGATTCAAGTTTTTCTTTATCACCTGTCATATGTTTCGAACATCCACTGTCAATGTACCATAGATTTTCCTGTCCTTCTGCATAAAAAGCTATTCCACATCTTTCTGTCTGAGGTTCCTTTATTCTCCATTTTTTGGTGCTCGTGGCTTGTTCCTTTTTCTCCTGAAACCTGCTCCTGCATTCAGAGTCTTTATGACCAAAATTATTGCAAATAGAACATTCAACTTCATTTTCAAGAACCGAAAAGTTGTTATAGGTCCTCTTTGTAATCCCTGTCATACTTCTTTGTTTTTGAGCTTCCCTAGTCATGATTGTTTTATATGCAACACACTGAGCTGCTTTGTGACCAAAGTTATGGCAAGAAAAGCATTGTCCATTGAAGAAGCTTCTGCGGTTATTGAATCTACCAGCCAACTGATTGTAATTTCTATTTTCATCTATTCTTGAGCCAAACTGAGAGGATTTTACCTGTGGTTGGTTGTAGCTTTTGTTCACCCTTAAGAAGGATTGTCCCTGATAGTTTCTGTTTGTAATTCGTCCCTGCTTTACCTGATTATCTTCATTGTTCTTCTGCTCATTTCTTCTTGCTGCATCAAGATAACTTTTTGAGGTGGATGCTTGAGAGGTTTCTCCATTATAGCCCAAACCTGTCTTGTTTAGAGGAGACCGCTGCACATTGATAATCTCATCCAAAGTTTCAGATCCTTTGACAAACTTAAGATTAATAGCTTTTGTTTTCTCAATTTCTTTTCTGAGACCAACAATTTCACCTTCTAGTTTTTCAAGATGTTTTTCCTTTTCATCAATTTGAAATTGCAAAGTATCAATGATCACACTCTTTTCTTCTATGCATCTCTTGAGTCTAGTAATTTCATTATAGAGATTATCCACATCTACAGCATCCTCATAATCATCATCTTCAAATGCCATTAACAGCTTATATTTATTACCTTGTTCATCTTCATCACTGTTTGATAAGCCATCACTATCTTCATGGGTGTAGTAGCTTTTCTTATTTGCACTTTGTTTCTTGTTCCATCTAGCAGGTTCTTTTCCTTTATCCTTATAAGGACATTTTGCAGCATAATGACCTACTCTTCCACAAGCAAAGCATTTGAAAGGTAGCTTACCTCTGAACCTTCCAGAACCCCTTTGAAGATTTCTGACAAAATTTGATTCTTCTTCCTCTTCTTCTGGAACATGGCTTGCTTCATAGTAATCTTCTTTTCCTGATGCCTTAAAAGCAGCTTCCCTTCTGTCAGATGGACCTCCCTTTCTCATTTCATAAGCAGTTAGAATTCCATGTAGCTGAGACATAGTGAGAACACGGAGATTTTCTTTTTCTTCTATTGCAGATACTTTAGATTCAAACTTGGGGGATAATGATCTTAGAATCTTTTGAACTACTATAGTCTCTTTTATTTCTTCACCCAAATTTTTCATGCAATTAACAATCTCATCTACCCGAAGAAAATAATTAGCCACACTTTCATCATTATACATCTTGAGAGTCTCATATTGAATCCTGAGAGTTTGAAGTTTAGCTTGCTTTACCTGTTCATCTCCTTCATAGCTAGTGATCATTTTGTCCCATATCTCTTTTGCTGATTTGAAGTGCATGACCTTCATGAATTCTGTTTGGGATATACTTCCTAATAAAGTACTGACTGCTTTTGCATTTGTTTCATACTGTTTTTTCTCAGCTGGATCTGTAGGAGTAGCTGAAGGAAAAGCATATCCTGTTTCTACAATGTTCCAAACTTCTGTACCAAGAGATTGAAGATATGCAGTAACTCTTACCTTCCAATAATTGAAATTTGTCCCATCAAAAATCGGTGGCCTGATTGATGCTTCTTTCTCGTAGTTGCTCATGATGAATGATCTACCTTCAAGCGATCAAGCTTCTCTGAAGGACCTGCTCTGATACCAATTGTTGGAAATAATACTGAGAGGGGGGGTGAATCAGTATTATCAGATCAATCAAACTTTTTCAATGCTCAGAAACATATACGCTACTTCAGTTAGGTGAACCAGCGTGTACACGCTACTATGACTAAATAAAACAGCGTATAAGAAGAAAACTCATAATTTAGTTAGCTTATTCTTCAGTTAAGTTCATCAGGACATTATTCACCACATTAATAGTAAACAGGTGCAGTATAACAGAACAGATCAAAAGCCACACACATGAACACCAAGATGTAAGGTGGAAACCCAATGTGGGTGAAAACCACCTGCTGCAAGTTGTCTCTATCTTTCTTTAATATGAAACTTCAGTTTACAATCTTTTGTACTGGTGCAGCCTTATACCAGTACGCAGGCTACAACCTGCAGAAGGCTACAACCTTCTCTCGTTCTCCAAACTTCCTTGGAAGGGAGCTCCAACCCCCTTTGCTCTTGTACTAGCCAAGATACTAGTACGTAGGTGCTGACCTACAATCTTCTTTCCTTCAGGTACCACCTTTCATACATTTTCAGACTGGATATTCCTGAAGCACAACATTACAATCTGTGGACCCCAATTCATTCAATTTTCACAACAGATCATTGAAGCATAAAACAACCAAACTTTGAATCACTGAACCACTGAACCCTGTCAATCACCAGTTACCAGAACACAGAGCAGACTACAGAACTCTGCAATAACAGTCAGACCCCCACTGTAAACCCAAAATCAAGCTTCAAAAGATATACGCTACTTCAATGAGCAAAACCCGCGTATACACGCGCTTTTACCGAAGCCAACCTGCGTACAGATCTAAAAATAAACTTTCTCAATTTGCAGCTGTACCAGACATCAGTTAGACTCAGAACATAACATTGCGACAATATGCAGATCTAGAAATACGCATAATCAACCATATCATGATAGTGCATTTCAAACCATTAGATCCCGATCTATCCTTAGATCTAGTCTTCCATCAACCGATGTGATCTCTCCTTGGCTTAGATCAAGCAACCCAGAACCTGCATATCAGATCTCTTTCTCTCTTAGATATTCAAGCCTTGTCAAAAGATTATTTTGCCTAATGATCTTCTTCTCCTTATATAGCCTTAGGCCTTGCTCAATACCAAGAGCCAAAACCATAGTAACACAATACCATCAACTTCAAAACTAGGGATCGACACGCCCGTCGAGACACAATGGTCCGAAATCATAGGCACAACTTCCAAGGACTAACCACCATGGACCAAAGGTACTTTTCCACATACACGCGCTTTTTATGAATCCAACTAGCGTGTACACGCGACTTGGGCTTAACGAACCTGCGTATATGAACTTCCTTGGCATGCTGTACTAAGATCTGTCTTCTGATTAAGTTGCCATCACCTGTACCAACCTCTGAGCACCTGTACCAACCTCTGAGTGAGTTGCCATCAAGGACAACACTTGAATCATAATGCCAACAATTAGTCCGAGACGAGTGTGACGGTTAATATAGCACGGTTCATGAGAAAGTTTTGTCTAATGTCCGGTAGAGCAGTCGACATAGATGGTGACAACATTAACAACATATGCAATACATTATTAACAAGATTCATATAAGTTCATAAAATCAGTTCATATACAAGTAAGTAAGTTAAATAACATATGTCATTAAGGCAATCAGAACAATCCAACTACAATAACAACATATGCATGGAAATGTGCTGGCTCTTATTATTAAAAAGTGTAAGTCACAGTCATACAATACACCATGTAAACCTACTAGCCCCAAAAGTGGAATGTTACAGCCACATCCACCTGCTCCTCCAAAGAGATGTACTAGCTCTGTGCAGTAGAGAAGCTAAGGCGCATTACAATACTGTCCAAGCCTTCTTCAAGATAGACTTAGTAGAAGCTTGGCTGACCAAAAGCCCTTACAATGGGTTATGAGGGACTATTTATAGAAAAGGGTGGGGTGACCCTTGACATTCCCCTTTGTGACAATTCAACTACCCTCATGGCTCTTCACCTACTCTATGACTGTTACATCCAACTGTTGACACTTGACTTACACTTGACATGACTCAACATTACAATGCACATGTACTCATGAGAGACAACATGGATTGAGCAAGCCTTGCAAGACATCACTGACACTCAGTTTGCTATGGGGAGACCATCTCTTTGACATGCTTATGATGGTGAAGCTGGTGAGCTAATGCCAAGCTTGGTTGTCTGTGATGGTGTGCATGTACCTCATGGTGACATCTTGCTGAAGCGAAATCTTGCCTCCATTGCAACTGGCGCATTGGTTCAGCCCCTTCATCCAACTCATCTGCTAACATGTGCATGGTCTTCTTGGGTACGGTTGAACGACAAAAAACTGATGCATAATTTTCGTGCTGATCTTCAAGTGTGTGTTGGTGGTCATGTGCATCAACTTGCTGAAGTGCATGTTTAGCCCCTGTTGGACTTGCTTCTTGTCTTTGCCTTGGTGAGTGTGTTGAATGGGTTGGATTGCATGTGTGTGCTCAATGACATACATGCTGCTAGATCCTTTGCATGTGATCAACAACACTACCCACAATGTTTGCTTTGTGTCAGATGCATGGATGGATCCTTAACTTGTATTGGCGTAGTTTCATCTGTGAGTGCATGTTGCGCCCACTACTATTCCTGATCCTACTGCAACTCATTGGACTGTCTGTGCAGCTTCATGTTCTTTCTGAGTTGCTGCTTCAGCACATGCAACTCCTTCTTTGTTCCATCTTCTTCATGCGATCTTGATGTTACACCGTCCCTTCATAGCCCGAGTCTCAAAAGTTGCTTTCATTATCAGTGGATCTGCTTGATCTTGCAACTTTTCTTCGCTTCTATGTTGTCAACAACCTTCCTCTTGCATTCACTGCTTTCACTTCATTCATTGTGTTCACTGCATTTGGTATGCTGTCTTCAACTGCTGTTCATGATGCTGCTTGCTGTGATGCTATTGCTTGATGTCCTTGTCCATGAACAACTTGATGTCTACGTGAGTAGGCAATCTCATATACACTTGATCAATTGCATCCCCAAACATGCTCTGAATGGTGTCTTCATCTATGCTCTCCTAGAAGCCATTGTACATGTACTACTGAGAGGCAGACGAACACCTATGATACGTGGAGACATGGAAACACTCATAGTAAGAAATCTGTCAGTCGAAAACCAGAATGAACATGAGAACTGACTTGCAACATACCTGGGTGAATGATCATGAAGGTTGTGCAATTTCAGCTGGGAGGTCGGGGGACCGACTACCAAGAATGCACAATGCACAGTCCAGGCTTCTGAAAGTCTGATTGACTGATGGAACTGCACAACACATAGTCCAGTCTGACTGCTGACTGCTAGGATTGCACATTATGCAATTCTGGTTGGGAAGGACTGTTGCCCAGGGACAACTTTGCGTAATTTCTTGAGCCAAGCAACCACTGTCCTCTAGAAATGTGGAAAATAGTCCTGGAGGCCAGTGTTGGGAAGGAATGCACAAATCTGGAGAGGAAGGTGAGCCTTCCTTCCCCAGATTGTGTAATGCATCCTTGGTGAAGGCAGAGTTTGGGCCAAGGTTGGCCTGACTCGCCGATGACAACTGAAAGCAACTAAGAAACTAAATGCATGACGACACTAAGTGATAGCATAAGTGATTGACAGTGCATGCAAAACATGAATGAAATATGCAGCAAACAGATTAACATGCATGTGAGTGATGCAGTTTGCCGGTTGGGCAAATGTTCGTGCAAAAAGTTTCATGCATGCGATTGTAGTGAGATAGCAACAAAAATTGAAACAGAGCTAGGACAAGCTAGAATACATGTAAATGAAAGTAGGTGTTCAAATAAATCAAGCAAACAACACTCACACAAATGAATACAAAAAAAACGACAAAAATGCAACATAAGGCATGGGAAGTGAGCTTACCCCAAAACAACTGAGCTGAATGTGCCGACTACTCCTAGATGCGATGTGGGATGTTAGAGCTACAAGGTTGATGTGAGGAATGATTTCTATAGGGTCCAGTTGATGAGTTTTGATAAAATCGAGGTTGTGACACACATGCCACAAATTTAGGGGAAGCGACACTTGGAGGGAGGTTTCTGAATTGTTCCTTGCATGTAATCTCCAACTGCTAAACATAGATCTCTGAAACAAGGGATGCCTTTGCATGCTGCCTTAGGAGAAACAACCCATGCATGCAAGTCTATTTTTCTCAGTCCCAGATTGAACAGGTCAACTTAGCTGCACACGCAAGAGATTTCTTGACTGTTGGAGAAAAATGCGCATTTCTGGTTGGGAGCTGGCCTGGCAACCCAAGAGATTTGTGCAATTTCTGGGCTGAGCAGTTGATTGCTTTCCATATTTGCGCAAATCCTGGGCTGAACAGCCTATTGCTGGGAAAATTTGTGCGAATCTTGCTGGGAGGGTTATCTGGCAAGATTGTGCAATCCTAGAGCCCAGTAGGCTGTCAGAGGGGATTACACAATTTCTGGAGGGAAGTTTAGTTTCCCTCCAAAAATGCACAATTTTCAAGGTGAAGCTACTCAACCTATAGCTGGACCAAGACCGGGTGATCAGCCTTTGAAGGGAAAATATGAAACTGTGATTGGCAGGTTATCTTTGAGCAAGAAAGACACTGAAGCTTGAGGACTTGATGAAGCAAGGAAAGCTATTGTGAAGGTTGGTAGGGAGGCTCCAAAACAGGATAAGGAAAAATTTTGGAGGGTGGTTGTAGCCGCTACAACACTTGGCGACACACTCGTATAACTCCAGCTCTCTAAATGGACCTTGTTCGTGAAAAGCAAGTCTAACACCTCTGAAAGTGTTGTTGAGCTCTCAGCTCATATTAGCTTCACACTAGATTGATTGTAAGATGTAGCATTTGCCATACTCTTGGTAAATTGACACACATTCCAAGCCAAGGAAACATAGTTGTTTCGATTGGGGTTGAGGGGTATATAAGTGCAGAAGCAGTATAGTTGTCAGAGTCTAGGTTTCATATTTGGTGTTGCTCCACTGCCAGCAGGCCTAGATAGTACCCTAGTGGAGTCACATAGGAACACAAGCATGGCTTCGCTGCTAGCGAGCCTGGTCAGTACCCCGGCGGAGTTACTTGCATCACCTCCCTGCACAGGAAGCCTTTCTCTTCTTTCGCCTTATTCATTTTTCATTTGAATTTTTTGACTTTTTTTTATTTTTTATTTTATTTTCATTTTCATTGTGCATAACACTTATTCATTTCAGAGTTGGAAGAGGGACCCTGACTTATTGAGAGCAGAAGAGGTTTTTCCAGCAGAGAAGTAGTTTATTATATCTCTGATGTTCTTGTTAAGGTTTTCCCCTCACCTTACTCTACTTGACTGAGCTGACAAGGGTTAACCCAAAAACAACCGACTAGGGAAGGTGACACTAGTTAGCGTGCAAGCATTGTGTCTTCAACAGGGTTCACTTCGAACAATATGTATTTTCGTTCAATGTATCATGGAATAAAAGTAACAAGTTTATCACATAGAGGCAAGATGCTAGATAACCAATCAGTAATAGCTGTACAAGCCCTCTTGTACTTTACCTAGCTTGCTTTAAGATTCATACATGGTTTCATGCAAGACTAACCTATGAACGAAACAAATGAGCTAACAAACACCAAAGCAAAGCAAAAGTAGAAGCGAAAGTGAAAGAAAATCAAGTAAGTAAGAAAGCAAGCAAACAAACAAGCAAACAAGCATGCAAGCAAACAACTGAAAGCAAACACTACTCGTACTCCTACGCTAATGGTGCATGGGCCCGATCACATGAAGTGATACTTCCAATGCAGCCACCGGTGCATTGGTAGACCCATGTTGGTGAAGACTCAGTTCACGAGCAACCCAGTGGTGCGAACCAATAAGCAAGAAAGATATAACAATGAAGACAACCACAATTCATGTTTTGAAGTGCCCACATGACATAAGTGAGTGCAGGGTCATGATAGACAATCCATGGACTTCTCACGGTGCTATATGACACTATGTGCAACTTTGAAGCATAAGCACACTCTTAACTATGACATGCAAGCAAACGAAAGAAACAAAGATAACTTGCATTGTGAATGAGTGCTTGCAATGTAAGACTCCTCTAAAGCATGAGAAATGGGATCATGCAATTAGAGTGGAGGAAGTGTGATTTGTGTGTGAGATGGATATGTAATGCATATAGATGAGTGATGAGGAGCCTTGGGCGATTGAACGGTTTTAGGATAAGAAGTGAGACTAACCTCAAGAGAGCGAGGGCCGGACATAACCATCAGCTCGGGCTGAAGTGCCTTGAAAGTCTTGGGTGTCTCAAATTCATCATCGGGTAGATCATCATACACTGGTGGCTTTGAAAGATCAACTGCAATAGATTTGTGATCGCGATCAAAATTGGAAGCGAATGGATCAAAACCACCACGATTAGAAAAATCAATGAATTCTTCGACATCCTCATGATTAGATGAATCAAATAGAGGGGCAGATGAAATTCAAACAAACTCATCCTTTGTGTTTCCGGAAAATACATATGAAGGATCAAGTGGATCTTCAATGAATAACTTATCCTCTCCATTTTCGAATGATGGACTAACATCTGGTGAGTCTTGTGGGTGATCAACAATGGGTGCATCCGTGGATGAAGACACACATGCGAAATCATGGTTGGAAGGTTCACCAAAGAGGCTAGGAAAGAACGGAGGGGGTTCGGATGGAAGGGAGTCATTCGTCACTGAGTGTTGATGTTCAAGCTCCCACTCATACTCTTCATGAATGACGACGCATGTTGGTTGTGCAACACCAACTCCATTAGTGGGTTGTTCCTTGTTCAAAATAAGTGAAGAGTCTGGAATGGACAAACACAAGACAACATCATTCGGAGGAACACTTGAGTTCAAAGACGAAGGTCAAAGAAAAGAATACATATGGGAACATGAAGGACTCACAACCAAATCTGTGCAAAAATTGAGTGGAGTGATGTTGGGAGAGGGTGAAGGATGAACAGGTGTACAAACATGATCCTCAAAATCATTGGGTGATGGTGGAGCTGTTGAATGAGAGGGAGGAAGACATTTGTTGAGATATTGCTTGCTCCCACATGAGATTGCACATTTCCATCAACGAATAAGGTTGAGTTAGGCTTGACATCAAGCTTTCTCTTAGGACGGGCATATTTCTTAAGACAGTACTCGAACTGGTCCCAAAGATAAGCGAACTTCATATGGCTCCTCAGAGCTTGAAACTGTAAGTCATGGAAGCGCTACCAAAAATCAATAACGGATTCATGCGGAGCCCTCCGTTGCTGTAATAGTTTCCGGTCAAGATGGTATGGATCAAAATGATAGAACGAGTATTCAATAAGATCACATAAGTGCTCAAATAAGTGCATGGTGTCATCCGAGAGGCTGAGCACCCAACAAAATGGAGATTCATGATGTGTGAATGTAAGCAACAAACCAAGCTATTCGTCAGTAAACTCATTTTCCTCATGAATCATGGAAAGAAAGTTATGTAAGCGCTTAGGCCAGGCCACTTCACCTTCACCATCATACTTGTGAGTGGACAAGAGATTGAAAAGCTTCCCTGAGACAAAGACACCTTCACGATTTGAAAAACACCTCGGGGGGAGAAGAATGCAAGACTCCATGAAAGATATGAAAAGGTTCAAAATTGGATGAGAGGACACTAATTGTCATCAGGCCCTCCTTCTAGTGCTATAAATGTTGATGGTGCTGGACCTGCCAACATGTCAAGGGAATATCCCTGGTAAGAAGTCCCAATTAGACCTCAGACCGTTTGGTGTAGGAGTCCTAGCAGTGGGTCATAATGTAATGCCTTTATCGCAATGTCGCATAGAGGAAAGTAGGATAACTCTGTCAGTAGCAAGGGTGTGATTGATGCAAAGAGTCAAGGAATGTGCACAATAGGTTCCAACACTTCGAAGGGAGAGGAAGGTGATGGTGAGTTCCGGGTTGAAGTGATTAGTCCCAACTTGGCTAGGAACACACCACATGAAGGACATGCACAGCTTTTGGCAGAGCAGTCCACTTGGATGCGGAAGTCACAACAACAAGGTAAGAAGGGAAAGTTTTAGGGGCTAATATTCGCAATTGGGCTAATTTTCCATGTATTTTCCAAAAAAAATGATTTGCCAATTTCATTTTTTTCTAAAAAAGATTCACCCAAATTTTATAGTATAAAATTATTTTACCTTAAAAAGTGCCAACATTTTGTATATACTAATATAAAAGCATTAGAAATATAAATATTTTTACAAAATTATTGTCAAACATTTTACAATTTCCATATTATGGACTAATAAGATTCGCCAAGGTTTCTAAACTTTAAGATAAACTTCCATCCTTAAAATTTCCTTGAAGGTAAGATAACATGAACAACACTCATGGATCAGTCTGAGACGAGTGTGACAGTTGATATGGCAAGGTTCATGAAAAATGTCCGTCTCATGTCTGGCAGAGTAGTCGACATGGACGATGACAACATTAACAACATATGCAACACATTAACAACAAGATTCATATAATTTCATACAAATCAATTCATATACAAGTACGTAAGTTAAATAACATTTATCATTAAGGCAACTGGAATAGTCCAAATACAATAACAACATATGAATGAGAATGTGCTAGCTCTTATTATTAAAGAAGTGTAAGTCACAATCATACAATACACCATGTAAACATGCTAGCCCCAACAGTGGAACGTTACAACCACATCTACCTGCTCCTCCAAAGAGATGTACTAGCTCTTTGTAGTGGAGAAGCCAAAGCACATTATAATACTGTCCAAGCCTTCTTCAAGATAGTCTTTGTAGAAGCTTGGCTGACCAAAATCCCTAACAATGAGTTATGAAGGACTATTTATAGAAAAGGGTTGGGTGACCCTTGGCATTCCCCTTTGTGATAGTTCAACTACCCTCATGACTCTTCACCTACTCTATGACTGTTACATCCAATTTTTGACATTCGACTTACACTTGACATGACTCAACATTACAATGCACATGTACTTATGTGAGACAACATGGATTGAGCAAGCCTTGCAAGACATCACTGACACTTGGTCCGCTGTTGGGAGACCAACTCTTTGACATGCTTGTGATGGTGAAGCTAGTGAGCTGATGCCAAGCTTGGTCTTCCGTGATGGTGTGCATGTACCTCATGGTGACATCTTGTTGAAGTGAACCCTTGCCTCCATTGCAATCAGTGCATTGGTTCGACCCCTTCATCCAACTCGTTTGCTAAAATGTGCATGGTCTTCTTGGGTACGATTGAACTGGAAACACACTGATCATAGTGTCCATGCTAATCTTCAAGTGTGTGTTGGTGGTCATGCACATCAACTTGCTGAAGTGCATGTTCAACCCCAGTTGGAATTTATTCTTGTCTTTGCCTTGGTGAGTGTGTTGAATGGGTTGGATTGCATGCGTGCACTCGATGACATGCATGTTGCTGGATCCTTTGCATGCGATCAAGAACACTACCCACCATGTTTGATCTATGTCAGTTGCTGGTATGTATCCTTAACTTGTATTGGCATAGTTTCATCCATGAGTGCATGTTGTGCCCACTACTGTTCCTGTTCCTGCTACAACTCATTGGACTGTCTGTGAAACTTCATGTTCTTCCTAAGTTGCTGCTTCAACACATGAAAATCCTTCTTTGTTCCATCTTCTGTCTTCACGCGATCTTCATATCGCGCCGTCACTTAATAGCCCGAGTCTCCAAAGTTGCTTTCATTATCAGTGGATTTGCTTGATCTTGCAACTTTTCTCCGCCTCTATGTTGTCAACAACCTTCCTCTTGCATTTGTTGCGTTCGCTGCATTCGGTATGCTGTGTTCAAATGTTGTTCATGATGTTGCTCATTGTGATGCCGCTGCTTGATGTCCTTGTCCACGAACAACTTGATGTGTTCGTGAGTAGGCAAGCTCATAAACACTTTATCAATTGCATCCCCAAGTGTGCTTTGAATGGTGCCTTTGTCTCTGCTCTCCTGGAAGCCATTGTACTTGTACTGTTGAGAGGCATATGAACACCTGTGATACCTGGAGACATGGAAACACTCATAGCAAGCAATATGTTAGTCAAAAACTAGAATGAAAATGAGAACTGACTTGCAACATACCTTGGGGAATGATCACGAAGGTTGCGCAATTTCAGCTGGGAGGTCGAGGGACCGACTTCCAAGGCTGAAAAAGGCACAGTCCGGGCTGCTGAAAGATTGATTGACTACTATAATTACGCAATGCACAGTCTAGTATGGCTACTGACTACTAGGATTGTGCATTACGTAATTCTAGCTGGGAAGGATTGCTGGCCCAGGGAAAGATTTGCGCAATTTCTTGAGCCAAACAACCACTATCCTCTAGAAATGTGCAAAATAGTCTTGGAGGCTAGTGTTGGGAAGGAATGCGCAAATCTGGAGAGGAAGGTGAGCCTTCCTTCCCCAGATTGCACAATTCAGCCTTGGTGAAGGCAAAGTCCGGGCTAAGGTTGGCCTAACTTGCCGACAGGCAACTGAAAGCAACTTAGACAGTAAATGCATGGTGACACTAAGTGATAGCAGAAGTGATTGACAGTGCATGCAAAACATGAATGAAATATTCAGCAAAAAAATCAACATGCATGTGGGTGAGGCAGTTCACTGGTTGGGTGAACGTCTGTACAAAACAATTTCATGCATGCGACAATAGTAAGATAGCAATGAAAATTAAAATAGAGCTTGGAAAAGCTAGAATACATGTAAAAAACAATAGGTGTTCAAATAAAACAAGCAAACAAAACTCACACAAGTGAATACACAAAAAGCGATAGAAATGAAACACAAGGCATGGGAAGCGAGCTTACCCTAAAAAAGCTGAGTTGAATGTGCTGAATGCTCCTAGATGTGACGTGGGATGCCAGAGCTACAAGGTTGATGTGAGGAATGAGCTCTGCAACATCTAGTTGATGAGTTTTGATAACACCGAGGTTGTGACGCACATGCCACAAATCTAGGGTCCTTGCATGTAACCTCCAACTGCTTAACATAGATCCATGAAACAAGGGAAGCCTTTGCATGTTGCCTTGGGAGAAACAACACATGCATGTAAGTTTGTTTTGCTTAGTCCTGGAGGGAACTGGTCAACTCAGTTGCACATGAAAGAGACCGCTTGACTGCTGGAGAAAAATTTGCATTTCCGGTTGGGAGCTGGGCTGTCGACCCAGGAGATTTACATAATTTATGGGCTGAGCAGCTGACTTCTGCCTAGATTTGCGCAAATCCTTGGTTGAATAGCTTGCTACTAGGAAAATCTGTAGAAATCCTGTTGGGAGGGCTGACTGGCAAGATTGTACAATCCTGGAGTCCAACAGGTTGTCAGAGAGGATTGTGCAATTTTTGGAGGGAAGGCTGGTTGCCCTCCAGAAATGCACAATTTTCAAAGGGAAGCTGCTCAGACTACATTTGGACCAAGTCCAGGTGAGCAACTTGTGAAGGGAAAATATCAAACTCAATCGATAGGTTGCCTTTGAGCAAGAAAGACACTGAAAGCTTGAGGACTTGATGAAGGAAGGCAAGCTGTTGTGAAGGTTGGTAGGGAGGCTCCAAAACAGGCTAAGGCAAAATTTTGAAGGGTGGTTGTAGTTGCTACAACAACTTGATAACATATGGGTCAAACTATTGGGCGCAACCCAACTTGGCCTAGGTTTTGGAAAAGACTTCGTGTTTTATGGAGTAGAGTGGCGAAGCCCCTTATTTTTGTAATAATGTAAAAGATCAATGGGTTTTGGGACTATAGCTACTCATATTAGGGATTCCATGGTATTTGGACCATGGTATTGTAATGATGTACCCTTCGATGTAATAGTATATATAGGGTCAAATAATAAGAAGAAAAATAAATCTTATGATCCAGATATGTGTTATGATTGAATTCTTGTGATTTGTAGTTAGAAGAAAAGATGAGGCTCTGTAGCTAAGTGTGCAGAGGCTTGAGTCTACAGCTGAGTGCATAGATGACTTATAGCTTATTGTGCAGGTCAAGAACTGTTTGTTGTACAAAGAATCATTATATTAGCAACAGTTCTTGTGGATGTAGCCCTACATTGGGATGAACCACAGTAATTTGGTGCCTTCATGTGTATATTTTCTTACTATCTATTGTAGCATAGTAGTTTATTACAGTTGCACTTTATTTTTAGCATAATGATGATTTATGGCTTTATATGATATGTTTAAGTGGTTAATGTAATGTGGCGAAGTGATTTATGAATGTTAAGAACAAAGAAAAAATAAAAATACCACATCTCCATGTCCCTCAAGGATGCAGAAACCTTGTTCTGCATCCTCCCATAGTCACTTTGGGTGAGACTGAGATATGCTTGAAGGTCGTTGCCAAAAGGGCCAGTGATTAAGGGTTTTGTTAGTGTGCAGTATAGATCGAACCTAGGTCAACCCAAATCATAACCAATAAATGTTTCCATTGCCGGGACCGAGATCTATTTGAGGGATATGTGGATGTGGCACCCGTCAAAGAAATAGATTCAAGATTGGCTAGAACTAAAAGAGTGAGAATTTGTGAATCAAGAGAACAAAAACCCTTGTCTGACTTCTGAAGCTTGATTACAAAAGTATATTTTTGCAGATCAATACGACATTTTCTTCGCTTCATTTCTCGTTGAACTGTACGAGTGGATATCAAGGTTGACCGAAAGAAAGAACTATTTTAAAGGTGAAGAACCTATGGTGTGGACTCCTGAATAGATACAAATACTCAAAAGCACTGACAATAGGATTTCGAGGGCTATTGATTTATGGATTGATACCATCTTGGGATGATTATTTACTAAGTTTGTAGTAGAATTGACTATGTTCTACAGTGAAGCAGAATGATGATTCTTTAAAGGACCATGAGGTAAGTAGTTGAAGTCTTTTAAACTTTGGATTAAGATGCTTTCGTGTGAAAAGGGAGTTTTATGGATGCAGTTAGATTGCTAGCTTACTTATGTTTGGAAGAAAAGAGAATAAATCTGAGCCAAAGATCATAGTAACGTGAAGTGGAAAGATATATAGAGTAGATACTAGAAAGAGAGCTCATGGAAAAGACCCGAAGACCTTTGTAGAGACTGAGTATAGTCCTCTTTTGAGTGAATCTGAAAGTGAAAGAGAAGATATCCACCCTCATAAACCCCAAGTAACTTTGCAGTATTCACCTTCCCAGCCTAAGAGTTCGCAGAAGCCAGAATCCATAATAGCCAGGGTGTTTTTGGCTCTCCCCCTACCCCTTCTCCCCCTCCCCTTACTTATCCCCTGCCCCCTCTAGGAAGAAATATGGCTGATGATATTAAGCTAATTGTTTTCAAAGGAACTGGATTGAAGGATCCATAATAGTTTTGGTTTTTATGTGACACTGTATGGATCGCGAAGCAGATCAATGATGAAAATATAAAGAAAGTGCAACTCATTACGACATTTTGAGATATAGCATTGACATGGTATATGAAGTATTCAAATAATTAGATAAACACATTTGTAGATATTAAAGTAATGTTGATAAGAGAATTTAAGAAGCCAAAGTCTAAGTCATAGTGCATCATTGATTTGAAAGAAATTAAATAGAAACCTACTGAGTTTATTTGCAAATTTGATCAGAGATTTAAGGTATTGCTGGATCAAGTGAGATTCGAAATATCTCTATAGAAACATCAAGAATGGTTTGTAGCTACGATGTTATCGCATATCATATTACCATTGGCACAACAAAAGATAACAAGTCAAGCCGAAGCTCTGCAAATTGGGATGAAGTTGGAAGCTTCACCTATAGGAGATACTAATGCAGGTATGCAATAAATTCATAGTCAACTATCGAACCTAACCCTGTAGATACAAGATACCAAGAAAAGAAAAGAGTCCAGAGAAGAAATATGGTGTACGAAGTGCAAATTGGAGGGCCGTTCTAAAGAACAATGTCCTATCTTCAGGGATTACATGGATAGTAGGGCACAAAATCGCTTAATTGCAGGATCAAGCCTGTGGTGTGAGATATGTAATACTAGAGGCCAACATCGCTCAAAATATCGTTACATGTTACAGAAATATGTGTAGACTCCAAAAAATCTATATTGCAAATTCTGTAAATCAGGAGGAGATGATGAGAATGATTGTCGAGCTTATGAACTAATGATGGAATGTGGTGCTGACACTTATAGAATTCAAATAGAAGAACATGGAAATGAAGGAAGTGGACAATGTGGTGGTTGAGGAGGCTACCAAGGAAGAGGTCAAGATGTTGGAATTGGTTCAGGATGTGGAAAAATCATTTGCTATAACTGTAGCAAGACATGTCAATTTGTAAGAGATTCTCAGAACCCTACAACAACATGTAAGTATTGTAAATCGTTTGACCATGTAATTGAAGAATGCTCTGTAATTATGGAAAATATGCAAGAAAAATTAAATCAATAATTGACACAGAATATTCAAATGATGACTGCTGAAAGGAGGACTGACAAACCTCGAATTAGTATTGTCGCTAGAAGTGGAGCTGCGACTGGAAGTGACAAAGCAAATGAGAAGAAAGAATATGAAAGTACATGGGCTAGAAAACATATTCTTAAATTTCCCCTTTTTGATATTTAGAAAGAAAAATAGGTATTTATGGAAGAAAAGTGAAGTTTTATGGATGCTGGAGCTTCGATATCTAGTGCATAGCCAAAGCCCAATCAGAAAAGTAAGTCGACATGTCATCAACTTCGACACGGGATCGAGCTTCGACATAGCATCGAGATCTGACACAGGTCCATGATACAACAAATCAAGCAGGAATTTTAAAGTCTTTTTTACAGACATGTATAAAACCTTTAAAAGACTGTAGAATGGTTTCACGAGTTGATAAATTCCTGTCCATTGGAAGAAACATTGCGAAATAAGATGCGCATAGTTAATAATTTGCATCGACAAAAGAGAACCAGAAGAGAGATGAGGCTTAGTGCGTAGATAAGAGTATATGAGATGGATCAAGTTATCCTCGATCTAGGATCTGATGCTAATGTCTTGACAAAGCATACATGGGAATTAATGGGTAAGCCGAAGCTACAATAGTCACCTATTCAGTTAAGGATGGAAAATCAACAAAAGATATTCCCTTTAGGAAGACTACCAGGTGTCACAGTAGATATTGAAGGAGTTCACACTATTTCTGATTTTGAAGTAATAGAGACTGTCAATGACAACAAACCTTACCATGCATTGCTTAGAATTGACTGGGCATTTGATAATATGGCCATAATCGATCTGAAGAAGAGACAAATTATATTTGAAGGAAACAATGTGAGAGTAATTGTTCCCTTGGATCCATAAGAAGGAGTAAGATATACAGAACACGTCAAAGAAGAATACTACACAACTAACATAGACACCATTTATCAAATGACATCAAAGGAATAAGATTTTGTTAACCCTACTACAAAGGGCAAGTTGAGTTGGGAGCATGATAGTTCTTGTACCTCAGACTTAGAAGAAGAGTTGGAAAACTGGTAGAATAGATTGCATGAAGTATCTTGAAGGCGATATGCAAGAATTACTAAATCAGTTCCATTAGGGGAATTTTGAGATCTAAAATGGGTCTCCTAAGAAAAATGTACAACCAAAATAAAATTTATAAGAAACAATAGGATTCAATATGATGATGTAAACCATGGGGGGTGATTCCCCATTTTTGGAGTAAAAAAGTGAACAGTTTAAAAAAATAAAATAATAAAACTACTTTTTCAACTTATCTCCCTAAGGTTTTACTCAAATTTCGAGTGGGAGTACTCATTGGATGAAAATTTTGATTCCTCATCCAAGGAGTACTCATGTTGCATACTTTCACTAGACCCTACTACACAAAAATGAGAAATACATGAAAAAATGTGATTGCAATCATGTTTTTCATGTATTTCTCATTTTTCATGTAGTAGGGTTCATTGAAAGTATGCAACATGGGTACTCCTTGGATGAGGAATCAAATTCTGCATACAGCGAGTGTTGTTGCTTGAAATTTGAGTAAACCCATAGGGAGATAAGTTGAAAATACTAGTTGAAGAAATAATTATTTATATTTTCCCTCTAAAATTTGATGATGTAATCTAATCTTATTTTATTATTTCCAGTATTATTTTATAATTTCCTTAGGAGCCCCATTTTAGACCTCAAAATTCCCCTAATGACTGTATGATATTCGAGGTATGTAACCTACCTTCTTATGATGGTTTAGGTGATGTAAATAATTTTCTTGATGAATGTGAAGAACAAGTTCTAGAAAATCAAAGGTTGTCAGCCTTGGATATAGCCCTGAAATCTACCCCGGCTAGATGGTGTAATGCACACAAGAAGAATATAGAAGGCTAGAAAGAATGTCGAAGATTGATGTGGATAAGGTTTGGATAGATAGATACCAAGATAGATATAAAATATGATGGTGAAACTAATCCTAGGAAGCATATTCAGCTATGCACTACAACATGGAAGGATATTCCATAGTAAGAATCGGTACATTGATTCATTCGTACATTAGAGACAATCCCTAAGAACTGGTACCTAGAAATAGAGCTTCAACATGGTACAATAAACTGGGCAGACATGGTTGATGGCTTCATACTAACATTCAACTTTGAGGATAATTTCCCATACATAGATTTGGCCCTTTAGACAATTAAGAATAAGATATTTGAGAATGTAACCCCACTAACATGGCAACAACCTGATTGGGCTTCACAGATAGAAAATGCACTAGATTGTTATAACCTTACTACAGAGGAAGACGAATATCCTCACAACATTGACATAGAAGAATCAAAAGAATACTGCGAGGTAACTGGACTTGAGTTAGAAATACTAGATATAATGAAGCCATTCAAAACCAAGAAGGTGAACATAGGATCAGAGAAGGAACCTAAGTTTGCAACAATAGGAGATTACTAGGATGAAGATACAGTCAGTAAAATTATAGATTTACTTCATGAATATCAGGAACTGTTTGGCACTAAGTTTTTAGAGATGAAGGGTATACTAGGAAATCTAGAAGTTATGAAGATTCCCCTTCAACCTGATGTCAATCTAGTCAAACAAATAACTTACAGGATGAACCCGAAGTACAAGGAGAAAGTAAAGATACAGCTTGATAAGATGATGGCAATAGGAATTATTGAACTAGTAGAAGAATCAGAATGGGTAAGTCCTATGGTGGTGCAAGAGAAGAAGACTCAAGGAGAAATTAGGATCTGTGTTGATATGTGGAAGTTGAATGATGCATGCTTACATGATCCCTTCCCTACCCCTTTCATAGATGAAGTTCTAGACAATGTAGGAGGTCAATAAGCTTACTCATTTATAGATGGATTTTTAGGTTATCATTAGGTTATGATTGCACCTGAACATTGGCATAAGACCACATTTTCTATAGAATGGGGTTCATATCAATACACAATAATTCCTTTTGGATTAAAGAATGCTCCTGCTATATTTTCTAGAGTGGTGGTTGCAGATTTTAAGGAATACATCCATAACTTTTTAGAAGTATACTTTTATGATTGTATAGTATTTGGATTGTTGAGCAAACATATAAGAAGTTTAATACTTATGCTCGACACATGTAGACAATATCAAATCTCTTTGAACCTAAAGAAGTGCATATTTTGTGTACCCTTCAGCATAATGTTGGGGCATATTGTTTGCAAGCAAGGACTAATGGTGGACCCTTATAAGATTGTTATCATTGTGAATTTTCCTCCACCTAAGATAGTAAGACACCTTCGCACTACATTGGGAAATATTCAATATTACAAGAAATTCATCAAGTGGTATGCGCAAATAATTGCGCATATGGAGAAATTGTTGAAGAATGAAGAATATCAAAGGAGCCTCAACATATTAAAATAAAAAATGGTAGTTGAACCTATACTAGTATTCCCTGATTGGAAGAAGGAATTCCATGTCCATGTGGATGCCTCTTGTATAGCTTTTGGAGAAGTATTGGCACAACTGGGTGCAGGAGAAATTGATCATCTTATAGCTTTTTCAAGTAGAAAGTTATCTAAAGAAGAAAATAATTACACCACTACAGAAAGGGAAGGATTGACTATGGTGTATGCTTTGCAAAATTTTAGACACTATTTGCTGGGATCACACTTTAAAATTTTTACAAATCATTTTGCACTGAAGTATTTGGTTAATAAACTTGTCTTAGGAGGAAAGATTTGCAGATGGCTACTGTTATTCCAGGAATATGAATTTGAAATCATTGTTAAACAAGGAAGGCTAAATTCAAAACCTGACCATCTATCAAGATTAGAAATAAGGGAATAACTAAAAAACATATAAGATAATCTCCTTGATGCAAATTTATTTGCAATGCGAGTTGCAGATGACCATTTTGCAGATATCATTCAGTTTTTGACCATAGGCATGCCTCCTTTAGAGTATACTATGCAACAAAATAAAGAATTAGTGGTTAAGGCGGATGAGTTTTCATTAATAACAGGACAATTAAATAAGATGGAATCAGATGAAATATTGTGTAGATATGTTCCTGAACATGAAATGCAGATGATTATAGAAGAGGCTCATTGTGGCATAGCTGGTGGACACTATGCAGGAAAAGCTACCATGCAGAATATTTTGAGAGTAGGATTGTGGTGGCCTACACCACATAAAGATGCAAAGTAGTATTACAGAGCATGTGATGTGTGCCAAAGAATAGGGAAGGCTTCTAGAAGAGATGAGATTCCATTGGTACCACAAGTTACATTACAAGCCTTTGATAAGTGGGCCATTGATTTTTTTGGACCCATCAACCTACCTTGAAAAAGGACTGGTGAAAGATACATAATTTCAACAACTGATTATTTGACAGGATGGGTCAAAGCACAACTAATAAGGGACTGTAGTACAAAGACTGTTGCAAATTTTATTTTTGACTATATATTGTCTAGATTTGGATGTCCAAAGATTTTGATGTGTGACCAAGGTTTACACTTCCTAAATAAGACTATTGAAGCATTGGTTGAAGAGTTTCAATATTATCATCAGAAAAGTACCCCTTATCATCCTCATTCAAATGGAACAATAGAAGAATTTAATAAGATTTTGGAGAATGCACTTACTAAGGTATGCAATGTGAATAGAGATGATTGGGACCTTAGAATTCCAATAGTTTTATGGGCTTATAGGACCACATGAAAAAATTTGATAGGTCAGGCACCCTTTATATTAGTTTATGGGAAAGAAGTTGTGATGCCCATGGAGTACATTGTCCCTAGCTTGAGGATTGCAACTTTCATAGATATGGAATATCCTTACATAATGAAGGAAGGAATGTCACTGTTGATTGCTTTGGAGGAAGACAAATTTATAGCAGGATTTCATTAGCAGGTATAGAAAACAAGAGGAAAGGCCCGACATGACAAACATATTAAGCAAAAGAAGTTCCAAGTAGGAGACATTTTTCTCCTCTATGATAGTAAGTTTGTAAATTGTCCAGGAAAATTTAAGATGCATTTGTTAGGCTCATATATTATCAAGCATATTATTGATGGATGCACAGTTCAATTAGAAAAGTTGAATGGAGAATTGATTTAGGGAAGAGTAAATGGCATCAGGTTGAAGTTGTACAAGGACAATCATGTCCCTACAACCTCACTCTAAGGAAGAAATGAGAAGATTCTTAGTGCCACTTGCATTTGAAAGTGGGCACTGGAATATAAACTACACTACAGAGAGCTTCGACGTAGGGAGTTACTTCGCTACAGTCTAGATTATGTCGAAGTACATAGGAGCTGCGATGTAACAATGATTGTTCGCTACAATATGGGATGCGTCAAATTTTGCCAGAAAAATATGACTATTGAAAGGGAAAGTTAACATTAAAACACACAGAAATTTGCATTTATGAGTACAAACGGGAAATATATAGGGATAGATATGTAGTTAATGAACACAATTTGAGCTAATGACGAGGTTAGAAACTATAAATTACTATAAAAATCCACATCTTGCCAAGATTTAACACTTTTCTGAATTGAGATTTCGAGTGTTGATATTGTGAAGAAATTGTAGATAATTTCCACATGAACATCCCATCAACTGAAAATTCGTTCGTATATTCAACAAGAAGGGCTTAGCTAGAGTTATGGAAACAACAACTGAAGTAGTAGTTGGTATGCCCGCAACATCATCTGAGATGCCCGTAGTAGCATCATCAAAAAAACAACATAGATCTCCATGGAAGAAACCAACCAAGGAATATAAAACAAAGAAGAAACAAGATAAGAAACTTATTGAATCTCAACAAGAACCCGAGCAAGTTAGAGACAATGAGGAAGAAGCAGAGTAGGTAGAGCAGATGGAAACAGATGGCATCACATTTCTACCGCCTCTACCACCATACATTCCACCGAGAAAAATGAATTCCAAACCAATGAAAGACTCGAAGGATGTGAATTTTGGCACCTTCACACCCCTATTGCTAGAGTCGATACCATTTACTGGGGAATTACTTGGGAAAACACTGCAACTGAAGTTTGCAGATTATGACTTCAACGACAGGAAGAAATACCCATAGTTTGCCCCATATAGATATCTGAAACAAGGACACTACTCGGAGAGTGGTGTGACGAGGTTAGAGCTACAATAGTGGGAGAATGGATTGGCACGTCAAGATTGATGGATTTGTTAAATGTGTCACACTTCAACAGAGGTCTGGGGAGCACGAATTGTGTGCGAGAACTACTCGTGCTTGTCCATGATGGATGCCTATGGATGGAGAAGAGGATCCCTATAGACCCAATGTTGATCTAGAGAATCATAAGACTACCGTATCAAGGGCGAAACCCTATAGAAGAATTTGTTGGAAAATATCAGGTTTGCGCCATAGCCGAAAGTATGAAGAATAAGTTTGGAATCACAAAAGGGAAGCGAGGATATGACATAAAATAAATCAGTGACCAAGGGGTTCACTTCAAATCAAACATATTGGCTGGGGAGATCATGAGAATGTGGGAGGCTAATGAAGTCCCTACAGCGGTAGTTTCATTAGCTACGTAGTGCACCAATGGGGATCAGTACAACTGGGCCGAATACCTTTGCAAAGAATTTCTAGATGACTATTGCGAGGTCTAGGAGAAAGATACCACATTCCATTATGCATGGTTGATATTTATAATTGAAATGTTGGCATGAAGAGAGTCAAAGGATTCATAGTTCCCTCTGGTAGCTTTAGATGTTTTTGAAGTTGTATGGTATGCCACGTTGTGGTATACTAGATGGTTTTCTTAGTATATCATATGGAATTACATATGTTAGTGAACCCACATCCTCACCTTTCGTCAAGCTTATATGAGCAGTATAGCGCATTTGTGAAGTTTAAGGCCGATTTCCACAAAGTATATATATAGGCTCGCAGGGACATAAAGAAGAAGTGGCATCCCCTACCATACTTAGTAATGGAAGATGATCTCTTAGCGCAAGTACAATAATGGCCCGCATAATGGATGACTATCCTGGAAACACAGGAAGAAGATAGTATGACAGAGGAGGACACAACAAAACATGGAGAAGTAAGTGGAAAGGACAAAGATAAGGATGAGCATGAATCAGAGGAAGAAGAGCAACATAATGAAGGTCACCAGGATCCTCCTGAAGGAGATGAGTAGAATAAGGAGTCAGTAAAGACAGAGACAGACCCCGCTATTGTAGAAAAGAGGAAGGCAGATGTTGAAGCTACCTCAAGAACCAAAAATAAGTAGAAGGAAAATAATATGAAGGGTATAACACCAGTGGTCCTCATTGAAGGGGACTTAAAGCAAATTGGGGATAGGATACAAGAAGCAACAACAAAATCATGGAGAAATTTAAAAGATTGCTATGATGCACTTCAAAGAGGGGTCGAAGAGAAGATTTCATAACTAAATATACTAGCATAGATAGTTAGATAACTAGCATAGGTTGTGAGAATATTGGATAAGAAAGACAAATAGAACCTACAGTTGCAGTGCGTTAGCATCGATACCTATCAGAGCCCTACAATTTGACTCCGCCGAGGTTCAATAGTAATCTAAATAATATAGTAATGTTAACATGAACATCAAAGAAGTACCATTATAGAGATTACATAAGCTACACTTGGAAATAATAGAGGACTTTAAGTTGTGCGAACAACACACCTTGCAGCTGAACATTCAGGTAGAAAGAAAGCGAGCTTCACTACAACAAAAGGTCGACTAGATGATCCAGGAGAGGGACCAAGCAGTTCAATAGCAAAAAAAGATCAAGGAGGTGGTTGAAGCAACATACAAAGAGATTCTAGACCTTGATGTCAGAGAAGAAGAACTAGCAGAGGAAAAGGTTGCAAAGCTTGGCTTTGCAGTTAAACAATACAAGGAGAAAATTGCCACAATACAATTTAAAAAAGAAATGCAAATCAATGAGCTACAAATGAAGTTGCAACCAACCACACCACAGGAAGTAAGAGAACAAAGGGAGACTGACCTAAAGGCTACAGTGGCCAACATCTCTGTAGCAGTTATAGATTGTGGGAGGCTTCTAGATGAGAAATTACAGATCTAGGATTTGCTGTAGGAAGATCCAAATGTGCAGAACCTAATGGAAGACATTCAACAGAAGAAACAATAGCTAGAAGAGATTCAGGCAACTGTGAAGACCTTACTAATCTCACAAAAGCTCACCAAGTTCAATTAGGGAAATTCCCTCTAGAAGAAAGTAAAAGAACTGAGGAAGGAAGAACATGTTTTGACAGAGAGAACTCAGCCATGGTAGGATGAGGCTCTCCAAATTTCCTAGGAAATAGATGAGAAGCTTCAAGAGCTTCAACAGAGGGAAACAACATTGATGCAAAAGGCTATAGAACTCATGACAAAAGTTCTATTGGAAGAGGTGTGAAACGAAGAGAATTAGTTCACAGAGACTCTATAACAGTTCAAAAATACCTACAATAGTATTGTAGAAAAATTTAGAGGCAAAGCAACTAAGTGACTCAGGACGAGTCACATGTGAGTGTTGGGGGCCTATTGTGTGCAACCCAACTTGGCCTAGTTTTTGGCAAAGACTCCACATTTTGTGGAGTGGAGCACACAATAGAGTGTGAAGTGGAGCGTGCAACAAATAAATTTGAATATATTGCACGGTATAAGGCTTCAGGATAGGGCGAAGGCCATTCTTTTTGTAATAATGCAAAATATCAATGGGTTTTGTGACTATAACGACTTGTATTAGGGAGTCCATGGTATTTGGAACATGGTATTGTAATGATGTACCCTTCAATGTAATAGTATATATAGGGTAAAATAATAAGAAGAAAAAGAAATCTTATGATCCAGATTTGTGTTATGGTCAAATATTATGATCTGTAGTTGGAAGAAGAGGCGAGGTTCTGCAGCTGAGTGTACAAAGACCTGTGTTAGGTCCCTATAATACTAGTGATTACACCATTACTATTGTAGTTGTATCCCTTATTAATATTGTTGTGCCCCTATTGTGCCCATCTTGTTATTACTGTGCCCCATAGAATCCCTCTATTATTATTTTTGTGGCTTTATATTATTATTGTTAGGTCGGCTGAGTTATATTGTGACTCCTTAGAGTCCTATATATAGAAAGGAGGTTTTTTCATTTGAATCATCCAAGAATTTTTCATTTATGTAATGTAAAGGAGGTTGCCCCCTCGAAGAGGCTAAATTCCAAGGTGTTGATCTATCTTTTCTATCCTTTTGTGAGCTGGTTTCATAACATTTGGTATTAGAGCTTTGGATTCTAGGGTTTCGCTGCTCCAAACAGGTCATCGTGGAATTTTCACTATAACATTTTTTTTGCGATGTTTCAGAAGCTAAAAAAAAAAACATTTGAGATGAAATCGCACTAAACCTCGGGTCAGAATTTCAAATCTTTTCGCACTATATTTGTGGAGATATGATTTGAGGAAGTTGGTCTTTTTGCAGACTCCTAAATTACATTCCAAACACGTGACCTGGGGAAAATTGTCATAACTTTCTCTCTGAGCATTGGATTGAAATTCTGTAAGAAGATATAGAAAGAGGACGGACTATAGTTTATTGTATATATTTTTTAGAGCCAAAGGTCAAAATAGTGACTCGTGGCATGTCGTACAAGTTCGATCTACTGAACTAGTCTATAATCCGGTCACTGTGGGAGATTTGGCATAACTCTTCCCTGGAGAATCCAGTTTGGATCAGACTGGTAGCATTGGAAAGAGGACACAGAGGCCTACTGTAGGTCCAATTTTAGAATAGGATGATTCGCAATTACAGAGATACATCAGACTCAATATCAAGCTCCTACAAAGTGGAAAAAGGTGTGTAGTTTTTTTTAAATTTTTGCATAAGCTTGGTTTGAAAATTTAGTTTGAAGGAATTCATAGGGCATATTAAAGCATTATTATCGGTAATTGATGCCCTGAGTAAAGAAAATTCAAACACCTAGTAAGCAACCTGAAATCTCTAGCATGACTCATGACGAAGAGGAAGAAATGCAACATGATATATCAAAATTACGAGACCAAGTGCAACAAGTGTCACTTGCACAAAACGTAACAGAATCTAAGATGGATGGTTTAAAGAAAGATGTAGAAGCTAAGATGGATGGTTTAAATAAAGGTGTAGAAGCTAAGATGGATTGTTTAAAGAAAGGCGTAGAAGCTAAGATGAATGGCGTGGAAGCTAATTTGAAGACATGAATGGAAGATTTGAAGACAGATTTGACAAAGTTTCTACAAGAAATGCTTACTAATGGTGAAAGGGTAGTAAAGGAAACTCATGATGAGAACAAAAGAAATGTTAATCATGATTTCATAGACTTTAATGTTGGATTGAAGACCCACCATATTCCAAAAAATGATATGAGCAAGTTGATGGCAAGGATCCCGCAACATGGATATTACAGATGGAGCAATTTTTCGATCTCAATAATGTGCAAAATACACAAAAGTTACGCATTGCAACTTTATATTTGGAACCAAATCAGTTTGTATGGTATCAATGGCTTTGCTCTCGTAAACAAATTATCACTTGGGCAATTTTTATGGAAGTATTGACAGCACATTATGAGGATACAAAAAGCAACACTTTTTTTAGCCAATTGATAAGTCTCAAACAAAAGGGTTCAATAATGGGGCACATTGAGGAGTTCCAAAAATTGAACATAAGGGTAAAAAATATTCTAGAGGAGCATAGGATTGATGTGTTCATAGGGACTTTAAAGGATAATGTCCAACATGATGTTCACCTTTGGGAACCTAATTCATTAGAGAAGGCATTCAAGTTAGCAAGAAAAATGGAAAGCAAAATTATGGCAACTAGGAAGCATACCACTCACAACTATAAAGATGGAAGTGTTGTTGCCCCTAGTCTTCCACAACCTATAAGGTTGACACCACAACAATTGAAAGAAAAAGGAGCAAAAGGGCTTTGTTACAGTTGTGATAGCAAATACACTAAAGGTCATAAGTGTGCTGAGAAGCAATTATTCTACATAGATTGGGAAGAGGAAGAAGAAAAGGAGCAAGAAAGGTCAAAAGAAGAGGATATACTCCACGAACAAAGCCTAGATAAAGAAGAAATGAATCCGACCATATCTTGTAATGCATTGGCTGGAATTATCACTCCTCAAACCATCAAGATAGAAGGACAAATCAAGAAGAAAAATGTAATAATGTTGATTGATTCAGGAAGTACCCACAATTTTATTCATTGTAAGATAGCAAAAGAATTGAATTGCTTCCTATATCCAGCACCAGAGTGTCAAGTGATGATTGCAAATGGAGGAACGATAAATTGCTTTGGAAAGTGCCATAATATCAAGCTATCCATGGGAGAATATGTATTGACTAGCCCAATGCTTTCCATTGCAATGGGAGGTGCTGATGTTGTACTAGGAGTCCAATGGCTACAATCCTTGGGTACAATAGCTTTTAATTTTTAAGAACTTTTCATGAAATTTTCTGCGGAAGGAAAGGAAGTTGAATTAAGGGGTATTGTAGGGAAACCGGGAAAGATAATCAGCTCTAATGGTATGACAAAGCTTCTAAAAAAGGAACAACGAGGTGTAATTACACAATTATGTTCGCTAGATGTTTCCACATCGGAATCATCTATTTCTCCAGATCTCCAAAAAGTCTTGGACAATGATTCCAAGGTATTTGAGACTCCCAAAGGTCTCCCACCTATTTGTGATCATGATCATGCTATTCATCTGATTCCAGGAAGTGTTCCTCCAAACATCAGGCCATACAGATATCCCTATGCCCAAAAGAGTGAAATTGAACGTATGGTTGCAGAAATGCTAGAGGTTGGTATAATTCAACCTAGTCAAAGTTCTTTCTCTGCTCTAGTAGTATTGGTGCACAAGAAGGATGGATCATGGCGCATGTGTCTGAATTATAGGGAGCTCAACAAACTCACTATTAAAGATAAGTTTCCTATTCCAGTCATTGATGAATTACTGGATGAATTGCATGGATCAATTTACTTCACCAAGTTGGATCTTCGTTCAGGATATCATCAAATCAGAATGAAGACTGAAGACATTTCGAAAATAGCATTTAGAACTCATGAGGGTCATTATGAATTTTTGGTATGCCTTTTGGCCTTACCAATGCACCTTCTACATTTCAAGGTTTGATGAATTCCATTTTCAAACCCTTCCTTAGAAAATTTGTGTTAGTATCTTTTGATGATATACTAATCTACAACAAGTCTTGGAAGGATCATGTTGAACATGTTGACAGGGTGCTACAACTATTGGAGGAGAAACAATTATATGAAAAAAGATCCAAATGTTTCTTTGGAGTACAAGAGGTGGAATATCTGGGTCATATTGTATCTCACGAAGGAGTTAAGGTAGACCCTAGCAAAATTAAAGCCATTAAGGAATGGAAAATTCCCACATCCATAAAGCATTTGCGAGGATTTCTCGGGTTGACAGGGTATTATTGCAAGTTTGTTAAGAATTATGGGAGAATAGCAGCACCTCTAACAACATTATTGAAGAAAGATGCATTTTCATGGACTCCAGAAGCAACAAAGGCCTTCGAACATCTTAAAGAGACAATGTTCCAAGCACTAGTCTTAGCTACACCGGACTTCACAAAAACCTTTATTGTGGAATGTGATGCTTCAGGAAATGGAATTGGTGTTGTTTTAATGCAAGATGAAAGACCCATTGCTTTTGAAAGTCGTCCAATCAAGGGAATGTTTTTACACAAAGCTATTTATGAGAAGGAAATGTTGGCAATACTACATGCACTTAAGAAATGGCAACCCTACCTAATGGGAAGGCACTTCAAGGTAAAAACAGATCATGATAGCCTTAAATACTTTTTAGAACAAATATTATCCTTTGAAGAGCAACAAAAGTGGGTCACAAATATGTTGGCTTATGACTTTGAAATCATCTACAAAAATGGGAAGAAAAATGTGGTGGTAGATGCACTCTCATGAAAGGATGAGGATGTGGAAGCATTGTTGTGTGCCATTTCTATTATCTAATCAGATTGGATAAACGAAGCAAGGGAGGAATGGAAGAATGATGAAGAAGTGTGGGCACTTATTCGAAAGATACAACAAGATTCCAGTACATCTGATACATTTAGCTGGAAAAATGATTCGTTATGGTACAAAGATAGCTTATACCTCTGTAAGAATTCCCAACTCAAACAAAATATTCTTATGGAATTGCACACTTCTTCCTTAGGAGGGCACTCAGGATTTTTAAAATTTTACCATAGGGTTAAGAAGGATTTTTTTTGGGATGGCCTTAAATCAGATATTCAAAAGTTTGTGGCGGAATGTTTGGTTTGCCAACAAAATAAAGTTGAAACAATTAAGACCCCGGGTCTATTACAACTTTTATCCATTCCAAGCCAACGTTGGGAGGAGGTTTCAATGGATTTTATCACAGGTTTACCCAAGTCTGAGGGAAAGAGTGTCATCATGGTGGTAGTTGATAGACTTACCAAGTATGCACACTTTTGTGCATTATCACATCCATTTAAAGCCAGTACAATTTCTACTGCATTTATGGAAACAATTCAAAAGCTACATGGAAACCCAAAGATTATTGTAAGTGACAGAGATCCCATTTTCACTGGAAATTTTTGGAAAAAATTATTTTCTTATCTTGGTACTCAGTTAGCTCATAGCTCATCTTATCATCCTCAATATGATGGGAAAACTAAGATAGTAAACAAATGTTTGGAAGGATATCTTCATTGATTTGTATCTAATAAACAAACACAATCGGTCAAATGGTTGCCTCTGGCTGAATGGTGGTATAACACTTCCTTCCATACAACAACAAAAATGACCCCATTTATGGAACTTTATGGATATCAGCCAGCATCCATCACATCATATTTAAGAGAAAATTCTAAGGTTCAAGCAGTGGAACATCACATTGAACATCAACAACAAGTCCTCCAACTCTTAAAGGATAACCTCGTGTTGGCACAGAATCGAATGAAACAACAGGTAGATCAACATCGCAGTGACAAAAGTTTTGATGTAGGTGATTGGGTATTCCTATGGCTACAACCATATAAAAAAATTTCCCTCAAGCAAGCTAAGAAGGATAATAAATATTCACCAAAGTATTATGGTCCGTACAAGGTGTTGCAAAAGATTGGTACTATGGAATACAAATTGGAGCTTCCTGCAGCTTCTCGAGTGCACCCAGTTTTCCATGTTTCATGTTTAAAGAAGGTTATAGGCGACAAGCTCCCAGTTCAAACAATATTGCCAAAACTTGACAAGGAAGGAAAAATTATATTGGAACCAGAAGCAGTCACAGAAACAAGAACTCGACAGCTATGAAATCGATCAATTTTGGAGTATCTCATCAAATGGAAGAACTTCGCTGAAGATTCCACATGGGAGGATGAGAATTTTATACAAAAGCATCCAGAACTACTCAAGCGTTGAGGACAACACTTTTTTGAAGGAGAGGGGCATGTTAGGTCCCTATAATACTAGTGATTACCCCATTACTATTGTAGTTGTATCCCTTATTAATATTGTTGTGCCCCTATTGTGCCCATATTGTTATTACTGTGCCCCATAGAATCCCTCTATTGTTATTTTTGTGGCTTTATATTATTATTGTTAGGTCGGCAGGGTTATATTGTGACTCCTTAGACTCCTATATATAGAAAGGAGGTTTTGTCATTTGAATCATCCAAGAATTTTTCATTTATGTAATGTAAAGGAGGTTCCCCCTCGAAGAGGCTGAATTCTAAGGTGTTGATATATATTTTCTATCCTTTTGTGAGCTAGTTTCATAACAGCCTGAGTCTGCAGCTGAGTGTGCAAACTTTTGGCATTATGAGACAAGTGTTGTCCTTGATGGAAAATCACACAAATGATAAATTATAGTGCAACAAATTTATTTGATAAATTATAGTGCAACAAAGTTTCCTTCATGTAGAGAAAAGTTCACGCACTTTTATGCAGAGAAAAGTTTATTCCATGTAGAGAAAAGTTCACGCACTTTTATGCAGAGAAAATTTTATTTCATGTAGAGAAAAGTTCACGCACTTTTATGCAGAGAAGAGTTTATTTCATGTAGAGAAATGTTCACGCACTTTTATGCAGAGAAAAATTTATTCCATGTAGAGAAAAGTTCACGCACTTTTATGCAGAGAAAAGTTTATTTCATGTAGAGAAAAGTTCACGCACTTTTATGTAGAGAAAAGTTTATTTCATGTAGAGAAAAGTTCATGCACTTTTATGCAGAGAAGAGTTTATTTCATGTAGAGAAATGTTCACGCACTTTCATGCAGAGAAAAGTTCCCTTCATGCAAGAGAAAAGTTCACGCACTTTCATGGTTGGTTCATGGTATTAGTCCGACAGTTTTTGATCCTATGGTTTTGGTCCGTGGTATTGCATCCAAAAGTGTTGATCTCACGCACTTTCATGGTTGGTTCATGGTATTATTCCGACAGTTTTTGATCCTATGGTTTTGGTCTGTGGTATTGCATCCAAAATTGTTGATCCCAAGTATTGGGTCTGTGGTATTGTGTTATTATGGTTTTGGACCGTGGTATTGTGAAAGGACTAAGGCTATAAAAGAGGAAGGAGATCATTTGGCAAAGCATCATCTGAATGATTGAATATCTAGATCTGGAATACTGTGATTGGGTTATGGTGCAGATCTGGATCTGAGCTAAAGAGGGATCTCACCGGTTGATGGAGAACTAGATCTAAGGATAGATCGGGATCAAATGGTTTGAAATGAACTATCTCTATATAGTTGATTATGCTTATTCTATATCTGTATACTGACGCTTGTAATGATCTGAACTGGGTATAACTTAAGTTTGAAATCGCTGCAAGTCATGATTGAATATTTATAGATTTGTACGCGGGTTGGCTTTGGTGAAAGCACGTATGTACGCAGGTTTGGTTCATTGTAGTATTATATACCATTTGAGCTATGATGTTTAAAGTTACAGGTGGTTCAGGTTGATGATGTGTTCTGATGACTGTTTAATGGTGTCAGTATTCTACATATTCAGTTTGATTGATTGTGTTGATGGATGAGATCTAGTAATGGATCTAATGGACTAGATCGGGTTGCTAACACTCATATTATCCTTGATCTGGTGATTGGGTGATTCAAAAGATTGATTGATTATGTGCTTCAATGATATTTATGGGTCCAGTATGAAAATTGGATGAAACGTGGCCTTTCAGATTATGTGTTGTGCTTCAGGAGTATCCAGTATGAAAATGTATGAAACGTGGTACCCGGAGGAGAGAAGATTGTAGGCTGGCACCTACGTACTAGTATCTTAGCTAGTACAAGAGCTACGGGGGTGGTAGCTCCCTTCCAGTAGCAGTTGAAAACTTTGGAGCATTGTAGCAGGTAGCAGCCTGCGTACTAGTAAATGGATCGGCTAGTACAAGAACTATGGGGGTTGTAGCTCTCTGCAGGAAGAAGCCTGCGTACTGGTATAAGACTGCACCAGTACAGAAATATTGTAAAAGGATTTTCTTATTAAGAAGAAGATTGAGATGACTTGCAGCAGGTGGTTTTCTCCCACATTGGGTTTCCACCTTATATCATGGTGTTCATGTGTGTGGCTTATGTGTGATGATTTGTTCTATTTTATTGCACCTGTTTACTGTTAATATGGTTGATAATGTTCTAATGCACTCATTAAGGATCAACTAATTGAATCATAAGAAGTTGTGGAAGTAGTATATATGAATCTGAATATGGAAATGAAATTTTTTATTGATGTGATAATACTGATTCACCCCCCCCTCTCAGTATTATTTCCAACAATTAGTATCAGAGCAGGTCCTTTGGTAGAAGCTTGATCGGTTGAAGGAGATCCGTGGAACTATGGGAAAGAAGATTAAGAAGAAAGCACCTAAGAAGAAGAAGACATTTCAGAAGAACTATGACAGTGGGAGAATCAATTGGGGATTAGGTATAAGAAGCTCTTTAGATTCAGAATCAGATTCAGAATCATTTCAGAATGAAGATTAACTATTAGGTACGAATTTGCTATCCTCTGATGTTCCAGCTATCTATCCATTTGGAAAAGATGGAAGTGATAACGAAACAACTGAATGTGCTCTTATGGGTGAGGAAGAAGGATATCAAATAGAAGCAGAATTTAATAGGCTGACAAACAAAATTAGTGAACAAGAAAGACTTCTGAACATAAAGAGTGGTGCCCTCAAAGAAGCTGTCACTAGACAAAAGGCTCAACGAGAGTTATTCAAGGAGAAATATCAAAAGTTGCAGGTTGAAGCAACATCTCTAAGAAATGAAGTCAATGAAAAGAACACAACCATCAAGAAACTCAGAGATAGATCCAGTTACTATGAAAGTCTTGAAGCCACGATCCGCTCTCTAAAGGAAGATCATGAAGAATCAAAGAAGCAGAATAAAGATCTAGTCCAAGATATTGAAAAACAGGGAAACGAAGTTATCAGCTTAAAATCTCAGCTAGAATGTGCCTTCAGAATTCGTCAAATGCAACAGGATCTGAATGAAGAACAAGAAAAGGAGATTCTCAAGCTAAAGCATCAGTTGGAAGAAGAAAGGAAAGCTGAAGAAGACATGAAGAAGCAATATCTAGAAAAAGAAGAACAACTTCAGGTTGAGGTAAATATCTTGAAAAGTAAATTAGAAGAAAAGGATAAGCTCTTACATTTTCAAGATAGTACTAAAGTCTTGGATGATATTCTTAATAGTCAAAGATCTCGTGCTATCAAAACTGGTCTTGGCTTTCATGAATCTGTTGAAGGTGAATCTAGTTCACAAGGTGAGGCAAGGAACTCTAAAGAGAAATCTAAAATGATCAACAAGGAGATAAGAGAGATGAAAGGTCAATCTCTTCATCAACCAAGGAAAGAAATTCTTCAAAGAAAATATTTTACTCCTCCTATGAATAATGTTGAATGTTATGTGTGTCATAACCTTGGACATGTTGCAGCCAGATGTAGAAGAAGAAGGGTTCAAGATCATCTCAGTCAAGGTACTTTAATGGATATTTCTTTGCTTGCAATATGTTTGGTCACAAAGCTACTGATTGCTACAAAAGGAATATGAAACATGTAAGATGTTATGCATGTAACAAGCTTGGACATATAGAAAAGGAATGCGGGAACAAAGCACAGACATCACACCAAAAGGAGAAAACATCATCACACTTGAAGATATGGAAGAAAAATGAAGTTCAGTCAGAAAGTGGCGGCACAACACATTATACAGACATAACAGAGGGAGCCGGAAGTGTAAAACTTCAATCTCCTACGAAAGCTTGATAAAGGGAAGTTGCATATATACACGAATTTGTTACTGCACAGTCGCGTATATGATTGTTTGAAGAAAGGCAGTGGGGACAGATTCAAGAAAAGGATAAGCTTTGCTCTAATTGATAATGGTTGCATTTTGCTAATGATGTGTGGATATGATGGTTAGAAGTATTTTGGTTCTAACTTGATATTGCTGATGTCTTGATACTTCTTATTAATATGCATGATCAGATCTGACAAATGGCACAGGTTTAGGGGGAGCATATGCTCTTAATGCATTGTTGGCATTTTGGTTAATAGTCCTTGGTGATGATGCTTATACGGATAAATGATTCATCTTGCTATGATATGGTTATGAGTTGTTCAGATGATTCTTGGGGTTACATAGTTGATATTTAGATCAGATTTGTGGTTGATTCTCTAATGGTGCTTACATGGTGATCTTCATAAGGATAAGGAGAAGTACATAGCTTGAATTCACATCTTCTTTACTTGATGATGAGTCACTCATATGCTGTTGTCGTCATGTGCATAAAGATCATATATTACAGTTATGATGCAGGATTCCTATTGTTCTTGGCACATATATGGATGAGGATTGTTGGCTGGATACATGGATGATTATTCAATGTTGCATTGTTGGAGACATGATGATGATGAGTTCTTACCTATATGATGATAGGTTGTTATATTCCCAATTGATGATACTTGGTTCATGCAGATCTGGATGGCTATGGTGTTTCTCTCATATGATAGAATGTGAATGTTTCTATATATACAGAATTCTGTTAGCTGATACAGGCATACCTTGATGATTCATGCACTAATACAAGTTGTTGGTCTAGTTGCCGTTGACAGATACTATGGAGCAGATCATACAGTGTCGTTGCTGATGTTTAGGTGTTTGGTCTCTATATAAATGTCATGTATATCATTCGATGTAAAGGTCATATCAAGACTCATGATGTAATAGTGTGTCTCTATCTTTTGTAGTCATTTGATGAGATCTCTTCAGGTCATGTAACGGCCTATGTTGGTTTCCCCACTATGCCTGGGATGAATGATGTTATTCTCTTATGTTATCTGTAAACTTTTGGTATATCACCATTGTGATGGGAGATAGATGTATGTATGAGTCTTTGGTGATAGGAAGGTCATTTATGATGTATAGAGTCATGTACTTCTTGTAGAACATCTTTTTATAGACCTTGCTTAACAGTCAAGGGGAGCATGAACAAGCATATTTCAGCAGAGCAGAGATTTCAGAATGTTCTCAGAAAAAACATGGACAGATTGGTGCACCATGGCATATACAAAGGGGGAGCTCATTTAGAGATTTCAACAGGTACTCAGGGGGAGTATGGATAGCAAAGGAAGAGAATATCTTGGTCTGACCTTTGCCCTTGATGTCAAAGGGGGAGATTTGGTATTGTTGCATTATGTTGGCATTATGATGCATGTGTTGTACTTGATGGCACCTACTCGTAGAAGATCAACTCACTTATATATATCTAGATGAATCTACGGAAGAGATATTAGATGTGACAGAATGCATGGGATGCCGGAAAACTCAAAGGAATCAGATGACAGTTCTCAGTATGACAAGTTAGCTTTGCCATCAAGTCCAAAGGGGGAGATTGTTGGCATTATGAGACAAGTGTTGTCCTTGATGGCAAATCACACAAATGATAAATTATAGTGCAACAAAGTTTCCTTCATGTAGAGAAAAGTTCACGCACTTTTATGCAGAGAAAAGTTTATTCCATGTAGAGAAAAGTTCACTCACTTTTATGCAGAGAAAAGTTTATTTCATGTAGAGAAAATTTCACGCACTTTTATGCAGAGAAGAGTTTATTTCATGTAGAGAAATGTTCACGCACTTTTATGCAGAGAAAAGTTTATTCCATGTAGAGAAAAGTTCACGCACTTTTATGCAGAGAAAAGTTTATTTCATGTAGAGAAAAGTTCACGCACTTTTATGCAGAGAAAAGTTTATTTCATGTAGAGAAAAGTTCACGCACTTTTATGCAGAGAAGAGTTTATTTCATGTAGAGAAATGTTCACGCACTTTCATGCAGAGAAAAGTTCCCTTCATGCAAGAGAAAAGTTCACGCACTTTCATGGTTGGTTCATGGTATTAGTCCGACAGTTTTTGATCCTATGGTTTTGGTCCGTGGTATTGCATCCAAAAGTGTTGATCTCACGCACTTTCATGGTTGGTTCATGGTATTATTCCGACAGTTTTTGATCCTATGGTTTTGGTCCGTGGTATTGCATCCAAAATTGTTGATCCCAAGTATTGGGTCCGTGGTATTGTGTTATTATGGTTTTGGACCGTGGTATTGTGAAAGGACTAAGGCTATAAAAGAGGAAGGAGATCATTTGGCAAAGCATCATCTGAATTATTGAATATCTAGATCTAGAATATTGTGATTGGGTTATGGTGCAGATCTGGATCTGAGCTAAAGAGGGATCTCACCGGTTGATGGAGAACAAGATCTAAGGATAGATCGGGATCAAATGGTTTGAAATGAACTATCCCTATATAGTTGATTATGCTTATTCTAGATCTGTATACTGACGCTTGTAATGATCTGAACTGGGTATAACTTAAGTTTGAAATCGCTGCAAGTCATGATTGAATATTTATAGATCTGTATGCGGGTTGGCTTTGGTGAAAGCACGTATGTACGCAGGTTTGGTTCATTGTAGTAGCATATACCATTTGAGCTATGATGTTTAAAGTTACAGGTGGTTCAGGTTGATGATGTGTTCTGATGACTGTTTAATGGTGTCAGTATTCTACATATTCAGTTTGATTGATTGTGTTGATGGATGAGATCTAGTAATGGATCTAATGGACTAGATCGGGTTGCTAACACTCATATTATCCTTGATCTGGTGATTGGGTGATTCAAAAGATTGATTGATTATGTGCTTCAATGATATTTATGGGTCCAGTATGAAAATTGGATGAAACGTGGCCTTTCAGATTATGTGTTGTGCTTCAGGAGTATCCAGTATGAAAATGTATGAAATGTGGTACTCGGAGGAGAGAAGATTGTAGGCCAGCGCCTACATACTAGTATCTTAGCTAGTACAAGAGCTACGGGGCTGGTAGCTCCCTTCCAGTAGCAGTTGAAAACTTTGGAGCATTGTAGCAGGTAGCAGCCTGCGTACTAGTAAATTGATCGGCTAGTACAAGAACTATGGGGGTTGTAGCTCTCTGCAGGTAGAAGCCTACGTATTGGTATAAGGCTGCACCAGTACAGAAATATTGTAAAAGGATTTTCTTATTAAGAAGAAGATTGAGATGACTTGCAGCAGGTGATTTTCTCCCACATTGGGTTTCCACCTTATATCATGGTGTTCATGTGTGTGGCTTATGTGTGATGATTTGTTCTATTTTACTGCACCTGTTTACTGTTAATATGGTTGATAATGTTCTAATGCACTCATTAAGGATCAACTAACTGAATCATAAGAAGTTGTGGAAGTAGCATATATGAATCTGAATATGGAAATGAAATTTTTTATTGATGTGATAATACTGATTCACCCCCCCCTCTCAGTATTATTTCCAACAATTGGTATCAGAGCAGGTCCTTTGGTAGAAGCTTGATCGGTTGAAGGAGATCCATGGAACTATGGGAAAGAAGCTTAAGAAGAAAGAACCTAAGAAGAAGAAGACATTTCAGAAGAACTATGACAGTGGGAGAATCGATTGGGGATTAGGTATAAGAAGCTCTTCAGATTCAGAATCAGATTCAGAATCATTTTAGAATGAAGATGAACTATCAGGTACGAATTTGCTATCCTCTGATGTTCCAGCTATCTATCCATTTGGAAAAGATGGAAGTGATAACGAAACAACTGAATGTGCTCTTATGGGTGAGGAAGAAGGATATCAAATAGAAGCAGAATTTAACAGGCTGACAAACAAAATTAGTGAACAAGAAAGACTTCTGAACATAAAGAGTGGTGCCCTCAAAGAAGCTGTCACTAGACAAAAGGCTCAACGAGAGTTATTCAAGGAGAAATATCAAAAGTTGCAGGTTGAAGCAACATCTCTAAGAAGTGAAGTCAATGAAAAGAACACAACCATCAAGAAACTCAGAGATAGATCCAGTTACTATGAAAGTCTTGAAGCCACGATCCGCTCTCTAAAGGAAGATCTTGAAGAATCAAAGAAGCAGAATAAAGATTTAGTCCAAGATATTGAAAAACAGGGAAACGAAGTTATCAGCTTAAAATCTCAGCTAGAATGTGCCTTCAGAATTCGTCAAATGCAACAGGATCTGAATGAAGAACAAGAAAAGGAGATTCTCAAGCTAAAGCATCAGTTGGAAGAAGAAAGGAAAGCTGAAGAAGACATGAAGAAGCAATATCTAGAAAAAGAAGAACAACTTCAGTTTGAGGTAAATATCTTGAAAAGTAAATTAGAAGAAAAGGATAAGCTCTTACGTTTTCAAGATAGTACTAAAGTCTTGGATGATATTCTTAATAGTCAAAGATCTCGTGCTATCAAAACTGGTATTGGCTTTCATGAATCTGTTGAAGGTGAATCTAGTTCACAAGGTGAGGCAAGGAACTCTAAAGAGAAATCTAAAATGATCAACAAGGAGATAAGAGAGATGAAAGGTCAATCTCATCATCAACCAAGGAAAGAAATTCTTCAAAGAAAATCTTTTACTCCTCCTATGAATAATGTTGAATGTTATGTGTGTCATAACCTTGGACATGTTGCAGCCAGATGTAGAAGAAGAAGGGTTCAAGATCATCAAACAAACAGATCATCTCAGTCAAGGTACTTTAATGGATATTGCTTTGCTTGCAATATGTTTGGTCACAAAGCTGCTGATTGCTACAAAAGGAATATGAAACATGTAAGATGTTATGTATGTAACAAGCTTGGACATATAGCAAAGGAATGCAGGAAAAAAGCACGGACATCACACCAAAAGGAGAAAACATCATCACACTTGAAGATATGGAAGAAAAAGGAAGTTCAGTCAGAAAGTGGCGGCACAACACATTATACAGACATAACAGAGGGAGCCGGAATTGTAAAACTTCAATCTCCTACGCAAGCTTGATAAAGGGAAGTTGCATATATACGCGAATTTGTTACTGCACAGTCGCGTATATGATTGTTTGAAGAAAGGCAGTGGGGACAGATTCAAGAAAAGGATCAGCTTTGCTCTAATTGATAATGGTTGCATTTTGCTAATGATGTGTGGATATGATGGTTAGAAGTATTTTGGTTCTAACTTGATATTGCTGATGTCTTGATACTTCTTATTAATATGCATGATCAGATCTGACAGATGGCACAGGTTTAGGGGGAGCATATGCTCTTAATGCATTGTTGGCATTATGGTTAATAGTCCTTGGTGATGATGCTTATATGGATAAATGATTCATCTTGCTATGATATGGTTATGAGTTGTTCAGATGATTCTTGGGGTTACATAGTTGATATTTAGATCAGATTTGTGGTTGATTCTCTAATGGTGCTTACATGGTGATCTTCATAAGGATAAGGAGAAGTACATAGCTTGAATTCACATCTTCTTTACTTGATGATGAGTCACTCATATGCTGTTGTCGTCATATGCATAAAGATCATATATTACAGTTATGATGCAGGATTCCTATTGTTCTTGGCACATATATGGATGAGGATTGTTGGCTGGATACATGGATGATTATTCAATGTTGCATTGTTGGAGACATGATGATGATGAGTTCTTACCTATATGATGATAGGTTGTTATATTCCCAATTGATGATACTTGGTTCATGCAGATCTGGATGGCTATGGTGTTTCTCTCATATGATAGAATGTGAATGTTTCTATATATACAGAATTCTGTTAGCTGATACAGGCATACCTTGATGATTCATGCACTAATACAAGTTGTTGGTCTAGTTGCTGTTGACAGATACTATGGAGCAGATCATACAGTGTCGTTGCTGATGTTTAGGTGTTTGGTCTCTTTATAAATGTCATGTATATCATTCGATGTAAAGGTCATATCAAGACTCATGATGTAATAGTGTGTCTCTATCTTTTGAAGTCATTTGATGAGATCTCTTTAGGTCATGTAACGGCCTATGTTGGTTTCCCCACTATGCCTGGGATGAATGATGTTATTCTCTTATGTTACCTGTAAACTTTTGGTATATCACCATTGTGATGGGCGATAGATGTATGTATGAGTCTTTGGTGATAGGAAGGTCATTTATGATGTATAGAGTCATGTACTTCTTGTAGAACATCTTTTTGCAGACCTTGCTTAACAGTCAGGGGGAGCATGAACAAGCATATTTCAGCAGAGCAGAGATTTCAGCATGTTCTCAGAAAAAGCATGGACAGATTGGTGCACCATGGCATATACAAAGGGGGAGCTCATTTAGAAATTTCAACAGGTACTCAGGGGGAGTATGGACAGCAAAGGAAGAGAATATCTTGGTCCGCCCTTTGCCCTTGATGTCAAAGGGGGAGAATGATTTGGTATTTTTGCCATCAAGTCCAAAGGGGGAGATTGTTGGCATTATGATGCATGTGTTGTACTTGATGGCACCAACTCGTAGAAGATCAACTCACTTATATATATCTAGATGAATCTACGGAAGAGATATCAGATGTGACAGAATGCATGGGATGCCGGAAAACTCAAAGGAATCAGATGACAGTTCTCAGTATGACAAGTTAGCTTTGCCATCAAGTCCAAAGGGGGAGATTGTTGGCATTATGAGACAAGTGTTGTCCTTGATGGCAAATCACACAAATGATAAATTATAGTGCAGCAAATTTATTTGATAAATTATAGTGCAACAAAGTTTCCTTCATGTAGAGAAAAGTTCACGCACTTTTATGCAGAGAAACGTTTATTCCATGTAGAGAAAAGTTCACGCACTTTTATGCAGAGAAAAGTTTATTTCATGTAGAGAAAAGTTCACGCACTTTTATGCAGAGAAGATTTTATTTCATGTAGAGAAATGTTCACGCACTTTTATGCAGAGAAAAGTTTATTCCATGTAGAGAATGGTTCACGCACTTTTATGCAGAGAAAAGTTTATTTCATGTAGAGAAAAGTTCACGCACTTTTATGCAGAGAAAATTTTATTTCATGTAGAGAAAAGTTCACGCACTTTTATGTAGAGAAGAGTTTATTTCATGTAGAGAAATGTTCACGCACTTTCATGCAGAGAAAAGTTCCCTTCATGCAAGAGAAAAGTTCACGCACTTTCATGGTTGGTTCATGGTATTAGTCCGACAGTTTTTGATCCTATGGTTTTGCTCCGTGGTATTGCATCCAAAAGTGTTGATCTCACGCACTTTCATGGTTGGTTCATGGTATTATTCCGACAGTTTTTGATCCTATGGTTTTGGTCCGTGGTATTGCATCCAAAATTGTTGATCCCAAGTATTGGGTCCGTGGTATTGTGTTATTATGGTTTTGGACCGTGGTATTGTGAAAGGACTAAGGCTATAAAAGAGGAAGGAGATCATTTGGCAAAGCATCATTTGAATTATTGAATATCTAGATCTGGAATACTGTGATTGGGTTATGGTGCAGATATGGATCTGAGCTAAAGAGGGATCTCACCGGTTGATGGAGAACAAGATCTAAGGATAGATCGGGATCAAATGGTTTGAAATGAACTATCTCTATATAGTTGATTATGCTTATTCTAGATCTGTATACTGACGCTTGTAATGATCTGAACTGGGTATAACTTAAGTTTGAAATCGCTGCAAGTCATGATTGAATATTTATAGATCTGTACGCGGGTTGGCTTTGGTGAAAGCACGTATGTACGCAGGTTTGGTTCATTGTAGTATTATATACCATTTGAGCTATGATGTTTAAAGTTACAGGTGGTTCAGGTTGTTGATGTGTTCTGATGACTGTTTAATGGTGTCAGTATTCTACATATTCAGTTTGATTGATTGTGTGGATGGATGAGATCTAGTAATGGATCTAATGGACTAGATCGGGTTGCTAACACTCATATTATCCTTAATCTGGTGATTGGGTGATTTAGAAGATTGATTTGATTATGTGCTTCAATGGTATTTATGGGTCCAGTATGAAAATTGGATGAAACGTGGCCTTTCAGATTATGTGTTGTGCTTCAGGAGTATCCAGTATGAAAATGTATGAAACGTGGTACCCGGAGGAGAGAAGATTGTAGGCTGGCGCCTACGTACTAGTATCTTAGCTAGTACAAGAGATACGGGGGTGGTAGCTCCCTTCCAGTAGCAGTTGAAAACTTTGGAGCATTGTAGCAGGTAGCAGCCTGCATACTAGTAAATGGATCGGCTAGTACAAGAACTATGGGGGTTGTAGCTCTCTGCAGGTAGAAGCTTGCGTACTGGTATACGACTGCACCAGTACAGAAATATTGTAAAAGGATTTTCTTATTAAGAAGAAGATTGAGATGACTTGCAGCAGGTGGTTTTCTCCCACATTGGGTTTCCACCTTATATCATGGTGTTCATGTGTGTGGCTTATGTGTGATGATTTGTTCTATTTTACTGCACCTGTTTACTGTTAATATGGTTGATAATGTTCTAATGCACTCATTAAGGATCAACTAACTGAATCATAAGAAGTTGTGGAAGTAGCATATATGAATCTGAATATGGAAATGAAATTTTTTATTGATGTGATAATACTGATTCACCCCCCCCCCTTAGTATTATTTCCAACACAGTCTACCTGCAACTTAATGTGTAGTTCAAGAACTATTTGTTGTACAAAGAATCATTATATTAGCAATATTTCCTGTGGACATAGTCCCACATTGGGGTGAACCACAGTAATTTGGTGTCTTCCTATGTATCTTTGCTTAATATTTGTTATAGCGTAGTAGTTTATTACAAGTGCACTTTATTTTCAGCACAATGATGATTTATGGCTTTATATGATATGTTTAAGTGGTTAAAGTAATGTGGAAAATTGATTTATAAATGTTAAGAATAAATACAACATAAAAATACCACATCTCCATGTCCCTCAAGGATTTGCAGGTCATTTCCAAAAGGTCCAATGATTAAGGATGTTGTTGGTGCGCAATATAGATCTAACATGGGCCAGCCCAAATCATAACCAACATCAACCAATGCATCTTTAATTTTCCTAGAAATTTCACAAACTTACCGTCATAGAGGAGAACAAGGTCTCCTACTTGGAACTTCTTCTTCTTAATATGTTTGTCATGCCAGAATTTTTCTCTTGCTTTTTGTACCTGCTGATGGAATCCTGCTACAAATTTGTCTTCCTCTAAAGCAAGAAACTGCAACATTATTTCCTTCATCATATAAGGGTCTTCCATATCTGTAAAAGTTTCAATCCTCAAACTAGGCATGATGTACTCCATGGGCATCACAACTTCTTACCCATAAACGAACCTGAAGGGTGTTTGACCTATCAAAATTTTACATGTGGTCATATAAGCCTATAAAACTATTGGAATTCTAAGGTCCCAATCATCTCTATTCACATTACATAACTTAGTAAGTGAATTATCCAAAATATTATTAAATTCTTCTACTGTTCCATTGTCTTGAGGGTGATAAGGGGTACTCTTCTGATGATAAACTTGGAACTCCTCAATCAATTCTTCAATAGTCTTATTTAGGAAGTGTGAACCTTGGTCACTCATTAAAATCTTCCGACATCCAAATCTAGAGAATATGTACTCAAAAATAAACTTCTCAGTATTCTCTGCACCGTAGTCCCTTACTGGTTGTGCTTTGGCCCACCTTGTAAGATAATCAATCATTGTAATTATGTACCTCACACTAGTCCTCCTTCCAGATGGGCTGATGGGTCCAACAAAATCAATAACCCATTTGTCAAAGGAATGCAATGTAACTTGTGGTAGCAATGACATTTCATATTTTCTTCAAGGCTTTCCTGTTCTTTGACGCACATCACATTCTCAACATTATTCCTTTGCATCTTTGTGTATTGTAGGCCACCATAAGCCTGCTCTCAAAATATTTTGTGCAGTAGATTTTCCTGCATAGTGTCCACTAGCTTCGCCCCATGATCCTCTGCTAGAATAATCTATCTTTCACGCTCAGGAGAATATCTGCGTAGTATCTCCCCTAGTGTCGTCTTATATAAATGTATTGCTATTAATGAAAGTTAGCTGTGATAACCACTAATTATTTGTTTTGCTGCATAGTATACCATGAAGGAGCCATTCCTAAGGTAAAAAACTGAATGATATCTGTGAAATGGTCATCTACAACTTTGATTTCAAATAACTACACATCAGGGAGATTATCCTCTATGCTGGTTGTTTCTTCCCCTGTTTCCAATCTTGACAGATGGTCAGGACCTACACTCAATCTCCTTGGTTTAACAATAATATCAAAGTCATGCTCCTAAAATAATAGTAACCATCTATAAATATTTCCTCCTAAGAATTTAGTGTAGAATGATTTGTAAACATTTTAAAGTGTGATCCCAACAGATAGTGTCTAAACTTCTGTAAGGCATACACCATGGCCAGTCCTTCCCTGTTTGTAGTGGTGTAATTATTTTCTGCTTTAGATAACTTTCTACTTTCAAAAGATATAGAATGATTATTCTCTCCTACACGAGGTTGTTCCCGTACTACTCCCAAAGTTATACAGCATCTACATGGACATGGAATTCCTTATTCCAATGAGGGAACACTAGTATAGGTGAAACTACAATTTTTTATTTCAATATGTTGAGGCTCTTCTGACAATCTTCATCCAATTGAAAAGTTATATCATTTTTCAAAAATTTCTCCATAGGCGCAGTAATTTGAGCATACCCCTTGATGAACTTCCTGTAATACCCAATATGTCCCAATGTAGTGTGAAGCTGTCTTACTGTCTTAGGTGTAGGAAAGTTCACAATGATAGAAATATTAGCAGAGTCCACCATTAGTCCTTTCTTACAAACAATATGTCCCAACAATATGCTGAAAGGTACACAAATATGCACTTATTTAAGTTCAAAGAGATCTGATATTGCCTACATGTGTCGAGCATAAGTCTTAAACTTCCAACATATTTTCTCAACAATCCAAATATCGTCCAATCATCAAAATATACCTATAAAAAATTGTGGATGTATTCCTTAAAAGATGCAACCACCACCCTAGAAAATATAGCAAGGGCATTTTTCAATCCAAAAGGCATTAATGTGTATTGATATGGGCCCCATTATGTAGCAAATCTGGTCTTATGGCGATCTTCATGTGCAATTCTAATATGATGATAACCTGAAAATCCATCTGTAAATGAGTAAGCTTCTTGACCTCCTACATTGTCTAGCAATTCATCGATGAATGGGGTAGGGAAGGGATCATGTAAATATGCATCATTCAAGTTTCTCAGATCAACACAAATCCTAATTTCTCCTTGAGTCTTCTTCTCTTGCACCACCATAGGACTCACCCATTTCGATTCTTCTATAGGTTCAATAATTCCTACTGCTATCATCTTATCAACCTCTATATTTAATTGCTCCTTATACTTCAAGTTCAACCTGTAAGGTCTTTGATTGAATCTCTTCGCATTAGGCTTAAGGGGAACAATCATGACTCCTAGATCTCCTATTATACCCTTCATCTATGAAAACTTAGGGGGGAACAATTTTTAATATTCATGAAGTAACTCTATAAATTTACTAATTGTCTCTTCATCCCAATAGTCTCCTATTATTTCAAACTTGGGTTCCTTCTCTGATCCTATGTTCACCTTCTTAGCCTTCAGTGGCTTCATTATACATGGTATTTATGGCTCAGGTCCAGTTACTTTGTGATATCCTTCTGATTTTTCTATGTCAATGTTGTAAGGATCTTCTTCTTCATTTGCAGTGAGGTTATAGAAATCCAGTGAATTTTCTATCTTCCCATCCCAATCAGGTTGTTGCCATGTTAGTGGGGTTACATTCTCAAAAATCCTCTTCTTGACTATCTGAAGGACCAAATCTATGTATGGAAAATCATCCTCAAAGCTGAATGTTAATATGAAGCCATCAACCATGTTTTCCCAATTTACTGTACCATGTCGAAGCTCTGTTTCTAGGTACCAGTTCTTAGGGATTTTCTCTAATGTATGAATGAATCCATGTAACCATTCTTGTTTTGGAATCTCCTTCCATGTTGTAGTTAATAGATGGATATGCTTCCCAGGATTATTTTCCCCATCATATTTTATCTTTATCCCTGTATCTATCTATCCAAACCTTATCCACATCAATCTTCGACATTCCTGCCAACCTTCTATATTCTTCTTGTGTGCATTCCACCATCTAGCAGGGATAGATTTCAAGGCTATATCCAAGGTTTTAAACCTTTGAATTTATGGGACTTATTCTTCATAATCATTAAGGAAAGTATTTACATCACCCAAGCCATCATAAGAAGGCAAGTTACATACCTAAGAGATCATACATCGAACTGATTTAATAATTCTTGCACAATTCCTTGTGGATACTTCATGTAGCCTATTCTACAAATTTTCCAATTCTTCCTCTGAGTATGAGGTACAATAACTATCAAACTCCAAAATCAACTTTCCCTCTGCAGTAGGGTTAACAAAATCTTGTTCCTTCACTGTCATTTGATAGATATTGTCTATGTCAGTTGCACAGTATTTGTCTTTGATTGGTTCTGTATATCTTACTCCTTCTGATGGATCCAAGGGAATAATTACTCTTACATTATTTCCTTCAAATATCATTTATCTCTTATTTAGGTTAACTATGGCCATATTGTCAAATGGGGCCAGTCAATTCCAAGCAATGCAAGATAAAGGTTACTGTCATTGACGATCTCTATTACCTCAAAATCAGCAATAGTGAAAACTCCTTCAATATCCACTATGACACCTGATGGTCTTCCTAGAGGGAATTTTTTTAATGATTTTAATCATTAATTGAATATGTGACCATTGTAACTTTAGCATACTCATTAATTCCCATGTCTGATTCATCAAGACATTAGCATCAGATCCTAGATCCAGAATAACTTAATCCATCTCATATACTCCTATCTGCGCACTAAGCCTCGTCCCTCTTCTAGTTCTCTTCTATCGATGCAAATTATTGGCTACACACATCTCACTTCACAGTGTTTCTTTGGATGCAAATGAATATATCAACTCTTGAAGCCCTTCTACAACCTTTTGATCTCTTAAATATTTCATACAAGTCTACGGAAAATAATTTAAACTACCTACTTGATTTGTTGAATCCCGATCTTGTGGCGGAGCTCGGTCCTGTGCTGAAGTTGATAACATGTTGTAGTTACTTTTTTGATCGAGCTTTGACTGTGCAGTAGATGTCGAAGCTACAACATCCATAAAACTTTTTTTTGATTCCATAAATACTTATTTTTCTTTATGAATATAAAAAATAGAAACTTTCTCAGCAGTCTTTCTAACCCATGTATTTTCATATTCTTTCTTTCCATCAACTTTATCACTACTGGCCACATCACCACTTCTAGTGACAATACTAATTCAAGATTAATCAGTCCTCCTCTCAGTAGTCATCATTTGAATATTCTGTGTCAGTGACTTATTTATTTTTCTTTCATCTTTGCCATAAGTATAGGACATTCTTCTATTACATGGTCAAAAGATTTACAATACTTACATGTCTTTGTGGAATTCTGACAATCTCTTGCAAAATGACCTGGCTGGCCATAATTGTAGCAAATAATCTATCCACATCCATGACCAGCTCCACCACCTTGACCTCTTCCTTGGTAACCTCCTCAAACACCACACTGTCCATTGTTCTCTTGTCCATGCTCTTTTTTTTCATTCTATAAGTGTCAGCACTGCTCTCCATCATTAGTTCGTAAGCTCAACAATTATTCTCATCATGTCCTACTAGTTTACAGAATTTGCAGTAGAGATTCCTCGGAGTTTGTACATATTTATGTAACAAGTAATAGTCTTCTAAATTATGTTCATCTCTATTCATACATATTTCGCAACATAGGCTAGGTCCTACATTCAGAGGATTCAATTCTCCACCATCCATGTAATTCCTGAATATAGGGAACTATTCTTTAGAATGTCCCTCCGATCTGCATTTTGTATACCATACTTCTTCTCTAAATTCTTTGTTTTTCTTGATGTCTTGTAACTGTAGGGTTAGGCTTACCAGCTAACTCTGAATCTTTTTAATGCCTACATTAGTATCTCCTATAGGCAAAGCTTCCAATTTCATCGCAATTTCTAGAGCTTCAGATTGAGTTCCTATCTTTTGTTGCATTAATGACAATTTCATATGTGGTAGTAGTGCAACTATAAACCATTCTTGATGTTTTTGCAGAGCTATGTCGAAGCTTACTTGATCCAATAACACCTTAAATCTCTTATCAAACTCCCAAACATGCTTAGTAGGTTTCTATTTGATCTCTTTCAGCTAGGTGATGCACTGCGACTCAGACTTTGGTTTCTTAAACTCTCTTATCAGTGCTATTTTAATATCTACAAATGTTTTATTCTGATTATTTGAATACTTCATATACCATGTTAATGCTCTGTCAGAAATGTTGTAATGAGTTGTGCTTTCCTTACATTTTCATTGTTGATCTGCTTCGCTATCCATGCTGCTTCACATAAAAACCAAAACTGTTCTGAATCTTCCAATCCAGATCCTTTGAAAATGGGTAGCTTAATATCATCAACCATACTTCTTCTTGGAGGGGGAGGGGGAGGTTGAGGGGCAGAAGTAAGGGGAGGGGGAGGGGGGAGAGCCAAAAACATCCTAGTTATTACTGGCTTCTATGAACTTTTAGGCTGGAAGGGTGAATATTGCGGAGTTACTTGAAGGTTATGAGTGAGGCTTTCTTCACTTTCAGATTCACTCAAAAGAGGGCTATAATCAGTCTCTATGAAAATCTTCGGGTCTTGTCCATGAGATCTCTTTCTAGTATCTACTCTATATCTCTTTCCACTTCACGACGTTTCAATCTCTTGCTCAAACTTATTCCGTCTTCTTTGAACATAAATAAACTAGAAATCTAATTACATATGTAAAACTCCCTTTTCACATAGAATCATCTTAATCCAAAGTTTCATAGATTTCAAATACTTACGTCACGATCCTTTGAAGAGTCGTTGATATGCTTCGCTATAAGACGTAGTCGAGTCTACTATGAACTCAATAATGAATCCTTCCAAGATACTATCAATCTAGAAATTGAAAACCCTTGAAATCCTATAGTCAGTGCTTTTGAGTCGTTGTATCAGTTTAGGAGTCCACATTGTAGGTTCTTCACCTTTAAAACAATTATCCACTTGTACAACTTAGAAGGAAATGAAGAAAAGAGAATTTCGTATTGATCTATAAAAATATACTTCTGTAACGAAGCTTTGACTATTAGACAAGGGTTTCTATTTTCTTCCTTCACAAATTCTTGCTCTTTTAGTTCTATCCAATCTTGAATCTCCTTCTTCTTCGATGGGTGCCACATCCACATATCCTTCAAACAGATCCCGGTCTTGACAACATAACCATTTTTTGGGTTTGTTTAGGATGACCCAGGTTTGATCTATACTATGCAACAACAAAACCCTTAATCGCTGGCCCTTTCAGCAATGACCTTCAAGCAGATTTCAATCTCACCCAAAGTGACAATGGGAGGATGCAGAACTAGGTTTTTGCAGCCTTGAATGTTGTGGAGATGTGGTATTATTATGTTTTCTTATTTTTAACATTCATAAATCACTTCGCCACATTACATTAATCACTTAAACATATCATATAAAGCCATAAACTATTACTGTGTTGAAATAAAATGCAATTGTAAGCACTGCTATGCTACAACAGATAATAAGGAATTATACACATGAAGACACCAATTTACGTGGTTCACTCCAATATGGGGCTATGTCCACAAGAAATGTTGTTTAAAATAATGAATCTTTTTACAACAAATAGTTATTGGCATGCGCACTAAGCTGCAGGCTGTCTACACACTCAACTGCAGACTCGAGCCTCTACACACTCAGTTGTTGAGCATCTCCTTCACTACAACAACAGATCACAAATATACAACCATAAAACTGATTTGAATCATAAATATGCCTCTCTTCTTTATTATTTTACCCTATATATACTATTACATCGGAGGGTTACATCATTACAATATTATGGTCCAAATACCATGGACTCCCTAAAACAAGCAACTATTGCCCAAAAGCCTATTGATCCTTTACAATATCACATGATTTTATAAAAAGGAGGGGCTTCGACCCATCCCGAAACCCTTACACCGTGTGGTATATTCCATCTGCTCCACTGCGCGGTCCACTTTGTGTTCGACTGCTCTATTGTGTGCTCCACTCCACAAAATGTGGAGTTTTTTCCAAAATCTAGGCCAGGTTGGGCTGCGCCCAACATTCCTCCTAAACCACCAAATCCCACTCCTCCATGTTCTTTGTGTGATGCTATTGGGCATGCCACCAATAATTGTCCTGAGCTCCCTAATATCAAGAATGTAGTGTCTGATACCTTTCCTGACTCTAATCTTCGTGAGGTCCATGTCACCTTACCTGAGTCATCTAAGAAGAACAAATCCTTGTGCATGAATCACCCTTATTCTTATTGTAATAATTATGGCCATTATTCCCATAACTGTCCCCATCTTGAATATTTTCATGATACACTTCAAGTGCTTCACAATTTAGATGTCGCTCGTAGTGATTCCACTTCTCCTATATCTTTGGGTTCTGGTCCCACTGTTATGCTAGAACAGGAGGATTCCCAACCCACCATTATGATTCCCCCTCCTAATATTGAGATGATGAATAATTCTTCCCCTATTCTCCACCTGTCGTCATCCATGGGATCGATTTATTCAGACTCTCTTTGATTTTCCTATTGTGCTTCTTTCAAACTTCTTCAGAGAACACTTCGGTGTCAACATCGGCATATGTCACATCTACTATCCATTTGTCTCCCATTACGAATGATGCACATGTGAACCATGTATCCCATGATGATGATTGGTTTAATCACCCCTTACTTCGAACCCATGAATTAAAACCACATCCACCTTGTGGCCATTACATTACCACACAATATTTGAGTAAGGGCGCATCCACTTTTGAGAGTCCTGGAGAAGTAATTCTCCCCAACCTTCCTAGTGCATCTGGTAGTCTCCACTCTAGTACCCTTATTCTTTGCCATTTATAAGAACCTATAGAGTATCATATTACTTCAGGTCACTCTAGGGATGATCCACTTAATCATTCCTCCATTTTACATTAACAACCCAGTCCCTTAGACATTGTTGTTGTTAAACCACCATGTTGTTTTAGTGAGCATCAGTTCATTATATACGAAGCCACTCTTTGGTATGGTGACATCATGTATGTGAACCCAGAAATTCATCCCATTTGACTCCTATATGTAGTGCCAAACGAGATTGGAAATCCTCCATTTCCTTTCTCTAATTGTATATATCCTCTCTTCCCACAAGAAGACATCCATAACATAAACAAATGGCAAACCACATCATCAAAATTTATTTGGAGTCCACTATTCTAAATAGATTTGGCATGTCCATAGCATGCTACAATGATACATACAAAACTAGGGGGCACATATGCCCCTATATCTCCTCATCGTCTTCTAGTGACTCTTGCACCAGTAGGGCTAAATGATTGAATCCCTTATTTGAGCACTTGCAACACAATGTCACTCCACATCCTGATCTAGCTAGGGGCATAATCCCCACCTGATCAGTCCCCTCCATCATCACATGATTGGGGGCAATATCTCATGCTTGGGGGCATGATGGCCCCTAGCCACCTTCTCACTTGATTAACATAAGTCTTAGCCTAGACTCCAATGATCTAGGTATGGTCGATTATCCTTTCATTCCTTGGATAGTTTTTCCTACCAGTCTCTCCGGTGAGCCATATACACATTGCATATTGTAGATGCTTGATACCATATCTTCAAATATTCTACTATATGTGATACCACACTTACCACCCGGTCCACATGTTTGACATTGTGGGTGGGGATGATCCTATACCTTCTCTAGTAGTTTATTCCTGTATTCTCTTCTTTCCTTTCCTGCCTTGATTCTTCACCACGAACCATCCTTTCAAGAATAATTAAGGCCATTTTTGGACAAGTAATCCCACCAACCTGAAAGTGAAAAATCCAAATTCTGATGGTCGATTTGTCCACTACCATTTCCTCAAGATTTAGGGCCTTCTCCTCCTTTCCAAATTCTACACAAGCTCACTATGCAAATGAATTGGATTTGGGGGCACAAAACCCTTTTATAGGAAAAACCCTAGTTTTTCTATCACTCATTGCAATCAAACCATAGCTCGGTTTGATAAACCATAAACACTATTGGAAATATCTCACTGAGTTATATAATGGGTCTATTTTTTTTTGGTAATTTGACAGTTCACCAGGAAGCCATTTTTTCTGCGAGGTCTAACTTTGTCACCTATTAAAATCAAATTTCGTCATATGCACTGCCTGTACTTTGGTACCAATTTACCTTTGCAATGGTCAATTCATGTGCTGATTTTCATCTTAAGAAACCATTATTTACTCATGTTTTTATAGCCCCCTTTAGGCCTCCCCCATGTGGCAACATCATCGAGTCACCATTGTTCAAAGCATTCGAGATGAGTCACCCTTACATCCATGGCATCTGTTCAGAGTCCCATTCAATCCCGTTACATTATATTATCCATATTTTTGTCACATTCATCCCCTTGTCCTCCTATTTGGCCTCCAACTATACTGCTCCGTCTCTGAAAAGCCTGTGTTTGAGTAATTGAAAATCCCCTCTAGAATTGAGTCAGTCACTATATTGTCAACCATGTGTATCATGCTATGAAAGGAGAAGTCATCATTTCAGCTCTCATCATCATCACTAATGTTAGCCCAAAAATCAGATTTCTAAGACCCTCGTGCCTTTGTTGAGGAATCCTCATTGCCTCACCTCTAGCGGGTCCTCTTTTGTCGACTTCAGCACATTTATTCCAAGAGAGTGGTTTAGAGGGCGATGTACCTTGGTTCTAAATTTTATCATTGTTTGGTGCCTCAAATCAAGCAAAGAGAATCATTCTTTCCCTTTGAATTGGTTGTTTCTCATGTGCTCGACTCCAACTCATTCTCGCATGATTGAGAATTGTACACTTGATGGGCCGGTGATCCAGTAGATTGTCCCAGTATTTATAGGTGTGTGAGAGATGTTCTAGACCTCGTAAGGGGGTGGTCCTTCAGGTAGCCCCCCACATGCCCAATGTCTGCAGATCATGATCTAGCCTTAGTTGTAATTCCATAGATTTGATGGGTTTGGTTCCTGCTGCTTGTAGTGCCCACACCATGCATGTCTCATTCAAATGGTCCATTCAGATCTTCAGATCCCTTTCCTGTGCAACATGGATTCTTTGGTAGTGATCCCCCCCCCTTCCCCATGTCATCTTGAGGGGAATTATGTATCGTGTACTCATATTAGAAGATGTTATTATATTCAGTCCTAGCCTCTGTTTTCCAGGAACATTATGTATATGGGACTCATTATATTATTGTATCACATTTTGGCCCATTGATGGTAGCATATGATGTACTTTGTAGCTTAGTCCCACATTACTGGGCATGCCATTATTATTTGTACTTAGTTATCTCAGCGGGTATGGGTATGCCTCCCCCACCTCATTTAAGATCATGTAATCCAAAATAAAAGGAGACGTTTATAAGCTTAGTAGGTCTCACCACCTCCATTCCTTTGTCCTTCCTTGCGTTGCTTCAGTTGTCCCTCTCTCTCTGACTCCCCTTTGGTGTCTCATGGAAGTGTAATCTAGAATGTATTTCGGTCATATGATTTTCTCCTTATGCTCGCACATTGGGAGGGAATATGTTATCACCTAGCCATCTTTAACTAAGTGGATCGAAAAACACCATATAGGATTAATTTTACCATAGTAAAATCACTTTCACCATAGGATATAATTTAGTAAACCATTTTTATTAAATTATTTCTGTTTAAAATATAAAAAAACCCATGAGAATAATTGAATAAATCATTGTTTATTTAATTTTATTTAAAAATAATTATTAAATAATTATTTGATAATTATTTTTGAACACATTTGACTAAATCACCTAGGAATAATTAAATAAATCATTATTTATTTATTATTCCTTAATTTTATTTTTGGAATAATTATTAAATCACTATTTAATAATTATTTTGAATTCACACTTTTCTTAATCCTTGCAAAGTGATTAATAAATCATTTTATTTGTTAATTACTTCATCCATTTTCTAAATATAGATATTTGACCATTTTAAATTTCTTTTCCCTCTCCAAAAATATAATAAAGTATTCCTAATGGTTAGATCTTGATTTGGTCAATAATATTTTACTATTTTCCATTTTCTAATTTATCCCAATACTTTGTTATAAATAAGAGAGTTTTTCCATTCATTCTTCACCATGATCACTATCATCATCACCATTATCATCTCAGGTCATTTGAGATCTCACTTGAGTTCTACCTTGTTTAGGTTTTCTATATATGGAGAAAGAGAAACATATTGTTGCAACACAAGCGCATCAAAGGACCCATCCCATGGAGGGGAATTTATAGACCCATGCTATAAATCCTCTTCACCATGTGTTATTAATAAAAATACTATTCACTTAAAGTCTTCTTCTGTTGGGTTATTGCATCAATTATTTATTGTTGTTCTATGTTTTAGGTTGCATGTGATCTTTTTGCTGTAGGGTTTTCTTCTTTTTTCATTGCAGATCTGAAGTGTAAACAACCACATATTGTTGTTAGGGTCACTCGTCACTAGTGACTTAAGTGAAGTAGTTTTGGAACAACTTTCTGAAATATTTCCACTAAAATAAATTGTTAGGGGCATAAATACTAGGAAGCACCTTGCAAATACTTGTTTTATCTCATGCTATTTTTTCTTTTGTTTATGATGTAAAAGTTATATGATATGATATAAGATTTATATTATATTTAATGGTTGGTGTGAATGGTGTGTTATTGTGTCTATATTTGAGGTTTGCTTCATACATATGACATTTTTTCTCTTCAAGAGTTGAGATGCCTTTGAAAGGGTGATTTTGTTTGAGAAAAAGTCCCTTGCTTTAAAGGAATTGAAGGGCTTTTACGTAATTTGCATGGTGTAATCACTTTAAATATTGATCTCAATATTTGTGAGTTTGGGTTACAAAATGTTCGATTATGAATTACACACCATAACATTGGTCACGCTCTTCTAACACATGCTAATTCTTTTATTCACATATAAAAATGAGATAGGTAAATATATTTATTATATAGTTTCACGCCTGACACAAGTGACATTGGCCTTTTGTGTACTGTATGAGTGAGAAAATGCTTCCCATCATAGTTGTTAGCTTAGTATTTACTTTGGAGTTGTTATATTTCTCTTTTTACGAAGTTGATCATCCAAAAAATTTAACGTTTCCAATATTTTGGAATTTATGTTGGAACATTCATACTTATTGAGAAATGAGAGGAATCTTAAATTTGCAAAAAATGATTTAAATTTTAAATTTACAAAAAAATGCATCATTAAAAAATGCAAATCTCATCTTTTCATAACTAAACAAAACTTTGCATGAGTAATCTCTACATCTCTATTGTTTTCTCTTTATAGAATAACATCTATACTCATTGAAAAATGTGATAAATCTTGAATTTACAAAAAAAAGGCCTCATTATGAATAATGATTAAGAAATTTGAATCTCATCTCTTGATAACTAAATAAATCTTTGCATAAGAAGTATCAATATATTTGTTAATAAATCTTAAAAAATTGTAGATTCAAAATACAAATCTTTACATGTTTCTTGACAAACATTTAAGCAAGTGAATATTATTTGAGAAAAATCCTCTTATTTTTTTCTCTTGAATTGGCTTTTTTTTTTTTTAATATCATTGCAAGAAATATTAAAATTGACATGGAAAACCTGGTTGACCTGAGCTTTTATAACCATCTTAGAATCTAGCAAATTACTCCATCATGTCATATAATACATAGCTAAAATTCATTGATCTTCCTTTAGATGTAGAAATCAACGATGATTGAAACTAAAAGCAACATGCATATCCATCAAGTGGTAATTGATGTAAAAATCCTTGAATATTCCACATCGTGGTAATTTACTAGGTTGTTTTAGATATACTTGGGTAAAACAATGTATCCATTTTTGGTTTTTTTATTGTTAGGGAAGCTTCACCTTCAAAGATCGAGAGAGTTGTCTTTACTAACGATGCAATTTTCTTAGTGTTATTTTGTTGGATAGATAATTGTGGGTTTTGAAAGTCAACATTGTTTAAATTAGTGTACATGCAAATGATACAAGTATGCACATACATATTCTTGAGATGTCTAAGGAGTTGGCCAATATAACCACACTAGTGATATTATGTGTCAAGAAGATTCTTGTTAGGATCCCATGGGGATGGTAATTTAATCTAGCATAAGTGATATTATGTATCAATAAGCCTTTTGCCTCTTGTTAGTATCCTATGGGGATGATTGTCCAATCTTGCATAAAGGCATGATCGTATTGATAAATGACCTAATTTCACGATAAAGAGAATTGCATTTTGTAGATTTATCTACATACTATACCTTTTGACGAAGACCTTGTCACTTTTCATTACAAATGTCTTGGATTTTCATTTGAAGTTTTTTTATTATTATTAAATCAATTGTAATAGATACTATATTTCTCTTATATATTATTTCATTTCATATTTTTTTGACATTAGTTTGAACTAACAACATGAAATCTTGACATCTGTTGATGCAAGTGTAGTTTTTCCAAATTCTATTCCCAAATAAAGTATTCAGCTAGGGTCCATGTCCTATTTAGATCCAAATGAGTTCTTACTTGGAGATTTTGAGCAATTTTTAAACCCTTATTATCTTGCACCACTTGTTGCAATTTTCACATCTAAAAATTTTGTCCATCCAATGATCTCTTCAATAGATCAAAGCCTTCTCAAGATAATACTTCTTGAGCATTACTGATTTTTTAGTAATGTCTATATGTTTTTTATGTTACCCTTGTTACATACCTTCTAATGACTTTCTTGTAGCAAATAATTCTTGTTATCTAGAAACTAAAATGGTAGCTTAATTTCTCAAATACTTGGGTTTCTAGATAAAACCACACAACTATCGGATTGCCGACTAGATCTAGCTAGTGATAAAACTGGAGAAGAGGTTGAAAATTTGGAATCATAGATTACTCTCTAAAGCAGGGAGACTTGTCCTGATTAAATCTATTCTAGAAGCCACCCCGGTATATTGGATGTCTCTTGCCTAGATCCCTCGGGGTATCCTCAGTCACATACAATAGATGTTGCTGATATCTATGAAATGGCCACAAGGAAAGTAAAACATTTGCTTGGGTAAGTTGGAAGAACATCGCCCTCCCAAAAAATGGGGGGGATGGGGGTTAAAAGATTTGTCTAATTTTTCTCAAGCTCTTGCAGCCAAGATGAGCTGGTCTCTTCTCACTGCAAAAAACCTTTGGACGACTGTGACATACCACAAATACATTTGGCCACAACAGATCCTGGACTGGGTCCGTCTTCAAAACTAGCCTCGTGGGGGCATATCCATTGTATGGAAAGCAATTTTACAAACTATGCCTTTTATCAGAGTTGGATTGGCATGGCGCATCAACAATGGTTCCTCTGTGCGACTTGGCATTGATCCTTGGATTGGTGGGGGTAACAGATACCTCCTTCCCCCAAACCTCTTACATCATCTTAATCACCGGAATATCATGACGATCGCTTAAATTGCCGATCAAGAGCACAGCTCCATATTTAGACAATGCTAGCAATCTGCTCAAGATCTAAACATTCCTGTACCGTGGCAGCACACATGGGAATTATTTCTTGGGGCACTGTCTGAAGAACATATAACCCTCAATCAGGACCCTGATGTTTTAGTATGGACACCAGCTGACCACGGGAAATACAGTCCCAAACAGGGATACATCCATCTACTACAGCCCCATAAGCCTAACCATACTATTCAATGGTGGCAGCAGTTATGGCGACTGAAAGCACCTCCACAGGCCCGTCTCTTCATGTGGTGTGTATTAAGTAACAAAACTCCCACAAGAGAAGCAATTATGCGCAGATCCATATTCGGGCCGAGCTGGTGTGTGCTATGTAAACAATCAACTGAAACAAATGAACACCTGTTCTTGCTTTGCCCTTTCGCCACCCAATTCTGGCATGTTGTAACACAACAACTCTCAATGAGAAATGCATGGCAGGGTTCTACAATTCTTCAAGCTTGGAACAAATGGATTTCAGTGCACCAGAGACAAAAAGCTCAATGTTTACCCCTTATTATTTGCTGGACCCTATGGCTCGCTCGAAATCACCTTATTTTTCTGAATGAGTCCATTTGTTGGCATTTTCTCATCTCCAAGGTAGCGGCAGTCTTTCACAACATCCCTGAGGAGGAACCTTCACACACTCGTAAAATCTTGGGCCCTAGCAGCATTGAAAAATCTCAGCCATGGGCTTTTTTCGATGGGGTTGCTCATCCTCAAGGGAGTGGGGGGGGCTTTTGTTTATACCTCTTGGATCAGCATCACTACAAAGTCAAATTAGGACTTGGGGAAGGAACCAACAACTATGTTGAACTTATCACACTCAGACATTTGCTCCACTTTGCACTTGCACATAATTGCACCTCCTTATAGATCTACGGAGACTCACAAATTATCATCAATTGGTTCAATTCAAAAAATCACTGTCATGCTATATCTCTTCAAAACATTTTGAATGAAGTATTCAATCTCAAAGCAGGATTTAATACGGTCTCTTGTCAACATATATACAGGGAACACAATGAAGATGCTGACAAGCTTTCCAAGGAGGGCTCACTACTTCCCCGAGGCTTGTGGATAATCGTAGAACAGCAGGACTCAGAGGTCTATCAATATCATAACAGGCCATACATATACCAGGATTACCATAGGGTGGAAAGACCCTAAGTTATACTAACTTTTTGTGTTATTTTTTGAGTTAATGCATTGACACCAATATGTATATATTTATATTTTGTGCTGAAAAAAGAGACAAAGTACATATACACTGGAAATGGCGAGGCCATATTTTTGTTACAACATTTTATTGTACAAAGGTCTATATGATCATCAGATACAGAATATGCCAACAGGCATAAACTAACATGTAATTTTTCCTCATAATGAAAGATTACAATTTTTTCTTTGGAAAAAAAAAAATGGTAGCTTAACACTATAATTCCACAGAGATAGCCTTAATTTTTAATTTGAGGATCTCCATATATTTCCCTTTCTTTTGACTCAATGTTTTCATACATTCTATAGCAAATAATAGCTTGAAATTTGAATAACCTTGATTACTCTTTTAGATTTAGTTTTTTTGTAGCTAGGGCATATTTTTCTTGATATGGAATTATTTGTCCTACAATTTGTTACTAGTGCGATATTAGGATTTATTGAATTAGCTCTCAAACCTTTGATCTCAATATCTTTAGTTTTGAATATTTATTTCACATAAATTTCTTGGAAAAATTCCCCAGGCTCAAGATAAGAAGGTGATTTTACTTTACAAGTGATGTATGCTATGCATCATTCCTTTTTGTTTTCAACAAATGATTGAATTTAGTCCCGGAAAACCACATCTCTAGTTTTCTTATGTAAATACATCAATATAGTGAATGAAACTAATTCAAGTCAACATATATTGTAGTAACATCATAATCATTACACAACATCTTTCATCTTTCCCAAGGTTAGGAGGCAAAACAATGTTCCTAAAGTGCTTCTTTTGAAGATACACTATTCTTAAATGTCTACGGATTACTTGATATGTAAAATGCTATAGATATTCCAATAGAATAGTTTGTCATGAAATATTTGATAAAATTACCAAAATATTTACTATTAAATTTTCCTTTAGATATCATATTTTTAATTAGTCCATTTTTTGTTTAATTAAATGAAATAGTTGAAATGCAAGAAATAGAAAATAGAAAGAAATACAAACCCCATCTACTATAGACACAAAATTTTCATTGGAAACCCTCTTTAACTGTTTATCCTATCACATAGCTCTTCCAATATCATCATTAAGATTGGTCCTGATGATGGATCCCTGTTGAGATTTGAAACATTGAAAAATATGGTTTCTCTATGGATACTACAAGACTAAGCTCAAAAAAAATGAACCACAGATGCCTAAAATTCAAGATGAGGCTACTTTGATCTCTTTTCTATGGAATGGAAATGTGCAAATATAAAGAAAGGGGTACTCTCTATGAGTTATTTGAGACATGTGACCTGTATGACTGCTATAAAATCTTAACCTTCTCTTTTGTTGTTTTCATCATCCTACTCCTACTTTCTCTTCTCAAATACAATAGCCTATAATGGAACCCATATTCCTCCTAATGGGTCAAAATTTAACAAATACCCACAACCAACTAGGGATAAGGTTTGGCTCCCCCAACCCTCAACTATAGAAATTAGTTTGAATCCTTAAGAATATTATTCAAATTTCACATGTGGATATATTTATATGCATGGTTAATGGGGTATTATGTGGCAACCACTTGTATCATGGTGGTCAACATGATAGGTGAACTTGCGGGAGGCATAAATTTTAAACACAAACTTCATTTAACATGGTTCTTGCATTGTTGGAAAGGTATATGAGTGTATAAAAATGCTAGGCTTATTGGAATAATGGAGTTTTTGGACCCAAAATATGTTCATTTAGTCCCTCAAAATAATTTTTGAAGGTTTCAGACCCCAATTCTTTAAACTGGGACCCACTGGTAAAAATGACCCAACAAGCTAATTCCTATAATTTTTCCACTAGAAAGGCATTGAGATATATTATAAATAATATAATAGTCCAATCCAAATCACCATTCATCCTTCTAGGGATTTAAAATATCGCTATACTTTTCAAATTTAAATTGGTATTATAATTTCAATTATTTCAAAACAATTTTGTAAAGTATGTGAAGGTTGTATGTCATCATATTGTAAAAGAAAGATTGAATTTTGAAAGATATCTAAAAAAAAAAAAAAAGATATCTAGTTTTTGGAATATTTTTGGTTGCATTCTTACCAATAATTCTAAGTAAAGGAGAGATTAAAGTATTAATATTCCCTTAATGAGTAGGGGTATTGCATTCATCTTTTGTAATTTGGTCATTAGAAACAACTTGAGAAATAAAATTACTAACATTTGAAACAATTTCAACCACCTTGCATTTTAAATGAATTCATAGGGACATGTACTACCTCTATGATATCATTGTGGATTTTTGGATCCTTTGAAACATGGTGACAACTTTCTTCATCCATCTTAGATTTCCTAGGTTAAAGGCCATTTGAAATGTACACTATTAATTTTTTAAATTGTTATCACTAAAAAATGTCTCACCTATCTCAAATTGTTAGGATTACCAAGATGCAACATTATAATATGAGTTCCTCTGTGAAAATCCACTTTTACATCATTATCCCATGAAATTAGCTGAATGAACCATATTTTCTAAGTGACTTTTTTTATAACTAGTCTATGATACATCTGAACTCCAGATCTACCAAGCACCGAGAGTGATCAAATCTCTTTTTTCTTTAAAAAAGGTTTGCATCTCAAGAGATTTGATCCCACTTGGTGCTTGGTATATCCAAAATGAAGATTAATTGGATGATTTAATCATTAATTATAATTAATTGTAATTATAAATTATATTTATTTTATTTTATTTTATTTTATTTTTATTTTTAGTTTACATAATTTTATGAGTCTAAGTGTTAAACATTACATCTCTACCCTACTCAATCCGCTCTCCTCTTGACACAATTATCCATATTTTATGAAAATAACCCCCAAAGCCATTTTTCCAAAGTTATTTTCATTAAAGTAACTTAAAAATAATTTCATTAAAGTTATAAACCCCATTTTCTTACTTTTTCCTCCTATATATAATAAAAAGCAAAATATTAATAAAAAATCAAATTGAGATATTTATTTGGTCAAATAACCATATATAATTAATATTATGTTGACCAAATCAAAGGCTTAACGTTAATTTATTATTATTATTATTATTATTTGGATTTTCTTAGTTAAATATAAGAAGAAAAAGTCATCAAAGGGGGTTTATGACTTTAATTAAGGGTAAGCTACTTGGTATAATGTAAAAAATTCGGATTTTTTTTTTTTTTTTTTCTGGTTATTTTAATAAAATTGGGTAAAAGTAATGAAAATATTTTCATGGGATAATGATGTACAAATGATTTTTAACATGTCAAACCCATATTATAATATTTCGATAATCCTAGCAATGTGGTAGGTGATCATTTGTGAATGATTACAAATTATTATTTGATCAAATCAAAGATATAATCAAATTTTATTTGTTTATTTGTTTATTTTTATTTTGTGTTTTTATTTAAATAAAATAAGAAAGATCATAAAAAGATGTCACAACTTTTTACTTAGGAAAAATGTGCTTTATAGATTTGTTTATTTTTTTTATTATTTTTTCCCCAAAAAAGATAATTAAATTAATGAAAATAACTAAGGAAAAATGGTTCTTAAAAATATTTACATGGGGTAATGATGTAAAAGTGGATTTTACCATGGGAAACTCGTGCTATAATATTGTATTTCAGTAATCCTAACATGTTTCGTTAGGTGAGCCATTTTTTACTAATAACATAATTCCTTCCTTTTCCCTTTTGTTAATCGTCCTTCTTAGAAAAAATTCCATATTTGTTGTCATGCTAGAGTCTTTCATGTTCAAATTAGTCAGTTTTGCGTGCATCAAAAGAAATATATTCCCTTTCATCTTTACCAAATACTTTTTGATTTATCATCACTCATGAGGGGTACTTGTTATGGAATGAATCTATCCTCTCATTAATATTTGTAATTTGATTTGGGATAGCATTAATTTTTTTTTGAATCATCCATTGCCATATCAATACTAATGAAATTTGATTTCTCAAGAGTTAGGTTAATGATATTGATAACATTTTTTCCTCCATTCAAGTTGACTATTTCCTTATATTTTCTTTTTCTTCTTTTACTGTTAAGTACCCAATATCTAAATATAAAATCACACTCCAAATATCTAAGGTATGATTGAAATGATTCACTCTTTATGATTATAAAACCCTTAAGGTAGGGAAACATTTTACACTGGTGATCCTTTTACATAAGAAATCCACTCTTTAAGTAGCATGCACTTGTTACAAATGCAATAATCTTCACCTTGCCTCATCAAATTACTTACACTTTATGTATTGCTCTCTATCTCCTAACAATATTCTAGAAGGAACATTATAGTAATTATTATATCCTAAGAAGATTTATATTATGTTCACATTGTTACATATCTATTATTATTCCCTTGGGTACCTCCCTAGGTTATCTCATTAGTTGGTGGGTTTCAGTATTGCAGCAATGATGCTACAACTCATGGTACTCCCTTCTTTACTTTTATCAACTCGGTAGTTCGTAACAAACTTGGAAGCGACGGTGCTATAGGCACAAGTACTAGCTCTTACTGCAGGCTGTCACTTGATCAGCTGGCACAAGTTCGCTAGGAGCTCAAGCCAACTTCTATAAGTTCTTAGAAGAAGCTTTTAACTGTGATGGACGAAAGCTAACTCAAAAGAGGCTAGTCTACTTGCAGAAAGAAGCAGAAAGCTGAAAGGAAATGGAAACCCTAGCAAACCCTAGTTTTATTGACTAACCCTACTGGTGCAAGAAAAGTGATGAAAGTTGCTGAAATGGATGCCATTGACTCTTGGAAAGGTAAGATGCATGTGGTTAAGATACTTCTGAAGGAAAATATGGAAAAATCATCTTTTTGTATTTTTGAGTAATTTTGTAGAATTATTATGCATGTGCTTTAACTATTTTTGACTGTGCAGAGGTTTATTGGCGAAAGGAACTAGAGTGGGCACTTTCAGGAGGTTTGGAAGGTGAGAAGAGGACCTAAGGGGTCCCTAGCACCCTTCTAGAGAATTCCACAGTGATCAGATCTCGAAAAACTACTCGCGTGAACTTCTACAGGAAGTCTGCAGGGATTCTACATGAAGTTCTTCATGAATAAGCTGAAAGTGGTTTTTGGAGGATTGATGGTGGAAAAAAAGTGAGAAAGTGGAAATGAAGGGTGGATAAGGGTGTTAAGAGGTTTAGGACCTGGTAAATGAAACTAAGGAGTGATGAAGATGGTTGGATTTGTTCAAGGAAGGAGGGAGCAATGCTGCACAAGAATGTAGAAATTAGGTCAAATTGGAAAAGTGTGGTGAATGAAGGGTAGGAATCTGGAATTAGCGGTTGGAGCAGATTGTATGATGGAGGAATGGTAGGTGGGAATGTATCGCAGATGTTCTACACACTATTTTCCAAAACTGATTGAACCAAGACTAGAAAAACCAGAGAGCTATCTATTTTGACCTAATCTGACCTAAAACCAGAAACATGATGAACAAATGTTTATAGACAGGAAATAATGCAAGATAACTATGGAAACTAAGCAAGAACATATCTAAATATGCAAGTACAACTGGTATCAACTTTTCCAACAAAAAATCTAACACTAGCAATTGCATGGAAAGGCAAAAACAATATTTTTGTGGCAGCAAGTATGCCTTGGTCTCAGCTCATGGTCCCAAGGAGGGAGAGATGAGATCAAGGATTGCTTGATGGCCTTTTTGCAGATATTTTATGTTACCAAAATTTCAAATCAACCTGAAGCATGAAAATATATTTTAACCATCAAAAACAACCTAAGTAAATGTAAAGCAAGATCTTAACCTAAATAGCAGAAATTATTCTATGAATACAAGAAAAACACATAAAAATACACAAAGGAGGTACTAGCACTTGGGTTGGGCCCAACCCCAAGAGATACAACCTCCTAAGAAAGATCAGAGCTGGTGCAAAGCTGGATTCGATCAAAAAATCATAGTTACATCCCAAAAACTGTCTACAAGAAAAAGCTCGAAAATGTGCTGATATAGGGCTACACTAAAGTGCAAAAAGAGACTAACAAAATGACTAATCTACTGACTAAAATCTAACTAAAAAAACTGAGGCCCTAGGCCTTCTTATTTATACAAATGGGGACCTCCAACAGTCCTCCTAAAATCAAGGAACTCAGCTTCCTAGAACTGAACATAACAACAGTCCTACTTGACTTGCTTGGTTTCCCTTTGGCTTTGTGCTTCAAGTTTTTGATGGAGAATTTGAGGTAAGGGCTCATAAATGAAAGGGACACCTTCCTACAAATCCTTCCCCTTGTTCTTCCATGAATTTGGCTGCCAAGTGCTCATTAAACCTTTGATTTTGTCTCAAAATTGACCAAAAATCTGCATAAAGCACACATTAGACTTTTTGGCATAATGACTAACCCAATTCACTCTATTAGCGTAAATATAATTAAAAACATGCAATAAACTAATGAGAATGGTGGATTAAGTTGAATTAGGAGGCTAAATGAGCCCATATAATTACCCATTTTTGGGGCTCATCATCACCCCCCTACTGAAGGTGTTGCTCATCCTTTGAGCAACTAATCCATCTCCTCATCCTTGATGGCCCTGGTGGCCTCCCTATCATCCCAAGCTTCTGAAGTGGTCTGCTCATGTGTGCCATAAAATTTTTCCTTCTTGTCCATGTCCTTCCACTGCTCCTCCTATTCTGCTTGTTTGAATTCTTGTGTTTTTCCTGGCCTTAAAATACATGGAGGCTTGCCTTTTTCTCTTTTATTTTTGTTTTGTAGGTGTGCTTAATGCAGTAAGAACAGTTGTTGCTTCCCTTGCCAACATTTCAGGGGATTTGTCTTTCTGTTTTTCTTTCCCTTCACTTCCTGTAGAAATCTCTATGCCCCCTGTTTCTGCTTGTGTCCCTGATATCTCAGGGTGCGTCTCTTCTTTCTCTTGCTAGGTGCTTGCATTGGATGTGGTAGCCTTATTTTGGGCTTTCATGGCCTTTTTCTTTCCAATCTTTGTCCTTTTTTCCTTCTCTATTTTTGTTGTTTTCTCCTTTTTTGTCTTAGGCTCAACAGTCTTGTCAAATTCCTCTTTTTCCTTCTGTTCTTCCTCTGCTTTGCCCTCTACTTGAATGTCTTGTGCTCCCTCATCAATGTTCTTCTCAATTTCTTCATTTTTCTCCCCCTCATCACTGCTGGATGGGCTGATGTTCTCAGCCAAAGTTCTGATGTTATCATCCCTGGACATATTTCTGAAGATTTCCAAAGCTATGGGGACAGTATAGGCGTGTAAAGAATCTTCCACCAATGGTTTGATGATTCCATGGTGGGCCAACTGATCTGGAACTCTTGCATTTAGCTTTGTATCACATTCAATTAAAGACTGAAGGAGGAAATATGGAATGCTCAGTTTCTTAGCTCAAGGCAAGTCCATCCCATACCTCAATTCATGTAGCAACCTAAAATGATAACAATAAATGATGATAAACCTCCCTCCACATGTGATATCCTTCATTATTTGATAACTAACTTCACTCCAGAGAGGAGGCAAGCTTGTCCTTCTGACTCCGTTTTTGTATTCTATAGGATGCTCCTCAGGCAGAAAAAATGTTTTCTTAGCCACTTGTCCCAATGAATTCTCCTCTTTTCTCCAAGGGATCCCCAATGATAAACTGGTAATTCCGCTGATGAAATAAGGGGTAAGTTCTAGGGTCAAGCCCCTAAAAATAACTGTGGCATGTGCCTTTGAATTTGGTCTCAGGGACATTAAAAACTCTTCAGTGATTTCCTCATCATAACCCTGAATTTTGTCAAAGAAGGATATCCAATTTGCCTGAGTGAAAAGGTCCAACACCTCAGGGTGCTCGTGCGACTTGCTAGAGTCTGAGGGTTCTTTCCTTATGTATCCTCTTGGCATGGTGTTGAGTGCTCTTTTTACGTTTTAACCAGAAAGGAAAATGCTCAGGAAAACAAACAGTCAATCACTGCAACAGAGGATAGCTGAATCCGGTTTCTTCTGAACCAAGAAGGAATTTCTCATGTGTTCCTTACAATATCAAATAGCAATAATTCTTCTGTTTTAAGATTACTGTCACCCAGAATTTGACTGTCTGTTTATGAAAAGAAGAATTATGTTTTTACAGAACAGAGCATAAGGACATAGGGTCTTTTCTCAGCACATAGATAGATATGAAAATTCGGTTTTTTTCCCCACACACAGGCTAGCCTCTATTGCTGCATGTATCTTCCTTACAGGAGAAATTTAAAAAATAATGAGGAGATTTCGGATGCAGGAAAAAAAGAAACTATGTAGACTTAAGGAAATATGTAGGCAGCCTTTCACTTTTTTCAATGTGCAGGTAGACTTTCACTCTCTTTTTTCATTATAATGCCGTGTTTAATTCACCACCTTACTCAAACAAATCATGCATAGAGAAATTTTCCTGAGCCTACCTCGTTTTGGGCTTGAATTTCGACGAAAATCCCTGGTTTTCTTTCTGCAGAGATGTTCTCTGCCTTTCCTGTAGAAACCTTCTTGTAGATGCTATTCCTGCTCCTGTAGAACTGTTACAGCTTCTTGTAGAATGCCGATTAGCAGGAGGGTTTTGAGAAATGGCAAAGAACGATTCGTTCGATGCTATGGAGGTGGTATAGAGCTTGTTGTAGCTATGGGGATGATGATAAAATGGAAACAACAGTGGTGAGAGTATTTCAAAGATGAGTTCGATTGGCTGTTTATGGAGACTTCCGCTGATGGAGGGTGAGCTGGCCAAGTGCACGTTGGACCCATGTAGATCGTTGGTCCCCACTGCAGTGTTATTATGAACTGTATGTTATCTATCTGTTAATCACTTGACATTAGTTGCGCTGGAGTTCAAAACATATTCCACTACCTGTTTTTTAAATTTCCCATGAGTTGACAAAACATGTGTTCTGTATGATTTCTGGCTGAGTGCTGTAGAATTGGATGAGGAGTTGTCTGAACTAGACGAGGGTGGCTAGTTGGCTGGCCACCGATCTTGTTTAATCACAACCATCTCATTGTCCATGTAGTTTTTAAATTACATTCATGCAACATAGGAACGAGTTTAGTCACTTACCTAGAAGTTGAATGCGTTTGCTGTGAGGTGCTGTGGTTTTTCCTTCTGCTGCATGTCTTTATTTCTATGGATGCATGCTTGTTTGGTTGCTGATATGTGGATGTGCTTTGTGCAAGTTCCTTTCTGGCTAGATTTGATCTTCCGGAGTCTGCTTCAACCTTTAGATTTGCACCCTCATGCTGCTGATGCTGGATTTTTACAGGACAACGACTTGTTTTGCCCATAGCTCCCAAATGATAGACCAGATTAACCTGAAATTTTTTTAGCATGTTTCCATCGTCATTATGCACCTCCCATAGCAAAATTGTGGTCAATGGATGCACATATTTCTAGAAAAATTGAAAATGGCTGAAGGTGACAGAGGTCAATTTCTCGGAAACTGTGCACTGGAATTGGCTGAAATTGCTTGGGAAGGTTACTATCACTCATATGCATCTCCCCATGAAATAGGTTTTTAAATGGATGCATGGATATGGAGAAAATGCAAAAATGGCTGAACGTGATGGAGGCTGATTTCTTGGAAACCATGCACTAGAATTGGCTGAAATTGCTTGGGCATGTTTCCATCATCCCTATACAACTCCCCATATAACAGTTTTTTAAATGGATGCATGGTTTTCAAGTTAGGGAAAACAAATTTATGCTCTATGTATTTTTGTATCAGAGCATTCTGCAGTTTTTGAAAAAATGATCTTAGGCTGTAATGCAGACTTGGAATTGATGGAAGAGGGGTTTGAAGACTGTAGGAGGATTTATAAACCCTTTATGAAGCTTCCCTGTTCCTCAAACTGATTTTGAAGTCCATTTCTAGCTTTTTGTAATTTATACAGGATCCTCTTGTAGAAAACACAGTTTTCAGAAAATAAGCACAGCGAGGTGGAAAGGATGTCAAGAATGATGGAGAAGGGCGAGGGAAGGTAGGTGTTGTTATTGGTTTTAGAGCTTTCTTGGCACCTGCTACTGCTTCCTAAAGTTTTCTTGCAGACCTGCAATACAATTGGAAATTCATTTTTCTTTTTTCTTTTTCTCTTTTTTCTGAAAACAACTAGAGCGCCTCAAGGAGGTTTTCACCCTAATTGCCTGCCCTGGGTGCCACAAAAGGGAGGTTTTCACCCAGGGATCTTATTCCTTTTTTCTTTTCTCTTCTTTCCAACCCGTTGACCGCCTCATGGAGGTTTTCAATCAATGAGCCAATCTAAGGCGCCTACGAGGAGGTTTTCACCTTAGATTTTTATTTTTTCCTCTTATTTTTCATTTTTTTTTCTACCCTACCCTATTTGAAAGACAAAATCATTTTCAAGTATAAGAATACTTCCAATGGAGCCATGTGCACATCGAGATTAGAGACAAAATGATGTGGAGGCTTGAAATGCATGCTTTGACAGGTATCTGGATTTTTCTCTTGAATACATGGAGGATTTGATGGTAACCATGAGAGAGCTCTCTCAATCTTTGATTCTGTTGTCTTCTCTTTATCAAGTGCCACCCATGGTTCTTTGCTCTTCTCTTTTGCATCTTCTTCTGTTGGATGTGGTCCTTCAATGATATCAATATAATCTCTTTCTTGCAATACTCTTCATTGAGCTCAAAAGGAGCTGTTTGGAAATGTTGTGCCTCAACATTGTAATTGGGTTGAGCTACTCCAATGTGTTGGTTTAGAAATGGTGGTACAGGTAGTTGAGTGGGGGTGTATATTTGAGATGGATGTGGATGGGGTTGTGGTTAGGCAGGTGGTTTCCCATTATATACTTGCTGAGCCTACCTGTTATTTGGGTTTGGGTTTGGTTGAGCAGGCATTTGGGGCTGCCTTGGTGGAGCAAGAGGCGATGGTTGCGGTTGATCAAGTGGTGGAGACAAAGGAGGGGGAGGAGAGTTGTAACGGGGCCTCCACCCTTGATGAGGTGCATTCCATTGAGGCTGTGGCTGAGCATAGGGGTGAAATGGATAAGTAGTTGGTTGAGCATGATATTGAGATGGATACGACCAAGGAGGGAGTGTGGACCGGGAAGGATGAGCAGGGGGACCCCAAGAAGGCATGTAAGTGGCTTGATAGGGGTTGTAATAAGTCTGGGATGTCCCTTGCATTCCTTGTTGGTAAGGTATGGGTCCATGTGGCCTCCTTTGGTTCATATAATATGGTGGTTCAGTGGCTGCTTTGGCCCTCTAATATGCAGCTTTAATTCCAGGCAAGGAAGGGCACTGGTTCGTAGGATGGTCTTTGTCACAGACAAAACACACTTCTATAGAGTGCAATGGAAATTCATTCCTAGGATGCTTTCTAGTGCACCTAGGACAAAACATGGACAAAGCCCTCTCTACTTCCTCTCGATATCTTTTGATATGCATGGCAAGCATCTGCCATATCTCACTCTTGTGATCTTCCCACATGTTTCCAATTTCACCTTCAATGGATGAGTTAGAAGAAAAGGTACTTCTCCCAACATTTCTGTTTTCAACGATTTGCTCCAAAGGAATGTTTTCTTCTTCTTCTCCCCTATAGGTTTTTCAAATATGTCTTGCTCTTACTGTTATAGACATATTTGGGCACTGCAACCCCAATCACATATGTCCATAAACCAAGGGCTTCTAAGTCCCTAAAAGTGTTTTCTCATACCCTAAAGGGGCAAGGTCAGCTGATTACATCATCTCCCAGAAGTTCTCCATGAAAAGCTACTCAGAATTGGTCAAAGCAGGACCATACAGACTGCCCAGTGCTAAAGGTGCGATGCATCTCACCTGCCACATGCAAAAAGTGCGATGCATACTGGAAAGCCCTTCTATAGGGTGTGATGAGCGAGAGCAGACAAATGGCACAAGCATTTTGTTAGGTGGAAACCCAAAGAATGTTCTAGAAACTGCTCATTTGAAACTTGCCTCTCTGAGTTGACCCAGGGATGAGTAAGAGATCTAAAATCTCCAAGTGGAACCAAGAACTATCAGAGAGATGACACTAATCAAAATCCCAGAAGTTGACTCACCCCCCTGCAAATATCTATAAATGGATCCCTCATCCAAGAGATCCAAGAGTTGGAATTTGGTAATTTGCAAAGAGGTGCTATTGGTTTCTCTTTGAAGACATTGTTGGGTGATCTTGCTTTGTGTGAGGTGAAGAGGGCTTTCAAGCTGGGAGGATGGCACTGGGTCAGACCAAGTGGTTGTAATCCTCTCTTCTATGAATTTTTACTAATAAAGCTATTTGAGTTTTCCTCCATATTCTTGTGTATCTCTAAATACTGTGTTTTTTATATGCATTTGCATGGTCAATATATATCTGATCCTATATTGTTTACAGTGAAAGATCTCTATGCTTTGATGGTATTATGCTGCTATGAATCTACAGGTGCTCTTTGAAGCTGGACAAGTAAGGAAGCAATGGTAAGATTCTGTCAAAGGGGAAAGGAAACAAGCAAGGAGCCAAGCGAAAGACTGAGGTTGGTACTCTCTGCTTCTTTCTCATCTCTCTCTCGCAAAGGAAAAACAAGTGACTTTGATCTATTTGTTTCTAAGATAGCTATCCGTCTTAGTGGGACTAGCAGCTCTGAATAGACATTAGATTTCCCGGTAACAAAACGGCAACTCCACTGGGGAGCGATTAGTTTGATTGCTTGTCTCTATTCGTTTGATTCATAAACCATAGGCAGAGCCTGAAGTTAAGCCAACTAGCCTTCAAACTGCATTTTCTATGCAAGTGCAAAGTATATCAATGTTGATTCAGTCAATCTTTGGGTTTGTTTATGAGCTGAACAATTGACTTGCAAACATCCTAAGTTCCCTAGAGGTAGCTTGAGTAACCTCATTAGATCAGCCTTATACTTTGTAGTTACTGACTATCATTTGCTCGGCTTAAATCCCTGGACTAAACTACAAACTGTGACCAAAAACCAAGTTAAAGTCTCGTTCCTTGACCATCGCACCCTCTCCTTTAGGAAATCTGGATGCATCGCACCTCCCATGTGCAGTAGGTAGGATGCATCCCTGTTTCCTTGTGTTACAGGTGCTATGATCAGACAAGACTAGATCTGCCTCCAAATTTTGGTTTTTTCTTCACTCTCTTCAGTTTTATTCAGGAGTTTTGCTGTCTGTGATCAGTAGACCACTGTTGAAACCCCCTGTTTTGCATCATCCAACCTCTATTGTACAGAGAATTGTGAATGTTTTTATGTATTGTGTGCCATTTACAGTTCTCTTTTACAAAGAAGTAGCTTAATCGAACTATCGTCTTTTGATTTGAAAGTGTCGCAAGTGTCGTTTTCAGTCAAAGAAAAGAATCCCATTATTCTTGATAGTCAATTATATTGTTACTCTTGTATTTGATCTGAATTAGTAGTATTTCAAGTGTCAAAAGCAATTTTCAATTCAAAATCGTAAAAGTGTCGTCTTGTCTCCTTTTCGTTTTTTGAAAAGAAAATCGTTAGTACTGTCGCTTTGAAAGAAGGAATAGTTCAGATTTGTATTTAGCATTCTTTTTGCCATTCACACATTAAGAAAGTAGAAAACAAATACATGCACATGCATTTTCATTTAGACTGCTTGTTGATTTTGATTTAGAACATTTCATCTAGTGTGTGCTCTCTGCTCTATGTTGAAAGGATTTCATTTCTCTTTCCTTAGTAGCTAGGATTTTCATTGCAAAAAGAAGATTAAATGACTATTTACCATCTTAGATTGCATTTTAGGAATTGTATATATACATCACACGGTGAATCTTAAAGGAAAACTTCTTAAGAAAGATCAACTGTAAAATAAATTTAATGAACATAAGAATGCTTTGGAACCTAACGCATAACATCTAGAAGTCTAGGCTAGAGACGTATTCTGACATCGTAAAGCCTGGTAATTTTTGCTTTCATCGTAGGTTGGGTTATTCCTCCTCTTTGAGACGATAAGTGCCAGTACGGACTTGTCCTCCCACGTACCATTAAGTATATATTGGGAGACCACAATAGGCTATATCCTTTATCCTTAGGAAGCCGTGTCTACCGCCCTATCAATCGCAATGCACTGAACACAGCATTCGGGAAGATTGACCGGTGTACTGTAAAAAGTATTCTGCAGTTTTGTGATTGGTTTGGTAATCCCTTTGTCTAGATTTCTAGAGCAGTCTCTTTCGTTCCTTTTCAGACTCTAGGGAAAATTTTAAGAACCCCCCCAAATTTACATGTATAATAAATGGGTGAATCTCCATGGTATGTAGGAAAAATGGAAGGCGATTTTATCAATAATATGATATGTATATATAATTTTTTGGCGAATCTCTCACCAGGTATGGCAAATATTTTACTCAATTATAAAATCTTGTGTTTATTGAATACACAAATGAAATCATTGCATTTCTTTAAAATATCTTTTGAAATCAAAATGACCAAAATTACATATCGATAACCTAGTGGGTGTAGGATAAAATTCACCCGTGCCATTCACAGAAAGCATGAGAAAAAACCTAATACTAGATATAAAACTAAGAAAAATTCAAATTCATCACTTCTAGGGAACTCATAACCACCCTGCCAATACACAAGTATGTTCCTGTTTGCAATTAGAAAAATTACCCAAATTACAATCTGTTTACTCCAGCATATGTTGGAAAGTTATAGAAGGATGACTAATGCAATCAATCCATTCCTTTTAGCCCTGGATTTGTTTCAGTTTAAAACAGAAGTATAAAAATATACTTGTCCAATGTCTATGCTTTAACCATTCACCTTAAGATGTTTTTACAATATAATTTCCTAAGTCTATTAATATCTTCATTATCATAAAAACCAACCTATATCCATCTTAACTCCACATCTACCACTCTTAGGGGGATGAAATCTATTTATCCCTCTGAGCACTTGGTAGACCTAGAATTAAGATGGATCTAAGATGATAGAATTTCCCCTTTAAATAGTCTATCCTCACATGAATACCATGGTATTATCATGGGTCAATACCATGGGTTATCATAAACCTGGAGCTTAAAAATTACTATTAGTAATTTATAAAAATTAATAAAATTAATATTTGATTTTTATTTTATTTTTTATTTAACCAAGCTAAAATGTTTAACATACATTAAATTACAACATCCATTTTTACTCTTGATCGTATCAAATATTTTTTCATTCTATGCTAGTTTGCATATCACGATATTTGATACCTCTCGGGGGTTAGTAGATCCAGAGTAAAGATGGATCTATGTTGGTTTAATTCCCCCATTTAAATAGGCTACATTCGAGGTGAATACCATGGGTCAATACCATGTGCCATTTTGGTGAATACCATGGGTCAATACCATGTGCCATTTTTATTTTTATTAATACTAATATTAGGGTTAATAATGTTTTTTTGCATGGTATTAATAACAATCTAGTCCATGGTATTTGTCCCATAGTATTTTGCCCATAGGTTTCACCTAAATATAACGCATTTTTTTTAGTGTTCATAAATATAAGGTGACTTATGGAGTAAATATAAAAAAATGTTTTATTTGTTTACCATACCTCTCGTTTATTTATATTTTTATTAATCTACCATACCTCTTTTACAAATATGGCATTTGGCCCATAGGATTCACTTAAATAAAACCTCTTTCTTGAGCCTTCATAAACAGAACGAGGGTTATGGACTAAATATAAAAAGAGGTTTTATTTATTTACCATGCGTCTAGTTTATTTATATTTTTATTTATTTACCATACCTTTTGAGTAAGTATAAAAAGGCGTTTTATTTATTTACGATACCTCCACTTTACTTATATTTTTATTTGTTTACACCCTTGCATGTATATAAGGTGACTTATGGAGTAAATATAAAAAATGTTTTATTTATTTATCATACCTCTCATTTATTCATATTTTTATTAATTTACCATACCTCTTTTATAAATATGGTATTTGGGTCTTTGGTCCATAGGATTCACTTAAATAAAACCCTACCTTGAAAATGGGCGAATGGATTCACTTAAATAAAACCTATTCTTGAAAATGGGCGAATGGAAGGTTGTAACTCCTAATTTCAAGGGTTAAATTTACCTTTTTTACCCTCTCCCTTAAAATAAGGTGGGCTATTTGAGGTGATTTGTAAAAATGTACCATGATACAAAATATTCGCCCACTAAAAATTTAAAACCCCTTAATTTCGCCAAAGGGCGAACATTCGCCCCTAAAATTTTCTATGTCAGACTCCTTAAAGGAAAAGGTCCATCTGATCACTTGTCATTTCAGGCTCATTAAAAATCGAAAGCGACTAGAGTCATCTTTAGCTTTTTCTCGACTCTTAAAAATTGAAAAAGCAAGTTGTGTCAAAGCGTCTAATTTTTTTTAATCAGAATAACGTCATTGTTCCCTCGTTGGTCTTAGGTTGAGAAAATGGAGTCTACCAACCAAGGATTTCCCTTTGGGGGAAGTCCTAGTCCTTTCTCCTCTTGGAGAGATGTTGGTGCACCTCATATGGCCACATTGTCCCTTCCAGGACTGACAATTGGCCTGCCGGTATGGTTTTTCTCAACCTCTGTCATTCAAAGCACCGTGATTCCTGAATAATCAAATCAGCAACTAGATGATACCAGAGTTCCCCCCAAACCTTCTACTTCGTTTGTCTCTCCCTCTCCTTCTTCCTCTTCTCTTGGTAAAGATAGTAAAACTAAAAACCAAGTAACTGAGAAGAAGAAGAAGGGGAAGGAGAAGAAGAAGAAGGAGCCAACGACAAAAAGGGGAAACTGTGCATTGTCTAGTGAAAATCCACACACTACACCATCCAAACCTAAATCTCCATGTGTCATATGCAAAGGAGACCACTATCACCGAGATTGTACTTGCATCCCACGGCTCCTAAGGGACTGGTCTCCCCGCTTGCACAATTCGGTGTCGTCAACCTCTGACGATCATGTTGAAAGTACACTGTCAACTAGTGAAAGCGAAGTCATCAGACAGAAAGGAAAATCTAAATTTCCTTGCAGACTGTGTGAAGGTGATCATGGCCTCCACCGTTGTCCCTTCTTGGAAAAAGCTAAAAGAGTCTTGGATAATCGTCCTGTATCACCGCAACAACTCCCTCCTGGGTACAAGAAACTCTTGTTGAATCCATTGCTAGTTGAAAATCCGACTGACCCACCTTTGGAGTCGGTTGAAGAACCTATCATTGAAGATAGACCCTTTGAGTCCACATCGGACCAAAGTCAATAGGTCGAGACAACAGTCGACCCCAACTTGACTTCAGAAGATTTGGCTTTAGATGATACAGTCACCGAAGAGAATGAGAACGGCATCGTTCAAATTCTTTTTGTAAACACAGACTCCGATGAACATGGGGGCAATCTACCCATTCCTTTACCGCAGGAAGGAAATTCATCAGAGATGTATCTGACCATTTATTCGGTCCCACCTCCAAGCAACCTAGTCGTTTCCTTCGATTGGAATTTGCTAGGCAGACCCCGTTTACCATCTAATGTACCATTTCAAATCATAGTGCAAACTTACAAAATGGTCACGGTTGGTACCATCATAGATGAAGGGGCTTCTGTGAGTATCCTTTCCTCAACTGCTTGGAAAGCGCTTCGTTCACTATCGCTTTTGCCTGAGATGCGATATCTGACAGGCTTCAATAAAGGAACCAGTCGGCCGTTAGGGATCCTTCCAAATTTGCCTATAACTTTGAGAAGGAAAACCATTTATCTGAACGTAATGGTAGTCCAAGGACCTTTAGATTACAATCTACTCCTTGGGTGCGACTACATTTATAGCATGGGAGCCATCATCTCCTCACTCTTTCGAGTAATGTGTTTTTCGCATGAAGGCAGAGTGGTCCAGCTCGTAGACCAACTTTCATTCCCTGGTTCACACACAGCTAATAGTCAAATGCCATCCCTAATAGGTCTTTTTGCATAAGGAATGTCTCATCAATCTCCAGTTCGTCCACCTGATGAGCGTGAGTGATTCGGTGGTTGTGACTGAAACCCAGGGGCATGCACCCTGGTCTGCTTCGGCAGGGAAACTTCAGGTATAGGGTAGGTTTCCATAGAGGATATGTGACTGGTTTGACACACCCGTCCGTTTAGGAAAATGGGATTGGACTGGAATAAGATACCTCTGTAGAAGGTAGGCCTTTCCCGATAGAACAAATGTTTTGTCTGCAAATTGAAGGATAACCTAGAAAGGTAGGAATTTCCTGATAGAACAAGTTTTTTGTCTACAAATTGAGGGGTAACCTGGGAAACTCTACTTCGCTATACCTGGGGGCATGCAAACTTTTTTGGTGAAAGTGAAAAGCGACCATTTATTTTCTTAGTTTGTAGGTTCTTAACCCTTTAAACTCGTAGGATTGGTCATTCCTAGCTTACACAATGAAAGGAGTCGAAGCATAATTTCGAATGGTGCAAGCTCCCTAAAAAATGAACCTATCGATGAGACATCCTTATTATACGACTGGCACGAGCAATTTTACACAAAGTTCAAGCTCGTTAAAAATTAAACCTAGCAATGAGCATATGTTCCACCAGAGTTTAAGCTCATTAAAAAATGAACCCATCTCCGATAAATAACCATTGTGAATGCATTATCATCAACTTTTGAGCCTTGGTCATGTTCTTACCATCACCTCCACTCTGTGGTTGCCGATCATTCACCTCCATTTGATTGTTTACCCCTTTTGAGGAACAGCTACGACGAGTGATCCTATTAGCCACCTTTTTGCATTGCCGTGATTGGAAAGTTCCAAACCTTACCTGGAACTAGCTGGTATCTGAAAACATCACTCATTCCTAAAAAAACGAGTCTCCTTTAAGCTCTTTTCATCTGACTCGTAAAATATGAAAAGATTGTCGAGCAATTGGCCTCTCCAACTCGTTAAAGTGATTGGAAGTGCTATCCCTATCTAGATTTTAATTTTTTTGGACCTGAGGGACTATTACACAAAAATATCGAGTGTTTGTCTTGTTCGGCTCGTTAAAACTATCGAAAAGTCATCCCTTTCGCATTGTTTTATACTTTTTCGGACTTAAGGGATTATGTTACGAAAAAGGAATGTTGGAGTCTTCTTTCCGCCTCTTTTCAAACTCTCTAAAAGTTAAAAGGACCGAGTTATCCTTGTCATTAAACTCATTAAAACAATAGTGAAAAACTTGTCCATTCAGACAAGAACGAGTTTCACTGTCGCTAGGCTTGTTAAAACATAGCGACGGGTTTGCTCGAAGGGCAAATTATAGAAAAAGCATATGTTATCCTCCTCAAGCTTGACAAAAATAAAGAGGTACTGGTCATAAATGACTGGGGAAAACTGGGCAGAAAACTTGAAGAAACTTTATTGGTAGTAGGTCGCTCTTGAACATGACACTTTCACTCCATCACCATGATTGAGTCGGGTTGGGTTATTCCGTTCACCGGTCATATCACCGTTGGTCCACCATACCATCCACTTTTGGGGTTAACACTACCAATCCATTTCAGTGTCACCGATATGTTCAAGAGAAGTCGCTCAAAGAATTCACCTACCCAGCTTGTGTCTCATCCGCTACAATACTTTCACGCTTCATTCTTTCATGACCACCATCTTGAACCTTGTATCATCAGATCGTTTTCACCTCTACAAAATCATTTGCTCCATTCCATGTCGTAGATGTGGGATCCATTAATGCCCTCCTATGACGGGTCACTTCTTGTCAACATCAGCTCATTATCCAAGAAGCTGACCTAGAGACAACCCTTCAAGTACTTTGAAGCTTACATGCCTCAATGGCAAGTTTCTCACTTCTAGCGACAGGTTTACACTAATGGCCTTCGACTGAAAGATTTTGTGTGGTGTTCAACATCAACTCATGTATTCACACCACGCGAACTGTACTGCAGTACCTTGAGGGTCATCATCATCATCGTTGATTCCTCTCGCGTCTGTTAATAGCTTACATTATTGGCTGGTAATCAGGTGATGTCCTTCCATGTTCGACATCAGAACATCTTTTCACGTGGATCGACTTGTACTTTTAGGCGAAGATTGAACGAGTTTTGAAGACCCTGGATCTAGTTTCATCCATTCGGGCTGCGATATAATCGAGAAAATAAAGACATCAAATGTACATCATTGCTGCACAGATAATCATCCAAACTAAGGGATGATGGCTCTACCAGAATCATCAGTCTGTATACAGACGGTTGTCTGTCCTATGTACATGAAAATGAATTTATCAAGCTGAGCATGGGAATGCCCGCCTCAGCTAGATCATGAAAATATTATGAAGATAATGTATTGTATTGTATCTTATTACAGGTCACCTTCCATTGCGAAAAACCTCGGATCCTCATTATAAAGCATTTCACCCGACATCAAAAGATTTATGACCTCATGCTTTAGGGGGCAACTGTTATAGACATATTTGGGCACTGCAACCCCAATCACATATGTCCATAAACCAAGGGATTCTAGGTCCCTAAAAGTGTTGTCTCATACCCTAAAGGAGTAAGGTCAGCTTATTACATCATCTCCCAAAAGTTCTCCATGAAAAGCTACTCAGAACTAGTCAAAGCAGAACCATATAGACTGCCCAGTGCTAAAGTTGCGATGCATCTCACCTGCCACATGAAAAAAGTGTGATGCATACTGGAAAGCCCTTCTATAGGGTGCGATGTGTTAGCGCTTGAGATTTCACCCTAGGCTGAGGAAGGTAAACCTTCAAGGCAACATCAAACCATTTCACCTCGTAGCTAGCCCTACGGGGTATGAGAAGGCTCTCTCCGGTCTATCTCGGCAAATTTTCAATGGGGTGAGATGACCAATCAAAGGTAACACTGATATTAGGCTAGTAAACTGATTAAAAGGTTGATTTGGGGGTTTTTGGGGTTTTTTGGTGGCAAATTGAGGATCTGCAATTTTAGGGTGCGGGGATTTGACACAGTTTCTGCAGGTGGGTCTTTGGGGCAAGGTAGGAGTTTGTGCTGATGCCTTTAGCTGAGATGGATGATAAAGGAAGAAAAAGAGAAGCTAAGAGGGCAAACAATGACTTTGAATCCTCTCTCGACAGTGGAAAACATAAACATTAAACAAATTTGAAAGCTGAGCATGGCAAGCATGAATTCAAACTTTATCACTTCATTTGTTTAATAAGCTGCAGTAAAGAAAGAGATGGAACACATAAACACACTTACAATTACAATAAGAGAACACACCATCAACACAAAAGTCCACAAGAATCCCAATGATGTCTGCAAAACCCTGGTCTTCCTTTTCCTCAAATTGCAGAGATACAAGTAAAATATACAATAGGAGCTTCTCCCTCAAGAGTCCAACCATGAAAATGAGTAAGAGAAGGCATAATATAGATGGTCTAACTCCTTTCCCCACCTCTAGGGGTCGAGCTCAGCTTCCTAGGAGCTGTTTCAACTAATTCTAAACTGAGCACTAGATAATAGGCAGTCAAAACAACTTGCCTCTAAAACCTAGGAAACCTATCCATGCATTAAATATTTACCATTTACATCAAGGAAACTTCTAGAAGTGTTCAAGGAGAGTAAAAGTATCTAAGTGCTATGAAAATTACACAAAAATCCATCATTTACATGCCTCAAAAGTCAACCAAGATGAAAACAGTGTTTTGCTGGCCGAACTGGTCAAAACAGGCAAATTTCCCTGACAGGTCGCGCACATCACTCTGACTGGTCGCGCACATTCACAGCTCTGTTTGAGGGCCTTCCTGGTGTCCAAATTAGGTGCAAGATAGCTCGTTGGAAAGGTCTACGAGTCTAATTTCGAACCCCACTAGAATTTCTGAATTTGGAGTTGATTTGACCCCTCAAAAGTCATTTCTCCCAAGACAGCTTTCTGCAACTCAAAATAGGGGCAGAAAGTCAAAATTTGCATGTATTTTGAGCTTTTGGAAGCCCAAATCTCCATAAAATCTGAAACCCATCCATAGGAAAGTGTATTTTTGCATGAAAATTCCAAAAATGCAAAGTTTTCCCTGTTCTGAGTTGCCCCCATGTATGGTCGCGCGCGGGGTGAGACCAGTCAAATGGCCAAAACCTGTAAAATTCCCAAAAATGCCAAAAATGCTTCAAAACTCTCAAAATTTCTTGAGTTTGCTGCTAGGAGGATGCTAATGAGTATCATGGTGAGTGAGAGAGGCCTCAGCCAAGATACGGAGTGGGTTGGTCTTCTTCTTCCTCTTGCAGGCCTCGGATAACCTCCTTTGGAAAATCTTCATTTTTGCTTTGCAAACATGCATCCTCGCCCAATAATGATTCTTCATGTTCCGTAGCAACCTCTTGTCCTCGTTTGCCTTCTCTAACAGCCTCTCGATCAATTTAGCAAGCAAGAGGGCGATTTGAGAAAATTTGAAGTGGTTTTGTGGAAGACAGTTTGACTAGTCGCGCACGGGCTTTGACTGGTCGCGCACAGCCTGACTGGTCGCGCCCGTTAGGAATTAACACTGCGGAGGAGCTGCTGACTGGTCGCGTACTGCCCAACTGGTCGCGCACAGCTCCTGAGTGGTCGCGCACCTGAAAATGACCCAAATTCTCTGCAATTCGCCTCCTTTCGCCTTCTTCGCCCTCTCACTCTTCTTTGCAAGCTCTTAGATGCACAATGAGGGTGTTTTAGAGGGAATTTGACTCTTTATAAGCCCAATTTGAAAAAATTTACTTACCAAACCCACTTTCTAATGTTTTGTTTTGACATTCTCTTTAACACTGTTTTGAGTTTGCTTTGTCCTGAATTTGACTTTTTGGGTGCTTTAACTCCGTTCTTTTTGCAGGTAGACCATCTGATGGACTCTAGCGAGGAGACCAGGGTTATTGCCGGCATTGTGAAGAAATTTTTGAAATTTCCTTATTTTTTACAAAATTGACATGACCTTGGCTTTAAAAACATGGTTTTTTAAATCCAAGGTATAAATGAGCTGTACCTGATGAAAATATCAATGAAACATATTTACATACCTCCTTCCGGCTTGCTGGGGACCCATGGACCTCTGACTCATTATCTTGCAATGACATTTGACTGAAACCCTAGACCTAAGACTTTGGACTTCAAGACAAAACAAAACAAGCGTGACACAAGTTCATTAACTGATATGACCTGATCCAGCAAAGCCAAGAAGGGAACAAGGACCAGCTCCTCCATCAGTTTTATGGCATGCCTAATGGAATGCAAAACTGAAATCTATGAGACACCTACTTATGCATAATGCAAAGAGCTTTTGATCACCGATGGAGGGCATCATGACCGACACTAACACGATGAACAAGAGAAAACAAATGGCACAAGCAGTTTGCTAGGTGGAAACCCAGAGAATCTTCTAGAAACTGCTCATTTAACACTTGCCTCTCTGAGTTCACCCAGGGATGAGTAAGAGATCTAAAATCTCCAAGTGGAACCAAGAAATATCAGAGAGATGAAACTAATCAAAATCTAAGAAGTTGATTCACCCCCCTACAAATATCTATAAATGGATCCCTCATCCAAGAGATCCAGGGGTTGGAATTTGGTAATTTGCAAAGAGGTGCTGCTGGTTTCTCTTTGAAGACATTGTTGGGTGATCTTGATTTGTGTGAGGTGAAGAGGGCCTTCAAGCTGGGAGGATGGTGCTAGGTCAGACCAAGTGGTTGTAATCCTCTCTTCTATGACTTTTTACTAATAAAGCTATTTGAGTTTTCCTCCATATTCTTATGTATCTCTGAATACTGTGTTTGTTATATGCATTTGTATGGTCAATATATATTTGATCCTATATTGTTTACAGTGAAAGATCTCTATTATTTGATGGTATTATGCTGCTGTGAATCTACAGGTGCTCTTTGAAGCTGGACAAGTAAGGAAGCAGTGGCGAGATTCTGTCAAAGGCGAAAGGAAACAAGCAAGGAGCCAAGCGGAAGATTGAGGTTGGTACTCTATGCTTCTTTCTCATCTCTCTCTCTTGTAAAGGAAAAACAAGTGACTTTAATCTGTTTGTTTCTAAGATAGCTACCCATCTTAGTGGGACTAGCAACTCTGAATAGACACTAGATTTCCCAGTAACAGTTACTTAAGGGTGTTTCTTGATTGCAGCCACCGAAGAAGAGAGAAGGTTGGCTGTGTGAAGAAGTGGGGGTGTTTGGTAAGCATTTTTCTGAATTATCTCTAGTGCTACGAGGCATGAAAGGAAGTCTTTTTGGTTGGTCTTTTTTGTTTTTTTTTTCTTCTTGTACCTGCAAAACTGAAATTGATTGAACAACAAACTGCAACTAACTAAAATCTATCTTGCTGAAATGAAAATGAAGAATTGAAATGAAAGTGAGAAATGACTAATCTATGTTGCTGAAATGAAATTGCAGAATTGAAATGATATTCTACGCTTGCAGAATTGAAATGCTAATCTACACTTGCAGAATTGAAATTGCAAAATTGAAATGAAAGCAGGAAATGTCTAGTCTACGCTTGTTGAAATGAAATGAAAGAAAGAAATATCTAATCTACGCTTGCTGAAATGACATTGCAGAATGGAAATGAAAAAACTACTCTACTCTTGCTGAAATAAACTACTTAGCAGAATGTTGCAGTAGAAAATAGAAGAAAAGCAGTAATCACTAATAATCTGACGCTTCCCCCACAACGGTGCCAAAAATATGGTGGGCTACAATATTGCAGCAATGATGTTGCAACTCATGGGACTCCCTTCTTTACTTTTATCAACCTGGTAGTTCGTAACAAACTTGGAAGCGACGATGCTATATGCATAAGTACTAGCTCTTACTGCAGGTTGTCACTTGATCAGCGGGCACAAGTTCACTAAGAGCTCAAGCCAACTTCTATGAGTTCTTAGAAGAAGATTTTAACTGTGATGGACGAAAGCTAACTCAAAAGAGGCTAGTCTACTTGCAGAAAGAAGCGGCAAGCTGAAAGGAAATGGAAACCCTAGCAAACCCTAGTTTTACTGGCTAACCCTACTGGCGCAAGAAAAGAGATGAAAGTTGCTGAAATGGATGCCATTGGCTCTTGGAAAGGTAAGATGCATGTGGTTAAGCTACTTTTGAAAGAAAATATGGAAAAATCATATTTTTGTATTTTTGAGTAATTTTGCAAAATTATTATGCATGTGCTTTAACTATTTTTTACTATGCAGAGGTTTATTGGTGAAAGGAACTGGAGTGGGTTCTTGCAGGAGGTTGGGAAGGTGAGAAGAGGACATAAGGGGTCCCTAGCACCCTTCTAGAGAATTTCATAGCGATTAGATCTCGAAAAACTACTCGCGTGAACTTCTATAGGAAGTCTGCAAGGGTTCTACAGGAAGTTCTATAGGAACAGGACGAAAGTGGTTTTTGGAGGATTGATGGTGGAAAAAAAGTGAGAAATTAGAAATGAAGGGTGGATAAGGGTGTTAAGAGGTTTAGAACTTGGTAAATGAAGCTCAGGAGTGATGAAGATGGTTGTATTTGTTCAAGGACGGAGGGAGCAATACTACACAAGAATGTAGAAATTAGGTCAAATTGGAAAAGTGTGGCGAATGAAGGGAAGGAATTTGGAATTAGGGGTTGGAGCAGGTTGCATGATGGAGGAAAGGTAGGTGGGAATGTATCGTAGGTGTTCTGCACACTATTTTCCAAAACTGATCAAACCAAGACTAGAAAAACCAGAGAGCTATCTATTTTGACCTAATCTGACCTAAAAACCAGAAACATGATGAACATAAGTTTATACATAAGAAATCATGAAAGATAACTATGGAAACTAAGCAAGAACAGATCTAAATATACAAGTACAACTGGTATCAACTTTTCCAACAAAAAATCTAACACTAGCAATTGCATGGAAAGGCAAAAGCAATGTTTTTGTGGCAGCAAGTATGCCTTGGTATCAGCTCATGGTCCCAAGGAGGGAGAGATGAGATCAAGGATTGCTTGATGGCCTTTTTTCAGATCTTTTCTATTACAAAACTGTCAAATCAACCTGAAGCATGAAAATCTATTTTAATCATAAAAAACAACCTAAGTAACAAAGCCAGATCTTAACCTAAATAGAAGAAATTATTCTATGAATGCAAGGAAAACACATAAAAATATACAAAGGAGGTACTGGCACTAGGGTTGGGCCCAACCCCAAGAGCTACAGCCTCCTAAGAAATATCAGAGCTGGTGCAAAGTTGGATTCATATTTATTGATCAAAAAATAATAGTTACATCCCAAAAACTATCTACAAGAGAAAGCTCGAAAATGTGCTGATACAGGGCTGCACTAAAGTGAAAAAATAGACTAACAAAATGACTAACCTACTGATTAAAATATAGCTAACAAAACTGACGCCTTAAGACTTCTTATTTATACAAATGGGGACCTCCAACAGTCCTCCTAAAATCAAGGAAATCGTCTTCTTGGAACTGAAGATAACAACAGTCCTACTTGACTTGCTTAGCTGCCCTTTGGCTTTGTTCTCCGATTTTTTGATGGAGAATTTGAGGCAAGGGCTCATAAATGAAGGGGACACCATCCTAAAAATCCTTCCCCTTTTTCTTCCACGAATTTGGCTGCCAAGTGCTCATTAAACCTTTTATTTTGTCTCAAAATTGACCAAAAATCTGCATAAAGCACACATTAGACTTTTTGGCATAATGACTAACCCAATTCACTATATTAGTATAAATATAATAAAAAACATGCAATAAACTAATGAGAATGGTGGATTAATTCGAATTTGGAGGCTAGATGAGCCCATATAATTACCCATTTCTGGGGCTCATCATTAGTACACTACATTCCACCCCCCTTTGCAAATTTCATCCTCGAAATATGGAAAGAATTTATTAAATATGAGTGGCTAAACAATGTAGTTATCTAATACTAAGCATCAACTTCCATCCATGCTAGTGACATGTGAACATGGGGTCCAACTATGTGCTTACTACACTAATTTGGAATTTGGTTGCTTCTTACTATGCTATGATGATGTCTCCATGTGGTGTTGTTAAGCCTCCATGTGTCTCTAATCTGGTTGTCATTTGGCACCATGTTGGTCCATAATAAACTTGTTGATGCATAAACTTGTGCCCTAATGACGGATGTTTTTTTGAGTTATGTGGGTGGTGATATATAACAACTTCATCTCTAAATTCATCTTGCTTGGACTCATCAAATTCAGATTCTTTAGCTTCTTCTTCTTATTTATGCCCCTCTGTTGTTGTTTTATATGCGTTATTATATGATTCAACCAGAGACTTGTCCTATATAATTGGGTTCTCTATAGAGTGATCCAGATTATATCATTATATTGTTTTTCATCCATATCTATGCTTTTAGAGTGGATAAAGTGGATGAATAATCTCACAATATCATTTTTACTGCCGGGACCTAGTTTGACAAATTAATGTTTGAAACCTTCTGTTAGGGTCCAACCCTAACCCCCTTATTTATGTAATAGGGTCGACTCATACTTATAGTTAGTTAAAAAGTCAATAAAGCCCATATTAATAATTGTAAGTGGTTGACCTGCATTTAAAGAAGGGACCAGAGTTAATTGCAAATGGGCCATGGTATTAGATAGATGGTATTAATAAGAACCATGGTACTGACCCATGGTATTGCATATATGAATCCTATTTAAAGGATAGAGACTCTCCATTGAGGAGCATCGTGTCTTATTTTGTAATCAAGCCCTGCTCTATTGGAGGTTGCCCCCTCGAAGAGGCAAGTGAACATTGCTTTCCTTTCTGAACAATAAAATACATGTTGTTATTTCTCATTGTTCTATGTTATGGGTTATATTTCTTCGCATATTTGGTATTCTAGTATCTTCTCGCAGGTTAAGATCATAACAAGTGGTATCAACGCACTTTCCAAGGTCGGTGGGATCTCCATTTTTAGTAGAATTTTTTTTGGCTAGAGACGTGTTCCAACATCTTTAAACCACGAGATCTGTCATTGAGTGCATAAACCTGCAGATTTGGGGAGGCATGCACGCAGGAAATACAAGAGGTGGTCATGCTTGTTAGATTCCCTTGTAACCCTTGTGGGTACCTGTTAGGAAACTAGCTCACAAAAGGATAAAAAGATAGATCAACGCCTTAGAATTCAGCCTCTTCGAGGGGGCAACCTCCTTGACATTACACAAATGAACAATTCTTGGATGATACAAATGATAAAACCTCCTTTCTATATATAGGAGTCTAAGGGGTCACAATATAACCAAGCCGACCTAACAATAATAATATAAAGGCACAAAAATAGCAATAGTGGGATTCTATGGGGCACAATAATAACAATATGGGGACAATAGGTGCACAACAATAACAATAAGGGATACAATGACAATAGTAATGGGGGAATCACTAGTATTATAGGGACCTAACATGCCCCTCTCCTTCAAAAAAGTGTTTTCCTCAACGCTTGAGTAGTTCTGGGTGCTTTTGTATAAAATTCTCATCCTCCCATGTGGAATCTTCAACGGGTAAGTTCTTCCACTTGATGAGATACTCTAAAATTGATCGATTTCGTAGCTATCGAGTTCTTGTTTCTTTGACTGCTTCAGGTTCCAATATGATTTTTCCTTCCTCATCAAGTTCTAGAAATATTGTTTGAACTGGAATCTTGTCACCTATAACCTTCTTTAAGCATGAAACATGGAAAACTGGGTGCACTCGGGAAGCTACAGGAAGTTCCAATTTGTATGCCACAGTACCTATCTTTTGCAACACCTTGTACGAACCATAATACTTTGGTGATAATTTATTATCCTTCTTAGCTTACTTGAGGGAAATTTGTTTATATGGTTGTAGTCATAGGAATACCCAATCACCTACATCAAAACTTCTTTCGCTGCGATGTTGATCTGCCTGTTGTTTCATTCTATTTTGCGCCAAGGTAAGGTTATCCTTTAAGAGTTGGAGAACTTGTTGCTGATGCTCGATGTGATCTTCCACTGCTTGAACCTTAGAATTTTCTCTTAAATATGATGTGATGGATGGTGAATGATATCCATAAAGTGACATAAATGGGGTCATTTTTGTTGCAGTATGGAAGGAAGTGTTATACCACCAATCAACCAGAGGCAACCATTTGACCCATTGTGTCCATTTATCAGATACAAAGCAACGAAGATATCCTTCCAAACATTTGTTTACTATCTCAATTTTCCCATCAGATTGAGGATGATAAGATGATCTATGAGCTAACTAAGTCCCAAGACAAGAAAATAATTCTGTCCAAAAATTTCCAGTGAAAATGGGATCTCTGTTGCTTACAATAATCTTTGGGTTTCCATGTAGCTTTTGAATTATTTCCATAAATGCAGTAGAAACTGTACTCACTTTAAATGGATGAGATAATGCAAAAAAGTGTAAATACTTGGTAAGTCTATCAATTACCACCATGATAACACTTTTTCCTTTGGACTTGGGTAAACCTGTGATAAATCCATTGAAACCTCCTCCCAACATTGGCTTGGAATGGATAAGGGCTGTAATAGTCTTGGGGTCTTAATTGTTTCAACTTTATTTTGTTGGCAAACCAAACATTCAGCCACAAAATTTTGAATATCCGATTTAAGGCCATCCCAAAACAAATCCTTCTTAACCCTGTGGTAGGTTTTTAGAAATCCTGAGTGCCCTCCTAAGGGAGAGGTGTGCAATTCCCTAATAATATTTTGTTTGAGTTGCGAATTCTTACATAAGTATAACCGATCCTTGTACCATAACGAATCATTTTTCCAGCCAAATGTATCAAATGTACTGGGATCTTGTTGTATCTTTTGAATGAGTGCCCACACTTCCTCATCATTCTTCCATTCATCCCTTGCTTTGTTTATCCAATCTAGTTGGATAATAGAAATGGCACAAAGAAATGCTTCCACATCCTCATCTTTTATTGAGATTGCATCTGCCACAACATTTTGCTTCCCTTTTTTGTAGATGATTTCAAAGTCATAGCCCAACATATTTGTGACCCATTTTTGCTGCTCTTCTGAAGATAATATTTGTTCCAAAAAGTATTTAAGACTATCATGATCTGTTTTTACCTTGAAGTGTCTTCCCATTAGGTAGGGTCGCCATTTCTTAAGTGCATGTAGTATTGCCAGCTTTTCCTTCTCATAAATAGCATTGTGTAAATAATTTCCTTTGATTGGACGACTTTCAAAAGCAATGGGTCTTTGTTCTTGCATTAAAACAACACCAATTCCATTTCTTGAGACATCACATTCCACAATAAAGGTTTTGGTGAAGTCCGGTGTAGCTAAGACTGGTGCTCAGCACATTGCCTCTTTAAGATTTTCAAAAGCCTTTGTTTCTTTTAGAGTCTATGACAATGCATCTTTCTTCAATAATGTTGTTAGAGGTGCTGCTATTCTCCCATAATTCTGAACAAACTTGTGATAATAAGCTATCAATCCGAGAAATCCTCATAGATTCTTTATGGATGTGGGGATTTTCCATTCCTTAATGGTTTTAATTTTGCTAGGGTCTACCTTGACACCTTCATGAGATACAATATGACCCAAATATTCCATCTCTTGTACTCCAAAGAAACATTTGGACATTTTTCCATATAATTGTTTCTCCTCCAATAGTTTGAGCACCATGTCAACATGTTGGACATGATCCTTCCATGACTTGCTGTAGATTAGTATATCATCAAAAAATACTAACACAAATTTTCTAAGGAAGGGTTTGAAAATGGAATTCATCAAACCTTGAAATGTAGAAGGTGCATTAGTAAGGCCAAAAGGCATGGCCAAAAATTCATAATGACCCTCATGAGTTCTAAATGTTGTTTTTGGAATGTCTTCAGTCTTCATTCTGATTTGATGATATCCTGAACGAAGATCCAACTTGGTGAAGTAAATTGATCCATGCAATTCATCCAATAATTCATCAATGATAGGAATGAGAAATTTATCTTTAATAGTGAGCTTGTTGAGCTCCCTATAATCTGGACACATGCGCCATGATCCATCCTTCTTGTGAACAAATACTACTAGAGAAGAGAAAGAACTTTGACTAGGTTGAATTATACTAGCCTCTAGCATTTCTGCAACCATACGTTCAATTTCACTCTTTTGGACATAGGGATATATGTAAGGCCTAATGTTTGGAGGAACACTTCCTGGAATCAAATTGATAGCATGATCATGATCACGAATAGGTGGGAGGCCTTTGGGAGTCTCAAATACCTTGGAATGATTGTCCAAGACTTTTTGGAGATCTGGAGAAATGGATGATTTCGATGTGGGAACCTCTAGTGAACATAATTGTGCAATTATGCCTTGTTGTTCTTTCTTTAGAAGATTTGTCATTCCATTAAAGCTGATTATCTTTTCCGGTTTCCCTGCGATACCCCTTAATTCAATTTCCTTTCCTTTTGAAGAGAATTTCATGAAAAGTTATTGAAAATTAAAAGCTATTGTACCCAAGGATTGTAGCCATTGGACTCCTAGTACAACATCAGCACCACCCATTGGAATGGAAAGCATTGGGCTATTCAATACATATTCTCCCATGGATAGCTTGATATTATGGCACTTTCCTGAGAAATTTATGGTTCCTCCACTTGCAACCATCACTTGACACTCTGGTGCTAGATATAGGAAGCAATTCAATTCTTTGGCTATCTTATAATGAATAAAATTATGGGTACTTCCCGAATCAATCAACACTATTACCTTTTTCTTCTTGATATGCCCTTCTATCTTGATAGTTTGAGGAGTGGTAATTCCAGCCAATGCATTACAAGATATGGTCAGATTCATTTCTTCTTTTTCTAGGGTTTTTTCCTGGTATATATCCTCTTCTTTTGACATTTCTTGTTCCTTTTCTTCCTCCTCTTCACAATCTATGTAAAATAATTTCTTCTGGCACACTTATGACCTTTAGTGTATTTGCTATCACAACTATAACAAAGCCCTTTTGCTCTTTTTTCTTCCAATTGTTGTGGTGTCAACCTTGTAGGTTGTGGATGGCTAGGAGCAACAACACTTCCATCTTTATGATTGTGAGTGGTAGTCTTCCTTGTTGCCATAATTTTGCTTTCCATTTTTCTTACCAACCTGAATGCCTTCTCCAATGAATCTGGTTCCCAAAGGCGAACATCATGTTGGACGTTATCTTTTAAAGTCCCTATGAACATATCAATCCTATGTTCCTCTGGAATATCTTTTACCCCTATATTCAATTTTTGGAAGTCCTCAATGTGCTACATCATTGAACCCTTTTGTTTGAGATTCATCAATTGGCTAAAAAAAGTGTTGCTTTTTGTATCCTCATAATGTGCTATCATTTCATCCATAAAAATATCCCAAGTGACAATTTGTTTACGAGAGAAAAGCCATTGATACCATACAAACTGATTTGGTTCCAAATATAAAGTTGCAATGTGTACCTTTTGTGTGTTTTGCACATTATGTAGATCGAAAAATTGCTCCATCTGTAGTATCCATGTTTCGGGATCATTGCCATCAAACTTCCTCATATCGATATTTGGAACATGGTGGTTCTTCAATCCAATGTTAGAGTCTATGAAATCATGATTAACATTTATTTTGTTCTCATCATGAGTTTCCTTTACTACCCTTTCGCCATTAGTAAGCATTTCTTGTAGAAACTTTGTCAAATCTGTCTTCAAATCTTCCATGCCTGTCTTCAAATCTATCTTCAAATCGTCCATCTTAGTTTCCACACCATCCATCTTAGCTTCCACACCGTTCATCTTAGCTTCCATGCCATTCATCTTAGCTTCCACGCCATTCATATTAGATTCTATGCCTTTCTTTAAACCATCCATCGTAGCTTCTACGTCTTTCTTTAAACCATCCATCTTATTTTCTGTTACCTTTTGTGCAAGTGAAATTTGTTGCACTTGGTTTCATAATATTTATATATCATGTTGCATTTCTTCCTCTTCTTCATGAGTCATTCTAGAGCTTTCAGGTTGCCTACTAGGTGTTTCCATTTTCTTTCTTCGGGGCATCAATTACCGATAATAATTCTTCACTATGTCCTTTGAATTCCTTCAAACTGATTTTTCAAACCAAGCTTATACAAAAATTTAAAAAATACACACCTTTTTTCACTTGTAGGAGCTCGAAATTGAATCCGATGTACCTCTGTAATTTTGGATCTCCCAGTTTTGAAATTGTGACCTGTAGTAGCCCTCTGTGTCCTCTTTCTAATGCCACTAGTTTGATCCAAATTGGATTCTCCAAGGAAGAGTTATGCCAAATCTCCCACGGTGACTTGACTATAGACTAGTTCAATAGAGTGAACTTGTACGACGTGCCACGTTTCACTGTTTTGAGCTTTAGATCTGAAAAATATATAAAGAAACCAAAGTCTGTCCTCTTTCTATAACTTCTTACTAAATTTCAATCTGATGCTCAAAGAGACAGTTATGACGATTTTTCCACAGTGCCCTGTTTGTAATGTAATTCGGGGGTCTGCAAAATCCCTAACTTCCTTAGACTATATCTTTGAAAATATAGCGAGACATGATCTAAAATTTGGAGCCGAGATTTAGACCGATTTTTTCTCAAATGGGTTTTTGTTTTAGCTTTTGAAACTTTGTAGCGAAATCATTATAGTGAAAATACCACGATGACCTGTTTTAGCTTAAATTTTGGAGCTTGCAAAAACCCTAACTTCCTCATATCATATTTCCGAAAATATAGCGAGACAAGCTCTAAAATTTGGCTTGAGGTTCAACACGATTTTGTCTCAAATGGGTTTTTGTTTTTTCTCTTTTGAAATATCTCAGAACAAAAGTTATAGCGAAAATTCCACGATGACCTATTTGGAGTAGCAAAACCCTAAAATCCAAAGCTCTGATACCAAATGTTAGGAAACTAGCTCACAAAAAGATATAAAGATAGATAAATGCCTTATAATTCAATTTCTTTAAGGGGGAAACCTCCTTTACATTACACAAATGAAAAATTCTTGGATGATAAAAATGACAAAGCCTCCTTCCTATATATAGGAGTCTAAGGGGTGACAATATAACCAAGCCGACCTAACAATAATAATATAAAGGCACAAAAATAGCAATAGTGGGATTCTATGGGCCACAATAATAACAATATGGAGACAATAGGGGCACAACAATAACAATAAGGTATACAATGACAATAGTAATGGGGGAATCACTAGTATTATAGGGACCTAATAGTACCCCTTCGAGTAATAGCACATTAGATAGAACCATGCACAGACTGTCTTCCACATACCCTTTGGGTATATCGGAAGCCCCCTAGGCTCACCTGAAACCTCGCCGTAGATAAATTGTCAGCCATCTTGCTACTACAGTACACCAAGAACAACACTCGGGGAGATTACTTGCACGTACGATAGGGTAGTCGGGTAGTACGGCAAGGGTACGGTTGATCCTCCTTAGTTAGTGCCCTGAACAATGGGCCGAGTACTACTGTTGGACCCTTATGTATATTGTGATTTGTAGCACATGACACTCCTTGAGACCATAGTTCCCTTGTCTCTCTACAGATCACCCATCATATTCTTTGCTAGATCAGATCTAGCAGGTTATGTTCTGCCGCTGCAACAACAATCAGATCTACCATTCAGATCTGGCAGCAGGGGTTCGGTCACTACAACATTCCTACTCACACTCAGCAGTTGAGTGTTTCACAGACAGATCTGACTAATTGTGCAGGGAGGCTTGTGGCTCCTATATGTTGGGGTGATTCCTACAGGACATTGGTCATGATTAACTTTTCTGAGAATTGGCTACTGTAGTATTCCTATGTGAGGAGTAAAACTCCATTCAGAGTAAAAAAAAAAAAAAAAAAAAAAAATCTGAGGCCCTCCTGGGACGCTTATAGGAGACTTAGCCCATAAGAATCAGGACGATGGGCTGAGCAAGGTGGTACCATTCACTTGTCAGCTTCAAATTTTTGGGTGGTCCCAATTTTTTTTCCAGTAACGACAAGTGCACCAGATCTATGCATGGTACAAACCAGAGCTCAAGCTATGGCCAATGAGAAGATAGACACCCTTGAACAAAAGTTGGATGACTTAACAAAGCAGATCCAGTCCTTAAGTGACACAATCACAAAGGGCAAGTCGGGGTTACAATTGGAGGCATATGATTTTAATGAATACCATGAGGTCATGAGGTCGAATCTAGCCATTCTCTTCACTTCTATGGAAACCACCAATAGTCCCACCCTCGACCACCCAAGCTAGACATGTATAAATTTGATGGCTCTCATCCAGCCATATGGCTATCAAAAATGGAGCAATATTTCACATTGAATCACATCAGAGATGATTAGGCTAAGCTAAGTGTGGGAAGCCTTTACTTGGGCCAAGAAAGATGGCAATGGTGGCAGTGGCATCAATAATGTTATGCAAGGCCAATGACTTGGTAGATATTCTCAAAAGCCCTTTCTGATCACTTTGATAATGAATCTAACTTTTTGGTTTGTCTTACTAAGCTCAAATAGACATTCACAATACAAGAATATATTAAAGCCTTTGAAGCATTAGCCTTCTGCACAAGAGGTCTAGCAGATGAATTCTACTTGGAATGTTTTATCAGTGGTCTCAAAGACACCATACAAGCCCACGTCCGGATGCACCACCTAACCACATGGTTGGCAGCTTACATGATGGCTCCTGAAGTGGAACGTGTGTTAGCAGCCCAGTCACCTCATCCAAATTTCATAGCCAAGGGATACCCCACCCAGGTTCCAAGCACTACTGAAACACTTAAGGTTGAAAAGGTGTCACCAGCAGAAATGGCGAAAAGAAGAAAGCAAGGATTGTGTTACTACTATGATGAAAAATACTCCCCGGGGCATAAATGCAAGGAACCCAAATTTTTTCAAATTGATGCTACTGAGGAAGCACCACCCTGTGAGGGACTAGAGGAGGAAGATGATGACAACCAACAGGACAATGAGCTCCCAGCTACAGTAGAAGAACTAGTTATCTCATTCCATGCTTTGGCAGGAATTTCTTCTCCCCAAACTCTCAAAATCAGAGGTTTTGTTAAACATCACCTTGTAGTAGTCTTGATTGATAGTGGCAGCAAGTATAATTTTATCCATCAAAGAGTTGTAGAAGCAGTGCATTGTTTTGTCAGAGTAGTCTCTAATTTACAGGTCCAGATTGCTGATGGGGGGAAAATGAAATGTGATGGCCACTATGAAAATGTCAAACTTCAAATGGGGGATTACCACCTAAAGACCCACATGTTTGCCATCAACATTGGTGGGTGTGACATTGTCTTGGGGGCTGAACGGCTTTACACACTCGGCCCAATCACAATGGATTTCCAGGAGCTATATATGAGCTTTAAGCAGAATGACCACACGCATACCCTCTGCGGACTCCAAGCAGGTGCTCCTTTTATCATCAGCTAACATCAGATGGAAAAGTTGTTAAAAAAGGGCCACTATGGAGTTATCACCCAATTTAATGCCATCCAGGCCTTCGAGTCCACTTCTCTTCATATTCATCTTGAGATGCAACAGGTCTTAAACAACTATTGGCAGGTCTTTGAAAAACCTCATGAGCTTCCACCCTCGAGAGGGGAACATGATCATAGCATTACTTTGGTAAGAGGGGCACAACCACCAAACGTGTGCCCATATAGATACCCTTTTGCCCAAAATAATGAAATTGAAAAAATCATCAAAGAACTCTTGGAAGTTGGTGTCATTCGTCCTAGTGTTAGTCCTTATTCATTGCATATGGTCATGATGCTCAAGAAAGATAGGGAATGGAATATGTGTCCAGACTTTAGGGCCCTCAACAAGTTGACGGTTAAAGATAAATTTCCCATCCCAGTTGTTGATGATTTGTTGGATGAACTAAATGGGGCTCAATTCTTTACTAACCTATACCTTCACTCGGGCTATCACCAAATTCGCATGAAAGAAGTAGACATTCCAAAGACTGCTTTCCGAACTCATGAAGGCCATTATGAATTCCTAGTAATGCCATTTGGTCTCTATAGTGCCCCATCCCCTTTTTAGAGCCTCATGAATCACCTACTCAAACCATATCTCAGAAAATTTGTCCTTGTTTTCTTTGATGACATCCTCATATACAGCCTCACCTGGGAAAAAAATCTTCAGCATGTAGACCTACTCTTGCAACTGCTCCGAAAGAATAAATTATTTGTCAAATTTTCCAAGTTCTCTTTTGGCATGGAAGAAGTCGAGTATTTGGGCCACATTGTGGGGCGTGAAGGTGTCAGGGTGGATCCCAAAAAGATCCAAGCAATGCAGGATTGGCCCCAACCAAAGACCTTGAAGAGTTTGAGAAGATTTTTGGGTCTCACCAGCTACTATCAGAAATTTGTCTATAATTATGGTCACATTGCTAGACCCCTCACTCACCTTCTCAAAAAAAATTCATTCCCCTGGAATGATGAAGCACAACAATCATTTATAGCTCTCAAATATGCCATGTGTTCCACACCAGTATTGGCACTACCCGACTTCTCCAAATCTTTTGTGATTGAATGTGATGCTTCATGTATGGGTATTGGGGTTGTCTTAATGTAGGAAGGTTAGCCCTTGGCCTTCACTAGCCAACAACTAAGTGGGACAAATTTGAGACAATCTACCTATGAGAAGGAGATGACGGCCATCCTAAATGCAATGGATACCTGGTGACCATACTTATTGGGGCGACATTTCCAAATCTGCACAGACCATCAAAGCCTTAAAAATTTTCTTGAGCAACACCTATCCTCGCCACAACAAAATAAATGGCTAGCCAAAATGTTGGGATATGATTATGAGATAATTTACAAGAAAGGGCGTGAAAATGTCGTAGTGGATGCTTTATCACGCCAATTTGAGGAGGAAAGCACCCTACTAGTAATCTCTCTTCCCATTCTAGAGTGGATTGAAGAGGCTTGCAAGGAATGGTTTTCACATCCTTCACTCTCCCAACTCATTAATCAATTGCAAGTAGATCCAATTTCCACAGTGGGCTACTCTTAGCAGGATGGGATTCTTCGCTACAAGGACAAAGTAGTGATATCACCAACATCCACCCTCAAAAATCACATTTTGGCAGAGTTGTACTCATCTCCCTCTGCAGGTCATTCAGGCTTTCAGAAGACTTATGCTTGCACTTGGCGTTCATTCTTTTGGATAGGCATGAAAAAGGACATTCTTACTTTTGTAGCTGAATGTGATGTGTGTCAGTGCCACAAAGGAAAAACAGTCAAATCCCCAGGCACTTTACAACCATTTCCCATCCCTACCTCAATTTGGACGAATGTTTCTATGGATTTCATTACTGGTCTTCCGAAGTCAAGCAACAAGTCATTCATCATGGTGGTTGTGGACAGACTTTCTAAGTATGCTCATTTTTGCGCCATACCCCACCCTTTTACACCCGTTTTGGTGGATCAATCTTTCATGGACCAGTTCTTCAAATTGCATGGCATGCCCACTTCCATTGTGTCTAATTGTGACTCAATCTTCACTAGTAGCTTTTGGTAGGAACTCTTCAAGCTACAAGGTACCCAACTCCAACTCAGTACTTTCTATCATCCCCAAACTAATGGTCAAACTGAAGGAGTCAACAAATGTTTGGAGACCTACCTCAGGTGTTTCACTTTAGAAAAGCAACATCTATGGGTACAGTGGTTACCTCTAGTAAAATGGTGGTCTAATACTAACTAGCATGCCACCACCAAGATGACTCCATATGAAGCAGTTTATGGTCAACGCCCCCCTTCACCTACTTCTTATATCCCGGGATGCTCTATGGTACAAGCAGTGGATCAACACCTACAAAACCGTGCAACCATGCTTGCCCACCTCAAAGATAATCTCCATTAAGCTCAAAATCGCATGAAGCAACAGGCAGACCAACATTGTTCAGAGTGCACATTTCAAGAAGGGGATCAGGTATTCTTGAGGCTGCAACCATATAAGCAAACATCACTCAAAGACAAGGGTCATCAGAAATTATCTCCAAAATTATATGGACAGTATCAAATACTTCAGCACATCAAGTAGCCTACAAACTAGCCTTGCCACCCACTGCAAAAATCTATCCCGTCTTCCATGTCTCATGCCTCAAGAAAGTGGTTGGGAACAATTGTAGAATTCAAACCAGTCTACCCGAATTGGATGAAGAACGTTCAATTTGGCTCCAACCTGAACAGGTTCTTGACACGTGAGAACAACACCTGCGTGGCCACACAATCAAGGAAGTCCTCGTCAAATGGAAAGACACCTCTCCAGAATATGCGACTTGGGAACCAACCACTATTCTTCAGCAGTTTCCACAGTTTCAGCCTTGAGGACAAGGCTATTTTTATGGGGGAGGGCATGTTAAGGTTCAACCCTAACCCCCTTATTTATGTAATAGGGTCGAGTCATAGTTATAGTTAGTTAAAGAGTCAATAAAGCCCATATTAATAATTGTAAGTGGTTGACCCTGTTAGCTCTGCTACAGTTTACAACATTTGGTGGGTTAAATCAGGTCAGACAGTGCCAGTTTGGGTTGCAGAGGAGTTGTAGCTGTTTATTTTATCCTTCTCCTTCATTTTCATTATGCCCTTATAACTCCCGCCTCCTCTATTTCCTCTTTCCCCTTGAATTCTACTTATTCTCCATGAAGCCCCTTATATCCCTGTTTTACACCCACTTTTGGCACGAAATCCTTGTTTATCTAGCTCTCGGGTGTTTATGTTTAAAAGCCTTATAAAACCCTCAAAACCATTTATAAAAGCCCGACAACCTTTCAAAACCCTGTATAAACCCCTTTCGTTTAATCCCGCGAGCATATAATTAAAAGAAAGTTATAACCTGCATGACCATATTCATACAACCGCGGGGTCTTTTCACCCATCACATCACTCCAAATATGCGCATTCGTTCTCGGTCATCCGATGATCCTGTCTCATCATCCGATGGTGTTCGCAAGCCTTTGCCCCATTAACTGCTCATTCGTAAGCCTGCAGGAAAGTGGTTTTCCCCGCTGACCTACCTGCCACGCATCGCCATTCCATTGTATCGCACTACCCTGTATGTGAACCGCCGTAGCCCAAAAGTGGTGTGGGGAATACCACCCGCCTGCGAAACTGCTCGTCCCCCGCCCATTAACACGCTTACATCTTCCACTCCCGTCAGCTGTCAGATCTTCCTGACAGTGATCTGATGGCCATTGTTCATCCATTTTTGTTTCTCGCTGATGGCATCCATAATCTAATATCCGCCGTCCGATTTCGTGATCCGACGGCTGCTATTAATCCATATCACCTCTGTGTCATCCACTGCCGTCCGCCATCAGATCTGGGTCGTCCATTTTGTGATCCGACGGCTAGTGTTCATTTTTGGCTTTTCATCCATTTTCATTGCATTTGGCAGAGTTTTCGGCTTGTCCCATGCACGAGAAGAAGGAGGAAATGATCCAGCAATCTGCATATTTAATTATCAGCTACCATAGTTAAAAAGATAACACGACCAAGGATGAGAAAGTACCACCTCGAGCAGTTGGATTCATTCAATAGTTATGGACATTTATTCATGAACATTCCACCTGTTCAAGGAGTACAACAAAGTACCAAAGAAGGTCAATTTGGTTAATTAAAATAGTCAGAATGTATCAGAGGCCCATAATAGTTTGTAAATGTGGTTGGTGGTCAGTTATGACCCCTTCACGTTTCGGGTAGTAGAGCAATTTTGTGAAAAACTCTATATATACTAAAAAACAAGATGTAATCAGGTTGATGAGTGTTATTCTATTGTAAGCTTCAACTACTAGAGACTGTAACTACTGTGTAACCTGTAGCTTCTGGTCTACATTTCCAGCTAATACAAGCTTCTTTTGCTGTTGATTGCTCACTTTCCACTTCTTTTTCTTGTTCCAGGCTGTGCCTGTTTGTAGTTTTTCATGTGCTGTTAAGGTTTAGCATTAGAGGGACTGTCATCCCACCTCTGTGTTAGGGTTTAGCATGTATCATTGAATTTGTTTGCAGGTTTCTGTTCTTCTAATGCCAGAGAGCTGTCATCCTATCTGTGCATTAGAGAATAGATTTACAGACCTTTTTAACTGGTTGCAGCCGGCCATCACAGGGTCTTGTGCATCTGCTAGTGTGGTCAGTCTTCTCCATTATCACCTTATCCTCAAACTGTGAGTAATTGGTGGTTAAAAGCCTTGTTGTCTGGGGGTGTTCATCCATGTCTGGGGTTAATCATAGTAGAAGTGGTTATCTAGCTTGAATATACAGCATTTCTTACATTCATCCACCATCTATCCAACATTTTTGTTGAGTTTGTAATGTTCCCGAGCATCTTTGATATACAACCTAGGAGAGTTTCTTGGGGTGATAACAGACCCGCATTTAAAGAAGGGACCGCAGTTAGTTGCAAATGGGCCATGGTATTAGATAGATGGTATTAATAAGCACCATGGTATTGACCCATGGCATTCCATGTATGAATCCTATATAAAGGATAGAGACTCCCCATTGAGGAGCATCGTGTCTTATTTTGTAATTGAGCCCTGCTCTATTGGAGGTTTCCCCCTCGAAGAGGCAAGTGAACATTTATTTCCTTTCTAAATAATAAAATACATGTTGTTATTTCTCGTTGTTCTGTGTTTTAGGTTATATTTCTTCGCATATTTGGTATTCTAGTATCTTCTCGTAGGTCAAGAGCATAACACCTTCCCAGAGCATTTTGAGGTATCAAATAATATTGTTTTGGGGTAAAACTTTGTTTCTATAGTGCAACCCATTTTTTTTATATTCTACCCATAGAGACATTTCTAACAACACAAAAATTGTGTTAATTAGAGTCCATATGCAAAAAATATGCTACTCAAAAGTTGGCCCTCCTGTATTCACCACTATAATTCGAGAGGATGCCATGTCAACCCCCATTATTCATGGAAAAGGGGCCAACCACATGATTATGATGAAGAAGAGTATAGAAGATTCCATATTGTAACTTTGGTTAAGATTTAAGATAGTTAAACGTAACCACTAGTAGGCTATCATATTGTGTTATAACGGGTCATTCAGAGGAAAAGGGGTTCCATTCTTTCAAGTTTGTTTGTTCCATAGATGAGAAAAAATAGTTGATAGAGATAATAAATGGAGTAGAAAGAGAGGATTTGTGCACTGTAGTAGCTCATGGGTCACATGCCATACTTCTTTATACTCGCAACAATTTTCTATTTAGAGAAAGAGAGCAGAATGACCTCACCTTCCAGCCGAGTTTTTCACTAGAAGAGTTTCCCAGTTCATATCTTATATCAAATCATGGTTTGTGAGTTTTTATTTCAGAATTTTATGTTTTCTGCATAATTTTAATTTTCATGCATACACAATTAACAATAATCTATAGATCCATAAATCTAAAGAGAAATAAAACCCTAATAGTGTAAATTTTAGATTTTTAAATAGTTTTTTATCAAATCTATTATGATGATCTGTCTAGTGGAAAAACCACAGTATTTTACAGATCATAAAGAGTTTTTCATTTGACCCATTAGGGTATTTTAGGTTACCGAGAGACATATCTTGTAGGGTAATCTTCTTTTTCTTGTATCAAATTTTCATAAACATGTTTAATATCGATAAGGTACATTGTTATACATGCGTGCACCATGTCATGGGTGAGGCACCCCCAGGGGACGTTGGTTAGGAGAGAGGGGTGTTAGGGGCAATGTTGGGCATTCCCTATGGTCATTTTGTTCCATTTTTTTAACTTTTTTGTTTTGTCTTCATTTTATTTTGATTTTATATATATGAATACTTTTTTTTTAGTTTTTTAACCTAATTTTAAAATTCAGACTTATTGTAGTTTTTTTAGTTTAATTTTTATTTATGTTAAATTGTTTTTTTTTTTGGAAAAAGATGTTTTCTTTTAATGTTCATTTTTTGTTAAAAAATTAAAAAGTTTACGTTGTGTCCCAGAATTTTTAAGCGGGTGTTTTTTTTATTATTTTGTTTCCATTAGCAATGATTTTATAGACCATAGTAAAAAAATATTGAAATTTTAATCCCGCGTTGAAAAGGGGGTGCTACTTGTAGTAGTACGTTTTAATTTGATGTTTGATTTTTAAGTTTTAATCACAATGGTACAAGTTGTCTTAGACTAAGATTTAAAATGAGCTATAATTTTAACCTAAAAAAAATTGCGCTTGGTAGAACCACTTTGTAATTTAATTGCTGATATTTAAGGTTTTCCATACTCATGATATTTGGTCTTTAAGGCCACGGTTGAAAAAGATTGGAATTTTGATTTTTTTTTTCATGATATTTTTTTTGATTGAAAAATATTAGAGTTTTGACCCTAAAAAAATAAGGGTGATGTTGCATCACATCTTTTACATTTGAGGGTGTTTTTTCATGTTTTTATGCAAAAATATGGAATTTTGGGGCTAGAGCACTTGTTTTTTGGTCACAATTCTCGTTAAGCTGGTAACATTGTTAATCTTCTTGAGTGTCATCTTCTTGCAAATTATGACAAATCATGTCATAATATAGTTGTTTCTTTCCTTTTCGTTTTTGTTGAAATGGAGTTGTTTCATAAACAACATCCTTTAGGGCCTCATTTCTCAAGGTTTGTTTCACCGAACACGTATTTAACTTAGAAATTATGGTTGTGTTTTAATTGAAATGATAAGTATCACAATATATCTAAGAATAAAATTGGTTGCAATAGATCCAAGAATATTATGGAAATTCTCTTTTATTAATATCAAACCCTTAAGCTAGGGCAATACCTTACAATTGATCCTTTTCTTCAAGGAATCCACTATTGTTCACTAATTAGTTGAGCTAAGCTAGAATAATGATAATCCGTGACACACCCCCCATAAGGATTTCTCCATCCTAATTTATAATTATCAAGATAAATTTAGAAAATTATAAACATAACAAACTCCTAACTACTTGGCAGACTTTCTTTAGTGAGGTCCCATTACATTTATTCACTAACTACCATAGTGAGATTTAATTAATAATACAATGGACCTAGTCCACATCATATTGAATAATATCCATTACTATTACTCTATTATCATTCCCCTTGGGTACCTCCCCGGGCACACCATATTACCCCCTTGGATACACCACAAATTACAACAATCCTTATACTGAACCGATTTTACATTTTGATCTCCTATCAGTTGGAATAAACATTGGTCTTTTACGTCCATATCAAACATCAGTTTTCTACAATTTTTAATAATAAAACTCTTATAATTTTTGAAATTTATGTGTAACTGTGGACTATGAGTCATTATTCTGCTAATTCAAAGTAGATTTTTCTCCAAACAAGGAACACAATGTACATATTGGATCATTACCTTATTAGCTATTCAATAAAATATGACGTTTTCCTTTCCTTTAGCCTTGAATTGTTTTGGGACATTAAAATAAAATCAAACTATAATTTATTGCTACAAAATCAACATATCAATAAATGCTATCAATAAAATGTGAAAATGCTCCTGAATTAATGTACCAATTATCCTTATAACCCTTTGAATATTTGTTTTTTGCCATGATTGCATAGAACTCTTCCTCTTCGTGTTCAACCATATTAGCATGTATCTTTTTTGAGTTAATTGAAATGATGATTGGTTGTGATTTCCATCCCATAATTGTTTCATGCAATCTCATTATATAGCCTAACTCGCCATAATATACAAATTTAATTGCTTTGCTACATCTAAGACTCAAAGTATCTTATCTCCATCATTCTCTTCTCTATGTTCATTGTCATTGCTCCTAAATGTATGTTATCACCTAAAAAATGACCACCTAGCCATTACTAACTAGGTGGATCGAAAAACACCATGTAGGACTAATTTTACCATAGTAAAATCACTTTCACCATAGGAAATAATTTGGTAAACCTTTTTTATTAAATTATTTATATTTAAAATAAAAAACCCCAAGAGAATAATTGAATAAATCATTAATTTTTTTGATTTTCTCTGGAAATAATTCTTAAATCATTATTTAATAATTATTTCTTAACATATTGGACTAAATCACCTTGGAATAACTAAATAAATCACTATTTATTTACTATTCCTTATTCATATTTTTGGGATAATTGTTAAACCATTATTTAATAATTATTTCAAAATCACACTTTTCTTAATCCTCACAAAGTGATTAACAAATCATTTGATTTGTTAATTACTTCAAACATTTTTTAAATAAATATATTTGACTATTTTTTTTTTTGCAAGTTTGGTAGGACAACATCTTCATCGTGTCCAACTTCTCACCTCGATCGGCGAGATAGCACAAGATTTGAACCCAAGAATTCCAGTTCGATGAGACTTCATTTCCACAACCATTGCCAATTGAGCTCCCCCAAGCAGATAAATATTTGACCATTTTGAAAATCTTTTCCCTCTCCAAAAAATATAATAGAGTATTCCTAACGGCTAGATTTTGATTTGGTAAATAATATTTTACTATTTTCCAATTCCTAATTGAGCCCAATACTTTGTTATAAATAAGAAGGTTTTCCATTCATTCTTCACCATGACCATTATCATTGTCACCACTATCGTCTTCTCACATTTGAGCTCCCACTTGAGTTCCATTGTGCTTTTAGGTTTTCTGCATATTGAGAGAGAGAAATAGATCATTGAAGAACAAGGACATCAAAGGACCCATCCCATAGAGGGGGATTTGCAAACCCTTGATGTAAATCTCCTTCACCAAGTGTTTTCTAATAAAAATATAATTCATTTAAAGTCTTGTTCTATTGGGTTATTACAACAATTATTTCTTGTTGTTCCATGTTTTGGATTGCATATGATCGTTTTACTACAAGATTTTTTTCTTTTATCATTGTAGATATGAAGCATAAAAAATAATATCTTATTGTTAGGGTCACCTGTCACTAGTGACTTAGGTGAAATGTTTTTGGTACACTGTTCTGCAATATTTACAATAACAAAAGGTGACTCCACTGGTGTACTAATTCAGATCCTTGGTGACTGTCGTTTTAGTGTTCTTCAATGTTTTTCCAACTATTTTTAGCCTCTCAATTTCTATTTTTAGATCCACTTTGTTTTTTGCAAAAGTTTTTAGTTTCTGTTGGTTTTCCACATCTTTTCACAGGTCATAGGTACAAGCCAAGCAGGAGAAGGCAAAATTTGGGCAAAATATACAAGCGAGAGTTTTTGAGAGAAAAACACACTTTTTGGCCCATTATTTGCATTCTATAATGCACTTTTGGACCCATTTTCTGTGTTCCAATGCACTTTTCAGGTCAGAATCCCCATTCTATCATTTTTCAGAGAACAAAAAATTCAAATTTTTTCCTATTTTCTGATTGTGTTGCATGTGTACTGGGAAGAGTTTCTATTCTTTCCTAAGCCACCCCTAGGCCTATATTTTCTTAGTAATTTCTCATTGAGGAAGGAAAAATCCCCCTAGGGTTTAGAGTACACCCTATCATTTAGGAAGAGGTTTGCCGAGTTGAAGAGTCTAGGGTACAACACTTTCAACCTCTGATTTCTAGGGTATTTTCCACTATTTAACAACCCTCTTGGATAGGTTTCTTCATCATTTTACTCCCTTTAGAGTTTATTTTTGAATTTTCCCCTTAATATCCCCTTGTGCGTCCTATGATTTTGGAGCTTCTTTCCTATCCTTTGCAGCATTTTTCACCTCTAATTTTTGTTGTTTTTATGCACCATTTATAGCAGATTAGTGCCTTTAGATTACAATCCCTTAGATATTAGATCATTTGGACATAAGTGTGTCTTTGAGTAGCTTATTTTCCACCTCTTTTTTAGTTTCTTGATATCCTTCTTGGGTGGGGGTTTGTGTGCTTGGGTTTGTTGTTCATTTTACTATCCATTTTCAACAATATTTATAGTTTTTCAGCACTATATTTTTAGCAGCACATGGCATCATAAAACATTCTCAATTAACTCATCCACTTGACACATAATTTTCAAACACACACACACTAAGAGAACGTGAGCTTGGTTAACATCGCCAAGCCAAGACTTGAAACACTACACCTTAATAATTCAACACATAAATTAAACCCACTTGGGCACTAGGGCCAAAAAATTCTATGTAGTTAGGTGTAGGATTGGTGGGATAGACTTCCAGTAACACTTATTGATTACTTACATTGAGACATAGAAGTTGAAATCTTAGGGATATTAAAATCCTTCACCATCCCACGGTACAAAGTCAGAGTGTGTCATAAACCTGATTCAGAGGGGGGTAGGATAGGTCATCGTGCGAGTGGTTCTCCTCAGTGCTACCCAACCCATGGAAGGGAATCTCATGTGGTAGCTGACCACCAAGAAGCTCAAGAATCTACCATCCCCATGGGACAAAGGTAACCATAGTGATCAATCATAGGAAAACACCCTATAGGACTAGTTGTGGGCAACAGTTGGTTCTCTACCCCACCATTCTCTAGACAACTCTACTTGTGGGGATCAGATTCCATCAAGTAAGAAGTCTTTTGGAAGGCCATTTGAAGTAATAAATTTAGGACTAGTTTGAGGATTTGGATCACCTATAGGTTATAGGTCATTTTTTTTGATTGGACGCATTTTCTTGAATTAGAGTAGCATATTAATATAGTTAGTTTACACTTGGAACCACTGGAATAAGTGTTTGCTTGTTGTATGTTTCTCTTTTTCTCTTATCATCCCCTTTTATTCTATTGAGTCATATTTGTCTTGACATCATTGCACCCCTTAGGCATTTGTCATAGATAATTTGTGGCCTTCACCCCCAGTTTACTTTAGGACATATTAATCCTCCTTTTCGAGTTAGAGTTCATCTTCCTAGTCCTCCATTGAGTCCTCATTCTAACTCTAGTTCTGCTGATTCTTCTAGTTCTTCCTTTGATTCTGTGTCTTCGCAACCCCATACCACCATCATGTTAGACACCAACATGGGTGTAGGAAACCAAGGTGGTAATCTAGGTAACCCCACAAGATAAACCTCTATTGGTATGGTCACTACTCCTCCATTTATTACCTATATGGATGTTTTGAGCCTCCCTAATTTTAGCCAGCTCATCAATGATCCTATTCTCCATGACCTTAGTTGGCCTGCTATGCATACCAAGCTTCCTTCTGACATCCCCAAGTTCGAAGGAAATCCTGGAGAAGATTCCACAAATCATGTCCACTCATTTCATATGTGGTGTTAATTTAATTCCATCACTAAAGACTCCATTCGTCTTCGTCTATTTGAACACACCCTTACTGGAGCTACTTCCAAGTGGTATGTGGACCAACCGCATGCTTCCCATTCCACCTGTGCAACTCTCGCCAAATATTTTATGTCATACTTCCAGCTACCCCTCATATATGACATTGGTACTGAACTCTTCACCTATTTTCGTCAAACTTCTGCCACCCGCCTATTTGACCATGTTAAAGAAATGTGTAGAAGGAGGAGCACATGTAGGGATCCTGAATTTCAAGACCGGGTCCATATGGATTGATTCCTTTTGATTTTTTCCCCCATTGGTAAAGATTTCACCTCAATATTCCCCCAGTCTAAGGAAGAAGCACTCCAAGTATCTTTGAAATATGACTTGATCTATGCACAATCATTATATGTTTATACTATCCTTCCCAATCTGCCTCGACCTGGTGCTACTAATGCACTAAGGGCATATCATACCACTGACAATATCGTTGGATCTATCTTGCACCCTTCACCTCCACTATATCCTCACATGAGCTATGGTCAACCAAAGGAGGGACCAGTTCCACTTACTCCTATCCCCCTCCTGCTACTTCCCATGGCAACCCTTACCAAGGTTCAAACACGTCATACAAATATACCCATCTACACTAGTCGATGTTAGGGCCAATTGTCACTTCAATTGGTTATCCCAATGTTGCCACCAATTATTTATATCCTTATGCACCACTTAGCACTGCAACCCCTCCAGCACCAGTGCCCAAACCTCCCATGCCTCCTCCACCTCTACCACAACAACAACTGTGAAAATGCAACAAAAAAATCTTGATTTAATTTTCCCTTTAATTAAATTAGGAGAAAAATTGTAATTCCACATCACAAGACAACTAGTATGATCGAAATAAGTTAATTTAAGTTGAGTTTCTAACTAGAGTCATGTAGAGCATTTCCTAATTTATAGGAGCTCTGGTTGAGTTTATTTTGAGTTGAAATTTAATAATTCATTTTAACTGAGTTAAAGTTAGTTAAACTAGTTCCAACTAATGGAGGAACTAGTAGGAGGTCAGACAATGGGGTGTTGTTTCATGTGTTCAACCAGTTAACTGATGACTCACTCATAAATAACTCATGCATGTCAGTTCTGAGAGTTACCCAGTTGAGATTGGAGTTCAAGGGAAGTGTACTATGAGTTGTATAATCATCCAAATTGTATAGTTGGTGCATGAAGTCAGAGGAAGGATTATGAGGATTACGCAGTTCCAATTGAGGAATTTCCCTAATTAATAGGAGCTAATTCCAAAGGAAACAATGCAAGGAAATAATGACTTGGGAAATCGGAAAACTGGTTAAGTATTGGCATAGGCTTGTCTAGGAAGCAGTGAGACAGATAGAGATAGTGCATAGGTTGCTTAGGCTTGAGCAAAGCATTGTAATATTCTCATATTTTCTGAAACACAATATACATATAGCAGGGGTTTTTAGGTGTGACTTTCCCCAGGAAATCATTATGTAATGTGTTGATTGAATTCTTTCTCTTGTATGCTTTATGATTTCTGGGTCAATTAATTGTTTCCACTAATGAGTAGAGTAGATTAAAGAATTTTGTTTTAGAAAATCACATAAGAAGTTTGAATCTACAAGGAATTTCTACATGGTATCAAAGTTGAAATCAATCTAGAAGAGAAGAATACAAGTTTTTCCTTGAAGGTGAAATTGAATTTTCAGGATCATTCTTCAGAGCGAGTAGGATGTCATTCTATGGATTGAGACTTGAACATTCCATTGAGGGTAGTTGGAATTATATTTATTAGAAGGACATGATGGAGTCAATGTTGGGAGACAACATGTTTAAGAAATTCATTGACAATGATATTCCTAAGCCTCCAACAATATATGCTTAAGATCTTGCAAAGTGGAAGAAATGTGTTGTAAAGGCGAGGAGGATCATACTAGAAGGAGTTCGAGATCATATTGTCTCGAACCTCTATTGAAAATGAAATTGAAATTAACTCAGAAAAATATATAAAGCACACATAAAAATCAGACACAAAATATTTGCGGAAAAAGGCCTCAGCCTCATGGCTTCCTCACGTATTCTCTCTCATTCTCATTCATTAGAAAGAATGAATATAGTGTTACAAATAAATAGATGAGAGACAATGTTCTCAAGATAGTGCATGCTATCTTAGACAATTTTGGTTGAGATAATTTCTCCTTTGGTTGAGATAATTTCTCACCAGACACACACCAATATAGGAGTTACCTAAACTAACTCCTATCTTAGAGGAACAACCCAAGAGTTAGGCACAAATTCCTAACTTGGAATATTTAATTAATTTATTTATTTTTGGATTTATTATTGTTTTATGAGAGAGGCTAACAACCTCCACAAGAAGGATACACCATATGCAATGTGGCAAGCCTTGTGTTAGCACCTAAATCTGCCCTAGGATGAAGGAAGGAAAAACTCAGGGTAACCACAAACCACGCTCAGTCTGGTAGCTAGCCCTACCAGAACAGGAGAGGGCTCTCTCCAAGTCACGCTCAGTGAATAGATAAGAAAAAAATGGTCTGAGATGACTTACAGAGAAGTATTGATCTTAGGCTAGTAAGTGAATAGGGATACAAGAATATTTTTTTATGAATGACTAAGCTTCTGGGATAGTATGGGACCAACGGTCAGCAAAGAACAAAGAATTTAATACAAAGGCATAGATTACTTCGTGAGGCAAGGCAAGCGGAAAGTGTAGCAATTTAGTTTGAAATAACGCGGAATGGAGAGATTGTTTAGGAGAGTGAAAAGGGCATAGGAACATGAATCCTTTTCAACAGAAGAAGAACACTGAACATGAAATTTTCCCACAGGCAAAGCAATAAAATTGAATTCTACCTTATCTAACTCAGAAAATTTCACTGGAAATGAACATGAATTGAATTATGAAACATAACGAAATACAGATGAAAACATAAGAGACACATTTTCTATACTCACAACCACATGAATCTCATGAAACAGAACCGTTGCCTTTAATTAATTCTCTGTCAAAAGTATACAGTGAAGAAGCAGAGTTTCTTTCCCCATAGTCTCCTAGAAGTTACAAGCCAACCAAACCTTTGCAAATGGTTTGCATACAATATATAGAATGTGCCATGAAGAGATAGAATGCCCAAGGGTTGGGGAGTTACTCGAATCATTACAAAATGGAGATGAAGAGCCAACCATCAGCTACAGGTGCAGCGTTACAAACATGACAAATGGCTTGGGTGACCGTTTGCCTTCTTTCGCCATTTGGATTGAAGCCAATATGGAGAGAAAATACTTTAAATGCCACCTTAGGTGCCAAAAAACTGAAATGTAGATGAGCGGGCCCACTTGGAGAAGTCGCGAATCGAAATTTCGCGAAACGGAGGCAAATTTGGCATTTTTTCTTGTATGCACCGCGCCATTTTCTCTGTGTGCCACGCCACTTGGGAGCCTATTTTGAGGCACTTTCAGGAGTCCAAAATGTGCCCAAGTGTTCTTTTTGGAAAGCCTATCCTATCTACTTTCTAACCCAACTGCAATTTCTGAATTTGGTGCTCATTTTCCCCTCCAAATATTCATTCTCCCAAGACTGCTTCCTGTGTGTCAAAATAGGGGTAGAGAGGTCATTGTTTGGGTGTTTTTGACCTCCTGGAGACTCAGATCTTGCCCAAATTTCTTGTCCAAGCACCAGTAGTCGTGATTTTTCATGTTGAATCTAGAAATGCAAACCATTCTTCATTTGGAGCTCCCAATTTTTAGCGCCGCGCCACACAGGGAGAAAAAACCTGTGTTTTGCCCAAAAATTTTTCATGTGACCAAAATTTCCCCAAATTTCTTGAAATTTGGGCTGGAGGTCCCCTATGAAGTGATATGCTCTGCCAAGAAAGCTTCAACCAAGATTTGAAGCCGATCTTGCTCTTTTTCCTCTTTTGTTGCTTTGCTCAATTTTGCCTTCAAGCTCCCGGGCCCTTGCACTCATGTTTCGTGCCCTGTAATGGAAAGCCATGTGTCTCAGTAAGGCAAGGTCCTTATCAGCCTTGTCCAACAGCCTCTCCAAGTGCATGTTGACTCTCTCTAGATTGGCCTCCCGATCCTCATTGATCTCTTGCTCCAATGATGTGAGCTCAACTCTTCTTCTTTGTGCAGCTTGGTGATGCTCACGAATGTTTTGTAGCTCCATAATCACCTGCTGATCCTCTAGCTATTTGTTTCTCTGCTCCAGGTACTTCATGTTCCATTTGGCCCTCTCCAAGTCAAGGGATAAGGCCTCAATCACTGATTGCTGCTCCTGGATGATCTCTCTAAGCTCTGCATTTTTCGGTTCTGTATCTGTCTCATCATCATGAAGGAGAACGAATTTTGTCTCTCATTCACCTGATGGCTCACCTGAAGGTCCCTCATCATGCATTGGCTCCTTACCTCTGTCTTGTTCCTGTGTCGTCGATGTAGGAAGTGAGGCCCCTTCCACTCCAGGTGGAGATAACACTCGCTTTTCCGCTACAAATAAATTTCTACTGCCTGTCTAATAGGAGATGAATACTGGCATAGTAGCGGTCTCATGGTGCTCATACTGATGAGAAGGACCACCTATCTCATGCTCTGCCTCTGATACTACCTGTGGAGTGCTGAAGAAGTCACGAGAGATGAAGTCCTCCCAAGCAATGCCCTCCAATCCCAACTGATGATCTACCAAAATCCGGACAAGAGCAAAGTGATAAACGTTGTTAAGCTGTTGCTGAGGGGTCTTATGCTACATGAAATTGTTCATCCTCTCTATGTTCCTGCAAATTAAAAATGGGAGCTTCATCATCCACACCCTGGTAAAGTGCATGAGCAACCTGATGTGATAGGCATATAGGCGAGAGAACCTCCCCTCACAACTGAAGTACTTCATGATCAATTTCATGAGCGGAGCATACTCATCTTTCAAATATCTGAATGGGAAGACTCTTGTGAGATGCCTCAAACAACTGGCCTTAACGTAAGGCTCATAGCATTTCCTATCGACCTTCTTCTTCTTATGCCACTATTCTCCAACATTTGGTATGCCTGTTGCCACTGAGATAGTTTCAGGTGTCAATGTGAAGGTGACTGTTACACAAAAATATCGTCACCATGATTATTTGCAGTCAGTATGGGTCTATCATCACTTTTACTGTCCTCCTAAGCAAGTCTCAGACCTAAGCTCTTCAAGTCAAGCTTTGGAAATGAGAGAAAGACATTAAAAATCAATGTAACTCTGGTTCCGTACTTTCTCTCACTGTCACCTACGGTCCCGCACCTTCTGTTTACAAAATCTGCGGACCTGCCCCGCTCTGTCCCTAACGGTGTGGGTGCGGACCCCTGTGAAAGTCAAAAGGCGCATGTTTTATCTTAAAAAACTCACTTTGGGTTAATTCTAGAGGATTCTAGAAGGAATTTTGACATGGATTGTTCGCTCTGAGGTGGTTCATGCATCCCAAAGGAGAAGGAGCTAATCCCTTGATGAGAGGAGCTATCCCTTTGAAGGAGGGCTTTATCCCTTTGAAGGAGGACCTAGTAACCTCCCTCCATTGCACTATAAATACAGGCATTGGGTTGGTTGCTAAGGAGGTTAGAAGCTGAACATTTTTGAGGGTAAATGCTGGTGAAATCAAGACTTCCTAGTTGAGCTTAAGAGGAGAGATCACATACCTTTTTGGCTTCATTGGGGAGTGAGTGAAACTTGTCAAAGTAGAGGAGACTTCTTGCTGGACCCTGGGAGGAGCTTGTACAACGTCAAGGCAAAGGTTGTAAAGTTATCCTTCTTTTGAATTAATACAATCAAACTCATATTTCTCAACAAGTATCTCATGTTATTTGTTTCATAGACTCCTTGACTTTCATGTTAAATATGTTTTATGATATTGGCTTTTCAGGTGCTATTTAATTTGTTTGCCTTGTTTGTGTTTGCAGATTCGCGACAAAGGAGCTCATTTGGATCGAAGGAGCGAGGGCATCCACAAACTTGTGTTGGACATAAGGTAGGCCCTAAAAACACTTGTTTGCCATTGTTTATAAAAGCATATTTAGAGAAAGATAGTGTCTGGTTGGTTTTCTTGTCATTAGGTCTTCTTTAGATTCTAGGAAGGTCTATCTTGTCCGCAATATCAACTTATTCCATGTGACAAAATGGCGACTCGACTGGGGCCTTGATTGTTTTCCTTGTTTTTGCTTTGACCTAAGAAACTGTGTTATTGTTTCTGTTTTTGGCTTGTTGTGTGTAAAATTGGGTAGAGTTTGTAGATCCAGGGTTATTTTTCGTTTTTCATAGCTTTGGGAGAGGACCGCACCCTAGCCATTTGACACAGTGCATACCTACCCGCAGCTTGGCTTTTAGCACAGAGCGGGACCGCACCTGTGTCAACTGTGGGCCTGCGGACCCTGTCAAAATTTTGAAAAACCTAAGGTTTCCTCTGTTAGTCAGCTTAGTTTTTGTTTAGAAATTGTTATCCACTGCCCAGACCTGCATATAACTTGTCAGAAGCTTTCCTTAGGTTGATTTCATTAGTGTTAGCGTTTTAGATGAAATTCCTAGGAGTTTTGCTTGTTGGGCTTGTTTTTCATTTTGGTTCTGTAGTGGCTCTGAGCTTAGAAGCTATAGGGACTTCAGATCACCTTAGTGTCTACCAGCCTTCTTATGAGTCTGACCATTTATGAAATCTCCCCTTGTTGAGGAATCCGCTTTGAGTTTTCTCTTTACAAAACTTCGAAAAGCTTGTGTTTGAAAGTTTGGATTTTCATTTTCAAAAAGAAAACAAAATTGGTTGTTCTTGACTGATTTGTGATTCTGCATAAATTAGTCCTTAGCTTACATCTAGCTAAGTAAGACATCCTTAAAAAAGACATTTAGTAGGCTTTGACTTCAAATAGGTTTTATAATTTATAGATCTCAAAGTTAGTCATTTCCATAGTTTTGAGTGTTTTATAAAAATATAAAAAATCTCTTTTGAAAAAGTTTGTTTTGTAGTGTTTGAGTGCTTTGAAACGAAAAAGAGAAATTTTTGTGAAATAACTAGTTGTCTCGTTTTGAGTGCATTGGAAAAGGACAAAAGCTCTTCTTTTGATTTGTTTGATTGAGAAAGATTTGTGTTTACAAAGTATTTGCATTCTCAAACTCTTTTTTAGTTTAGAAGTTCATCGAAGAGAAAAAGATTATTTAAATCATCTTAGGTGCATTTTTAGTGATTTTGAGTCGAGTCTTCATACCACGAGTTTCATCTCCACACCTTTTGACTTAAACAAAAACCAATAAAAAATAACGCTTAAAGTAAAATTCATCTAGTAACATTTTTTATTTCTAGGGCTCTGATACACCAACTTAGCTTAGGCTAGTGCCTTGGAGTAGGAGAGTAATTAACTCTCCAAGACAAGTAGCTGTACCTTGTGGTAAGGAAGAAATCCAATTGTTGCATTTATGCTCTAGGAAAGCTCCTCTTAAAGGAGAAGCACGAGATCGTGTCCGAACCAGTGTGGGAATCAATCCTTCCTCATTGGGAACAATGCCAGATATTCACGTATTAAAAACGGTAAACCTCGGATTAACCATTGTCGAGGAGCCTGGGGTCACTTGTTGGTAAACCTTGGATTATGTCAAGGAGCCTTCAAGGGGATTAAGCTTGCTACTCTGCCCTTACGTGCGTATCGGAGCGTAGACTATTCCCCCAGGTATATTTGTTTCAGTTGGTAACCTTAGTGGCCATATTCTTTAGGATTCTTCCTAAGGTGACAGTGGTGGGAAGATCCCACTGTACCTGGAGCAGACGTCGGCTAGACTCACTTGGATTTTCTGGGGGTTCTCTTCACTCGAGACGGTTAAGTGGAGGAACTTGTGCCAGTCTATTCATTAAGTAGGTTGCTGGGGTAATTGTTCCAACCGGCATTTCCATATTGAACTCTACGACGTTGGATTTCATCACCAACTAGTGTTTTCCGTACAGAAAGTTACTGTTTGTGTGTGTTTGATCTCCTAGATTCTTTAGGCATGTGATTCAAATTTGTTTGGTTCTTTAGAGGCTTTAGGTGCTTTTCATTGAAATTTTACTTTGTTTGCGTGTGAAGTAGTTAAAAGATTTTAATTGTGGCTGAATTACCAAGGCAGTCCCGTAGACTTCGGGGCCAACCTCCCGAGTTTGTAAACGTGGCTGAGTTACTGAGGAAGTCCCGTAGACTTCGGGGCCAACCTCCTGAGGAAGTACCGAGCCAGCTTGAAGGCTTGAAAGTCCTCGTAACTCCTAGAGAGAGTAGAGTAGGGTCACCTGAAGAAGGAGAATCTTCTTTGATAGTACATCCTGATTTTCAACCGTTAGTGGCAGATTATAGTCCACAGTCAGTGTTTGTTTCCGAAGTTACTGGTAGCTTTTCATCTACTAGTGATATAGGTGAAGAACCTGAAATATCCGAGCCTGAAAGTGAATTTGCTGCTACTCCAACATCGGGGTTTGTTTCTCCAACTTCTAGTGGTCCTGGTTCACCTAGGGTAGAAAGAATAATCACCCAAGATCTTCCTTCTGGACTTATTGCTATTGAAGAACTTGCTTCGGAAGAAGAAGTAGGCATCCCTATCCCTGAAAATCAACCTGTTATTGAGCTAAGGGAGCGTGAATCAATTTTTTACAGTCCACCTAAGAGCAGTTCTTGGTATCTTTCTTTGACTAATTTCTTAGAAAACTCAGGGTTAAGTTTTTCACCACCTCGTGCTACTTATAACCCAACACCTAGAGGTTATTATACTCCCGTAAATATGTCAAATCAGTCGTCCATGTTTACTCAATCGTCTGAATCCTTTTTGTACGACGGTCCTTCTGTTCCCTCCGGGTATCAGTCACTTTCTGATACTTTTTCGGGAGCATCTCCTCAACCCATTGAGCAAGGGTTATTAACTGGAAGCAATGGTACTAATCCGTTGAGCGTAGAAGACATTCTCATGATGTCAAGTTCTATTCCCAATCCTCAACCTCAAGGTGGCCAGTTACCCCCTGGGGGGCAACCTCAAGGACAGTACATACCTACGGGACAGTACGTTCCTCAAGGTCAACCCCAGACTCAATATGTACCCCAAGGTCAACCCCAGTATCAATTTATACCTCAAGGTCAACCCCAGTATCAGTACGTGCCTCAAGGGTATCAACCCCAAGGTCAATACTCGAACCAAGGTTTTCAACCACCCTCCAGCCAAACGTATGTTCAAGGAACGGGAAATGTACCTTTCGATTATCAATCCTACCCTCAACCCGGTTATGGTCCTCAGTATTCTCAACCTGTTATGGGTCAGTACCCCGGAATGAATATAGTGTGGGATCCATCGCAAACTCAACAGGTGTTGCAGCCAAATGTACAGTTGTCATCTCAAACTCGACAACCCTTAGTTTCTGGTTCACCCCAGCAACCAATCCAGTCTAACATTCAAACTTCTGTACCTTCGGTAGTTTCTCAGCCTGGGCCTAATACGCCTCGTACTCCGCCGCAAACGACTGCTACAACTACCGCAACATCTGTTCAATCTACCCCACCTACTTCTAGAGTATCGACAGCTCCGGTTTCTACTGTTCCTGTATCTACTCCTCAGACATCTTTACCACCATCTGGATCCACGATTCAAACTTCGGTTCAGATGCCTGTAAGACAACCTAGTTCAAGTACGGTTGTCACAAGTCAACCACAATTTACTTATCAACCGTACCAGGGACAGTACCAATTCGGTCCTGCTGTGCAGCAGCCAGTCTATCAGTATCAACCGTACCCTGAGTACACTTATCAACAACTTCAACAACCCCAGTACGGTCTAGTTAATCCTGGTTTTCCGGGAGGATACAATATCCCAAACACAATTCCTATTCCTAGTTATCCTGGATATCCTCCTCCTGGGGCTGGTCTCATGACCCAGAGTTTTAGGGATCCTAATCGGCAATTACCATTTATAGCAACTTTGGACTTACTTAACTTGTTGCACCTAACGAACGATCCCATTAATTATCTTCCGTTTTGGCCGCCAATGATAAGTTGCCCAGTGACATTCCTAAGTTCGAAGGTAAATCAGGAGAGGACCCGTCAAACCATGTGATGACTTACCACCTCTGGTGTGCGTCTAACTCCATTTCAGATGATTCAATCTGTCTTAGACTTTTCCAGCGCACTCTAATTGGTCTCGCGGCCAAGTGGTACATTGAGTTACCACGAGGCACTTTTTATAATTTTAGTCAATTAGCTACCTCATTTTTAACTCATTTTCAGTTGCCAGTCCGATATGAAAATGGCATAGAATTGTTAACTTCATTAAAACAATCGACATCCACTTACATTTCAGATCATATCCATGAGTGGAGACGTCGATGGCGTTTAGTGAAGGTGTTTATTCTGGATCAGATCTTGGCCGAGTGGTTTGTAAAATCTTTGTTGCCAAAGATCACTAAAGATGTAGCTAAAGTTGGAGTTGTTACTGAGGAGCAAGTGATTTCTCAAGCACAGTACCTTGACTTGGTCTATACTCAGTCGGGTACGTTACACGAGAAAATCCCCGATCTTCCCAAGAAAAATCAAATCGCTGTAGCTCCTTCGGGATCTCATGCCGCCGATGGTATGATTGGGATGGTTAACACTAAAAGTAAGAAGAAATATTCCAAGAATTCTTCTCCTATCATAACCTTGCCTGATTCCCCAATAGGAGATTCTTCTGCAGAGATTTCCGCCGATATTCACATTATAGAGTCATCTACAGCCAAATCAAAATCCGGTGGGAAGAAGAAAGGAAAGAAGAAGAATAAAACAGACAAAATTTCAAAGGAGAAACTTGAAAAGGCGGAATCCAATGATGAAAAGCGCAAACCTCGTTATCCTTGTCTCATTTGTGACAATGAACATTTTACAAGAGACTGCCCTCATCGTGCAGAGGTTGCGATGATTGTCAAAGGTTCCCAAACTCCTGCTGTTTTGAAGGATCCTTTTCCAACTCAAGACAGTAAGATGATAGGTTCGTCCTCGAGTGCCAATGAAGAACCCATACTGATGATGTCCCATGTTAGGATTGCGACTTGATCGCAAGATTATGGTAGTAAAAGTCCTGTTGATTGTAAAGAAGCAGAATCTTCTCATTCTAATCCATCAACCTTAGCTCCCGGTTCCGATCCACTACAGATCGAGAAACCTAATCCAGACTTGGTAATCAAACCGCCCGCCAAGGGTATACTTCGAAAGTCTGCTTTCAATCCACATGCGAGAGCGGCTCAGAATTATAACATTGTTGAGGATTTAGTTGTTTCACCCTCAGCAATGTCGGCTTTGGAAGTGCTGCAATCATGTCCAGCACAATGTAAATTGCTTTTGTCGGCTATAGGAGCTGTTAACGTTCAGGACTCGAACCTGATAATTTTCGATCTAGAAAATAGTACACCGCGTTTGCCTCATCAAATGGCTTTCCAGATCCCAGTGATAGTAAAAAACAGGCCTATTCATCAGACTGTAATTGATGAGGGAGCCTCAACGTGTATTATGTCGATACAGTGTTGGAGATCGCTTGGTTCTCCTTCGCTAAATCAATCCTCGACGATTCTAAAGGCCTTTGATGGCCGTGGGTTTCATCCTTTTAGCATTCTACAGGATTTGCCTATAGGGGTTGAAGGAAAAACCGTTAGTCTAGATGTGGAGGTGGTTGATGCCCCTCTAGATTACAACCTTCTCTTGGGTCGAAGTTGGTCTTACGCTATGACAGCAGTCGTTTCATCGGTCTTTCGAGTAATAAAGTTTCCACATAATGGAAAGATTGTAACAATAGACCAGCTGGCTTACTTTTCATCCGACCCAGCCTCTTTTGAGAGTATTCAGCATGTCGGTAAAACGACTATCCCATATAAGGATGTTGGAGTAGGACTAGTTAAAGATGTCGGTTTACTGGGAACTTTTCATTTTCCTCCGATCAACGCGTCGTCTTCATTTGCAACTATTCATATGATCACATCAGACACCATTGTTTATGATGATCCTTGGATCGTTCCTTCTGAATCTGAGATAGACTCATTTGGTAATGCCATGCCTTTGAGTCCATATGAAATTGCCTATGAAGCCGTGCAGTTGTTTGCCGACCCATCTTCAACCGAAAATGACTTCATGAATGTGGTCCGTGAGGAATCACTTTTCACATCAAGCTCGGATTTAATCACGTTTTCTGAACTTGTTCACTCTGATGAGAAAATTCGTGAAATCCTATGCGTAGATGATTTACCATGGGAAGATCTCCATCACAGATCTTCGTTTTTACCCGAGGATGATCGTTTTGAAAATGATTTCTCATCAATTTTTACAATTGAATATGTCAAGGAACCTCAGAATCCAACGAAACATCCCGATTCAGAGTTAAATTTGGGAAACATCTCTCAAACTATTCCTATTGACATTTCGGTTAAGCCCGGAATTGTTGAGAACATTCATATAGGTGCCTCGTGTACAGATGACGAAATTCAACTATATAAGGCCCTATTTCAAGAATTCCGCGACGTGTTTGCCTGGTCCTATGAGGAAATGCAAGGAATTGATCCCAGGATTGTTGTTCATGAGATCAAGGCTTACCCGGATGCTAAACCCGTCCGGTAATGTTTGCATCAGATTCACCCACGAAAAGCTGCTGCAATTAAAGCGGAAGTTGAAAAACTATTGAAAGTAGGTTTCATTTATCCGATCCCGTTAACGGATTGGGTATCGAATATTGTTCCGGTTAACAAAAAACAGGGAACAATAAGAATATGCATCGACTATAGGGACATTAATCGAGCCTGTCCAAAGGAAAATTACCCAACTCCCTATATCGATCAAATCATTGATGATTGTGCCGACAGCGAAATATTCTCCTTCATGGACGGTTTTTCCGGATACAATCAAATCAATATTCTACCTGCCGACCAACCAAAAACGGCTTTCATTTGTCCATGGGGGACATTTGCTTATTGCAAGTTACCTTTTTGGCTTAAGAATGTCGGAGCAACTTTTCAAAGGGCGATGTCTTATGCGTTTCATGACATCAAGCACATTGTGCAACCCTATCTCGATGACTTGCCTGCTCATTCATTACATCGAGCTGATCACCTCATCCATTTACGAGCAATCTTTATGAGGTGTAGGCATTATCAGATTCGGTTGAACCCACACAAATGTGTCTTCTATATAGAAACGGGACGATTGCTGGGGTTTGTAGTTTCGAAAGCCGGCATTCGCGTCGATCCCTCGAAGGTCGAAGCTATCATCAAATTGCCTCCTCCTTTGAGTCTTCGCCAACTCCAAAGTTTGCAAGGGAAAGAAAATTTTTTACGACGATTCATTCCTAACTACGTTGAGGTTAAAAAGGGTTTACCCGATTGTTGAAGCAAAATACTCCATTCTATTGGGATGAGATAGCTCAGAAATATTTTGATGCACTCAAACACGCGTTGACCCATGCACCGTTATTGCATCCTCCCAACTACAACCAGGATTACTTCTTGTATCTTGCCGCCTCTCATTCCACCATTGGAATGGTCTTAGTTTAGGAAGATGAATTCGGAACTGAACATGTGATATATTACCTTAGTCGAAATTTAAATCCAATTGAGCTAAAATACTCACATGTGGAGAACTTGGCAATGGCAGTTGTACAAGCTGTCCAACGTTTCGTCACTACATTTTACTACGTAAAACTACAGTGATTTCGGATTGCAACCCTATGATCTACATTTTGACCAAGCAATTGCTAGGGGGAAAGTACTCTAAATGGATCGTTATCCTGCAGGAGTTCGACTTGGAATTTGAGAAATCCAAGTCTAAGAAATCTTTAGTTTTTGTGGAGTTAATGTGTGACTTCCCATGTGCTGACACGGAAACTGTGGAGGAGGAGCCCATTGCAGATGAATCCTTGTTTCTAATCAGCGCTTTAGATCCGTGGTATGGGGATATCATCTTTTATCTCCAGACCCAATCCTTTCGGCCAGAAATTTCAAGGTCAGAACGTCGAAAAATTCGATTCCAGTCCCAACAATTCATGATTATTGGAGATACTTTTTATCGCCGTGGGGCGGACTCTGTTTTTCGACCTTGCTTAACTCACGAAGAAGCTGAAAGGGTTCTAAATGACTGTCACTCTGGAGCGTGTGGCGGTCATATGTCTAGGTTTGCCATAGCCCAAAAGATATTTTGCGCTGGCTACTTCTGGTCGTCTTTATTTAAAGATTGTATTACGACGGTCCGAAAATGCCACAACTACCAAATTTTTGATCGAAAGATGCGCGCTCCACCTGCTCCTCTCCACCCTATAATTTCCGTTGGTCCTTTTTCCAAATGGGGTATCGATTTTATTACATGTAACCCTCACTCGACCAGGGGGCATGCGTATATCATCCTTGCAGTAGATTATTTTACTAAGTGGGCCGAGGCGATGCCTACATTTGAGGCAGACGGCAAGACAGCTGCAATTTTCATGTTCAATCATATAATTGCTAGGTTTGGTGTCCCACAAGCGATAATCATTGATCATGGGCGCCATTTTCGAAATGTTATGATGACCGAACTTACAGGCCAGCTTGGTTTACGTCACAATAGTTCAACCCCTTATTATCCACAAGCGAATGGTCTGGTTGAATCCATCAACAAAGTTTTAGTTATCATGATCTGATGAATCATTGGGATTCATCGGTCGAACTGGCACAACATGCTATTTTCAGCGCTTTGGGCGTACCGAACTTTAGTAAAAACATCAACAGGGTTCACTCCTTTCCAACTAGTCTATGGTTTGGAAGTCGTGTTACCCATTGAATGCGAAATCCTGTCACTGAAAATGGCCATCGAGTTACTTCCAGCCACTTCCGAAGAGGAAAAGCGTTTGTTATACTTGGCTCAATTAGATGAGAATCGACGTGATGCTGCATTGGCGATTGAGACTCACGCAAAATGCATGAAATCTCAGTATGATCGAAAGGTGACCCCTCAAAATTTTTTGGAAGGAGATCTAGTCTTAGTTTACGATCAAGCTAATGATAAATTTGGAGCTGGAAAATTTGTTCCTATGTGGCATGGTCCCTATGTTGTCAAGCGAAAGCTAGCCAAAGGGGCCTATGAATTGGTAGACTTTGACGGGGACTCTTTGGGTAAACCCAGAAATGGCCTTTACTTGAAGAGGTATTATGCTTAAAGGATGGGTATGGAGATTTTTAGTTAGAATAGTTTTTCTTTCTAGCTGGTGTGTTTTAGTTTAAATAGTGTGCTTAGCTTAGAGAGTGTTTTTTCGTCATTATTCCTGCTTATCTTGGTTTTACTCTTGATATTACAGATGTCGATGCCTCTCCAAACATACATTGGTTTCGTTGATGGTGCTTGTCATAATACACGCAACATCTCTTCCGCAGCTTGGGTTATCTATTCGCCCTCTGACGAGTTAGTATCTATGCATGGGGTAAGCCTCGGTCAAACGACAAACAACATTGCCAAGTATAGTGCAGTGATTGAGTTATTATCTAAATCTATTTCATTTGGGATTCGAAGTTTGATAGTGAGGTTAGATTCTGAACTCGTTGTATTACAGCTTAATAGAGTGTATGCCATTAGAAATCCAGTGTTATTAACATTATTTTTGAGAGTGCGTCTCTTGGAACATGAATTTGATTATATTGAATATCAGCATATTCCAAGATATTTAAATACATTAGCAGATGCAATTGCTTCTCGAATGTTAAATAGACATTTGCAATAATCATACATGTAAATTTAAAACCATTCCATAACATGATTTACAAAATAAGCCGGTAATAGTGATATATATATAGGAGTGTGTCAAAAAATACATCGTCCTCGATCATAGGTTGAAAAACACCTTATGATCGGCAAAAATGATAAGTACAAAAAACAAAAATGTCACATGTGCCCACAATAGGCGATCATCATATCACTGGTGATGATCTCTATAAGAAACCACTGCACGTGCCACCTTGCAAAGGAACCTCCTAAAAGGTCCTGGGACCCCAATCACATAGCGTTGAAGTCGACGAGGAATGTCATCTATAGTGGTCTCCGGAATATCTCCTGTCAAGCGCTCGAGATGACCCTCCAACTCGGCCAAAACCAATGCTGATTCGTCCTGTGGGGTTGGCGCGAGTGCAACTGGTTGCTTCCTCTCGTAAGGCCGGAGAGCGGCTGGTCGCTCTGCATTTGAAACTTTTGCTATCAGTTTTGAGACGATGGAAAAATAATAAAAAAAAATTAAAATAGGAAAAATGTTGAAAATGATTTTACCTGAATCATCCCACTGCTCTCCTGGTGGAAGAACCATGTCTGGGTCACCACGAAAATCTATCCCAGCGTAAGGGAAGTCCTGAATAGAAAAAACCTGGTTTTCTAGCCATTGGAAATACTCAGGTTTGAATCGAGCAACCTTTGTCCTCTCGTCCGGGTGACGGGCCATAACTGCGACCCATCGCATCAGTTTGGACTCTCGAGGAAGCCCAGCTCCAATAGTAAGGTGCTGCAGGATCAGCATAGGAACCCTCTCCAGGCCTAAACTCACAACCAAAGCCCCATAACCAAAGGTCTTTAGTCGTCCGTTCTTGGCCCTGGTCAGTTGGCCTTTCACATTGGCCAACACAGCATCGCACCAGTTGAAGATGGTGCCTCAGAAGCAATCAACTGCCATACGCATTTGGGATCCGGTGGCAATATGTAATGCGGCAGCTCCGCAAAGTCTAGTGACAGTAAACACAATCATCATGAGTTTAGGACGTGATACGGTCTTTATGTCTATCCCTTTGTCTCTAGCCTGGCTGTTGCAGTACTCTAGCCTGAGGCTATCGACAGACTGGCCACCTGCCCTAGCCCCAAACAGAGTCAAGTCTTCGCCTCTCTTAGGCAAACCAGTCAAGAAGTATATGTCCGCCGGCACGATTTCGAGCTGGTGGCCACCAATGAAGAAGCACTGGCCCTGTATGCTCCATCTGTCAACCAACCACTGTAAGAAATCCACCTGAGCCCTCATGCCAGGAATGGCCCAGAATTTGTACAAGCCGCACGCCCCCAAAGCATCAAGTGAAGGTTGATGATTCCATGCGGCGACATCCATGTCCTCATGCTCTCGTTCACGCCAATCTAGCATGATGTACTCTCTGCATCAAGCATAAGGATAAATTAAATTGCTAGAAATCATTTTGATTGGTCCATTTTTGAGAATTTTTGGGTTAAAAACCCTTGCGATGGGGACCACACCCTCCGGGTTAGACACAGTGCGTGGGACCACACTTGGTCTACATGGAAGGTGCGGACCCCGAGCTTTTTCCCAATGGAGAAAAAGTCGGGGTCCGCAGGCCAGCAGTGGTAAACCGCGGGCCCCGCGCGCGCGGGTTTTATGCCTAAAAACCCTCCCAAAAATGAAATAAATGACTAAAACAAAAATTGAAACGGTTAAAAATGAAGAGTAGGATGATGTGGATTACCTGGAGAAGACGGCGTTTGATTCCGATGGTTGGATTTTCCGTAATCTTCACGAGATGTTTTCTGAGCAAAAGCACTATTTTCTCACCCAAAACTCAAACTGTAAAAATGAATTGACAAAGGCCCTTTTTATAAGTTTTTTGAGTAAATAGATTGCAAATTTGTTTATGTTTCACTTTGGAAAGGTATTTTTGCGACATTTTTATCCATTTCAAATAGGTATGAGTAATGTTTGTGTTTTTGTGCAGGATAACGGATTATTCAGGCGAAATCTATCGTTTTCGACGAAAAAACATTTAGAGTCACCTTTAAGCTCTTTTCTAACTCCTAAAACATGAAAAGATCACCGAGTGTTTCTTTTAAACTCGTTAAAACGGAATTAAAAGACGGTCCACTTACAGCTCTTTTCTGACCGTAAAAACATGAAAAGGTTGTCGGATTTTTGTCGTTTCAAATTCGATATTGGTTATAAAATGACGTGTCGTTGATCGCCTTTTTACTTTTTCGGATCAAGGGCACTAATGACGAAAAGTACTCCTTGGTCGTAAAATATCAAGCGGTTCTCTCAAGTATTATTTTATACTTTTTCGGGCTTGGGAGACACAAATTTACGAAAAAGGTCAACCCTGGAGTCTTCTTAAGTTTTTTCACACTCTCTAAAATTGAAAAACACCGAGTTTCTCCTATACTAGACTCATTAAAATTTCAGAGTAAAGGACCTGTTCAATTACAAACAGGAACGAACCACTCCTTCTTAGGGTTTGAATTTAAACTAAGTTGGACTCATCCGAAGGATGAGCTTATAATCAAGCAAATGTTATCCTCCTCAAGCTTGTCAAAAATAAAGCGGTACTTGCTAGAAATGGTGGGGGAAAAGAGAGAAAAATGAGCCTGTTTGTCATACTTTGTAACCACTCTTGAACACGACACTTTTATTCACCTGGGTTGGGAAATCCTTTGCCTAACAGTTGATCAAACCACATTGAAAGTCTTCAGCCGGTTTTTGGGTATTAACTTTGGGTCAATTGTCACCAAACCATCTGTCGTGTTGTTATGTGTTCAAGAGGTCACTCCCAATAAGCCATTCATCTGCAAAATATCTGTCATTCATCTTGACCATTCCTGAGTCAGTATTTGCAACTAAATTTCTTCGACTTGATCTATGATTTTGTGTTGTGGGCTTGCCCTACGACAGATCGCCTTCTATCGACTTCAGCTCATTATCTAGAAAGATGATCTAGAAATCGTCAGTACCTTGGGATCTGCATGCCTCAATGGCAGGTTTCTTGCCTTTGACGACAGTTTGCATCATTGACTTTCGATCAAAGGATTCCATGACATGTTCGACATCAACACATTTATTCGCATCTCATGGATTGTACTGGGTACTTTGAGAGCCAATGACATCACTGGTGGTTTCTCTCACACTTGTTAACAGTTAAATTACATCATTGACTGGTAATCAAGTGGTTTCTACCATGTTCGACATCAACACATTCATTCACATGGATAGAATCGTACTGTTTCGGGAAGTAGAAATGAAGACACTGGATCTAGTTTCCGCAATCCAGGTTGCGAGGAATTTTGTATTCATTATATAATGGACTATTCATAAACAGATGGCTGCATCCATACTGTGTCGACCTGATTCTGTACTTGTGATGTTTTACAAGATCATTCCTGTATCAGAGCCGTAGTTAGTTTTCTAGTCAGTTTTGATCTGAGTATGGGAATGCCTACCTCAGCGATGATATGATCTCATATATATATCTTGCATTGAATGTTTTTACAGGTTCCAACCGGGCTCTCCACAAGATGATCCTCGAAATGATAAAGTACTTCACTCTTCCTAAATGATCAATGAAATCCTCATCTACTACAGACTTCGCACTTTAGGGGGCAATCTGTTACACAAAAATATCATCACCATGATTATTTGCAGTCAGTATGGGTCTATCATCACTTGTACTGTCCTCCTAAGCAAGTCTTAGACCTCAGCTCTTCAAGTCAAACTTTAGAAATGAGAGAAAGACATTAAAAATCAATGTAACTTTGGTTCCGTACTTTCTCTCACTGTCACCTGCGGTCCCGCACCTTCTGTTTACAAAATCTGCAGACTTGCCCGCTCTGTCCCTAATGGTGTGGGTGCAGACCCCTGTGAAAGTCAAAAGGCGCAAGTTTTATCTTAAAAAACTCACTTTGGGTTAATTCTAGAGGATTCTAGAAGGAATTTTGACGTGGATTGTTCACTCTGAGGTGGTTCATGCATCCCAAAAGAGAAGGAGCTAATCCCTTGATGAGAGGAGCTATCCCTTTGAAGGAGGGCTTTATCCCTTTGAAGGAGGACCTAGTAACCTCCCTCCATTACACTATAAATACAGGCATTGGGCTGGTTGCTAAGGAGGTTAGAAGCTGAACATTTTTGAGGGTAAATGCTGGTGAAATCAAGACTTCCTAGTTGAGCTTAAGAGGAGAGATCACATACCTTTTTGGCTTCATTGGGGAGTGAGTGAAACTTGTCAAAGTAGAGGAGACTTCTTGTTGGACCCTGGGAGGAGCTTGTACAGCGTCAAGGCAAAGGTTGTAAAGTTCTCCTTCTTTTGAATTAATACAATCAAACTCATTTTTCTCAACAAGTATCTCATGTTATTTGTTTCATGGACTCCTTGACTTTCATGTTAAATATGTTTTATGATATTGGCTTTTCAGGTGCTATTTAATTTGTTTGCTTTGTTTATGTTTGCAGATTCGCAACAAAGGAGCTTATTTGGATCGAAGGAGCGAGGGCATCCACAAACTTGCGTTGGACCTAAGGTAGGCCATAAAAACACTTGTTTTCCATTGTTTATAAAAGCATATTTAGAGAAAGATAGTGTCTGGTTGGTTTGCTTGTCATTAGGTCTTCTTTAGATTCTAGGAAGGTCTATCTTGTCCGCAAGATCGACTTATTCCATGTGACAGTGACCCCAGCCAAGATAGACTGGCCTCCATGTAGGTGAAGCACAAAAAGACGGGCCAACTCATGATGAAATCTAACATTTGCCACCCTTTGACAAAATTCAAAACATGCTAGGTGCTGGAAACATGACATAACAAGAGGGCATACCTGCAATTCAGTGAGGGTGTTTGGCTCATCCCTAACATGTTTTCCACTCCTATGATGTCTCCTGGGGGCCTATTCTCCTGAAGCTATATCACTGTGAGTTTCCACCTCATACTCTGATGAACCCTCAGATTCCATGACTGCTATTTATATACTATATTAAGGCTGCCCTTTGATGATGGTGAACCTAGGTGTTGTTTGTGATATCTTCCACCAAGGGGAACAATGAAACAAAGGGAGTATTAGGAGGGGAGTAATGTAATGGGAATAGGGCTTATAGGGAGAATTTTGTTTAGGGATATGTAGGGGTTTTGGGTATTTTGATAGGTTAGGGTTTGGGGTTTTAATAAGGTAGGGTTTGGGGTTTTTATTGACCAATAGGAGGAGGGGAAAGGGAATATGAGTTTGGTAGTGTTAGGGTAGTGATAATAGGAAAAATGGCATAGGGGAATAAGGAAAAGTGGTAGGGCAGGAAAAATAGAGCCTTGGCATCAACATACACTTATACAACCCTAGCATAAATGGTTTTTTGGTGCCTTATTTTGGTTGAATTTATGAAATTTGTTGCATTCAATCACAGGCATAAAACCACCATATCACTCATAAAATTTGATGAACAAGTGATGTTTCGAGCCTACCTTTCAATTGATGTGCTTCACGAAAAATTTGAGGGAGTTTTGGCACATTTCTGGTGCTTTGTCTGTGTGCGTCGCGCGCAAAACCCAGTGCACCGCACTCTGGGTGTGTTAGGAATTTGCACTGCGGATGGGCTCTGTGTGTGCCGCGCCTGGTGTGTGCACTGTGCCCTTGCCTATATGCGCCGCGCACCTATAATGGCCTCCAAACTTTCTCCAAACCACGCGATTGCACTCTCCACGACTTTGCAATGTTTTCCCTCTGCCTTTGATTGCACAATGACTTTGATTTTGGTGGGAATTTGTATATATAGACTTGGAGGTCATGATTTAAATTTTGTTTTTTCAAAAAACCCACTTTCTAATGTTATGTTTGACACTTTTTGACTGACTTTAAAACAACCGTGATTTTCACTTTTCCTCTGAATTTGGCTCAAGTGATGAAATTTTTGACACTCTTTGCGGGGATTGCTTGACAAGACATTTGGCCACGAAAACCATGATTACACCTGAAGAGATCAACTAAAGAATTTTTTGAAAATTTTATCACCCATGACATTGTTTGACTTTTCTTCAAAACAAAGTTTTGGAGAACAGTCGAAGTTTATCAATATGACAATGAAACTCTGTGAATCATTACTTTACAAGGCCATCACTTTGGCCTGCATGGCTTTACTGGACATATTTAAAGACCAAATTGATTTAATCCCTAGACCTAATGAAAAAAAATGACTTTTGTCCATTAAAGGACCAAACCTTGACTGTCATGGACTTAGGTGATCATTGACAAAATACCTAAGCCAGCAGGAGCTAGACATGAGGGGAAATGACTAGCATGACCTTCTCTGTCAGATCATGGCATGCCCCTAGCGGAATGCAGCTGAATGAATGGAGAGGGACACCTAAAGATGAAATGCATAAAGAGTTTTGATCTCTGACGGAGGGCTGACCAGACCAACTCTAACATTAGCTCCAATGGGGGATGGTAGCTCCTTGGAGGTGCCAAGAACAGTAGATCTCTGGAAGAGCTAGAAAGTGCCTTTGTCCATTGGGCTATGGAGTCATTTTTCGAAAAAAAACACAGGACTCTGACTCATTTATGAAACTAAAATGACCAAAAATTGACTCAAACTTGACTTTGAAATGACTCAAAAACTAACTTGACAAACTCAAACCAAACTGAAATAAAAATGGTATTTACAATGACAGTGGAAGCAGCGTTAATAACTCAGAAATGGTACCGCTTGAGCAGCCGACCATTGATCGGCCCCCCTAGACAATCTTCCCCGTTCATTTCCTTTAGAAGAAAGGAATTTTGACCCCTATATGCTGCAATCTTGAAAGGACCTTTCCAAAGATTCTCGAACTTACCGTGCTTACCTTTCTCCTCATTCCTTGCATCCCACTTCAGCGCCACATCATCCAACTGAAATTTATCCACCTTTTCGTTTCTATCATAAATTTTCTTGTTCTTCTCCTGCAATTTGGATGTGTTCTTGAAAAATCCTTCTCTTGTTTGCTGCAAGTGGACCATTTGCTTCAACCTTCTCTGCACGGGATCTTCTTCACTGCCGGCCTCCTGAAGAAGTTTGACTACCGGGACAGCGAGAGAGGTAGGAAATACTGTATCAACTCCATAAACAAGCTCAAACGGTGACATACCAATGTATTTTTTGTGACTGATCCGATCTGCCCAAAGCACATGGACCAACCTCTTATTCCAGCTCTTTTTATTTATTTCCAGTAGCTTCTTGATGACGTTGACCAATGATTTGTTTGAAGACTCCACCAATCCATTGCCTTGCGGATGATAGGTAGTTGAGTGACCCAAAATGATGTGATATTTATGACAAAATTCTACCATCCTTTTTGATTTGAAAGCTGTTGCATTATCGGTGATTAACTTATTCGGACAACCAAAACGAGACATGATGTTATCTTCAAGAAATGAAATGATTACCGTATCTATAGCTTGTCTGGTGGGAGTTGCCTCAATCCATTTTGTGAAATAATCTGTCGTTGTGAGGATCCATCTCTGCTGACCAGAAGAAGCAGGATGAATTTCACCAATGAAATCCAACCCCCACTGCTGGAAAGGAGCACTCACCTCAATAGGCTTAAGTGGAAAAGGCTGTAACTTCTATTTTCCTTCGAAAATCTGACATTTATGATAGCGCTTGAGCATCTTATATACATCAGCAAACGATGTCGGCCAATAGTACCCTGCTCTCAGAATTTTATTTGCTGTTGACTTCCAAAAAAGGTGACCACCACACTCTCCTCCGTGGAAATCCTCCATGACTTTCTTTGCCTCCTCTTCCATGAAACAATTTAACAAAACGCCACCAGAATCTTTCCAATACAGTGCAGAATTTAGAATGCAGAACTTGGCAGCTTTCAACTTGAGTGTTCTCGCTTTGTTTCTAGGCATGCCGGGTGGTGGTGACAAATTTTTAAGCACATATATGATCTCTGAATACCATGGAGAAAGAGCAAACATTTTAGATACCTACATTGATGATGATTCTTCATTCTCATTGGTCATAGCAACAATCAGGTTTATGTCCAAGGCATGCAAGTTTGATTCGGCCATTAGCTTTGCCAATCCTTGTCCTTTGACCAGCTTTGTGGGCTTTATTTCCACATCATATTCCAGCAAGGCTGCAATCCATTTGCCTCTTCTTCCTTCAGGATTGGTCTGCACTAAAACATCTTTTACAGTAGCGTTAGGTACATAGGCCAGAATATGAGAATGTAGAATATATACCCGGAAATCTTTCAATGCCTTCACAAGTGCCAGGGCTTGTTTCTCAATGATGTTGTACTTTAAGGCTGCATCCCTTATAGCTCTGCTGAAGAATGCAATGGGTCTTTCATGGTCATCTCTTTTCTGCAATAATACTGCTGCCATAGTGTGCTCCGAAGCAAACGAAAACAATATGAAATCCTGAGTGTAGTCTGGGCTGACTAGAACAGGAGCTGAAGAAAGAGCCAATTTGACCAAATTGAAAGATTTTACAGCCTCCTTCGTCCATTTCACTTGGCTGTCCTTCTTAAGCATGTTGGTCATTTCTCTTAGGTGTTCAGCAAGATTAGGTACAAAGCAACGTAGAAAATTCATCTTACCATTGAATGATTGTATCTCTTTTTTATTCCGGGGCAGATCGATTTGCTGAATTGCTTGCACACGTGCTGGGTCAATACGAATTCCATCCTTTGAGATAATATGCCCGAGTAATTTGCCTTCCTCCATGGCAAATAAGCTCTTCTTCGGATTCAGCGATAAACCATATTTTCTGCACTTTTGAAAGACAGTTTTTAGATGATGCATGTTCTCTTCATCAGATTTGGAAAACACCGTCAAATCATCCAGGTACACCACCAAAAATACATCCTTCTCATTCGCAAAAGCCAAGTCCATTGCACACTGAAATGTGGCACCTGCATTCTTTAAACCGAAAGGCATTTTGGCGTAATGAAAGGTTCCCCATGGAGTGGTGAATGCTATTTTGTCCCGGTCATCTTCATGGACATAAATTTGGTTATATCCAGAATAGCCATCAAGTAGTGACATACGAGATGCCCCCACTACTCGCTGAAGTATATGGTCCATTTTGGGCAGTGGATAGTTGTCCTTCAATGAAACTTTATTGAGATTTCTGAAATCAATGCATAAGCAGATCTCACCTGTCTTCTTTCGTACGAGCACCAAGTTAGATATCCAATCTGAAAATCTGATGGGCACAATGATCCCTGATTTGTACAACTTGTTTACCTCCTTTTCAATAGATGGCAACAACTTTGGATTTATCCTTCTCAACTTCTGTCTGAATGGTTTTTGATTGGGCTTGATGGGTATAGTGTGCCGAATTATATTGGTATCATATGTCTTTAAATCAGAATAGTCCCAAGTAAACACATCTGCAAATGAAGCTAGCAAACTGATGTATTTGTCCTTGATCTTTGGCGGCAATGCTTTGGACAATTTTACCAACATAGGATTAGCAGCTATTCCGATTTTGACCTCCTCTACACCCTTCTCTATTGGTTGCAATGTTGGCTTGCAGGCTACATCATCTTGATCAAAAATTTCTTCTAAAGGTATCAAGCCTTTAGGAATAACGTTATTCTTCAGCTGCAACATGTCCATTTCATTGATCTATACTTCATCTGTACCATTCCCTTTACCATCCTCATTTTCTGCATCTATTGAGGTTTCTTTGAACTTGCCTTTGTTTTGTAGAAAATCATTAATCTCCTCATCATCTTGAAACACTTGCCAATATCTCTGATTGTCTGGAACAGTTCGACGATGCTTGACATGGATTTCGAATTTATTGCTAGAGTTCATTGGGATCTTCAAACTACTTGCTGCCTTGGCAAGAGCGTCAGCAATACTATTTTGTATACGAGGCACACTTGTCAAGGTGTATTCTGAAAATAATTTCAGGATGTCTAGAACTGCATTACGGTAGGCTCGCATCCTAGGATGCTTTGCTTGATACTCGCCTCTGACCTGCTTTATTACCAATTTGGAGTCGCCATATACCAAAATCCTCTTAGCATTCAACTTTCTTAAAATCTTCAGGCCAGCAATCAGAGCTTCATACTCAGCTTCATTGTTTGAACACTTAAAAGCCAACTTGTAAGAGCAAACCCTCACGTTACTAGGCACTTTGTTTGGGGCGGAGAAAGGAATGCATACCCAAATTCTAATTCCAGTGCCATCATTTCCCACTGCTCCATCAAAAGACATGGTCCACAAACCTTCTTCCTCCTCTTGCAAGTGCTGGAAATCTGTTTGTTGTGCCTTGTCTGCTTGCTATCCATTACTTTCAGCGGATTGCCTAACATTGTTCTACTGTTCTTGTCCTTCTTTCTTTAAAATTTCTCTGAAATTTTTTGTTATTTTCGGAATATCATCTACTTCTACGAACTGAATATCTATATCATTTAAACTATCTGAATACAAAACAAAAGACTCTAAATTTGTATGTACATAGTTAATTGGATGATTTATTGGTTTCTCCTTGCTTGTGATCATGTATTTCATTTTTTGTTCCCGATACAATTTCCTCATTTTTCCAAACACCGAAATCGTTGCATAGGAGAAATTTAGCTGTAGTGTGCCTTTCAATTTCGCTACCCAAGACCTGGAAAGAAGCATGCAAAACCTTGGAGGAATATCTGCTACAACCACATCCATCAAAACATTCTTCATTGGGAGCTGATCCAGACTCACAACCAAGTCTTTGATGAGTCCTATACATCTTACTCTGCTGGAATCAAATGAATAGAGATCGTGGTATTGCCGGGTGATGTCCAGACCAAGTTTATCCATGATAGCCTTGGGCATGAGATTGTGAGAGGCTTCAGAATCGAACATGGCATTGTGTAACACAAAATCATGCAATCTTAAACTGATATAAAAGGGTTTCACATCGCTATCAGGAGACTCACCATTCGATGCTGGTCCAAAAATCATTTCAGGCTGATCATCTTCAACATTCACCATGTCAGACATTGGGTCCAAATTCAACATCTTAGATATTTGTCCTCTATAACTGTTGTTCTTCATTATTTCAGTCAAGGGGATGGATACTTTTAATTTGGAAATCTCATTCTCTAAATTAAAAGCAGGAATCTTTTCTACCTCTTTGACTGGGATTTCTTTCTTTTCCTTTTCTTTTGATGCAACTTGTTGATGTGATTGTTCTGCTGATGTTGATTTGCTGCTCTCCGGACCAACCACCTCTTTTCCTTTCCTTTGTGTAGCTGATGAATCATTCTTTGATGCCTCAACATCCTTCCTTTTTTGAATTGGTTTGACCGGCACATCTCTATTTCTGAGTGAATATCATTGCTGTTGTGCAGACAAAGCATTCATATACCCCCTTTGATACTCCTCTGATTCTTCTTGTAAAACAGTGTCACTTGCTAGAATGAAATCTGCATCTTTGTGTGTAGCTGAGCTCACTACACACTCCTATTCTTCGGTAATGTAAATAGGCAGCTCATCTAGAGTAAAGAGGTGGTTTTCTTCACCTATTACATTTCCGTCCTCATCTGACTCCAGTCCATGCACACAATTTTGCTGCAAAGGTGTCTGTACTGGCTGTTGTGCTGTTTGCTCTTGGGCGCGCTGATCTCTCTATCTTATTCTATATTGTGGCTACTGCTGCTGGACACGTAAGTTAGGATTTCTAACTTGTGGCTCAGGTTTGTCAAGCTTCACCCTTTCAAGCATTTGCTCTACCTTTTTGAGTAATTGATCCATCAAAGAAGACTCTTCCTTAATAGTGACTTTCTTTTCTGCTTTCGCTTTAGCTCTCTTGGACAGTAGATTTGCTTCAACGTTGACCATGATTTTCTGCATGTCTTCCATTGTGGCCGGTTCTCTCTCTCTTAATTGGTAGGCCATGTCAGCATCAAAACCATCCAGAAATTTCATCATAGCTAGTCCCACAGGTGGCTTTAGATGATCTGGAATTTCGTTATAAACTGAATTGAATCTAACACAATAGTCTTGGACCGACTCACCAACGTTTCATTTGATTTGCTCATATTCAGCCAGAATTTGAAGAGGATTCTTTTTCACTTCCCATCGGTTTAAAAATTGTCTTTGTAGGTTGGCCAAGGTAGTGATACTTGCTGCCAGCAAACCTCTGAACCATTTCCTCACATCACCTGCAAATGTCTGTACAAAGAGTCTCATTGCAACATTCTCCGCATCGATCTCATGAAGTTCATAGAAATAATCCATTTTGTCCACATGTTGCTGAGCAGTAATGCTGTTAGGACTGCCATAAAAAAATGGGATTTTTCTTTGATAATCTGCGGGCATAGAACTTGAGGCAGAACAAGGGGTGCAAAACGGGCAGCCATCACTCTTGGTGGATTTGGCCTTGGAGGTGTTGGAGGAGTTTACACAGTTTGTAAGGGGCTAGCAATTAGAGTTTGAGGCTGTGTCGCAATATAATTATCAATTAACCGGTTAGCTCTTTCAGTTTCTAAATCTACAAGAAATTGTGGATTGGGGACAGTATAGTCAACAACCCTTTCGGATTTAGACTCAAACAATGATATTTCAAACTGCTCGTCAAACTCAAGCTCTTCAAGATACTCAAAAATGTCAGGGCATGAATGGGATTTGAACACGAGAGTTATGGTGCTCTCTTGACGAAGGAGTCTCGGAATCAAATTGGGGTTTTCGTAAATATGAGGACGATCTGGGTCTGGATTGGCTTTGGTATATCGTCTCGAAGCCAGTGTGCTATTGATAAAAATCACAGGACACAACCAACTTACTCAGCCTATCCAATCCTAAAATTATCATCTAGAAGCTTAGAATTATTAAGAAATAAGGGGATTTTATTTCAGTGTTCCCCAGTGGATTCGCCAGTATGTTAGCACCTAAATCTGCCCTAGGCTGAAGGAAGGAAAAATTCAGGGTAACCACAAACCACGCTCAGTCTGGTAGCTAGCCCTACCAGAACAGAAGAGGGCTCTCTCCGAGTCATGCTCAGTGAATAGATAAGCAAAAAATGGTCTGAGATGACTTACAGTGAAGTATTGATCTTAGGCTAGTAAGTGAATAGGGATACAAGAAACAATTTTTATGAATGACTGAGCTTCTGGGATGGTATGGGACCAATGGTCAGCAAAGAACAGAGAATTTAATAAAAAGGCATAGATTACTTTGTGAGGCAAGGCAGGCAGAAAATGTAGCAATTTAATTTGAAATAACATGGAATGGAGAGATTGTTTAGGAGAGTGAAAAGGGCATAGGAACATGAATCCTTTTCAACAGAAGAAGAACACTGAACATGAAATTTTCCCACAGGCAGAGTAATAAAATTGAATTCTACCTTATCTAACTCAGAAAATTTCACTGGAAATGAACATGAATTGAATTATGAAACATAACGAAATACATATGAAAACATAAGAGACACATTTGCTACACTCACAACCACATGAATCTCATGAAACAGAGCCACTGCCTTTCATTAATTCTCTGTCAAAAATATACAGTGAAGAAGCAGAGTTTCTTTCCCACAGTCTCCCAGAAGTTACAAGCCAACCAACCCTTTGCAAATGGTTTGCATACAATATATAGAATGTGCCATGAAGAGATAGAACGCCCAAGGGTTGGGGAGTTACTCGAATCATTACAAAATGGAGATGAAGAGCCAACCATCAGCGACAGGTGCAACGTTACAAACATGACAAATGGCTTGGGTGACCGTTTGCCTTCTTTCGCCATTTGGATAGAAGCCAATCTAGAGAGAAAATACTTTAAATGTCGCCTTAGGTGCCAAAAAACTGAAATGTAGATGAGTGGGCCCACTTGGAGAAGTCGCAAATCAAAATTTCGCGAAATGGAGGCAAATTTGGCATTTTTTCCTGTATGCGTCGCGCCATTTTCTCTGTGTGCCACGCCACTTGGGAGCCTGTTTTGAGGCACTTGTAGGAGTCCAAAATGTGTCCAAGTGTGCTTGTTGGAAAGCCTCTCCTGTCTACTTTCTAACCCAACTAGAATTTCTGAATTTGGTGCTCATTTGCTCCTCCAAATCTTCATTCTCCCAAGACTGCTTCCTGTGTGTCAAAATAGGGGCAGAGGTCATTTTTTGGGTGTTTCTGACCTCCTGGAGACTCATATCTTGCCCAAATTCCTTTTCCAAGCACCAGTAGTTGTTATTTTTCATGCTGAATCCAGAAATGTAAACCATTCTTCATTTGGAGCTCCCAATTTTTAGCACCGCGCCACAGGGAGAAAAAACCTATGTTTTGCCCAAAAATTTGTCATGTGACCAAAATTTCCCCAAATTTCTTGAAATTTGGGCTGGAGGTCCCCTATGAAGTGCTATGCTGTGCCAAGGAAGCTTCAGCCAATATTTGAATCCGATCCTACTCTTTTGCCTCTTTTGCCTCTTTTGTTGCTTTGCTCAATTTTGCCTTCAAGCTCTTTATCCGGGCCCTTGCACTCATGTTTCGTGCCCTGTAATGGAAAGCCATGTGTCTCAGTAAGGCAAGGTCCTTATTGGCCTTGTCCAGAAGCCTCTCCAAGTGCATGTTGACTCTCTCTAGATTAGCCTCCCGATCCTCATTGATCTCTTGCTCCAATGACGTGAGCTCAACTCTTCTTCTTTGTCCAGCTTGGCGATGCTCACGAATGTTTTGTAGCTCCATAATCACCTGCCAATCCTCTAGCTATTTGTTTCTCTGCTCCAGGTACTTCATGTTCCATTGGGCCCTCTCTAAGTCAAGGGATAAGGCCTCAATCACTGATTGCTGCTCCTGGATGATCTCTCTAAGCTCTGCATTTGTCGGTTCTGTATCTGTCTCATCATCATGAAGGAGAACGAATTCTGTCTCTCGTTCAGCTGATGGCTCACCTAAAGGCCCCTCATCATGCATTGGCTCCTTACCTCTATCATGTTCCTATGTCGTCGATGTAGGAAGCGAAGCCCCTTCCACCCCGGGTGGAGATAACACTCGCTTTGCCGCTGCAAATAAATGTCTACTGCCTCTCTGATAGGTGATTAATACTGGCATAGTAGCGGTCTCATGGCACTCATACTGATGAGAAGGACCACCTATCTCATGCTCTGCCTCTGATACTACCTGTGGAGTGCTGAAGAAGTCACGGGAGATGAAGTCCTCCCAAGCAATGCCCTGCAATCCCAACTGATGATCCACCAAAATTCGGACAAGAGCAAAGTGACAAACACTGTTAAGCTACTGCTAAGGGGTCTTATGCTACATGAAATTGTTCATCCTATCTATGTTCTTGCAAATGAAAAATGGGAGGTTCATCATCTGCACCCTGGTAAAGTGCATGAGAAACCTGATGTGATAGGCATATAGGCGAGAGAACCTCCCCTCACAACTGAAGTACTTCATGATCAATTTCATGAGCGGAGCATACTCATCTTTCAAATATCTGAATGGGAAGACTCTTGTGAGATGCCTCAAAAAACTGGCCTTAATGTAAGGCTCATAGTATTGCCTGTCCACCTTCTTCTTCTTATGCCACTGTTCTCCAACATTTGGTATGCCTGTTGCCACTGAGATAGTTTCGGGTGTCAATCTGAAGGTGACCCCGGCCAAGAGAGACTGACCTCCATGTAGGTGAAGCACAAAAAGATGGGCCAACTCATGATGAACTCTAACATTTGCCACCCTTTGACAAAATTCAAAACATGCTAGGTGCTGGAAACATGACATAGCAAGAGGGCATGCCTGCAATTCAGTGAGGGTGTTTGGCTCATCCCTAACATGTTTTCCACTCCTGTGATGTCTCCTGGGGGCCTGTTCTCCTGAAGCTGTATCACTGTGAGTTTCCACCTCATACTCTGATGAACCCTTAGATGCCATGACTGCTGTTTATATACTGTATTAAGGCTGCCCTTTGATGATGGTGAAGCTGGGTGTTGTTTGTGATATCTGCCACCAAGGGGAACAATGAAACAAAGGGAGTATTAGGAGGGGAGTAATGTAATGGGAATAGGGGTTATAGGGAGAATTTTGTTTAGGGATATGTAGGGGTTTTTGGTATTTTGATAGGTTAGGGTTTGAGGTTTTAATAAGGTAGGGTTTGGGGTTTTTATTGACCAATAGGAGGAGGGGAAAGGGAATATGAGTTTGGTAGTGTTAGGGTAGTGATAATAGGAAAAATGGCATAGGGGAATAAGGAAAAGTGGTAGGGCAGGAAAAATAGAGCCTTGGCATCAACATACACTTATACAACACTAGCATCAATGGTTTTTTGGTGTCTTATTGTGGTTGAATTTATGAAATTTGTTGCATTCAATCACAGGCATAGAACCACCGTATCACTCATAAAATTTGATGAACAAGTGATGTTTCGAGCCTACCTTGCAATTGATGTGCTTCATGAAAAATTTGAGGGAGTTTTGGCACGTTTCTGGTGCTTTGTCTGTGTGCGCCGCGTGCAAAACCCAATGCGCCGAGCTCTGGGTGTGCGCTGCGCCACTTATGAATTTGCACTGCGGGTGGGCTTTGTGTGCGCCGCGCCCCTGCCTATATGCATCGTGTGCCTGTAATGGCCTCCAAACTTGCTCCAAACCACACGATTGCACTCTCCACGACTTTGCAATGTTTTCCCTCTGCCTTTGATTGCACAATGACTTTGATTTTGGTGGGAATTTGTATATATAGACTTGGAGGTCATGATTTAAATTTTGTTTTTTCAAAAAACCCACTTTCTAATGTTATGTTTGACACTTTTTCACTGAGTTTAAAACAACCGTGATTTTCACTTTTCCTCTGAATTTGGCTCAAGTGATGAAATTTTTGACACTCTTTGCAGGGATTGCTTGACAGGACATTTGGCCACGGAAACCATGACTACACCTGAAAGATCAACTGAAGATTTTTTTGAAAATTTTATCACCCATGACACTGTTTGACTTTTCTTCAAAACAGAGTTTTGGAGAACAGTCGAAGTTTATCAATATGAAGATGAAACTCTGTGAATCATTACTTTACAAGGGAATCACTCTGGCCTGCATGGCTTTACTGGACATATTTTAAGACCAAATTGATTTAATCCCTAGACCTAATGACCGAAAATGACTTTTGTCCATTAAAGGACCAGACCTTGACTGTCAAGGACTTTGGTGATCATTGACAAAATACCTAAGCCAGCAGGAGCCAGACATGAGGGGAAATGACTAGCATGACCTTCTCCGTTAGATCATGGCATGCCCCTAGCGGAATGAAACTGAATGAATGGAGCGGGACACCTAAAGATGAAATACATAAAGAGTTTTGATCTCTGACGAAGGGCTGACTAGACCGACTCTAACACCTCGATCGACTTGTTTCAAAACAAAAATGACCACATGAAGCTGGAATTGAAAGACAAGCTGCAAAAGATCCAGATCAAGAAGGGCGACACAATACCACAATACTTGAGCAAGTTCACCCAATGACAGGATGAGATTGGGAGCTTTGGTATCACAGTTGATGAATATGATCTAGTCATCCTATCACTTCTACGCTTTCCCAAGAGCTACCACAACTACTAGGATTTAGTATATGGGAGGGACCGTCTACTAAATTTGGTGTGTTTGTGGTCCAACTTGGTGCAAGAAGAGATAAGGTAGAACACCAGAGATGGAGCCTCATCCAAGAATGATGACGAGCATAATTGTGCCATGAATGTTTTCACTTTCATGAGCTAGGACACTATGCCATGAAGTGTTCACATAAGAAGGCCGACAAGAATCCCTCAGGAGGACTGGTAGGTGAAGTTCTTGCTTCACAATTTGAGTTAGATTTCACCCTCATTGCTTGCATGGTGACATCGGTGATGGTTAGTGTGTGGTATCTGGATAGTGGAGCCTCATTCCATATGATGAGAAACAAATAATTTTTTAGTGAATTGGAGGAGAAGGACCTCTATATGCACATTGAGATGGGAGATGATGGAAGGTATAGCACGATTGACATCGATATTGTTACCTTTCATAGGGAGTCTAGTTCTCCTCTCACATTAAAATATGTCATGTATGTTTCGAGTCGAAAGAAAAAATTTAGCTTCAATTGCTATGTTGGAATACCATGGCTATGAATTTAGTTTACATAGCTATGGAACAAGTGAAACGGATCAAGGTTTGGGTGAAGAACCTCTAAAAATTGGATGTAGAAAATTTTGAAACATTGAACACAAAATAAGAGAAGGTGCAAAGACGAGACATTGGTGAATTATGGTATTTTTCCACTTGCACCATGGAGCCTTGAAGATCATGCGGAAAATTTCTACAGGACTTCCCAAGGGTGCATAGAGTACTAAGATACATTCAAATGGTGTACATTGGGGAAGTACACCAAAGCCACCTTTCATGATAAGGATAGTTGAGCACAAGAAATCCTTTAAAGAGTTCACTGATATGTGTGTGGAACATTCTCAACAGCCTCCACGACCAAGCATAGGTATTATGTAATATTTGTAGATGATTTCTCACGTAAGTGCTAGAATTTCTTCATGTAGAAGAAAGAGCATAAATGCTCTAAATTTTGTGAATTTAAAGCATTTGTTGAGAAAGACAATGACATGAAAGTGTTACAGGTCTATTTGGGCACATCACTCCCAACATTCAGATCAGTACAATTAGGTCTCATCAAACCCTAATTTAGTTGTTACATGCCCTAGACAAGTCAACCCATTGAATGCCTCCTTCTCTGAAAGTTTCCTGGCCTGAAGCCTTCCTGAAATGCCTCCTTGGGACACCAGTGCAGCCCAAGCCTTGAGACAGTGCACTGCAAAGCAGGCAGGTCCACTGTGGCCTGCACTACAGTGCACTTAGGCCCTCTTTGACCTGCTCTGGGCAAGATTGTGAAAAATTTGAATAGGGTTCTAGCAATATTCCTTCATTCTAGATGATTCTAGAAGGATCCCATCTCTTATCTCCTCCTATGAGCTCGAAATTGGATAGGATAAGGATCCATTAACCTCTTATCCTCTCATCCCTTGCTCCATGGAAACTAACTCCAAGTTTGGAAGTTCATTCAATACCCTCATTTATGCCAAAACCATCTCCATTTCCTATAAATTGAGCACTCACCATAGTGATCAGGGGGCTAGAATCTGATGTTTGTAAGGAGATTTTGTTGGTTTGAGAATTGAGTTTATGTTAAGCAATGTTATGATGCTGGAGTAGTGTGTTTTTTAAGGGTTGGACTGAAGCTGGAGGAGTGGCACAGGATCGAACTTTATTGGGTGATACTCTTCCTTCTACATTAATAAAGAGTTTATTCCTTTTCTCATATGATTTTTCATATTTGTGATGATTATGTGTTTCAATGTCTTCGATTCCATTGTTTTATAGTAGATAGATCATGTATGTTTTGATCATTTCTTGTTTTTGTTTCTCTTGATATAGGTACCTTCTGAGTGGATTTATTTCAAGTGGGAGCGATGGGAGCAATTCAAAAGAGGTCAAGGAAACAAAATACTACAAGTAAGTTCCTCCATCTCATCTATATTCTATAAGAAAAGGTTAAACTACTTTCTTTTTGTTGTTCTAGGTGTAGTCACCCACCTAGGGAAAATGTGTTTATCTGTAGATGCAAATTCCATATAACAAATTGGCAACCATATTGGGGATTTACTGTCATTCTTGGTGGCTTACCCTCATCATATTACACCCTAGTAGACTTTGCTTGACTTTATTGATCTTATTTCAATATTTTTGAAGTGTTTTTAGTCAAAAATTGCGCTTGAATGTCTCTTGATTTGACTCTTTAGCACCAACACAGTGTTGGTATGGAAACAGTGTACTACAGATCAGCCCCTTCCTTAGAGATAGTGCATTGCAGTGCACTGTCTCCCACTCTAGCCTGTGCTAATTCCTCTTAGGCTAAAAAACCCACCTTCGGTCTGATTTTTCCAAAGTTGCTTCTCTTGTTGTTTGTTGAAAGATCAATCATTCTTACAGTTCTGAAATAAAGTTGTATTTCTCCTCCTATCCCTACTTTGGCCTTGATTTTTTAGTGTTTCTTGAATGATTTCTGTATCATTGTCAATTCATTGTCAAAGTTAGCTTATAGTCGGATAATATTTTCTGAAAAGGAAGTGTAGTAAAGTCTTCATTTCTTTCAAAAAGGAACTGTTGTAAAGTATTCGTTTCTTGAAAAAATATTGATTAATTGTATGTGCATTTAGTTTCCTTTTGTTCATATAAAAATTAAGGGAATTGAAAAGAAAAACTTGCATTATGCAATTATAGGTTTGTGTGTGCTTGTAGGAATAATATAGGGAAATTGCATTAGATTTTCTCTTTGCTCTTTGATTAAACATTCTAATTGCTCTATCCCTTGTAGTTAAGGTTTTCATTGTTCAAAATCAAATGAAAAGAATGTTTCTCATCATAGTTGAATTCTAGGAATTTCAAAGACATCAAGATGTGAACCTGAAAGACAAACTCTTAATCAAGATCAATTTAAAAGTTATCTCAATTAACCTAATGGAGCATTGTCACCTAACAAATAAAATTTAAAGGTTTTACGTTAGAGACGTGTTCGGACGTCGTAAAACATAGCAGCTATCATTAATTGTCTACGATACATTCTGAGTGTGATACCTCATTCCATGTATGTAAGTATATTGTAGCTCGTCCACGTACCTTCGGGTATATAGGGCAGTGTTATAGTACGAAAAGTATAAAGGAATGCTCTCACTGTGGTTTCACATTAGACAGTGCTAACATGGATTGGGCGTCCACATACTTTTGAGTATATATGGGAGGACTATATTAAGTTGCTATCCATCCTTAGGTAACTGAGTCGGTCGCCTTGTACACTGTGATACATTGAACAAAACATTCGGGGAGATTTCCTGCACGTATGTTAAGTCCTTGGTTTATTGAGGCAGTATATTGCATTTCATAGTTGCTTGGTAATCCTTTTGCCTAGATTACCCTCTTTTTGTTTATTTATTTTTGTAATAAAATCGATCATCAATCATGGAGGAACATCAACCCTTACCCCGTCATTCACGGAGGATAGTGAGTAGACCACCTTTACCCCCTGAAGCTACACATAGCCAGCAAAAGCAGTCTCGTTTGACTGAATCCAGTACATCACAAACTTCTAGTTCTTCATCTGACTTACCAGAGTCACCTATACCGGTAAGTACTGTGACCTCAGTTACTCCTACAATTACTGGTACATTTGTTATTGATGTAGAACCTTTACATTTACCCGAGGACACTAAAAGTGAACCTAGTGAAACATAACCCAAGTTGTCCAACAAGAAGTTGATCTTGAACCTATCGCAATTCAAATAGAAGTTGTTCAAGATGCCCAATCTAAACCTGTGGTTCTTTTACCAGAACACTTGGATCTTGAAGTTGAAAAATCAAAAGTTGTTCCTGTACCAGAAGATGATTGACTGGTTTGTCCTCAGACATATGTAAATGTTGAGACTTCCCCTTTACCATAGAGTCAAATACCAAAATTTATTATGGACCTGACGGTGAAATCCTTCCACCTGGTTTGATTTCAATTGAAGAGGAACCTGAAGAAGAAGCACCTAGGACTCCAACTCACTTTGGACCCAGGCTTTATCTTTATCCTTATACTCCTCATTTTGCTGCTCCTTTTGATCTTGATTACTTTCATACTCCTATTGATTCATTAGGACGTTTGTTGGGTCATTTAACTATGGCAGAATCAACATCCCAAACTGTACCATCTATTACAGCCGCGACAGAATCTTTTGTCGTTGCTTCTTTGATGTTTACCACAACACCTGAGTCACATATGTATGGTGTTCTGTCCATCCCACTTGGTTACCAATATTTATCTGGAACCCACTAAGGTGTTGCTTCTAGTCCGTGGTCTTCACCCATGTCCTCCACAATAATTTTACCTGGTTATTCACTTATGGATACTGAATAGTTTGATCCATGAAGTTGATATCAAGCTGGCTCCTTTGGTTACCGTCTAATGTATCCACTTTACACTGGATTAACCCGATATGGAGAACAATATGGCCAATCTCCTTATCCTCTATTTTCTAGGGGGAAACCATATGGAAGTATGTCATCGTCTTCAGGTCAGCCTGGAATGATTATTTGTCTGTGGCAGCAAACAATGCATTCAACCAAGGCTTATGTATCCATCACAACCAATGCAATTTGTTTCATCCATACCTACTACACCTGTCATTACGACTTTACCACAGTCGCAAGCTCAGTTAGTTGTATCTCAACCTTTCCAAGCTGGTCCTTCAACCTCTAACCCCCAAGTTTCAGGTTTATAGATTCAGTCTTCTCAGGCCATTTTACAACAACCATTTGTGCCTAGAATCCAACAACCTCAAGCTAGTTTACCATTTATTGGAATGCCTCAAACTTATACTGGTTTAATATATTCATAACCTGGTCAAACTTACATTGGTGGGAAACAACCGTTAAATCAACAACCATGGCAACCGCAGTATCAACAACAAGAATTCCAACAATACCAAACTTATCCTGGACTTGGTCAACAAGCCTACGCTAGGTTTGGTCAACAACAAGCTTACCCAGGTCCTGGTCAACAAGCCTATGTTGGGTTTGGACAAAAAAAAAATTATCCTAGTGCTCAACAACCACCTTGTACCAGATTTTCTCAAAAAACTTACCTTTATCAAGGTTACTAGCAGTAGATTCCTTATTCTGGTATGCAAATGCCTATTGCCCAGGAAATTCCATCTTACCCTAGTTACGCTTAACCTGACCTCAATAGACAGTTACCTTTTGTCCCAACACTTGAATTACTGGATTTAAATCAGCTTACCAATGACCCAATTCTTTATGCACCTTGGTGGCCAATGATTCCTCATAATTGCCTTCCAATATTGTAAAATTCAATGGAAACCCTGGAGAAGACCCATCCAAACATGTTATGACTCTTCATTTATGGTGTTCATCCAACTCCCTGAATGTTGATTCAGTTAGACTACGTCTTTTCCAGCGAACACTTACTGGTCTGGCTGCAAAGTGGTATATCGAGTTACCACGAGCTTCATTTGATAACTTTACATCCTTAGCCACCACGTTTTTAACCCACTTCTAGCTACCCATCAGATATGAAACTGGAACATAACTATTGACCAACTTTAATCAAACTACTGCTACTCACATTTCTGATCATATTCATGAGTGGCATCGTCGTTGTCGAATGATCAAAACTTATGTTCCTGATCATCTTTTAGCCGAGTGGTTTATAAAATCCTTGTTGCCATCTATCACTGAGGATGTGGCCAAAGGAGGAGTTGTCACTTAAGTGCAAGTAATTTCTCATGCCCAATACTTAGACTAGATTTACACCCAGTCTGGCACGCTCTATGACAAAATTCCAAATGCACCCAGACCATCTTTTACTATTCCTCCACCCCCATCGAGTAAGGACTCTCATGCTGACGACGGTGAGATTGGATCTTCAAGCATGCAGACAACAATTAGACCATCTGGTCAAACACTTGATATTTCCAATCAAACTTCTACTACATTTGATAATACTCCTGCTTCCGAAATAAATGTCGTGTCATCTGATAAAGGTAAGAATGAAAAGAAACCTAGAAGCAAGAAGAAGGGGAAAGCTAAAAAGAAACAAACCCTCCCCCTCAAGAGAAATTATATGATTCCTCTTCTCTGGCTAGGAAACCTCATTATCCATGTTTAATCTGTAACGAGGAGCATTTTATGTGAGACTGTCCTCATTGCTCTAAAGTTTCAAAACTTCTTAAGACTTCTAGTGCATCCATTGTGTTAACACACCCTTTTTCTGAATCCAGAGACTCATTTGGTTGCTACAGATCATGCTCCCACTTCACAAGTGCTTATGCTATCGCCTATAAGCCTAGAATTGATGTTTTGGTGTCTACACGAAGTAAATATTATGGTAATCCATCGTCGTCATTGAATAATCAAGCTTCATATCAACCAAATCCTTCGAGTTCGACTTTGCCTGATCCTATTCCACCTCCCATTGCACCAAAGTTAACAATAAAACCACCTAAGGGAGTTGTACATAAGTCTACATTCAACCCTCGAGCTCGAGCAGCACAAAATTATAACATAGTAGAAGATTTGGCTCAGTCACCTTCTGTTATGTCAATGCTTGAGGTGCTTCAAAATTGTCCCTCCCAAAAGCAGGATTTATTGTCAGCAATTGGTGGAATTGATCCAACGGATTCTAATCTTGTGGTTTTTAACCATGCGGGATATATGCCACAATTACTAGCTCAATTAGCTTTCCTGATCCAAGTAAAGGCTTTGAATAAACTCGTTCACTGAACCATTGTTGACGAGAGTGCATCTACTTGTATCATGTCAATGAGTTGCTAGAAAACACTTGGCTCTCCACCTTTGTCATGTCACCTACAACTTTAAAAGATTTTGATGGTCACACATATACGGCTTGTGGAATTTTAAGTAACCTACAGATAGAACTAGGGGGAAAAACTCTAACTATTGAAGTTGAGGTCGTTGATGGACCCCTTGACTACAACATTTTGCTAGGAAGACCTTGGGTTTATGTTATGGCTGCTGTGGTTTCGACATACTTTTGTATGATCGCTTTCATTCATAAAGGAGGAATTATAGTAATTGATAAATTTGGATTCTTTGCCTCTAGTTCATAGGCTACTGGAAGCATTCCATTAGTTCACAGACCCCTGATATTTCTTTAGAACATTGGAGTAGGTATCTTCAAATATCCTTCCATAATGGGTACTTTTTCACTACCGTCACCATCACAAATGGTGGAAGTTGCAAAAGTTGAGACTTGCAACATGATATCTTCCACTTCATCTGATTCATGGAAGATTTCCAACAATTTTGAAGATGATATGTATAATGAAACCATGCCACTAAGCCCCATTGAGCTTGCATAACAATCAATCTTTTTGGCTTGTGCGGCAAACCCAAATCCATTATCACCAATTGTATGGGTTGATCGTTCATTAGAATATGGTACTTCCTCTAATCCTTTTTCACGTACATTTTCTACTAATGAAGGAATCATCCAATCAATGATGACAGAAGAAGAACCATGGGAAGATTATCATCATTGATCCCATCTTCCAGATCACATAGAAGATGTTTCAAATGAACCAAATCACCTTTCAATTGTTGATTTCCTTTCGAATTCTATATTTATAGACACAGTCGATTTCGAACGAAACTTGTCAAATATCGAAGAAACCATTTCTATCGACATTTCAACCAAGCCTAGAATTGTAGAGAACATTCATGTTGGCAAATCTTGTTCTCCATCAGAACTTGAAACTTACCATGCTCTTTTCTGTGAATTCTGCGATATATTTTCCTGTTCATATGCAGAAATGCTAGGAATTGATTCTAGTATAGTTAAACATGAAATTAAAATGTATCCTAATTTCAAACTAGTACTACAACACCTCTGTCATGTTCATCTGAAGAAGGCTGCTACCATAAAAGCAGAAATTGAAAAACTTTTGCATGCTGGTTTCATTTACCCTGTTCCTCTTACCAATTGGGTTTCCATTCTTGTTCCTATCATGAAGAAACAAGGAACAATACGAGTGTGTTTTTATTATAAGGATGTTAATAACGCTTGTCCAAAAGACAACTATCCCACTCCCTTTATCGACTAGATAATTGATGACTGTGCCGGATGTGAAATATTCTCATTTATGGTTTATGGATGGATTTTTCGGCTATAATCAGATCAATATCCACTCAGAAGACCAATATAAAATTGCTTTTATTTGTCTCTGGGGTACATTTGCATATAGGAAACTCCCTTTTGGTTTGAATAACGTTGGGGCAAATTTTTAGAGGGCAATGAATTATGCCTTCCATGACATCAAACACATTGTTCAACCCTATTTAGATGATTTACTTGCTCATTTATGGAAACAGGTTGATCACCCGCAACATCTGAGAGCTATATTTTTACGGTGCTGACACTACAGACTCAATCCACATAAATGTGTGTTTTTTGTTGGTTTTGGTCGTTTTCTTGGTTTCGTAGTGTCTAAAGAAGGAATTCAACTCGACCCTTTGAAGGTTAAGGCAATTCTTGATCTGCCTCCACCTTCCACTTTACTACAATTAGAGAGACTCCAAGGGAAGGTTAACTTTCTAAGGAGGTTCATTCCCAACTACGTTGAAATGGCTAAAGGATTTACTCGTCTTTTGAAAAAGGGGATTCCCTTCCATTGCAACCAGGTTGCGCAGGCTTCCTTTGATGCTCTCAAAGATACCCTTTGAGCATCATTAATGTATGCCCCTAATTATCAAAATGACTACTTCCTGTATCTCGCCGCTACAGATACAACCATTGCTATGGTTTTATTCCAAGAAGAAGATGGGACTAAACATCCGATCTATTATTTGAGTCACAATCTCAATGATATGGAAGATAAGTACTCTTATGTTGAAAAGTTAGCTTTGGCTACTGTTCAAGCTGTATAGAGATTTCACCACTATATCCTGCTCCGAAAGACCACTGTCATTTCGGATTGCAACCCTATGACATACATTTTGTCAAGTCAATTGCTAGGGGGAAAATACTCGAAATGGATTGTCATTTGGCAAGAATTTGATTTGGAATTCACCAAATCCAAATCAAAGAAATCTCTAGTTTTCACCAAGCTTCTTTGTGAGATATTGATTCAACAACGGAACCATCAATTCTGAATGAGTCTCTGTTTCTGATTTTGTCATCTAACCCATGGTATGGAGATATATTGATCTATCTCCAGACCCAAACTTTCTGGCCCAATACCTCTCGCTCGCAACAACGGTGTATTCGTTACCAAGCCAAAGATTATCTGATCATTGGCGACACCCTTTACTATTGTGGTATCGATACGATTTTACGGAGAAGCCTCACTCATGAGGAACCCAAGAAAGTTTGAATGATTTCCATTCTAGTGCTTGTGGTGGACATTTATTTGGTTATGGTACTGTACAAAAGATTCTCTGTGCTGGTTACTTCTTGCCAACCATATTCAAAGATTTCATTATTACTATCAGAAGTTGTCATGTATGCCAGATTTTTTACCCAAAACATGATTACCATTTGCAACCCTACATCCTATCGTCATCGTTGGTGCATTTGCAAAATGGGGCATCGATGTTATGACATGTAACCCTACCTCGGCCGGGGGGCATGAGTATATTTTTGTCGCCCTAGAATATTTTACTAAATGGGTCGAGGCCATGCCTACATTAAACAATAGCAGTGAGACAACTGCTCTTTTTTTCTTCAACCATGTGGTTGCACGGTTTGGCATACCATAAGATATAGTTACAAATCATGGGCCACATTTTTTCAACCATATGATGATCAAATTGACTGCCAGGTTAGGACTTTCACATGATAGTTCTACTCCTTATTATCTGCAAGCTAATGGACAAGTTGAGGCCATCAACAAAATCCTTAAATGAATGCTCCAACGAATGATAGGAGTTCATAAATGAAATTTGGATTTAATCCTGTACTCGGCTTTGTGGGCTTACCGAACCTCGGTGAGAAATGCAACTGGATTCATACCTTTTCAATTGGTGTATGGTTTGGAGGCAATCTTACCTGTACGATGTGAAATTTCGTCATTAGAACTCGCAATTGACCTGTTACCCAACACTTCTAAAGAAGAAGCATGTTTCTTAGAGCTCATCCATCTATATGAAACTCGTCATGAAGCCTCATTAGCTAACGAAGCACATAAGAAGTGAATAAAGGCGCAATATGACTAAAATGTCAAGCCTCGCATTTTCTTAGAAGGAGACCCGGTCTTGCTTTATGGTCAGGAAGATGATAAACTAGGAACAAGGAAATTTTAACCATTATGGATGGGCCCTTATATTGTCAAGCGTGTTTTGGAAAAAGTTGCTTATGAGTTAGTTGATTATGATGGAATTCCATTGTCGCAGCCCCATAACAAGTTGTATTTGAAACATTACTATGCCTGATTTTGCATAGTAATAAGCACTATTTATATACTTTGATTGTGTGTGTGTGTTACACTGTGACTTTTAGAGTTTTTATGTGGTTAAGTAATTTGCTTTACATTTGTTGCAGATGTTGGAATCTTTGGAACCATTTGCTGGTTACGCTGATGGTGCTAGTCATAGTACGCAGAACCTATACTTTGCAGCATGGGCCATATTTGCTCCAAGTGGCAAGTTAGTGAGTTTTCAAGGGATTTGTATCGGTCTTTCTATGAACATGAGTATAGCACATTGATCGAACTTCTCTCTGATGCCATTTCACTTGGCATTCACCGAATCATCATTAGGATGGACTCACAACTTGTCGTACTGCAACTAACAAATGTTTATACCATCCGAAATCCAACAATTTATCGTATGTTCCTTAGAGTTCGTCTCTTGGAAAGAAATTTTGATTACATGCAATATCAACAAATTTCCAGGAACTTTAACACATTAATTGATTCATTAGCGAACTATATGTTAAAAAAACATTTACAACACATGTAAAAGTAAATTTTTCATTTCACATCAATAGTTAAATAGGATTTCACATAACCATATATAAAACACTGAAAGTAAAATAGATAGATGTTTTAAAAGTTTTTACAAAATTTGTGTCTAAGACATGTTGGTCATCTGACTTCAAAACTCAAAATGCATATAGAAAAACATCCTAAGTAGACCTAATGATGCTCATGATAACATGTCACAGTCTGAGCTATCATGTGCAATGGCCTCATCTAATGGCTAGGTACACCAATAGTATGGCGTTGCAGCCTCATCGGTAACTCCTCTATCTGGACATCCAGAATATCGAGGGTTAACCCCTCTATATGATCCTGCAACTCTGCTAGTGTCTTAGTCAAATCCAAATCCTGGAGAGCTACTCTTCCGACGTTTCTCCACGCTGTTTCACCTGCCTCCTATTGATGACCCATAGGTCGAATAGTACCAACATCTGCATGCATGAGTACATTTTTAGTTTAGTCTTGGAAACATCAAAAACAAAAAATCATGTAGAAACTTAAAAAATTAAAAACACTTGGTCAAAACAATTTACCTATAGCACCCCATTGGGCACCCACTGGTAACCTCAAATCTGGATCTCCATGAAATTCCATCCTCACATCTAGATGCTCCTCGATAAAAATGTATTGTTGATTTAGCCAACTGAAGAATGCATGAGGAAATGAGATTGATGATTGACCAGCATGTCGAACCATCAACTCAACCCATCTCTGCATCTGTGGATCTCTAGGGCCAGTCAAAATCAGTGACACATACTGAGGTTGCATCAATGGAATTCATTCTAAGGTAAAGGCAATCAAGATCGAACCATAACTAGAATTCTTAGTCTTACCACTCTTTACCTTAGTCAGATGCTCTTTCATTGAAGAGAGAACTGCCTCACACCAGTTGAATGTAGTTGGATCAAGGGACTCAAGTGAAAACTACATATATGATATGTTTGCCAGATGAAGTGTTGCATTACCTGCCAACTTTGCGATAGTGAAAATGATTGTTCACAAAGGCAAATCATGAACATCCCTGATGTTGATCTTCCCATCTTTGCTAGGCTGTGTACCTATCTGACAGAACTATCGAATGTAGTCCCTCACTGATTCACCCCCACGGGTAGAACCTGAAAGAGATATGGGGGCACCACATCTCAACAATCCTGTAAGGAAGTAAACATCATCGATCAATATAGGGAGCACTTTTCTCCCTATGTGAAAATCCTGATTCGCTGGATCCAATGAATGAACTAGGAACTGCAATAGTTCTAGTTGTTGCCTCATCCTAGACAACCTAAAGTATTTGAGTAACCCACAGTCTTTGAGGGCCTCAACACTACCTAAATCATTAAGGGCAACCATATCCTATTCTTCACGTTCTCTTTCATGCCAATTAATAGTCATTCTAATCCGATCAAAGCCTGAAATCAAACAATAAGATTAGTTAGGATCCATTTCATGCAAAAAATTGAAGGATTTTTGGGTAAAACAGGAGAAACAAATTTATCAAATGCGCCTAGCATAGCCCAAGCCTTGAGATAGTGCACTGCAGAGCAGATACCCTTCTATTTGGGTGCACAGTAGCACAGTTTTCGATGTGATAGGCTACAATGATCCCAAGGTGAAGTATATTTACCCTAGGGACCCCAAAACCCTAAAAAAGTTGCCTGAAGCTATAAAAGAATGAACTTAAATGGAAGAGAAAAGGAATATCTACTACCTGGTCCTGATGGCGTGACAAATGATCCACAGAATCTCTCACAATTAGCTGTTGAAGTTCGACATAAAAACTAGTTCAGAGCACAAAACTAAATGGTAAATATAAAATGGTGAAAATGACTTGGTAAATTCTAGTTTATGGTTATTTCATGTCATTTAATGAACAAAGTATAGTTTTTTACCCATTTTTACCAATGAAATAGGCATGCTTAATCCGTTTGGTGTTTCTTTGAACAAATTTATAGTTGATATGGTGAATTTGACATGCACGATCGTGAATTATACTTTTGACCATAGAGCATACTTTTATCTCTTTTTCGAGCTCTGCTAAACATTGAAAAAGGAACCCCCCAGAGTACTCTTTAAGCTCTTTCCAGACTCTCAAAATATGAAAATATTGTCGAGTGCTTGTCCTTTTCAGCTCGTTAATGGATTGGAAATGACATCTACTCAATATAAGTTTAACCCTTTTCCGGACTGAGATAGATTATTTACGAAAAATGAATACGTTGATTGAACATGGTCAATAGGTTCTCTCTTGTATTATTTTACACTTTTTTAGACTTGAGAGACAAATTTACAAAAAATAACTTGTGGAGTTTTATTTTTGTCCCTTTTCAAACTCTCTAAACATGAAAAGGACCGACTCATTAAAACATCAAATAGCGACAAAATTTTCCATCATGACAAGACCGAGTTTCACCTTCGCTAGGCTCGTTAAAACATCACATAGCGATGGATTCAGCCGAAGGGTGGAATTATACTACAAGCATATGTTATTCTACTCAAGCTCGTTAAAAAATAAAGAGGTACTAGTCAGCAAATGAATGGGGAAAATGGGAAAAGGGATAAATCACTTTATGGTAGAAAGTTGCTCTTGAACATGACACTTTCACTTCATCTTTGTGACTATTTGGGTTGGGTTATCTACTTGATGGTTATCATGCCTATGGTCTATCACACCATCCATCACTTTGGTTTTGGGTCAATGCTGCCAATTCATTCAGTGTCGCCAACATGTTCAGGAGATTCACTCAGTAAAACTTCATCCTTTGCAATACTCATAAATCTTCATTTTCATGACCGCCATTCCTGATCCTTGTGTCGTTAGTCAAATTCTGTCACCAAAATCATTACACTCGTTTCATGTCGTTGATGTGGGATACATCAAGGCCCTCCCGCGACGAGTTGCTTCTTGTCGACATCAACACATTATCCAAAAAGTTGACTTAGAAACACCCTTCTAGTACCTTGAGACTTGCATACATCAATGGCAAGTTTCTCACTTCCGGCGACAAGTTGACATCATTGGCCTTCGACCGAAATACTTTGTCTGGTGTTTGACATCAAAACATTTATTCACACCATGCAAAATGTGCTACAGTACCTTGAGGATCATTATCATTATCGGTGATCTCTCTCGCATTTGTTAACAGCTTACACCATTGACTGGTAATCAAATGATTTCTTCCCATGTTCGACTTCAGATTACATATTCACATGGTTAGACTCGTACTTGAGCGAACAATTAGATGAGATAGAAGACCCTAGATCTAATTTCATCCATTCGGGCTGCGATTTTAGGAGAGTACTAAATCATCTATACAATGGCTTTACACGGATGGTCATCCTATCATGGGTCTATATCTATAGATGACTATCTATGTACATGTAATGAAAAGTTTATACGCTGAGTATGGGTATGCCTTCCCTCAGCAATTCATGAAAATCCAAAATATCATGATGTTATGTATTGCAATTGATGCAGGTCACCATCCATTTCAGTTCCTCTCCATCACATCGTAAAGCATATCACTCGACATTATCATTTTCGACTTCATGATTTAGGGGGAAACTATTACAGGTCTATTTGGGCACATCACTCCTGACATTCATATCAGTACAATTAGGGCTCATCAAACCCTAATTCAGTTGTTACATGCCCTAGAAAAGTCAACTCATTGAATGCATCCTTCTCTGAAAGTTTCCTGGCGTGAAGCCTTCCCGAAATGCCTCCTTGGGACACTAACGTAGCCCAAGCCTTGAGACAGTGCACTGCAGAGTAGGCAGGCCCACTATGGCCTACACTGTAGTGCACTTAGGCCCTCTTTGACCTATGTTGGGCGAGATTGAGAGAAATTTTCATAGGGTTCTGGGAATATTCCTTCATTCTAGATGATTCTAAAAGGATCCCGTCTCTTATCTCCTCCTATGAGCTCGAAATTGGATAGGATAAGGATCCATTAACCTCCTACCGTCTCATCCCTTACTCCATGAAAACTAACTCCAAGTTTGGAAGGCCATTCAATACCCTCATTTATGACAAAACCACCTCCATTTCCTATAAATTGAGCAGTCATCATAGTGATCAGGGGGCTAGAATCTAAACTTTGTAAGGAAATTCTATTGGTTTGAGAATTGAGTTTATGTTAAGCAATGTTATGATGCTGGAGTAATGTGCTTTTTATGTGGCAAGGGTTGGACTGAAGCTGGAGGAGTGGCACAAGATCAAATTGTATTGGGTGATACTCTTCTTTCTACATTAATAAAGAGTTAATTCCTTTTTTCATATGATTGTTCATATTTGTGATGATTATGTGTTTCAATGTCTTCGATTCCATTGTTTTATAGTAGATAGATCATGTATGCTTTGATCATTTCTTGTTTCTATTTCTCTTGATACAGGTACCTTTTGAGTGGATTTAATTCAAGTGGGAGTGACGGAGCAATTCAAAAGAGATCAAGGAAGTGAAAGACTACAAGTAAGTTCCTCCATCTCATCTATCTTCTATAAGAAAAGGTTAAACTACTTTCTTTCTGTTGTTTTAGGTGTAGTCACCCACCTAGGGAAAATTTGTTTATCCGTAGATGCAAATTCCATATAACAGAAAGTGAAGGCTCTCAGGAGTGATAATGATGGATAATATGTGTCGAATGAATTCAACAACTTTTGTGCATCAAAAGGCATTATGCGAGAGTTAATATCACCCCATAACCCATAACAAAATGGGGTGGATGAAAGAAAGAAAAAAAGTATTGTGGGAGTTGCATGGGCGATGTTACATGATAAGGGCCTACCATTGCGCTTATGGGTTGAAGCATGCAACACAACTGTATATGTGTAGAACAAGAGTCCTCATTAGATTCTCATGATGAGTACACCATAGGAATATTTTTCAGGGAAGAAATCAGATGTGTTTCACTTCAAGATCTTTGGTTCATCAGTTTACTGTCATGTTACCAAAGATGTCGGGAAATATCTAGAGCCAACAATTGAGTTGGGCATATTTGTGGGGTACACTGATGCACCTCACAACTATTGGGTGTGCCTACCATCTCACAGGGTGACAATGGTTTGTAGAGATGTGAAGTTTGATGAGGAGAAGGCCATGAGATGTTCCCTTGAGAGGGAGCTTCAGTTACATGCATATGATGAGCTTTTAGCTCCAAAGGAAGAACTTGAGGATGATTTGGAGCAGCCACATGGAGAGGAGCAGAGAGTGGAAGCACCCACTCATGCAAAGACATTAAGAGATGGAAGGAAGAACACCATAGAAGCTGACGGATTGATGTTTGATGCTAGAGAGAATGTGGGAGCACCCACATCACAACACAGACAAAGGAGGCCGCTAGATCAGTACAATGGCTATGTGGATCTGATGAGCGAGAGTGTAGAGACTTAACCATCCTCATTTGAGGAAGTAGTGAAACAACTAGCATGGGTTGATGCCATGGTAGAGGAGTATGACTCCATTATCAAGAACAATGCTTGGGAAGTTGTCCCAAGGCCAAAGAACAAGTCAATGGTAGGTTCTAGGTGGATCTGCAAGGTGAAGCAAGCAACAGATGGGAGTGTCAAGAAACACAATGCCAGATTTGTGGCCAAGGGGTTCTCTCAGGCAGAGGGAATTTATTACGAGGAGACCTTTTCTCCAGTAGCAAGGTAATCTTCAATTAGATCTATTCTAGCACTTTTAGTGTAGATGGGATGGAAGATAACTTAGATGGAATACAACCTTCCTCAATGGAGTGATTGAGGAAGAGGTGTACATTGAGTAAACAGAAGGATTCAATATCTTCAATAGAGAGTCGCATGTTTGCAGACTCAAGCGAGTGATGTATGGAATGAAACAAGCACCTCGTGCTTGGTACACTGAGATCGACAACTATTTCACCAAGTTGGGCTTCACCAAAAGTGAAGTAGATGCAAACCTTTACCATATTGTGGTTGAAGGTAAATTATTGATTATATTATTATATGTCTATGATTTAATTCTAACAGGTGATGAGAAGTTGGTAAAATATTGCAAAGAGGATATTTCAAGAGAATTCAAGATAAAATACTTGGGGCTCATGCATTATTTCTTTGGTATGGAAATATGGCAAGGAGATGGGGAACTATTTGTCTTTCAGGGAAAGTATTACAACAAGATACTAAATAAGTTCAACATGGAGAGCAACAAACCCATGAAGACTCCTCTAGTAGGTAGGCAATTGGAGGAAGGAATATGCTACTTCAAGTGAAGTAGTGGAGGCTACTATTTATAGGTAGAATGTGGGTTCACATATGTATTTGGTGAACATATGAACAGACATGTGTTTTGTAGTTAACTAGCTTAGTAAAGAAATGGTTAAACCAACCAAACTGTATTGGAAGGCAACTAAACATGTGTTGTGATACCACAGAGGAGCCACTCAGTTTGGTCATTGGTACAGACGAACATAGGGAGTGAATATTCAAGGCTTCATAGATATATATCGAGTAGGGAATCCATTAGACAGGAAAATCACATGAAGAGGAATCTTTAGTATTGGATCAACAATAGTTTCTTGGTACAACAAGAAGCAACGATTAGTTGCACTCAGTTCAGCAGAAGCAGAGTACATGGATGCTAGTCAAGAAACTTGTGAGGATATCTGGATGACAAATATCCTTGTTGGGTTATTTGGTTAGTAGATGGATATTATATTAATTTACTGCGACAATCATAGTTGTATCAAAATCTCTGAGAATCCAATTTTTCATTATTAATCCAAGCATGTCAACATTCGGTATCACCATCTAAGAGATTGCGTGCATAGGAGAATCATGTTGTTCAAGTACTGTTGGAAATAATACTGAGAGGGGGGGTGAATCAGTATTATCAGATCAATCAAACTTTTTCAATTTCATGCTCAGAAACATATACGCTACTTCAATTAAGTGAACCTGCGTGTACACGCTACTGTGTCTAATGAAACTCGCGTATATCCAGAGATCTTATAATTCAGTTAGCTTAATCTTCAGTAAATGCATCAGATCATTATTAAGCATATTAACAGTAAACAGGTGCAGAATAACAGAACAGAACATCACACAAGAGCCACACACATGAACACCATGATATAAGGTGGAAACCCAATGTGGGTGAAAACCACCTGCTGCAAGTCATCTCAATCTTCTTCTTAATAAGAAAATCCTTTTACAATATTTGTACTGGTGCAGTCTTATACCAGTACGGGAGCTACAACCCCCTTTGCTCTTGTACTAGCCGATCCATTTACTAGTACGCAGGCTGCTACCTGCTACAATGCTCCAAAGATCTCCTTTAGCTTTTATACTAGCTTAGATACTAGTACGTAGGTGCTTGCCTACAATCTTCTCACCTCCAGGTACCACGTTTCATCAATTTTCAGACTGGATACACTGAAGCACAACACATAATCTGAAAGGCCACTTTTCATCCAATTTTCATACTGGACCCATAACTATCATTGAAGCTCAAAACAATCATCAAACTCTGAATCACTGAAACCCTGTTAACAACAGTCACCAGAACACAGAGCAGACACAGAACTCTGTAATACCCATCAGATCCATCTGCAACTTCAAATATCAAGCTTTACAATGTATACGCTACTTCGATGAATCAAACCCGCGTGTATACGCGCTTTTGCCAAAGACAACCCGCGTACAGATCTAAAAATAATTTCTCATAACTTGCAGCTGTACCAGACATCAGTCATACTCATAACATTTATAGAACAATACATGCGTCAGTATGTAGATCTAGAATAAGCATCATAAAGATAGTTCATTTCAAACCATTTGATCCCGATCTCTCCTTAGATCTAGTTCTCCATCAACCGGTGAGATCTCTCCTTAGCTCAGATCAAGCAATGCATCATCAACCCATAACCCTGCATACTGGATCTAATGCTTCATCAGATATTCAAGACATTTCAGATTCACTTGCCTAATGATTTCCTTCTCCTTATATAGCCTTAGGCCTTGTTCAATACCAAGAGCCAAAACCATAGAAATCCAATACCATCAACTTCAAAACTAGGGATCGACACGCCCGTCGAGACACAATGGTCCGAAACCATAGGCACAACTTCCAAGGACTAACCACCATGGACCAAAGGTACTTTTCCATATACACGCGCTTTTGATGAAGCCAACCTGCGTGTACACGCGACTTGGGCTTAACGAACCTGCGTGTATGAACTTTCTCTTCTTCTTATAGTCTGATCATCAATTCCTTGTTGCTGACCTTCTGTACTATGATTTGTCAACAGTGTGGTTTGCCATCAAGAACAACACTTATCTCATAATGCCAACAATCTCCCCCTTTGGACTTGATGGCAAAGCAAACTTGTCACACTTAGAACTATCATCTGATTCCTTTGAGCTGTCCTCCATCAGTCACATCTGATATTTCTTCTGAAGATTCATCATCTGATTCCTTTGACTTAGAACTATCATCTGATTCCTTTGAGCTGTCCTCCATCTGATATCTCTTCTGAAGATTCATCATCTGATTCCTTTGAGCTGTCCTCCATCAGTCACATCTGATATCTCTTCTGAAGATTCATCATCTGATTCCTTTGAGTTGTCCTCCATCAGTCACATCTGATATCTCTTCTGAAGATTCACCCAGTTATACATAAGTGAGATATTCTTCTATGAGAGGGTTGCCATCAAGTACAACACATGCATCATAATGCCAACAATCTCCCCCTTTGGACTTGATGGCAACAACACCAAATCACTCTCTCCCTTTGACATCAAGGGCAAAGGGTGGATCAAGATATTCTCTTCCTTTGCTGAATCATTCCACTGTCCATACTCCCCCTGAGTACCTGCTGAAATCTCTAAATAATCTCCCCCTTTGTATATGCCAAGGTGTACCAATCTGTCCATGCTCCCTCTGAGTACATGTTGAATCTCTGTTCTTGCTGAAGTGTGCTGATCATGCTCTCCCTCACTGTAAGCAAGGTCTACAAAAGATGTTCTTCAAGAAGAACATGACTCTATACATCATAAAGGACCTTCCTATCACTTAGGACTCATACATACATCCATCTCTCAACTAAGTGAGGATATACAAAAATTGACTCATCCACCCAACCAAGTCGAAATACCTCAAAATTTTACATATGACAACCAATCACATTGCATCAATCATCCCAGGCATAGTGGGGAAACCAAAATAGGCCGTTACATGACCTTGACACCATAAAAGAGATATCACAAATGACATAGCGACAATAGATCTAGACCAAGACTTATGAAAGTCACAAATAACTGATATCGCCAGCATCTTGTCAATCAGCATTCAGATCAGCAACCAAGAGATCCTTTTGTTCTTCCTCTAACTTTGATTCACCTGAAATCAACAACAACTTGTGAACTAGATCCAAAGGCTTCTAAGATAATGCCAACAATGCATCATTGGAAGATTATCTGCTCCCCCTGAACCTGTGCCAGATGATCTCTGTCAGACCTATATCAGACTTTCTGCAACCAACATCTGTCCCTGCTGATTTCCTTCAAATCTCCATATACGCGTCTGTATACACATAAACAAGCGTATATACGCAGATATCCCTTACGCAATACACATACACCATATACGCGACTATCCCCTTGTAAAACGGCGTATGCACGCGGATATCCTTTAAACAACACGCGTACACAAATTTCCATATCAGCAACCTGTAAATGTCCTGTAGAGAATAGGTCATCAACCTATAACAAGGTATGTCTGCATCAATTCATCCCTTTGAACAGAATTCAGAGTCATTCACATTGTATCATGTGTGAAACCACCATAGCCATTTCATCAAGCTCTACATGATCCAAGTATCATTACTTGGGAACATCTGCATCAATTAACATATGTAAGGATCAACCTATCATCATATAGATAAGAACTCATCACCATGTCTTCAATAAAGCAACTTTGAGTAGTCATCCATGTATCAGCACTATGTATCTTGAGCTCAAATTCTTTTGACAAAGATTCTTGATATCATCATCAGCAACAATCCTTATCCGCATGAGTGCCTGCATCATAACTGTATGATATTTATGCATATGACAACAGCAGTATATGAGTGACCCATCATCAAGTGAGGAAGATGTATATTCAAGCTTTGTACTTCTCCTTGTCCTTATGAAGATCACCATGTAAGCACCATATATGCATCATCAAAGAATCATCCATAAATCTGATCTGAACATCAACTATGTAACCCCAAGAATCATATGAGATTTTATCATAGACAACTCACATCCACATCATAGCAAGATATATCATTTAGCCATATAAGAATCATCACCAAGGATTATTAACCATAATGCCAACAATGAATTACTAAAGGCATATGCTCCCCCTCAACCAGTGCCATCTGTTAGATCTGATCATGTATATATCAGCAATAAGCATCAAAACATCATCATCCTCAAGTTAGGATCAAAAACACTTCTAGACATCATACAAGTAACAAAACATTTCCACACATCCTCAACAGACTGTAACCAATAGAGCAAATAATAGACTGAATCATATCAGATCCTTTTTCTGATCCTGTCCCCACTGCTTTTCCTCAGACTGACATATACGCGACTTTGCAGTGTCTAACTCGCGTATACACGCGACTTCCATTTAAGGAACTTGCGTATGAGATTCAGAACACTGAAGTTTTACACCTTCAGCTCCCCCTGAGTCTGATATGTCTGTGCTGTGCTGTGTCTCAGTACATTGTGCTAACTGTACTTCCTTCTTCCTCCATATCTTCAAGTGTGATGAGGTTTTCTCCTTTTGGTGTGATGTCCATCCTTTGTTCCTGCATTCCTTTGCTATATGTCCAGGCTTGTTACATGTATAACATCTTACATGTTTCATATTCCTCCTGTAGCAATCAGCAGCTTTGTGACCATACATATTGCACGCAAAGCAATATCCATTAAAGTACCTTGATTGAGATGACCTGTCCGCATAATGGTCTTGAACTCTTCTTCTTCTACATCTAGCTGCAACATGTCCAAGATTATGACATACATAACATTCAACATTATTCATAGGAGGAGTAAAAGATTTTCTTTGAGGAGTCTCTTTCCTTGATTGTTGATGGGGTTGACCTTTCATCTCCTTGTTGATCATCTTAGATTTCTCTTTAGAGTTCCTTGCCTCACCTTGTGAACTAGATTCACCTTCAACAGATTCTTGAAAACCAAGACCAGTCTTGATAGCAGGAGACCTTTGACTACTAAGAATATCATCCAAGACTTTAGAACTATCTTGAAATCGTAAAAGCTTATCCTTTTCTTCTATTTTACCTTTCAAGATATTTACCTCAACTTGAAGTTGTTCCTCCTTTTCTAGACATTGCTTCTTCATGTCTTCTCCATCTTTCCTTCCTTCTTCCAACTGATGCCTTAGTTTGAGAATCTCCTTTTCTTGTTCTTCATTCAGATCCTGCTGCATTTGACGAACTCGGAAGGCACATTCTAGTTGAGATTTTAAGCTGGTGACTTCGTTTTCTTGTTTTGCAATAGCTTGGAGTAGATCTGTATTCTGCTTCTTTGATTCTTCAAGATCTCCTTTTAGTGAGGGGATTGTAGCTTCAAGATTTTCATAGTAGCTGGATCTATCTTTGAGTTTCTTGATGGTTGTGCTTCTTTCGTTGACTTCTTTTCTTAATGATGTCACTTCATGCTGCAATTTTTGACATTGGTCTTCCTTGTCCTTGAGTAGCTTTCTTACCTTGTTTCCTTCTTCTAGTTGGGCCTTTAGTTTGGTAACTTCTTCTTTGAAAGCACATTCCCTTTTGTTCAATAGATCTTGTTGATCTTTAACTTTGTCTGTAAGCCTTCTAAATACTGCCTCTATTTGATACTTTTCTTGCTCACCCATAAAAGCATGTTCAGTAGTTTCACTATCACTTCCATCACTTTCACAAGGAAATATAGCAGGAACATCAGAGGATAACACATTCATACCTGATAATGATTCTGAATCTGATTCTGAATCTGAAGAACTTCTTATACCTAATCCCCAATCGACTCTCCCACTGTCATAGTCTTTCTGAGATGTCTTCTTCTTCTTATGAGCCTTCTTCTTAAGCTTCTTTCCCATTGTTCCACGGATCTCCTTCAAGCGATCAAGCTTCTACCAAAGGACCTGCTCTGATACCAATTGTTGGAAATAATACTGAGAGGGGGGGTGAATCAGTATTATCAGATCAATCAAACTTTTTCAATTTCATGCTCAGAAACATATACGCTACTTCAATTAAGTGAACCTGCGTGTACACGCTACTGTGTCTAATGAAACTCGCGTATATCCAGAGATCTTATAATTCAGTTAGCTTAATCTTCAGTAAATGCATCAGATCATTATTAAGCATATTAACAGTAAACAGGTGCAGAATAACAGAACAGAACATCACACAAGAGCCACACACATGAACACCATGATATAAGGTGGAAACCCAATGTGGGTGAAAACCACCTGCTGCAAGTCATCTCAATCTTCTTCTTAATAAGAAAATCCTTTTACAATATTTGTACTGGTGCAGTCTTATACCAGTACGGGAGCTACAACCCCCTTTGCTCTTGTACTAGCCGATCCATTTACTAGTACGCAGGCTGCTACCTGCTACAATGCTCCAAAGATCTCCTTTAGCTTTTGTACTAGCTTAGATACTAGTACGTAGGTGCTTGCCTACAATCTTCTCACCTCCAGGTACCACGTTTCATCAATTTTCAGACTGGATACACTGAAGCACAACACATAATCTGAAAGGCCACTTTTCATCCAATTTTCATACTGGACCCATAACTATCATTGAAGCTCAAAACAATCATCAAACTCTGAATCACTGAAACCCTGTTAACAACAGTCACCAGAACACAGAGCAGACACAGAACTCTGTAATACCCATCAGATCCATCTGCAACTTCAAATATCAAGCTTTACAATGTATACGCTACTTCGATGAATCAAACCCGCGTGTATACGCGCTTTTGCCAAAGACAACCCGCGTACAGATCTAAAAATAATTTCTCATAACTTGCAGCTGTACCAGACATCAGTCATACTCATAAAATTTATAGAACAATACATGCGTCAGTATGTAGATCTAGAATAAGCATCATAAAGATAGTTCATTTCAAACCATTTGATCCCGATCTCTCCTTAGATCTAGTTCTCCATCAACCGGTGAGATCTCTCCTTAGCTCAGATCAAGCAATGCATCATCAACCCATAACCCTGCATACTGGATCTAATGCTTCATCAGATATTCAAGACATTTCAGATTCACTTGCCTAATGATTTCCTTCTCCTTATATAGCCTTAGGCCTTGTTCAATACCAAGAGCCAAAACCATAGAAATCCAATACCATCAACTTCAAAACTAGGGATCGACACGCCCGTCGAGACACAATGGTCCGAAACCATAGGCACAACTTCCAAGGACTAACCACCATGGACCAAAGGTACTTTTCCATATACACGCGCTTTTGATGAAGCCAACCTGCGTGTACACGCGACTTGGGCTTAACGAACCTACGTGTATGAACTTTCTCTTCTTCTTATAGTCTGATCATCAATTCCTTGTTGCTGACCTTCTGTACTATGATTTGTCATCAGTGTGGTTTGCCATCAAGAACAACACTTATCTCATAATGCCAACAAGTACATTCCTACAGAGGAACATGATGCAGACATATTGACTAAGGCACTGTCAAGAGGAAAATTCAAGTTCCATAGAGGCAGGATTGAGGTATTTGATAATCCATTTCTTGTTGAGAGGGAGTGTTGAAAAAGCAACAAGAAAATCTTGATTTATTTTTCCCTTGAATTAAATTAGGAGAAAAATTGTAATTCCACATCACAAGACAAATTGTATGAGTTAACGAAGTTAATTTGACTTAGTTGGTTCAATTAATTTGAGTTAACAATCTAACTAGAGTAATGTAGAGTGTCTCCTAATTTATAGGAGCCCAAGTTGAGTTTATTTTGAGTTGTAATTAATTAATTCAGTTTAATTGAGTTAAAGTTAGTTGAGCTAGTTCCAACTTATGGAGGGACTAGTAAGAGATTAGGAAATGGGGTTTTTCTTCATGTGTTCAACCAGTCAACTAATGATTCACTCATAAATAACTCATGCATGTGAAATTTGAGGGTTACCTAGTTGAGATTGGTGTTCAAGGGAAGTGTACTATCAGTTGTGTAATCATCCAAATTGTACAAGTGGTGTAAACAACCAAAAGAAGGCCTATGAGGATTGCGCAATTCCAATTGAGGAATTTCCATAATTAATAGGGGCTAATTTCCAAGGAAAAAACGTAAGGAAATAGGGACTGGGGAAAGAAAAAAATTGGTTAAGTATTGACCTAGGCTTGTTGTAGGTTTTAACCCCATACAGAAATTACCTGCATACGAATTCTAAGAACACAGAAAATAAACAATGCGAGAGCATAACACATAAAACACATATACACAAAGATTTTCCCTTGGATCCCAAAACTGGGGCTACCAGATTGATTTTTCATTATGTTTCTTTCAATGTTACAATACATATATATACATGCTGAAGCATCCACTACCATGGAACGAAAACCATCGCACCCAAAACCATGTGCGAAAACCATGCACAAAACCATAGGTAGGTTCTCCCCACCTAATATAGGGTCCAAAAAATATTTTCCCCGGGGCACTACCCCAAACCCTGTAGAGGGGAGTTACCCACCCTCTTCAAACCACCTGGATAGGGGGGGATGCTATTAGTGTCAGTGTTTGCAGCCTTCCTCCAGTGATCAAACATGCTCTTACAAAGTGATTTTAAGGTGTCAAGGTCAAATTTTATCACTTCAGTGAGTCTTCAAGCAAAATTTGGTCACTGGGTATTAGGTCTAGGGTTTTTTTCACTCCTTTCAATTTGTCCAAATGTCAGTCCATGTCACCATTCAGCTGAGTGTACCATCATTCATAGGGTTGTCATCATCATGTCGAGTTCCAATGGGTCATTTTACACCTTGTTCATGCTTCAATTGTGCCTAGGTAAGGTTCATTTCCCTCTCCTAGGGTTTTGAAGGCAATTTCTCTTGGATGGTCAAGTCATTAGCAAAACTTGTATCTTGATGTTCATACACCTTCCCCTATCCTTAACGTACTTTATTAAACACTTCCCATCACCGATATCCCTCAAATTCCTCAATTTTTCACAAACCCTAGTTTCTTGCTACAACTTGGCAATTTTCTAGGCTAGGCCTCTGTTTTGTCCTTTTGGACCCCTTCCCCTCACTCAATCTTTGAAATTCCACTTTCCCCTGCTTCCTAACATCCCTCCTACTTCCCAAAATTTTTAAAAGAATTTAGAAGCCCCTTATCCCCTTCATTTCGCTTCATTTTGACAAATCCCCTGTTCCACACATCAAGATAGGTTTTACTTCAATGATGTTTCTGACTAAGAAAAGATGAATTTGGGAAAACTGAGAGAGATTTTTATCCACAATAGGCCAAGGAAGAAAAAACTCCTTCAATTTTTACACGTGTAATGGTTTTAGAGAAATGTCAAAAATACAGTTGCCTCAGGAGAATTGATGCACCTCTGAAGTGAACTTTCAAAAATCAAGTTTTCTCCTAGCTTGGTTGGCCAAATGACTTGTTTGATGAGTCAAATGATAACTAGACACAAAGATATTTCCAATGAGATATCATGAGCTCAATTTGGAGTTGAGGAAGACCTTCAAAAGTTGACTGCAACAGCACTCTGCCTTTAGGCAACCTCATTTTGCACATTTTGACCAGTCTTGGGAGATTTGATTTTTGATAGGGAAAATGAACTCCAAATTGAAAAATTCTAGTTGGGTTGGAAATTAGACTCAATAAAATTTCCAACGAGCTATTCCACACCCAATTTGGACATCGGGAAGGCCTCCAAAAGTCTCCTGCAAAAAGCATGACGCATTGGGTTTGGAGCACGGCGCGTTGGGCAGTGCTCTGCAGTGTAAATTTTGAACGGGCGCGACACGTAGAGAAGGCGTGGCGCGTTGGGTTTGTGGCACGGTGCATAGAGCTGTAAGCCCGATTTCACCCATAAAATCTCTCAAATTTCAAAATTTTCTCAATCTTATGGTGTGCAAGTAAGTCAAGCTTTCTTCCCTTGCTAGTGAATGAATTTTTCTTAAAATTTATGGTGGTTTAGTGAGACAAAACTCAAACCCTACCTCCTTACAATTTTTGCTCAAAAACAATTGCCTAGGGTTTGCACTTGTGTTTTTTGCTGCCAACTCCACAAAATTTCTCACTCCCTCACTCTTTCATTCTCTCATTACATTTTATGAAACCATTCCCACAATCCCCATATCCCTAAGTCTACTAATTATAAAACCATAATTGCTATCCCAAACCCTAGTCAAATATCCCAAAACCCTAATTGCTCTCCCAAACCCTAGTTAAAGATCCCCAAACCCTGTTAGATTTTAGGCTTCTGTGGGAGTTTTTTGATTCATGATCCGGATTAACCACAGTCTTCAGTTCATCTGCCAATGTTTCAAACCCCAAAGGGGGTCCATCATCAGGACAAGATAGAAAGAATAAGAATGAGAGATTATTGAGAGAGAAGAGAATTGCAACCTGAAAATAAATACAAGAACCCTAAATTCATAAATAAAAGCCGACATATGATTTTTAATTATTATTTTATTTATTATTTTCTATTTATTAGAACAGGTTTTTATTATTTAAAATTTTTACTATAATTAAAATATATTAATTATTAAAATTATAATGAACAAATATTAAAACCTTTACTCTAATTAAATTACATTAATTAATATAACTAAATTATATTAATTATATTATTATAATTAATATATAAATAATATATATAATATATATAAATTATAATTTATAATTGATTTATATAATTATTCTAATTAATTTAATTAATTTATATATTTAATAAAAATTAATTACTATAATTTAATATAAATTAATTTATATAATTTATAAGATTTTATAAGGTTTTAAAATAATTAATATAATTAATATAAATTAATTAATATGATTTATATAATTAATATAATCAATATAAATTAATTTATATTAATTTATATTAATATAATTAATATAATTATATAAATTTGCTTTAATTGTTTTAATTTATTCTTTTCCTTTTTATTAGATCAGGATTTTATTATTATTTAAATTTATGAATAAAATTTTTACCCTAATTAAAATATATTAATTATTAAATTATAAACAAATATTAAAATCTATACTGTAATTCATTTATATTAATTAATATAACTAAATTATATTAATTAAAATATTATAATTAATATATATATATAATATATAAATTATAATTAATTTATAAAATCATACTAATTAATATAATTAATATAAATTAATTAATATCATTAATATAATTTGATATAAATTGATTAATATAATTTAAAAGATTTTATAAGATTTTAATATAATAAATAATATAATTAATATAATTACATACTTATATAAATAACATAGTTTAATATGAATTAATTAATATAATTAAAATAATTTAATATAATTTAATATAAATTAATTAATATAATTTGTAAGATTTAATAAGATTTTAATATAATAAATAATATAAATAATATAATTAATATAAATTAATTTATGTTAATTTATATTAATATAATTATATACTTATATAAATTTGCTTTAATTGCTTTAAGTAAACTCCCGGAATGCAAGACCCCTTATTTCCGATTCTGAGCTTCCAAGGGTCCGGGGGGGTTTATTTGCTTTATCAGAGGAAGCCAATTTCCACTGATTTCACTCCCATTGTCCCTGTTGAGGTTCTGAGGGTATTTCATAATTTCAATGGCCTCCCTCATTTTTCTTTTATGATAGTTGTCTTCTCTTGCAATTACCCTGGCGCTTTCCAAACACACATGATGTTTGGTTTTGGACGAGTGCTCTGCAAGGGCTGATGTGCGGGATCTTTCATTCTTTATGTCAGCGGCATGTTCTTTAAGCCTTATTTTCAGAGATCGACCTGTTTCCCCAATATAACTCTTGCCACAGGAGCAATCGATCTTGTACACCCCCTTGAGCTGCTGACGATCAATGTTATCCTTAACCGACCTCATTATTTGCCTTATTGTTCCACATGTTGTAAATTGAGTGTGAATGTTCTTCCTCCTTAAAAATTTTGCAATCTTATCTGTAATCCCTTGGATGAATGGAAGGTAAACTTTCCCTTGATTTTCTTTGTTGTCTCCAGGGGGACGCTCAGAGAGGGCCCTATCTCGAGCCCTTCTTATAGCTTTCATGATACTCCACTCCTTGTATCGAATGTTTTTGAAGACAGAGGTCAAGTGATCTATCTCATCCTTTATGTGATCAGGGTCAGAAATCCTAAAAGCCCTCACAGCTAGGGTGTTTAAGACGCCTGATTTTTGGGAGGGATGATGGTAAGAGTCAGCATGAAGATAGCTATCAGTATGCGTTTTCTTCCTGTAGACCTGGTGTCCCAAAGTACCATCCTCCTTTCTAATTGCTATCCCAAGAACATAAGGACTATTCTCTAAACCCCCTATTTCCCAAAAAACTTTTCAAAAACATTCCTAAAACCCCTCATACACTTTCCCCTTCATAGTCCCTCATACATTCTCATCCTTGGTAGCAAAAATCCAAAGACACCATAAATCTCTTCATACTCATCAAGAAAACTCAAACATTGGAAAATGTGGAGTCTGATCCTTCCTATGACCGAGATGAGGAAACATTCAGTGATTCTCCTAGAGAAATGCATGCACCAAGGAGACCTCACAAGGGTGGTAAACATATACGAGAGGAGCCCACTTCACTTGCCGAGTTGCAGAAGTAGAAAAACGAGTACTATCTCCACCTGGGGTGGAAGGGGTCTCATTTTTGCCATCAGTAGAGCAGGTACAGGACAAGGTAAGAAACCCTTGCATGATGAGGGACCGTTAGGAGGTCAAGAGGCAGATTTCATCCTCATTCAGGATGATGACACATATTTGGTCTCACAAAACTCAAAGCTCAAAGAAGTCATTCGGGAGCAGCAAGATGACATTCATAATTTGTCTCTCAATTTGGAAAGAGCCAAGTGGATAATTAACTATTTGGAGTAGAGGAACAAGCAACTAGAGGATCAGCAAACCATAACGGAGCTAAGAAACATACGAGAAAACCGGTAAGCTGCCAAAAGGAGGAAAGTCAAGTTCACCACACTTGAGCAAGAAACCAATGCTGATCGCGAGTCTTGGTTGGAAAGGACTAATATCCACTTGGAGAGGATGTTGGAGAAGGCCATCAATGAGAAAAATATGTTGAGAAACATGGCATATCATTATTTGTCTAGGAATATGGTGTGCCAAGCTAGAATCAGGAGCTTGAAGGCCAAGTTGAAGAAGAGATCGAGGAGGCAAAAAGCACAAGATAAAATTCAGATCTTGGCTGAGGATTCCTTGGACACATCACTTGATGGAGAAAACTCAGCCCAAATTTCAAAAAATTTGGGACACTTTTTGCATTTTTGAAATTTCTGGGCTAAAACACGGAAATTTTTGCCCAATGCGCCATGCCACCTGGCGCTCGCTTTTGATGGAGGCCTCCAAATGACAAAAACTTAGCATCTTTGGATTTGTCTCAGAAAAATATGCATGCCTACCAATGGCCAAGAAATTTTGACAGGTTTTGAGCCTCCAAAAAGGTCAAAAACACCCCAAAAACACCCAAACAATGACCTTACTGCCCCTATTTTGACACATAGGAAGCAATGTTGGGAGAATTCAGTTTTGGAGGGGCAAATGGAGGCCAAATTCAAAAATTCCACTTTTCGTAGAAAGCAGACAGGCATACCTTTCCAACAAGCACACTTAGAGCAAATTTTGACATCGGGAAGGCCTCCAAAAGTGGCTACTAATAGGCGTTACACATAGAGAAATCAGCGCGACGCATAGGGGAAATTTTGCTCAGTTTGACCAAGTATACTCTGTTTTTCGCCTAGTTTCTTGACAGTTTGACTTTTCTCCTTCTTAATGTCAAACTCATGATGTAATTTGATGGATATTGATGTAATTATGTTGAATTTTCACTCATGGAGGTAGATTCATCTATCAAAAAGTAATTTGCAACTGAATGAATCGGTTCCCTATTTTCTAGAGGCAAGCTGTTCCACTACCTAATTTATAGTTCTCAGTTTAGAATTAGTTGGAACAGATCCTAAACTCATGATTTTGACCCCTAGAGGCTATGATGAGTTGTTATTTGCCTATATCTTATGGTTTTTAGTCATTAGCATGGTTGGACTTTTGAGAAAGCAAGGAGCTTCATTGTATACTCATATCAACATTTTGGCTAAGGAATTGAGACCACGGTTTGCAACACTCTTTGGGATTCATGTGGCATTTTTGTTTTGGTATAGTGCTTTCTTCTATAATTATGAATTTACTTATGTGTTATGTGTGCCATTATCTATCTTGTTTCTTCTTAACTAAAACAAAAAATGGAAAAAGGTAGAATCCATTGAAATTGTAGTGCTATACCTAGGGTTTGCTTTAGCTTTTGATGTTTTCAGCTGTTTGAAGAGGATCCCTGAGCTTTCTTTCCCTCTTCAACTCCTCACCTGTCTAATCTCTCCATCTCATTCAATTTGAAGTGCCAAATCAGTTGCCTACCTTGCCCCATTGAGATCTCTGCAAAACTGAGACTCATTCCCCACACCCAAAATTTGCCTTTCCATTTGAGCCAACAAAAACATCATTTTATTCAATCAAACTCTTTTTCACACATACCTAGCCTAATATCAGTATTTATATCAGTCATATCAAGCCCTCATTGATCATATTTTTGCTGAGATTGACCAGGAGAGAGCCCTCTCCCGACCTGGTAGGGCTAGCTACCAGGTTAAGCATGGTTTGATGTTGTCCTAGATCCTACCTTTCTCAGCCTGAGGTAGATTAGGCTCTAACAGATGCCACCCCCCTGTGACCCCCCCGTTGCGCAATCAGCACAACGAAGGGGGAGCTTTGCCCCTTCTCTAACCCCCTAGTTAACTAGGCGGGCTAGTCGTGGAAAGAACATAACACAACCCAACACTTGTCTAGGAAGTAGTGAGACAAATAGATATAGTGTAGAGGTTGCTCTACCTTGAGAAAATAATTATAATCTTCTCATATTTTTTGACTAATGAAATATATAGATAATAGGGGTTTTTAGCTGTGGATTTTCGCACGAAATAATTTTGTAATGTGTTGATTGAATTATTTATCTTGTATGCTTCTTTATCAATCGATTAATAGTTTCCTCTAATGAGTAGTATATTAAGTTCTTTTGTTTTAGCAATTCACATAAGAATTTTAAGTGTATAATGAATTTTTAAAACAACCACCTCCTTAAGGTCAAGTGTATGATCAACAGAGAGCAACCACTCCCCCTAACCCTAAGTGAAAGAATAAGGGGAATGATAACAAGAACCAAACATCTCAAGGTAACCAAGGCAACCAGGTTCAACCACCTAATTCCCCTCAGGGTGACCAACCTACTCTTGCAACCCAGCAGTAGGGTGGACAACCCAAGAAAAATAAGGCTCCTCATGCGAATAAACCTTATTCATGTTGTGGAGTATTTGGCCATTATACACACAAGTGTCCCCTGTTGCCTCAGATGCACCAAGCATGGGAAGCTCAAGAAACTGCTTCTACAAGACCTCAACCCATTCCTCCACCTTTTCCCCCCGTACTTCATCACAACCGGCTGTTCTTACCAATCCTTTTCCCCATCAAGGATATGTAGCTACCCAACCCACATAGGGTAATGCAACTTCTCAACCTTCACATCTCACTAGAACAATTACCAAATCCTCAGGATGAATTCTGATGAAGTCAACAACAAACAAGTCGACCTTGAAACTCGGTTGCACCAATATGACAAGCCCCATTCCAAGTCAACAACTGATCCTCAACCCAAATTTTCCACTGAGCCTTTGTCATCACCAAATTGTACCTTACAGATCCCTCTACCTAAAGTTGAGGTTCCTTCCAAGATCCCTAAAGTTCCATTATGTCAAAATGCTACTTCTTCTAAATTAGCCCATACATATAGCATAATAGATGAGTTGTTGTTATAGTCCCCTACTGCCATATCAATGCTAGAAGTCCTCCAGATGGGCCCATCCCAAATAAAATATCTACTCTCTTCTTTAGTCGTTGTGGATCCTTCTCACGATCTTCTAATTATATTTGACGTTGATAAAGTGGAGCATCCCCCCTTCCTCCCTCAGTTTCCTTTCAAATACTCATCCCCATAAAGAACACCATATTATAGCGGTGTATAATAGACGAAGGCACGTTCACATGTGCAAGGTTCAATAGTGTTTGGAAGAAACTTAGATCCCCTGACCTATCCCTATCCACTATCACTCTTTGTGCTTGGGACAATCACCCCTTACAACCCCTTGGTTTGTATCACAGTTGTCCTATCACTGTTTTCGATAAGACTATGTTGATTGATATCGAATTCATTGATGCCCCATTAGATTATAACATCTTGTTGGGTCGTAGTTACACCTATTCCATGTCTGTTGTCACACTTGTTATCTTTTGCAAGATGTACTTTCCCCACAATGGAAAGATTGTCACTATTGATCAGTTGACTTACTATGACCCTTAGTCTCAGACATCTCCTCAAACCATTATCTCATCGATGACTAGAAATAAGACTATCACTTCCTTAACTGATGTGTCTTCTAGAGTCTATAAAGACTCCATGCTTCTTCGGGCTTATTATGGCCCACCGCCTATCCCTTCTGAGCCTAGCTCTTCCAGTGTTTGCATTCTTTAGGCATGATTGGCTGCCCATAAGTGGTCTAGTACACCTTTACAATAACCAACTCCCTTCCAACCTCCTAATCCTAACTAATCCCATCCTTCAGGTACAATTCCTCTAGGATCATTTCCTTATATTGGTATCTCTCCCAGACCTTTTCAGCTCGAAACCGTTCCCCTAGGTCTTAACCATCTGGGAGAAGCTTCCCAAAGTCATTACCCTTCTAGTCAAATACCTTTCCTATTCCTGCCATCTGGAATATTTCTACCCCTGTTATGGCTACGTTGAGTCTACCTAACATCACCTTGGGGATCCTAATTTGGTACATTTATCCTCCCGCAAACACTCCTCCTAATCAACTCAAACTGTACAAAACTTTGACCCCAGTTCAACCTATTGTCCCTACCCCTTCCTTTGCTTCAGTTCCAAAAAAACCTCAACAATAAGCTAATCTTGTTGTCAAAGCATATAGTGAGGGGGCCAAATCCCAGAGAAAGGGACCCAAGGACAAGGCACCTCAAGCAACTATAGTTGCTCCTAAACCTCCAAAGCATGCTCCTCCATACACTTTGTGTGATGTTGTTGGGAATGTCATCAATAATTGTCCTGAGCTCCCTCATATCAAGAATGTGGTGTCTGATACCTTTCTTGACTCTGAAATTCCTAAGGTCCATGTTCTCTTACCGAGTCAGCTAAGAAGAATAGATCCTTGTGTACGAATCACCCTCGTGCTTTGTGTGATAATTATGGCCATTATTCCCATCACTGTCCCCATCTTGAATATTTTCACAATACACTTCAAGTGCTTCGCAAGTTGGATGCCACTCGTAGTGTTTCCACTTCCCCTCTACTTTCTGGTTTTGGTCCCACTGTTATGCGAAAATAAGAGGTTTCCTAACCCACCATTGTGATTCTCCCTCATGATGTCAAGATGACAGATAGTTCCACCCCTATTCTCTACCTGTCGTCATCCATGGGATTGATTTATTGGTATTTTATTGACGTTTCCTATTGTGATTCAGTCGAACATTCTTCATCAAACACTTCAGTCTCAACATCGGTAAATGTCATATGCTTTGGAATCCAAAGAATTCATCCACTATGAGGTTAATTGGTTCAAAAATCCCCTACTTCAAACCCATTAGTTCCATCCACATCCACCTTCTGGGCATTACATTGACACCTAATGTTTGGGTAAGGGGGCATCCACTTTTGAAAGTCCAGGAGAACCAATTCTCCCAACCCCTCCTAGTGCATATGGTAGTGTTGATTCTAGTTCCATCATTTTGCCTCATGTCGAAGAACCTTTCTAATCCCATATCAATCCATATCACCCTAGGGATGACCCACTTTAATCATTCCTCTATCTTACATCAACAACCAAGTAATCATTTTTGTTCACCGATCATGTTGTTTTGGTGAGTTCCAGTTCATTATATTTGAAGCCACTCTTTGGTATAATGACATTATGTATGCGAACCCATAAATTCAGTCCATTTGACTTCTATATATAGTTCCAAGTGAGATTGGTAATCCATTATTTCCTTTCTATAATTGTATCTATCCACTTTTCCCACAAGAAGACATCCATAACATAAAAAAATGGAGAACCACATCATCAACATGTGTTTATAGTCCATTATTCTAAATACACTCTACATGTCCATAGCATGCTATAGCCATACATACAAAACTGGGGGGCACATATGCCCCTACACCTACTCATTATCCTTTGAAGGATCTCATGTCAGTAGGGCCAAACGATTGAGTCCCTTATTTGGGCACTTGGAATAGAATGGAACTCCAAAAACTCATCCATCTAGGGGCATCATTCCCACCTTTTCATACCCGATAAATCCCCTACATCGTCATATTCTTGGGGGGAATATATCATGCTTGGGGGCATGATGATCCCTAGCCACCTTCTCACTTGATTAACATAAGTCTCGACCTAGACCCTAACGATCTAGGTATGGTTGATTGTCCTTTCATTCCTTGGATATTTTGTCCTACTTCCCTCTCTAGTGAGCCATAAACGCATCGCATGTTGTAGAATATTTGATCTGAATCTTTTAACTTCAAGGATGCATTCAAAATTGCAAATAAAATAGCATATTAACAAAGTAACTTAGCACATGTAAAAGAAGCAGAACTCATAAATATCACATGAGATCAAAGGCACACAAATGATTTGATTATGAATTTCACCCAATGTGGGCTACGTCTCTGGGCCCTACTCAAAGTTGGGAGGCCTTCTTTCATTAAGTGGCATCAAAGAAATGAATTACAAGCAACTTTACAAAAATGACCCTTATACCTCCAATTCAGATTATGTCCTGAAAATGGAGACCTCAGATGGAGAAAAATACTACATGGTTGGATTCTTGGTGAAAAAATGTCCAAAATCGACTATAAACTTGTCAAATTCTGACACTGGCACCTCTAGCCCCATAAAGCAATCTTTTCAGCATCTTGCAGATTCCCTCACTCATGGTTCCACTCCTTTGGTTGCTCCTGATTCCATAGAGTCTGCCCTCCTCTGACCTCCTTCGAATGGCAGAAGTGAGGTTAAATATAAACTCGTGGGTGGATTGGCCAAGGTATGGGCCATTGGCTAATGGTAAGGATCAACGGATTTGGTGGGAGCAGACAAGGTTCAAACCCTGCCCAACCCATACTTTGTGTGAAATCATTTAATAAACATGGTTATACTTATTTTTAAACTCGATGGTTATGATATGATTTGGTCAGGGGTTAATATAATTCTGGTGGTTAGCATATGTGGTTCCACAGGGGTTTTTATTTGGTATATATATTTTGGAACCGCCTGAGTGGTGGGTCGACCCACCGGGACGAGCGGGTTCAAGCCCCACCGATTCCGCTCCTTTACAATATGTCTTCCATTTTGGTGGGTTGGGTGGGTCCATCAAGGGCAACCTGCCAACCACACTTATTTAAAACATATTCAACACAACCATTGGGATGGGTGGCAGGGTTAGTGGCCTGCCACCCCAATTCTTTTGTTTTGTTTTGGTTTTTTTATAACCACACAGTTGAAATTTTCTTGCCATAAATTAAGGGTTATTAGACAAATTAAAGAGGCAAAAAATTCACCCATTCTAGTGGCTGTATTTCATGTGCTAGGACTCTGCCAAACTGTTGCCTCATTAGTGACTGCCACTTGGCCAAGTTTGACTAGAACTTTGACCAACTATAACTTAAGCATACCAACCCAAATTTGAGTGTCTTTCACACCGTTGGAATCAGGTCGAAGAGAACTATGATCTTGTCATAGTTTCGCTTCCATATGAGGAATTTTATTTTTGAGATATTTTCAAGGCCACTTCAATTTCTAGATCCACCTAGATCATTCCTCCCCACTGAGGATTTTTTGGTCCTCTAAAAGCATGCAGACATCTTGAAAACTTCACGTCCTTGTTAAGTCACACTTTCAACATCTTCATTCCATGAAAATCCGGTACGTTCTTTGCAACAACATACAAATCCACACATGTCTCAACAACCCCATACTTGCCAAGAGTTTATAACACACACTCTTTGGACAAGCTTAAATCACAATAGAAACCAATACCCCAACTATCAAGAAAAGGCCAAAAACACCATTGTTGCCTTAATAAGTGATAGAAAACACATTATCACTTTTACAATTATTCACAACACATGATTTACAAGGTGCGGCCATGACAAGCTACTAGTTTTAGTAAACCATCTCTTATTCAATAAAGTGGACCACCAAGAATGTCGCATATTTGTTTATTGAACATCTTCACCAACGATCTTCTTTAATAGTGCTTTCTGGGAATGGATTATTTGACATGTGGCTCCCTAGTGCCCAACCTCGTTGCACTGAATACGATAATTCTTTCTCCTCCAAACTTTCTGGATCATCATGGAACACTTATTCCTGGCGCGCCTCTAATGAGTGCCCTTGGAACCCTCATTATCACTGGAATGTGATGAAGTGATCTCATCAACTGTCATTGGTCGGTTGTTGGCTATCTTGGAGCATTCCCCAACCTCTTTTCTGACATATCCAAGTCTTTCATAACAAGGAAATTCCTCCACTTTGATGGGATTCAGAATGCCTTGGCCATTCATGCCAAGGCCCTTTCCTTGATACCCCATTTTCTTCAATTATTTTTATCAAATTCCTGTAGTATGTTTCTCAAAAGCAGCAAAACCATCATCGCCTTTTACCTTAGGCTTGTTATGCTGCAACGTTTCAAAGGCCTCCTCCTTGGCTTGTAACTAATGTTGCAACCTTTGTTTCTCCTTCTCTGCTTCTTGTAGTAGTCTCCTTAGTTCATAATTCTCTTCCTGAATGATTTGGTTGATTTCTTCAAGTTCTTGGAGCCATGCCACATTTTGGTCCCTTTTCATTTTTGGCACAACATCTACTAAAATATTTGTCTCATCGCTCGAATCATAACCCAAGTCGATGGATCCATCAGCTGCAATATTCATTTCGTCACTTGAGTTTGATCCCAGGTCAATTGGCCCATCCCCTGCAAATCCTACAACTGTGATCTTTTGATCATCCTCTGATTTAGATTCTTCGTCTTGTTGCATGGTTGCAACTATCTTCTACTTCTCTTTTCTGTCGTTCATCTTAGGTCTCAATTATAGATGCAGTTTCTACAATTCTCCTCATCATGACCTTCTTTCTCATAGTGAGTACAAGAGGACCTTGCTTCTCTTCTTTTTTCTATTGTTTCCCTCTTTGGGCAATCATCTTTCTCATGCTTCTCCCTGCTTTCAAGATGTAACATTAATAACTATGCAAAGAGCCAATATTGGAACATCCAATGCTAATTCTTGTTTTCTAAACTCCTTTGTAAAATTATGAATAATTTGACCTTTTCTTTGTTTCAAATGTTTCCATTCCATCATGGCCTTCTGTCTGTAAGCCAATGGGTAAAAGTTTCCCCTTAAAGAAGAAATGAACTCAAACCAAGATGAAAGAAGTTTATGACTACTCTTACCACCTTATTGTAGTTTTCCTTCCCACTCAATCAAAGGGATGCTATTTGGATCTTGGCTTCATCCTCTTTGATTTTTTGTATGCAGAATACACTTCAACCTATCTTATCTAGTTATCTAGATTTTCTGCATTAGGTTATCCACTAAATACAGGTAAATCAAATTTTAAATCCAACATGAAAAAGGGCTTTTTATATGCATTCCTCTGATTCCTGTTAGAATGATGAGAGGAGGAAGAAGAAGAACTTTCACTGGAGGATGGAGAGGGAGGAGGCTCTTCTCCTCGACCTTCATGATTTACTAAGGCATGACCATCTGGTTCCTTCTTCTCAGGATTGATTGTCTTCTCATATTCCGCAAACAACTTGTCAACTTTCTCTGCCATGGTGAAGCATTACGATAATTTTGAGGTCTAAAATTGGCCTCCTAAGTAAATTATAAAATAATAGTGGAAACAATAAAATAAGATTAGATTACATCATAAAATTTTAGAGGGAAAAAAGAAAAAACTATTTTTCAAATTATCTCCATAAATTTTTACCCAAATTTAGAGCGGGAGTTCTCGTTGGATGCATAATTTGATTCCTCATCCAAGGAGTACCCATGTTTCATACTTTTAATGGACCCTAATACACGAAAAATGAGAAATACATGAAAAACGTGATTGTAGCATGTATTTCTCATTTTTCATGTACCAGGGTCGATCGAAAGTATGCAACATATGAACTCCTTGGATGAGGAATCAAATTTTACATCCAATGAGTACTCTTGCTCAAAATTTGAGTAAACCCTTAGGGAGATAAGTTGAAAATACGAGTTAAAAAAGCAGTCCTATTATTTTTTTATTTTTACTTTTTTACTCCAAATATGGTGAATCATCCCCTATGGTTGACATCATCATCTTGAATCCTATTGGTTCTTATAAATTTTATTTTGTTTGTAGATTTTTCTTAGGAGGCCCATTTTAGACCTCAAAATTCTCCTAATGAAGATATTGCGATAATGTCTCTCTTCTTCCATTTGATCTTCCTCATCTTCCATGTTTCGTCTTCATTGTGCACGACCCGCTTCAAGATCATAAGATTTAAGTTTTATTTCACCTCTTTGGAGCTTGTTCCTGGTTAGAATTCACTCATGCAACTTGCATCAAGAATACCTGCTTTGATACCAAACTTGATCCAAATCTTTTAACTTCAAGGATGCCTTCATAATTATTAGACCAGGAGGTAACTCCTCAAATCAAATTGTATTATTCATTCAGGCTTTTCATTATTATATACAAGAGGGAGAGACTGTTTAGTTCATCTCCTGATGACTCTTCATCTTCTCTATTATTTATTTACACTAATTATAGTTGTTCACCCAATCCCTATGATTAGGTGTCAACATTCCCCCCCTTAATCTGAAGGGATGTTGGTGAGTCCAAGCATCGTTCTGAATCTTTCAAGATTTTCTCTTCCAAGTGCTTTGGTGAAGATGTCTCTAGTGGAACAATGGCGGAGATGGATTGTTTTGGCCTCAACATGATGTTGAATAAGATGATATTTAGTATTGATGTGCTTCATTCGATCATGGAAATTTGGGTTCTTGGCCAACTTTATTGCCGAGGTATTGTCAATCATGAGTGGAGTCGATTGTACTTGTTTTACCAGCAAATATTCAAGAATTTTCTTGAGTTACACAATTTCTTTTGTTGCCTCAGTTGCTGCCACATATTCTGCCTCTGTTGTGTAATCCGCTAAAACTAATTGTTTGTGTGATCTCCATGAGACAGCTCTTGATCCAAGACTCATAGCATAACCTGAAGTAGATACCCCAGTTTCTTTGTCTCCATCGAAGTCTGAATCAGAGTATCCAATCAAGCTAAAGTTGCCCACCTGTGTATACTTGATTCCAAAGTCTTGAGTTCCCTTCAAGTACTTTATAACTCTTTTTGCAGCAGACCAATGTCCCTCACAAGGATTTTGCATAAACCTGGAGAGGATTCCAACAACAAACGAAATCTCTGGTCTAGTAGTAGTTAGGTAGTTGAGACTTCCTACATGCTGGCTATACTTTGTTGCATCCTCAAATTCTTTTCCTTCAATGGATGTGAGCTTTAAGTTTTGTTCCATTGGAGTAGTCAAAAGATTACATTCTACCATGCAAAACATGTTCAACAGATCTCCAATGTACTTCTTTTGAGAAAGGAATATGGACAAGATAGTAATGAACATAGCCCAAATTAGTCATTTCACAACCTTTCCTCAATTCCTTCTTTATGGATGCAATGTAGCTCTCATTGTTCCATGTCATCAAAATATCATATACATATACAACAAGATATACAACTATTTTTCCAACCTTCTTGACAAACACATTTTCATCATCAAGATCATAATGTTTGAAATTGAGTTTCAGAAGGTGCTCAGTTAGTTTTTCATACCAGGCTCGTGGTGCTTGTTTGAGGCCATACAAGGATTTGACAAGTTTGCATACTTTATGTTCATGTCCTTTTACAAAAAATCCTTCAAGCTAGGACATAAAAACATTCTCTTTTAGATCTCCATTCAAGAAAGCAGCTTTTACATCCATTTGATGGAATTTCCAACCGTTCTGAGCTACTAGGGCAAAGAGTGTCCGGATGGTAGCCCATTTTGTTGTGGGGGAAAAGGTCTCCTCATAATAGACCCCTTCTTTCTGTGCAAAACCTTTTGCCACAAGCCTGGCTTTGTGCTTGTCAAGTGAGTCATCATCTTTATACTTGTTCTTGTAGACCCACTTGTAGCCAATTGGTTTGGTTCCCAATCGAGGATCAACTAGCTTCCAAGTGCCATTCTTTATCAGGGAAACATAGTCCTTTTGCATCACTTCTTTCCATTCATCATGATAAGCGGCTTCTTTGAAGGAAGTTGGTTCAAAATCTGTAGGAAAATTCATTTCACAATCATAAGAAACATCCATATCAGCAGGTGAATCAGAGTCATCTACATCACCTCCATTTTTTCGGTTTGAATTTCTAGTTCCTATCTTTCCAACCTCATCAGGATGAACACTTTCAATTGTCTTTGTCAGCCACTTTGGGGGACCTTTCTCAGATGGTCCAGGATTCTCCGTTGATTGAGTTGGGACTAAATCAATATTGAGTCTCCCAATTCTATCAATCACATCACTCAAAGTATCATCCATTGTTGGAGTTTCATGCGGAGGAGAGAGTGCTTCAGACGAAGATTCCACAGGTTAATATAGTATAGGAATCGCCCCTTCAAGACGTGGAATCTGATTATCAAATTCTTGAAATGATTTTTCATTTGTGAATCTATCCAAGCGATCAAGTTGCTGCTCAACAACATTGTCAGTTTTGGATGATTTAAGAACGATTACATCTCTAGGTACAATTTTTTTTTATTGACTTCATCATAGAGACGGTATGCTTTGGAGGTGTTTGAATACCCCAGGAAGATACACTTACGACTTCTTGCACCAAGTTTGTTTCTATGTACCTTTGCTATCAAGGCATAACATGTGGAACCAAAGACCCTGAGATGCTTTACCGAAGGAATGTGCCCATACCACATTTCATAAGGAGTCTTGTTTCTAATAGAATTAGATGGACATATATTCTTTACATATACAACACATAGAACTGCATCAGCCCAAAACATCAATTTTACATTTTCTAAAAACACCATGGAGCGTACCATATTTAAGATTGTCTTATTCATTCTTTTAGCTACTCCATTTTTTTGGGGATTATAAGGAATAGTTGTTTGATGTTTGATACCATGTTGGCGAAGATATTTTTCAAATTCATTTGAAGTGTATTCTTTCCCATTATCAGTGCAAATAGAGCTAATATGAGATTGTGCATCATTTTCAATCCATGTATGAAAGTTCTTGAATGTTTCAAAAGCATCAAATTTGTTCTTCAATAAATAAACCCAACACATTCTAGTGTAGTCATCAATAAATGTCATCATATATTTATTTTAATTTGTAGAAGGAATAGGCATTGGACCACATAAATTTGAATGAATGAGTTCAAGTTTTCTATGTGCTCTTGAATGTGAATCATGAAAAGACTGTTTTCTATGCTTTCCTAGAATGCTAACATCATATTGCTTAAGTTTCCTAGGAATTGTAGGCAAACCAGTAACACCATTTTTCTTCAACATGTGGAGGTTGTCATAGTTCAAGTGTCCAAATCTAGCATTCCATAATAAAATTGATGGAAATGTACCTTCTTCATAATGAGAATTGTATGAGAAATTTTGTGCATGAGCAAAGGTACCCTGCAGCTTGAGAAGCCTTTCTTCTTCTATCCCTATCATGACAAGTGAGTGATTTGATTATTTTCTCACCTCAAGCTTGTCATCAAACATATGAGTGGAGTGTCCTTGCTGGCGGATGTGGACCAAGGACAACAAGTTTCTCCTCAGATGTGGGAGATAGAGAACATGATGCAGAAGAAATTCTGGAAGACCACGCAATTTGAGCTTGATTGTGCCAAGCCCTGATGGCTTGAGTTTTGATTTCTCTACAAAGTATACTGCTCCATCAACATTGTCACTTAATTCTTCAAAAAAATCTCTTCTAAAAGTCATGTGGCAAGTTGCTCCTGAATCAAGCAACCAATCATTTTTTCAAGAAGCAAGTGAAGCATTAAATAAGTCTTCATTTACTCCAATATTACAGTGTGCCACAACATAGTGAGTGGATTCAGGTGCTTTACCTTTGTCTCTATGATTAGTTTTACATTTGGGTTGGCTTTTTCCTGCCCAATTCTGTCCCAAGGCAACTTGCATGTGGATGCATCATGTGATCTATCTCTTTTGCAGCGTACGCAATGCAAATCTAACTTTTCTCCTTGAGAGTGTCTGCCCCCCCGCCTTCGAAATTTCTTCCTCTTCCTCTTCAACCACCTCTTCGTCTGGAAGAATCTTGAGCAAGATTCTTTTCTCTATGAGCAAGGCACACAACCTCTTCAGAAGATTCAAGAGCTGTCTTCTTCCCAAAAGCTTTCTCTCTTTCATCAAAATTTTTCACAAGGGAGTCAAAGGTAATATCTTTGAGGTTTCCATTTGCTTGCAATGACTCAAGTTTATTTGAGTAAGTGGGATAAAGTGCATTGAGAAAAGCTGTCAGAGGAATATCTAGTTCAAAATTAGTCCAGCTCAACATTAGTGACTTTGATATCATGCATTATAGATTTTACTTCTGATGCAAGAGCAATAGGATCATTATTTTTTAATTCAAGGGTGAAGAGTTTAATCATGAGTTGAACAACTTCAAGTGTAGAGTGTGAGTCATAGAGTTCCTTCCGTTTTTGTAAGGCTTTGAAAGCATTTGAAAATGGAGAAATATGGTGACTCACCTCTTCATTTATTGATGCTGCAATCAATGCATAGGCCTTGTTGTTCTTATTTTCCCAATTGACGAATTCCTTGTCTAAGGTAGCCTGTTCTGGCTCTTTGTCTCCATCTCCAACGCACACTCCTTTCCACAACTCATTGAAAATGAGGGTGTGTTTTATCTTCTGGGACCACTCAGGATAGTTCTCCTTGCCAGCGAGAACTACGCCCACAATAGATATGATTGAATGCATTGTAAAATTTGTGTACTATGGAAAAAAATCACTCTTCTACTGGTAAAACAATTTTGCACTTGTTGTGTAAAAGAAAAAAATTGCGTTGTAGTAAAATATAGTTATGATATGTATATATCAGAGGTATATATAGCATCGCAGAGTAGTATTGGGAGGCACTAAGGCAATGATATATGGTATACGGACCGTGGAAATGTATTAAAACACATATATTAACAAAACCACATATATTAATGCATATATCAGAGTTAAAAAAAAAACAGGAGCAGATTCAAACCATGGAAGCGTATCACCAAACCATGGCAGCATATCACCAAACCATGGTATGGCCTATGGGGAATGTATTGAAAAGCAACATAAACTGATTTGGAGAGGCGTGATGTCGCATGGAAATAATGGTATGATACCGGTGGTATGCAGTGGGAGGTATGATACCAGCGATATACATTCAACGCAATGGTAAAAAATAGAGTGTGGTATGTAGTGTATCCAAGGCCAATATGCGCAATGGGTAGAGCAGTGTTATATATGACAGAAGGAGATGAATAGATGTATATGCAGAAAACACATGTATATATATGACATCGAAATATATAGTATGGGCAGTGGTGTAATATTAAAATGCATATGACAATGGATATGGTATGGAGGTGTTTCAACATAGCATTTCAGTACATCCATTTACGCAACATGGAGGAGGCTCACCACACTATAGCATTTCCAAGCAGCACAGACTGGATCCTCTAGCAAGGTTATCTGAGTGGGCCACGGGGTTTAGAAGGCCTATGGACGATGGGCGCCAGAATCAATAGAACAATAGTGAGTCGCAGGTGATATGAGAGAGATGTCAGTCTGCAAAGGATTCAAAACATAGGTAGAATAGGCAGAGTAAGCATAATAGGAGTTGCAAATTAAAAAGGGAAGCCAAAAATGGAGTCGGTTGTCATACCATGTTAGACTAGGAGGTAACTCCTCAAATCAAATCATATTATTCATTCAGGTTGTTCATTATTATATACAAGAGGTAGAGACTGTTCAGTTCATCTCTCGATGACTCTTCATCTTCTCTATTATTTATTTACACTAATTACAGTTGTTCACCCAATCCCTATGATTAGGTGTCAACAATAATTTCATATAAAAGAGCATATTAACCAAGTAAATTAACACATGTAAAAGAAGAGGAAATCATAAACATGTCAAATTATGACACTGGCACCTCTGGCCCTCTAAAGGAATCTTTTCAGCACCTTGCAGATTCCCTCGCTCATGGTTCCACTCCTTTGGTAGCTCCTGGTTTCGTCGTGTCCACCCTCTACCATCCTCCTTCGAATGGAAGAAGTGAGGATAAATATCAGCTCATGGGCGCATTGGCCCAAAGGTAAGGCCTGACAGATTTGGTAGGGGAAAATAGGGTTCAAATCCCACCCACCCCATACTTAGTGTTAAATGATTTTAGAAACATGACTATATGCATTTTAAACTCAACGATTATAATATGATTCGGTTGGGGTTAATGTAAGTCTGGAAGTCAATGTATGTGGTTCCAACAGGGTTTGTATTTGGTATATATATTTTGGAGCTGCTTAGGTGGTGGGCTGGCCCACCAGGCTGAGTGGGTTCAAGCCCCATCGATTCCACTCCTTTACAATATGTCTTCCTTTTTGGTGGGTCAGGCGAGTCCTCCGAGGGTGGCTTGCCCACCACACTTATTGAAATCATATTCAATACAACTGTTGTGAGGGGTTTTGGGGGTTGGTGGCCCACCACCCAATTTTTATTTTTTATTTTTAACCACAGAGTTGAATTTTTTCTACCAGAATTAAGGGTTATTAGACAAATTAAAGAGGCAACAAATTCGCCCATTCTAGTGGCTAGATTCCATGTGCCAGGACTCTTCCAAATTCTTGCCTAATTAGTGACTTCCACTTGGCCAAGTTTGATCAGAACTTTGACTAGCTATAACTTGAGCATACGAAATTGGATTTGAGTATCGTTTGCACCGTTGGAATCAAGGCGATGAGTAATACAATATGGTCCTAGTTTCACTTCCATCTGATGAATTTGATTTTTGAGCTATTTTCAAGGCCACTTCCATTTCTGGATCCACTTGGATCACCCCAACCCTCCTAGTGCATTTGGGAGTGTTGATTCTAGTCCCATCATTCTTCCCCATGCTAAAGAACCTCTCGAATCTCATATTAATCGAGATCATCTTAGGGATGACCCAATTAATCATTCCTCTATCTTACATCAACAACCCAACCATTGTTTTTGTTCACCGATCATGTTGTTTCAGTGAGCGTCAGTTCATTATATCTGAAGCCACTCTTTGGTATAGTGAAATCATGTATGCAATCCCAAAAATTCAGCCAATTTGACTCCTATATATAGTTCCAAGCAAGATTGGTAATCCACCATTTCCTTTATATAATTGTATCTATCCACTCCTCCCACGAGAAGGCACCCATAACATAAAAAAATGGAGATCCACATCATCAACATGTGTTTAGAGTCCATTATTCTAAATGCACTCTACACGTCCATAGCATGCTATAACCATGCACACAAAACTGGGGGCAACATATGCCCCTACACCTACTCATTATCGTCTGAAGGATCTTGTATCAATAGGGCCAAATGCTTGAATCCCTTATTTGATCACTTGGAACACAATGGCACTCCACAAACTCATCCATCTAGGGGCATCATTCCCATCTTTGCATACCCGATAAATCCCCTACATCATCATATGTTGGGGGGGGAACATATCATGCTTGGGGGTATGGTGATCCTTGGCCACCTTCTCACTTTATTAACATAAGTCTCAACCTAGACCCCAACGATCTAGGTATGGTCGATTATCCTTTCATTCCTTGGATCATTTGTCCTATCGGCCTCTCCAGTGATCCATATATGCATCAGATATTGTAGAAAATTCTACTATATGTGATACCACATTGAACACCTTGTCCCCATGTTTGAATTGGTGGGTGGGGATGATCCTAGACCTTCTCTAGTGGTTCATTATTGTATTCTCTTCTTTCCTTTCTTTCCTTGATTCTTCACTAGGAACCATCCTTCCATGAAGCATTAAGGCCATTTTAGACAAGTAAGGCCACCTACCTAAAAGTCGCAAATCTGAATTTTGATGGTCAATTTTTCCGCTACAATCTCCCCAAGATTTAGGGCCTTCTCCTCCTCTCCAAATTCTCCAAAATCTCAATGTGAAAATGAATTCGGTTTTGGGGCAAGAAGCCCTTTTATAGGAAAAACTCTAGGTTTTTTTTTTTTTTTTTTTTGTTGCCCATTGTGACCCAACTGTAGCTATGTTTGACGAACCTTCAGCACCATTGGAAAGCTATCACCGTGTCCTATAATGGTTCTCTATTTGTTTTTGGTAATTGACACTTCACCATGAAGCCATTTTTTCCACGAGGTCTCACTTTGTTGCCTATTAAAATCAAATTTTTTCATATGAGCCGCCTGTACTCTGGTACCACTTTACCTTTGCACTGGTCAAGCCACACATCAATTTTCATCATGAGTAACCATTTTTATTCATGTTTCTATGGTACCCTTTGGGCCTCCTTCCATGTGGAAACATCATTGAGTCACCCTTGTTTAGAGCATTAGAGATGAGTTACCCTTGCATCCATGAAGTCTGCTCCAAGTCACATTAAGTCTTGTTACAATATTTCATCCATCTTTGTGTCACATTCATCCCATTGTGATCATATTTTTCCTCCAGCTATATTTCTTTGTCTTTGAAAAGCCTCCGTCTGAGTAATTAACCATCCCCTTTGGAATCGAGTCAGTTGCTATCAGGTCAACCATGTTTATCATGCCATGAAAAGAGAAGTCATTAGTCTACCACTCATCTTGTCTCCTTCCATCATCATCCCTGGCTTTAGTCCATCAGTCAAATTACTATGAACCTTGTGTCTTTGTTGAGGAATCCTTATTGCCTCACCTCTAGCGGGCCCTTTTTGGTTGACTTCAACACATTTAACCTAGGAGAGTGGTTTAAAGGGAAGTGCACCTTGGTTCCAACTTTCATCATTATTTGGTGCCTCGGATCAAGCAAAGGAAATCATCATTTCCATTTGACCTGGTTGTTTCTCGCGTGCTTGACTCCAGCTCACTATCACACGATCAAGAATCATACATTTGATGGTCTAATGATATAGCAGATTATACCAATGTTTCCCAGTTTCATCTTAGATGTTACAGACCTCATGAGGGGGTGGCCCTTCAGGTAGCTCCCCACATGCCCGAATGTCAGCTGATTATGATCCAACCTTGGTCTCAATTTCATAGATTTGACTAGCTTGGTTCCCACCACTTGCAATGCCTACAACATGCATGTCTCATTTAGATGATCCATTCAGATCTTCCAAGATCATTTCTGTGTAGCAACGCTTCTTTGGTTGTGATTCTCCCTCACCATATCAACTTGAGGGGCATGCTATCTCATGTACTTAGATGTCGTTGTATTCAGTCTCGACATTTATTTTCCAGGCACGTTATGTATATGGGACTCATTGTATTATTGTCTCACATTTTGGCCCATTGATGCCAACATATCATGTATCATGTATTATGTACTTTGTGGCTCAGTCCCAAATTGCTGGGCCTACCATTATTATTTGTACTCAGTTGTCTTGATGGGTATGGGTATGCCTCCCCCATCTCACTTGAGATCATGTACTCCAAAATAAAAAGAGACTTATGTCATATTAGTAGGTCTCGCCCCCTCCATTTTTCCATCCTTCCTTGCATCACTTCAACTATCTCTCTCTCTCTCTCTCTGACTCCCCTTTGATGTCTCATGTAAGTGTAACCTACAATGTATTTCAGTCATATGATTTTTTCTTGATGCTCGTACGTTGGGGGGAAATCTATTATCACCTAACAAATGATCACCTATCCATTTCTAACTAGGTGGATCGAAATTCACCATGTAGGATTAATTTTACCATAGTAAAATCACTTTCATTATAGGAAATAATTTGGTAAACCATTTTTATTAAATTATTTCTATTAAAAATAAAAATAAAAACCCATGAGAATAACTGAATAAATCATTATTTATTTATTTTTCTCTAGAAATAGTTATTAAATTATTAAATAATTATATGATAATTATTTCTTAACACATTTAACTAAATCACCTTGGAATAATTAAATAAATCACTATTTATTTATTATTCATTATTCTTATTTTTAGAATAATTGTTAAACCATTATTTAATAATTATTTCAAATTCACACTTTTCTTAATCCTCACAAAGTGATTAATAAATCATTTTATTTGTTAATTACTTCAACCATTTTCTAAATAAAGATATTTGACCATTTTGAATATATTTTCCCTCTCCAAAAAATATAATAAAGTATTCCTAACAGCTAGATTTTGATTTGGTCAATAATATTTTATTATTTTCCAATTCCTAATTGAGCCCAATACTTTGTTATAAATAAGAGGGTTTTCCATTCATTCTTCACCATGATCATTATCATCATCACCACTATTGTCTTCTCACATTTGAGCTCCCACTTGAGTTCCATCTTGCTTATGGATTTTTTTCATATTGAGAGATATAATAGATCGTTGAAGCACAAGGACATCAAAGGATCCATTCCATGGAGGGGGATATGTAGACCCTTGTTGTAAACCTCCTTCACCAGGTTTTTTCTAGTAAAAAGATTTTTCATTTAAATTCTTCTTCTATTGGGTTATTGCATCAATTATTTATTGTTGTTCTATGTTTTTGACTACATATGATCTTTTTGCTGCAAGGTTTTCTTCTTTTTTCATTGTAGATCTGTAGCATAAACATCCATATCTTCTTGTTAGCGTCACTTGTCACCAGTGACTTAAGTGAAGTGTTTTTGGTACACTGTTATGAATATTTACACTAAAAGTTTCTCTACAAGAGTCACCTTAGAATCCTCATTTAATGCAATTATTGACTTGATGAGAATTGTCACTTCAAAATGAAAATAATAGCTCTAAACATCTATAGTTTTGGGTCAAAAACAAAAAAATCAACCCCTCAAATCATAAAGTTGTAATATTGGAATCACATTTTTTTCAAGGTAATAATCACATCATTTTTCACCATGGCCTTAAATCTCATAAAATTACAAACAAAAACTTAGGTCCAACACTGAATTAAAAAGTGGTGCTTCCAACATTACCTCCTTTTTTTGTTAGGTTTAAAATTATCAGCTTGACAATTGATACAATTCCAAACGAAAATCTTAAAATTGACCCTTGAAATGAACATTAGTGCTAGCACTAACACTCACTTGTTTGTTGGCAACCAAGCCCATTGACGTGGAAACCTCACCTCCCCTTTAGTATGTTATTTATGGTTTTTGTAGAAGTTTTTGTTGGTTTTGGACTTAAGCTACATTACAATTTTTGGTTTCAGGTTAGTTCTCTTAGGCCTAAGATAACTTGTAAAACCACCAACTAGATTTATATCTTTTCAATTTTTAAAGTACATGGTACTAATGCGTCATCATTTTTCCGTTGGTATGGTTTCCCAAGTGGAAATCTAATGGTGAACACCCACCCATAGTATATGTAATCTTGTTTGTTATCAATGAAAAATAACCTTACAAGAAAAAGGCACTCAGATTATTGGGGGCTTAACATTATAACTTGTTTGAAACCATGGTTTTGACAACCAATAACATTGCAAAGAAAAAACTCAAAATCACCCTTTGAATTAAAAAATGGTGATACTGTACCACATTTGTTTTGTTGTTTTGGATATAAAATTGCAATGATTGTGAAACCACAGCTAAAAAAGCTATATAGTTACAATCAAAACATAAAAAATAAATATATATATATATATATATATATATATATATATATATATAGAGAGAGAGAGAGAGAGAGAGACCTCAAACAAGCAGAAATGACACATTTTAATTTTTGTATATGTGTGTGTCTAAACATAATAATTTAAAAAAACAAAAACACCCAAATTATATTGAAGAAAATGAAATGAATTATATATATATCTATATATATATGTGTTATCTCAAGTGGTTGGGTAGAATGGTTGTTTTATTCCCCACTTAGATTTAAATCCCCACAAGTTACATGATGAACTATAATGCCTTAATAATTATTTTTGTAATGAATTAGTGCATATGAATATTGTTATATTGACTTTGAGCCTAGCGAACTCATAATTGAGTATATCTATGTGCTTGCTTGGTACCAAAAACCTCACTCTAGCCCTTGGACTAAAAGGGAGACTGATTTCTTTCCTCAAAACAAAATATGAATAAATTTCATGAAAAATATAAAATTAAATTAAAAAAAAAAAAGTGCAAAAGTATGGAAAGGGAGTGCTCATTCTCTCTTTTCTCATCCAAGACTAAAGTGTGGCCCCTTGGGTGTTGATAAGAGGGCAAGGCTCTTATTCCCTCTCGTTGATGACTAAGAGGTTCTTGCTCTAAAAGAGTGATTATTGAAGGAAATGACAATTTTGATTCTAAACTATTTTCTTTTATGCAAATATATATATATATATATATATATATATATATATATATATATATATATATATATAGATATATATTTTCAAAGAAAAAAATTGTATATATTTCTAAATAAAAATCAGATATATTTTAGAGGTAATGATATATACATATGTTTTCCATCATTTATCAATCCAATGATCAAATGTTGATATCTCTGCCTTCACTCATTACATCTTAGTCCAAACTTCTAATTGGAGCATCTATATCCCAAGATCTTAAATATCTTGATAATCATTACACCAAGTGATCTACCTACAACAAAATAACCCAAAAATAAAAGGAGACGAGGGATTATAGAGATCATATAGAAGGGGAAATTGGTCCCCATAAACACAATATCCACACCATCTGCATACTCATATATATCAATAGACCCAACTAGAAGGGTGAGGGCTGCCTTTGAAATTCTGTTTGCTATTTAGTTTTGATCCATATTTATGAAGGAACAAAATTAAATACTGATATAAACAGAAACACAAAGTTATAACGAAAGAAAAACTTCAATTTATTAAGAACAAAGTACTGAAAACTATATACATGCAGAATGGAAATACACTCACTTGGGCAATGGTAGCTTATCTTTGAGAAGAGATGTGGTAGCTTATCTTTGAGAAGAGATGTGTGGCTACATGCCTTCTGAACTATGTTACAATGAGGCTCAAAGGCCTTTTTATCATTAAGAAATAATGGGAAACCCTAAACATAAAAAAACCTAATCCTAGGAGATGAAGCGCCAAAAGTCTATGGGCCCCGTTGGGGTTAGTTGGAAGGCAAACTTCTTGGGGTCATAACTTTGGAATACAATCTTTGTTTGGCTATCATAATACCTTATTTCGAAGATCTCCAAGAAGAGGCCAAAAAAGGACAAGTAATATCAACTCATAGTATTTTTGTCTCTCTGTTTTCCCAAAAATATGCTTTTATGCCCTCAAAATGGCTCTGGAAGTTTATGACCCGAAAAACTGCCAAAAATAGTAAGTTGTGCTACAATTAAGGAAACATAAAGAAACAGTGGTGGCGATCTAGGTAAAATAGGTGGTTGGCCACCAATATCCACTTGGATCAAGTTTGTACAGGATGTGACAAAAAGAGACTTGTTCAAAAATATCCACAACAATTTGAATACCATATAAAGGGAATCATGACCAATGTTGGAAGCTTCCACTTTGTGATTCCCCCCTCTCCCCTCCAACCACACAAACATTATATATATATATATATATATATATATATATATATATATATATATATATATATATATATATATATATATATATATATATATATATAATTCATTTTATTCTTTTCCTTATTTGTTTATTATTCTTTTTCTCATAATTTTGTTTTCAACAATGTTAGTTTTCCAAGTCATAATTTAAAAAGGTTGCAATTTTAAGCCCAAAATAAAAATAAATCATGCTTCGTATAGTATTGCATTTCAATTTGGAGAGTCATTTGAAGTTTGATTTGCAACAATTTTTTTAAACCAAAATGATTTTCTATTATAAAAATCTACAATTGGCTCGCAGCAAATACATCAAATACAATTATGGAATTGTTAGGTAACTGATATAAGACAAAAATATCGACTTCCACACAAAAAGAGATTTCTTCTTGCCATCTATAACTGACCACTAAAACAAAATTATGGAAAGTGAACAATTTTGAATATAGTCCCAAAAATTTCAAAACCTTATGCTCCATACAATTCAAATTTTATAAGAGATGATTAAATGATCTTGGGCATTGCTTCATATTGCATCCAACAAGCAAGTTGATTTTTTCTAGGGATGTCAGCATGTGGCCCAAACCAATTACTATCCAATATGTTTGAAATAAAAAATATCATTAGTGAAGATTATGGGATGAGGCAAAAAGTTCCATTTCCATTAGTTATTTCTCCAACATTAATAAGGATCCTTTATTGCCCATTGATTTGCATCTAGATTATTAGACCAAAAAATATGAAAGAAATTTGAAGAGTATAGGCCCGCATACTTATAATTCCCATGATCACATAGCATAGTTTATTGTTCCATGGAAGATAATTGGAAACCATATATTGAATGATCAATTGAGATTATCCCAACATCAATAAAGACATTAATTTCCTTCTCTTTTCTTAAGAAAGTCCCTGAAGAAGGCATATGCTTATGCTCTATTATTGAACAATGAGTCCATACCCCAAGAAAAATCAAATTCTTTTTTTCCTTAGGGGAAAACGATCAACCCTCGACTCCTTCCACCCCTAGATTATTTTTAGAAGCTCCATAAAAGTAATGGATGTGTGAAGATTGTGAGTTAATCCAATTTGAAATTCATCTGTTGACAAGAACAATTTCCATGATTTATAAGAGGTAATATGAAAGGAAGATGGAGGGGAAATATGAAGAACATTTTCTTCACACCATCCATATTATTGCTCATACAAATAATTGGAAAAAGGGAATGGTTGATATTTATGAGACTGAAATTCCTTGAAAGGGGATATGGCACTAACAATTACACTCTATGGAGAAAATTTATGACCTTGAAAGATACTTTTATTTCTAGTTATCCAAAATTTCCAAAAAATATATTTAGGCAAAGCGACCAAAAGATGCTTGAAGAAAGTTTTACCTTGCATTGATCCTGAATAATGTCAATCCCAAGAGTTGAAGTACTCACATATTGTTGATGGAAAAATCAATTGATCCTCTAGAGGATGTAAAGCATTTTTCCATATGAAATGAATGAAGGGAGATTCCAAGAACAAATGAGAGATAGACAGTTCCTAAGAATAACAAAGAGGGAACCAAGAAGGACCGATTATTCCCCTATTTTTTTTATTTTCAACAGTTAATATCTTTTGATGTAATAAATTCCAACTAAATATATTAATTTTTGGGGAACTATTTGGAGTCCAAATATTTTCCCACATATGATATTCTATAGGGATTCCTTCTAGGGAACATAACTATTGATATACTTATTTGACATAATATTTAGAGTCTTTTCATCCTCTTTTGTCTTCCTCCTCTTTATGCTTGGGATTATAACCAACAAGCTAATTTTTACAAGGGTTGTGGCACACTTTGAAGATCCCAACCTTTCTATTTACCTTCATGTATCCAATAAGAGATGCTTACTAGTGAATGTCCACCTTGATAGGACAACCAATATTAGAGAGGCCTGAATTCTAGATTTTTAGGCTAGTGAAGGGTTTCTTAAGATCTCAATGCTTCAGATATTTATCTTTATCCAATTACCTAGAATCGAAGTTAGATGATTGTTAATGAGAAATAATACTAATGATACAAGCTTCCAAATGGGGGAGTCACAAATATGAGAATCCAAACATCGCCCCATATAATTATTTAATTTTAAGAACCTTATTCCAACAATCATTAGGCTGAGATAATAACCTCTAAACCAAATTTTCCCCAATCATCATGTTCACTGGAAATAGATCTCTAATACCTAATCCACGATGTAAATTGGGAGTTCAAACAATGAACCATTTGACTAGATGAAATTTTTTGATGTTAGATTGCCTCCTTTCCATAAAAAAATGTGGATCTCTTGAGACATTAGCTTTTGAATTCCCAATGGAGCTAAAAGTGTTGAGAATTGGAACAAGGGAAGCACTAATAAAACAACTTGAATAAGAACCACACATCCAACTGTATTAAGGCACCAATGAGCTCCCCATTGGTCAAATTTACACTTGAATCTAGAAGTAATTGGAATGCAATATTTAGAAGAGTGGGAATTTAGGAATATAGGAATACCCAAGTACTTAAACTACTGCTAAGTGCCGCCTGGTAAAAATATCAAGGTACATTTTATTTGGGTTAAGTGGGTTTTATTAACATTCCATGAATATATTTGACTTTTACCTTTCTTAATTTTCCCTCCCAAGACTTGAATAAATTTATCCAAAATTTAAAGAATATAGAATCTATAATAACTGAGGCACCCCTAATAATAATGTGTGATAAAAAAATTAGGCATGATTTATAATTTCAACGTACTAGGACCAAACTGGATACTTGGAAGCATTATCTTTGTAATTTAATGTCCAAACATAATCTCAAGGAATCTGCCTTTATCATGAATAGAAAAGTGGAAAGAGGACATCCTTGTCTCAGGCCTCTTGGTGCTTTAAAAAACTCCGCAAGTATCCCATTGACCAAATGAGATATACGAGGGCTTGAAATGCAAGTTAATCCCCCCTTGCAACACTTGTTGTTGAAACCCAATTTTTCTCATCACTTAAAAGAGAAACTTATGTTAAACTCAATCAAAAGAATTAGATACGTCAAGTTTAATAAGAATCCCTTTTTCACCTCAAACTTTACTTGAATGGATTAATTCTTGTACAAGGACTATATTAGCCAAAATTTATATGTTTCTAACAAATCCTCAGTTTTCTAATATCAACTTTGATAATAGAGGCTTGATTTGTACTGCTTGAATTTTAGAAATCATCTTGTAGGACATATTACAAAGGGAGATAGGTCTAAAATGAGAGGAGGAAGGGTTCAACTCTTTTGAGACCAAAACAAGAAAGGATGAGTTGATACCCCTCCATTATTCTTATGCTTTGATGGAATATTATATCATTATATAAAGGTCAAGTTTAAGGATATTTGAACATTATTGATTAAAATGTGTTGAGAATCCATCCAAACTTGGATATTTATCCAGGTTGAAAGAAAGTAAGACATTCCATACCTCCTCTTCTGTAATAGGGCATAGTAAATCTTCATTATCTTCTTTGAAAATCAAATGAGGAATATTTCGAGCATATGACACGTAACATTGTCCTCTTGGTTACCTGGTTCTTCATAGAGAGAACATAAGTGATGAAAAACCTCATCTTTGGTATGTGGTAAATAATAAATTAGTTTCCCATCCACATACCTTGAATTTATATTATTTTTCCAGGTTCGCATTATGTCTTGATAATGATTTTTTTTTTTATCGGTCTATTGAAGCCCTGAGGTATGGGATTTGGGTTTCCATTCTTCCTCTTCTTCTCTATGATCCTTGTGATATTTAACAAAAGTTATTTTTTTCCTCCACTAGGATCTCATTGGATATGGGGAGCTATTCCATTTGTTGTTGTATTGCCTCTAACTATTTTTTATGAATATGGACTTGAATTTTTATATTTGAAGCATTTTTCTTGGCCCATTATTTTAAAACCACTTTTATATCTTTAATTTTATAATCCAAATAAAAATTGGAGAGAATGTTATCCATTTCCCCTAAGTTTGTTGAAAATATTCTGGCAGTGTATTTGTATTTTATTTATTTAATTGAAATTTGAAATACATTGTGTACTTTATTTGTTAAACCAGGGTCAGTAAGCTTACAAGGAACTATGTGCAGTATACACAAGAAACATGATCTTCACCAAATACCTAAATCCTATTAGTAAAACCAACTTGCATAGAAGAAACACACTTGCATGAAATCAAAAGTAAATTAATCTAGGAAAACAAGAAACTATGATGCTTTTGATTCAACACTAAGTGAGAAGCTAAGACAAAGTTAGGGCCTTTTCCACCAAGAGAGATAGTGGATGGCACTCCTGGTCCTTTATTTAGCTTATCAATCAACTTGTCTTCAAAAGAAACAACTATTCTATGATAATCTATTCATGAACAACACACAAGTACAAAAAATAATAAAAAGTAAAATTACATAAAAGAAAGTATGCAATGGAATAAAATGCTACCATGAACCAATTCTCTTGAGAACAAAGTAACAAACTATCCCATGATACTAAACTAAAGCACTCTACATCTAAACTAGAGAATGAAAATATGAGAAAATAAACTTGATATTATTCCATCATAAGTTGGACAATTTCTTTAAGAGTCCTCCTTTTTGGAGTAGAGAAGGCACTCTTATTTATATAAAAACTTGTTGACGATAAGATATTCCCATGTGGTTGGAACAATATGCTAAACATATGCATGGTTATTTTAAATATGAAATTTTGTTATAGCGTATATGGCATATAACAACACATGCCATATATTATAACTTGATGGTGTTAATGTATGTCCACACGTTTTTGTTAACCCTGTGGTGGAATCATATTCGGGTTGTGGAAATTTGGTATCGTTGCATTGGTGTAAACATGACTCATATATTCATGCCATATACATAAATGATAGCCCAACAATAGTTTATTAGTTCCATAATTATAGGTCGAGGAATTTTATCATTTACTTATGAATTTAGAGCCCCCTTGTATAGAAACAATATCACTTCCTTTTCTAGTTTACTTTAGAACCTTCTGGAAGGTTTCTTATAATGACCTTTGGGAACGCAACTCTTTATCTTTCTTTGCGTGTGTGCTTCTCACGTCCCATTTTTTTTTTTGTATCCCGAGTTCGTGGTTTTTCTATATTTTCCCCTTCACCTTTTTGATTTTTCATTTTCCAATCCAAAGGCTTATGGGATACTTATGGGATTCTTGTAATTTTGGGGGAGTGAAAGACTTCCTCCTCCATTTCGTCTTCTTCCTCTGCATCAATCCTTTCGAGAAAAGGGATATACTTTAAAGAAGGCCTATCAACTTTTTTTTCCCTCAGATCTCATGCCTTGAGAGTATGCCAAAGGAATCTCCTAATGGGTCAAATCTAAAATTTCCCATGCTCATCTACTAGGTTTGAGGCTTCAAATTTATTCCCTCCTAGGCCCTTGAGCTTGCTCAAGGAAGATTCTTCACCTACAATGGTCAATGTTTTTAGAGAATAGGGGGATTTAGTTCTTGATCCATTTCCTTTGGTTTTGTAGTTATACTCTACTTCAAAGCTCCCTTTCTTCATTTTACTGTTTCTAGTAATCACCCTTTTCATTATTTTATAGGTCTCTTTTATCTTTGTACATCCACTAGACAAACGCCCATATTCATGGTAGATCTTACATTTGAATAATAGCTAGTCATAACTACCTCTTGATAATGAATCCAATTTTATAGCTACAAATTGATTGTTATTGGCAGCCCCTTATATATATATATGTCGGCTTCAACACAAATTTGAGCACAAGATCGCATTCCTTCTTGTGGCTCAACCCAATCAATATAATGATCCAAAGAATTATCAATATTATTTTAAGGAGGACATGGGGGTGAGATTTGATCCACTTATATGTGCATTGATTTGCAACATCATTAGTAGTTAAGATCACAATTTTAAACAAGTTGTAATGTGAATTAAAAAAAGGTGCTATTGCTAGCACCCATTTTCAATTTGTAGCTTGATTTTTACATTTTTGTTTGAAATGATATTAATTTCCAAGGCCACAATAATTTCTACCACGTTGCAATTTTAACCTCGAAGTTCTATGTTGAAAACTCAACTTTTCAGTTCATTGATCAATTTTAAGGTTTTTGTTTAAAACTTAAAAAATTAGGGTTGAAAAATTTGTAATTTTAACCCAAAAAAGATAATGATGCAACTAAAAAAACCACATTTTAAAATGGGGATATACATCACCAGTGAATGTCATCTCTAAAAAATAGGAAAATTTCAGAGATTTCACTAGTTAATTATGTTATTTTTAATGATATTCCCAAAGCGTTTTCTCTAACTTGCTAAAAAATCTTAGTATGTTTCTCTCCCTCCCTTATTATTATTATTATGTTGAAATTTTGATTATTTATTTATTTTTCTAATATAAATTTTGGATTGCTTTTTATAATATGTTTATATATATATTATCTTTTTCTATTTTGTTTTTAAATTAATTATTATTGTTTGATTTTTTAATGCATTTTTTTGTGTCTGTGAGAGAGTGATATGATGATAATTAAGATCCCCGAACACCAAAATGGTCTATCGTATTTTTAAGAAGGTAAGGGATTACTAGGAAACCTTTAGCATTTTATTTCTATTCTCGAAAATCCTTAAGAGAAGTGTTCCAAGATCAGCACAAGTTTGTTGACTTAAAAGGTCAAGAAAGTTGGTATTATGACAATTATTTTGAAATCTAAATCTAATTTGAGTATAAGCGAGAAATCTAAGAGAAGTTTCTTTTCATATTCAACCATCTTAGAGTTGCAAAGGTGGCTGACTATTTGATCCCATGGCATTTTGGGGCTTTTCTCTATATATTTGTTTTTCTTTTATTTATTTATTTTTCACGTTTATTATGATTTTGTTTGCATTGGTTTTTTAAGATATCATTTTGAAAATACTACAATTTTAAGCCTAAAACAAAAACCAAATGTGTTACATGTATCAGTATTGTTAACACCAAAAAATTGTTCACATATTTGTACAATCCAAAAGATGCCCAAAGTCATCCAGTTGAATGCACAAGTGAGATTTTCTAGTTGAAGACATTATGAAGTTCAAAAAATTTAATTTTTCCTATGGTCCAATGTACATTGAATTAAAAATTGATGACTGTGTGTATTTCCCTTCAATAGTTGTGCGACATGTGGCATTCCCTTTGAAATTTGTGCAATCGAAGAAATGGCCGACTCAGCAAATTCTGGACCACTTGCCACACTTGGAATATGATTCCCTGACAAAATATCAATCAAGGATAACCGAATTCAATTCTCACTGAAGTTATGAAACCCTCAAAGGAATCCTCTTGTCCTAGTCATAAGTCATTTTCATTCATGAACCAAGAGAGAGAAGAGGGATTCAAAAAAATCTATATGAACAGACCATGGAAGAGCCAAAGACAAGACAATGTTATGTTGGCCGAATTGCTATCAAAGCAAACCTTCATTTCATTGTTGAAGCAAAAGAAGTAGATCACTATTGTGTTAGAAGAATTGCTTCTTATAAATCCATCACTCTAGTGTGGAGAGGATTTCACCATTGAGAGAGCCTTGATACTTCTTGGATAGAGAGGAGAATCTTGCAAAGAGAGTGAAGAAAGGAACCTCCTTGTTGAGGATTTTTTAGCACCATAGCTCAAAGAATTATCTTCAAGTGTTTAGTATTCTACTATTTGTATTCATCTTCTACCACCAGTAGTTAATAAAGGGAGCCATTTTCCATAATTATGTTGACTTGTTTGCTTCATTAAGAATTATTTGTGTGTTTATCTCTTTGTTTTAGTTTATGTTTGTATATGCATTATTTTCACCATTTGCAATGCTTTGTTTCTTCATGCTTGTCCACTGACAACAACCAAATTGCTTGTTTTTCTTTGCAGGGAACAACCAACTTTTAAGAGTGTGTCTTTTGGTATGCCATTGCTACAAAAATCCTACAACAATATTGATGACTCCATTGTTGTCTTTTATTTACTCTAAACTGTTGTGTTTGTAGGAACTTCTCTCTACATTATCACCTCATAAGATTTGCATCATCTCTATGGAATTTTTGTAGGACCTTTTGGACCCATTGGTGGCCGATAAAATTGCATGGTTATAGTTTTTCTATTGACCGCACAAATTTATGACAGACAGACATGAAGTGGATTTTTCTCAGACAGACACACAATTGCATCTATGCATGGAAAACCCGTGCAGTTTCCAAAAGCAAAAAAATTACTTGTAATTTCCCTTTTTTTCAGGTGATTGGCAACCTTTAGTGGTTTTCCTTCACCTTTGTAATTTTTTCCGTTCAGTTTAGATTACTTAATTTCTCTACTAATCACAATTAGTAGGGTAATTATATTACCTTTATTTTTATTTTCAATTCTCACATAACTTAATTAGGGGAAAAGTAAGTGGCCGAATTCCACATATATTTTTCAATCTATTTTTCTAGTTTTTTACAAACCACATAGATTAATTAGTAAAGGAGTAAGTGGCCCATTATCCACAAATATTGTTACTAAACAAAAAAAAAATTGTTTCATTATTTTTGGGACTAGGGCAAAGTGTCATTACAAAAAGTAAGTAATCTTTGCTTCCCTAACATCTTTTAAGCAAACCTGGGCTACAATATGAAAAAGTTCTTAAAGAAATTATGTTTCCCATCTCCCTTTAGGCACACATAGTGTAATAGGAGAAATATTAAGTGGCCCATTATCCGCACATCATTTCTTTTTCATGCAAGGAACAACTGAAATCTAGTGTAATTAGGATTATATTGTAATAGATCACTAAATATCCACATCTTATCCCTGCACCTCAACAGAATAACCCACCAGCACAAGCTAGTGCAGGGGTTAATCTAGTGAAACCTTCTCTCACTCAAAAACAACAATTGGTTGAATAGTTGAACATAGCTAACCCACCTAATGTTGCTAAGATAAAACCAAAGGGTAAGCCAAAGGGAGAGCCTGGCCAAGGGGGAAACAATCAACAACAACCTCTGCGGGATTTGGCTAGGGGAAAATTTAACTGGAGCCATCACCAAGGACCAACCAATAACAACCCACAAAGGAAAAAAAATAAGATGAGTCTACGGACTGATGAGCCCCAAAAATGGACAAATATTTGGGCTCATTCAACCTCCTAATTTGGCTTAGTCCACCATTCTCATTTGTTTATTGCATGTTTTTGATTATTTTTATGTTAATAGAGTGAATTTGGTTAGTCATTATGCCAACAAGTCTAATGGGTGCTTTGTGTAGCCTTGTTGGTCAACTTGGAGACAAATTTGAAGGTCTTAATGAGCACTTGGCAACCAAATTCGTGGGAGAACAAGCTAGAGGATTTGTAGGAAGGTGTCCCCCTCATTTATGGACCCTTACCTCGAATTCTCCACCATCAGCTCGGAGTTCAAAGGCCACCAAATCAATGAGCTCAAGGGCAGCCAAGCAAGTCAAGTTGGACTGCTGTTAACTACAATTCTTGGGCAGCCAAGTCCCTAATTTTTAGGAGGACTGTTGGGTCCTCAATTTGTATAAATAAGAAGGCTTGGGGCCTCATTTTGGTTAGCTAGTGGGTAGTCATTTTGTAGCTAGTGGGTAGTCAATTTTGTAGCTAGTTAGTCATTTCGTTTTAGCCATTAGTCAGCTAGTTTGTAGTTCGATTTTTATGCAATAGAGTAGCTTTGCTTTCAGCTCATGTTCAAGCTCTCCTTGTGGACAGTTTTGATGTAACTTTTCATTTCTTGATTAATAAAGATGGATCCAGCTTTGCACCAGCTCTAAATCGCTCTTGGGAGGCTGTAGTTCTTGGGGTTGGGCCCATCTCAAGCGCCCAGTACCTCCCTTGTTTATATTTATGTGTTTGCTGCGTTCTTGAAATAAAATATGCTCTTTAGACTTAATTCGTGCCTTGTTACTTAGGTTTCTTTTGATGGTTCAAGTAGCTTTTCATGTTTATAATAGATTGGTAGGAGTTTGTTATGCATTTAGATCTTTTGGCATGTTCTTGCTCACGTGATATATATGGTTCTCTTTGCAAACAAAGCTGTTGTTTATTCATTTCATTGATAGTTGGATTGAGTTAGCTAGGACTTGGTTTGTTTGCAAGAATTCATTGATTCGTTGAATGAGCATTGTGCAGGGCATCTCTATCACCTTCATCACCTCCTCGTTCATCTAAGCCTCGTTCAGATTAGCTCCTCCATCACCAAGTCTGTTCCCTCATCTCCCATCTTCTCTTTTGCCAAGTAACCTTACCTTCTTCCCCATTGTTGTCTCAACCACCTTCAAGCCAAGTCAGCTTTCCACATCACCTCCCCACTCCATCCATCAGTTCCTGGTTCACTTCAGACCCCCATCCTACCTCCATAACCATCCATGCATCTTCCATCAACCATCCATCCTCAAAAATCCAATTCGTAAACATCCTGTAGAAGAAATACAGAACATCCTGTAGAAGACTTACAGGACTTTCCTGTAGAAACCCCTGCAGACTTCCTGTAGAAGTTCATAAGCACGGTTGCATGTCATCCAAACCTTGTGAAACTCTCAGAGAGGATGTCAGGTATCCCTTAGACTCTCTCTGTACCATTCCAACCTTTCCCAGAGCATTTCATCCCTTGATCCATCCCTGCACAGTGGAAAACTAGTTAGAAGCACATGCATGATAATTTCAACAACTTAATCAAAAATACAAAAAGATGTTTTCTTCAGATAGTGATAACTTAGACACATGCATTTTACCTTCCTAGAAGTAATGGCATCTCTTCTCATAGTTTGCATTCTCATTTTTACATCAGTAGGACTAGTTGGTAGAATTAGGGTTTGCTAGGGTTTGCATTTCTTTTTGGCTTTCAGTTCATTTTTGCAAAATAGATTAATTTCCTCTAAGATAGCCTTCGTCCATCATTTAGCAAGCTTCTTCTGAGAGCATATAGAAGTTGGCTTGAGCCCTAGCGGACTTGTGCCAGCTGACCAAGTGACAGCTGCGACAAGAGCTAGTACTTGTGCATACAGCACCGCCGCTTCCAAGTTTGTACGAACTACCGGGTTGATAAAATTAAGAGACAGGAAGCCCCAGGAGTTGTAGCATTATTGCTACAATACTGGAGCTCACCATCTTTTTGGCGCCGTTGCCGGGGAAGCGGCAGAGTATTGGTGATTGTTGCTATTCTTCTATTTTCTACTACAACCTTTTGCTAAGTAGTTTATTTCATTTCCATTATGCAATTTCATTTATGCAAAAGTAGATTAGCATTTCTTGCTTTCATAGATTAGCATTTCCTGCTTTCATAGATTAGCATTTCCTGCTTTCCTAGAATAGCCTTTCAATTCCACATTTCAATTCTGCAAGCGTAGATTAGCATTTCAATTCCGCAAGCGTAGACTAGCATTTCATTCTTGCAATTTCATTTGAGCAAAATAGATTAGTCCTTTCAATTTCGCAAGATAGTTAGTTGTCGTTCAATCTATTTCATGCCTTGTAGGAGTAGAGATAAGTTAGAAAAATGATTGCACAACACCTCCACTGCTTCACACAGCCAACGTTCTTCTTCGATGGCTGTGATGAAAGAACCCCTGGGTGGACATCAAGACATATCTGAAGAACCTCTAGGGGAGAAGAAGAAAGAAACATTCCTCTGGAGCAAATGGCTACAAGCAGAGATGTTGGGAGCAACATCTTGTCCAAAGATGAATTTGAAAATCAGATCAAAGATTTCAAGAGTGATATGAGGCAGTTTCTTGCCATGCAACTGGATACCTTGCGGATCCAAAAGAAGCAGGAAGAAGCCAAGAGGGCTTTGGTCATTTTTTGTCCTAGGTGCCTTAAAAAGCATCCCAGGAACGAATGTCCAATGCACTCCCTAGAAGTGTGTTTTGTATGTGAAGAATACCATCCTACAGATCAGTGCCCTTCCTTGCCCAGAATCAAAGCTGCATATCAAAGAGCCAAGGGAGCCACTGAATCACTCTATTATATGAACCAAAGGAGGCCACATGGACCTAGATCTTACCAACAAGAGATGCAAGGGATACCCGAGACCTATTATGACCCTTATCAAGCCACTTTCATGCCTTCTTGGGATCCCCCTGCTCATCCTTCCTGGTCTACACCTCCTCCTTGGACATATTCTCCTTGTCCCTTCACAGATCCATATTATGCCCAACCAGCTGCTCATTCGTTTCACTCTTATGCTCAGCCACAGCCTTAGTGGAATGCACCTTATCAGGAGTGGAGGCCCCAGTACAACTCTCATCCTGCTCATTTTCCTCCACCACCTACTCATCCACAACCATCGCCTCCTCCTCCACCAAGGCAACCCCAAATGCCTACCCAACCATAATGCTATCCATCTCCATCTCAATTTCACACCTCCACTCAACTACCCGTGGCACCATTTCCAAAACCATGCAATGGAGAAGCTCAACCCAATTGCAAATCTGAGGCACAGCATGTGCAAATGACCCCTCTTGAGCTCAATGATGTTCACCAAAGCTCAGGAAGAGTGTTGCAAAACAAAGATTCTATTGAAGGACCAAAGGCAAAAGAAGATTCAAAAGAGGAGATCAAAGAACCATGGGTTGCACTTGATGAAGAGAAGAGATCAAAATCAGAGATCGAGAGAGTTCCCTCATGGTTACCATTAAATCTTCCATGTATTCAAGAGAAAGATCAGCAAAAAGAGGAAGATGAGAAAGTCATGTTAGAAGGTGACATGAAGAATGATCCAGATCAGCAAAAGAACCAAGGGTATCAAAGCTATATTCAGATATGGTTTCAGAAGGTCACTAAGTTGCAGCAGTACTATCTTCCTCAGTTTTGTTTGGTCCCTTCAACGCCAGATCATTTGGTCTCTGAGATCTGGATACCTGTCAGAGCATGCATTTCGAGCCTCCACATCATTATTTCTCTAATCTCGATGTGCACATGGCTCCATTGGAAGTATTCTTATACTTGAGAATGATTTTGTTTTTCAAGTAGGGTAGGGTAGAAAAAAAAAAAAGAAAAAAAAAAAAAGAAAAAGAAAAAAAAGGAAAAAAAATGAAAATAGAAATCTAAGGTGAAAACCTCCTCGGAGGCGCCTTAGGTTGGCTCATTGATTGAAAACCTCCATGAGGCGGTCAATGGGTTGAAAAAAACAAAGAGAAAAGAGAAAAAGATCTTTGGGTGAAAACCTCCCTTGGAGGCGCCCAAGGCAGGCAATTAGGGTGAAAACCTCCATGAGGCGCCCTAGTTGTTTTTCAAAAAAAAAGAGAAAAAAGAAAAAAGGAAAAATAAAGCTAATCTCCATTGAATAAGTTCATGTTGCAGCAATGACATTGCAGGTTAAAGGAGGACGTTTCATGATAGGAGGAGCACTCAAATCAAAGACAAAGGAGTTTTTGTGCCTTCTACAGGAAGTTTCGTATCTTCTACAGGAAGCTTACAAAAAAGCCAAATTGATCTCCAAAGAGGACCTGAAGGCTTGGAATATGTCCATGAGGCCTACACTCATCTATGTTTCCACTCCTCACCCCTTTTCCACCATTCTTTTCATGTCATTATGCTTCTTTCCTCAAAACTGTGTTTTCTACAGGATGCTCTATATTTCTACAGGAAACATCCTGTAGAACCTTTGGACGAGCCAAATTCAATCTCAAAAATGAATCTAATGGTGGGAATCTGTTGATTAGGCCTACAAGCACTTGTGTGTCCATCCCTTGCCTTCATCCATCATTTTTTCCACCTCCTTGTGCCTCTCATTGTGCTTCTACAGGATCTTCCTGTAGAAATTGTGGGAAACTAGGCATGCATTTCAAAAAGTGGTTTTGCAAGCATGGTAGCTTCCTCAAAGGTTCAAGAGTCCTCCTGCAGTCTTCCAACTCATCCTCCATCATCTCCATACCTGCATCACAGCAAAAATTCATTTTGTCATACCATGCAAACACATGCAAAATGCCTTGAAGCCAAAAACACATAGAGCAGAATTTGTTTTTGCCATAACTTGAGAACCATGCATCCATTTGACAAACCATTTTATGGGGGATTGTACAAGGTCGATGACAACATGCCTGAGCAGTTTCATGCAATTCCGGTGCACGGTTTCCAAGAAATCAGCCTCCATCACCATCAGCCATTTTTGCATTTTCTCCATGACCGTGCATCCGTTTCAAAACCTGTTTCATGGGGAGATGCACGTGGGTGATAATAGCCTACCCAAGCAGTTTCAGCCAATTCCGATGCACGGTTTCCGAGAAATCGAGCTCTGAAATCTTCAGCCATTTTCCAATTTTCTCGAAATCTGTGCATCCATTGATCACGAATTTGCTATGGGAGATGCATCATGATGGTAGGAACATGCCCACCAAGTTTCAGCTCAATCCGGTTTGCCGTTTGGGAGAAATGGAAAAAAGAAGTTCTGGTCCTGTGAAAATTCAATGGCAGCAGGTTCAGGATGCAGATCTGAACGTGGAAATGAATTCTTGTTGCATGCATCTGGCCAGAGGACACCTGCACAAGAAAACCAGCCATGGATTAGCAGCCCAGCCATCATGCAACCATAAAATCAAATGCATGCAGCAATGACAGCCCACAGCAGCTCACGGCAGCCATTCAACTTCGAGGTATGTGACAAACCCATTCTTCTATTGCATAAAATTAATTTGGAAACTGCATGAATGAATGAAATGGTGAGATTAAGCCACGAATGTAGCAAGGTTAAGCTGATTTCCTTCTCTAAGAACTCAGCTGGCAGTCACGCAGTACACGTGGACGGTTGACTCACGTGGAAATTTAAAAAACAGGAAGTGTTGGCCGTTTGAGCTCCAGTGCAACTAATGGTGAGTGATTACAGGCAGAGAACTACAGTTCATAATTACACTGCAGTGGAGACAACAGTTGCATGTGGCCACGTACACTTGGCCACTTCACTCTCTCACGTGAATCAGGCCGTAATTGAAAAATGCTCGGCTGACTTCCAGTTTTGAACTCGAATGATCATCCGGATCCCTCTGCAGTTCAACACTCCGAGCTTTGGCCATTAGAACGCCTGTGAAGTAACACCAAGGGCGCAGACCAGCTGCAGTCTTTCCCAGAAATCACGCGCTGCTCCTACGGGAACGCTGTTTCTACAGGAAGGTGAATTCCTCACGTAAGAAAGGGTGGCAGAAAAAAGGGTAACCCTGAAACTCCTTCCACAATTGGCTTTCAAAGGTGGCAAGATCATCATTCACAGTCCGGTCATAAAAATATCGGATTGTTGTGCCTATACTATCGCTTCTCAAGGATAGCAGTATAACTAGACTGTGTTTTGTGAATTGTATGCATGCCCTGTCTAAAATAGACCGAATCTCCTTTGCATTTGTCACCTTTAGTCAAAACCCCCGTGTTCATCATGCCGGGTGGGCTTATCAGGTGGGAAACCACAGATTCCACCAAATTAAGAGAAAACCAGGAGGTGGTAGAACTATTCACAAGGGTTCAATGGATGTCTTTTTGTGATAATTTGCAGGGTTACGATGATGAAGTAGCTGAAGAATTTCTGCAGGCTTTAAGGCCGAAATCTAAGACACTGGCTACAGTAAACTTCAAAGGTCTGAGCCTCAAGCTCACCCCAGAACATATCAGTAGAATCACAGAACTCCCTATGGGTCTGCCATGGGACAAGGAACGGAAGCTGAGCCAACAGGCCCAGGAAGAAATGGATTGCTTCTCCACGACAGAGTTTGGACAGAACTGTATATTTTGAAGTGATTTAGTTGATACATACCATTCAAAGTTATCCAAAGCAGTAGAGGGAAAAATGACCAGTGGAGTTCTTAGTTATAGATAGGCTTGCATTGAAGGATATTGATGGAATTTTATCCTTCTTGGAGAAAGCCCCCTGCTTCATTGATCGATATGGAAATCAAAGAGTAAGAATACCTTTGGTAGGTTCTTTCATCTCTTAGGAGTTGTATGAGATTTTCTTCAAAATAATTTGAATTTATCTTAGACCAATATGGAACATGGGGAGAATTAATCGTTGAGGAAAGATGCCATCTCTGCAATATGATCATGAAGTCAAAACAGAGCATTAGAATGTTGATAACATGAATGAATTCAGCAGTGTCCATATCTAAAATTGTTGACATGAAGTTCTTATTTTCCTTGACACACATGCAGAGCCTTAAATGAAACAATTGACTGCCAATTTTGTTGTCAAAGTTTTGCTAGATGACCAGGAAGAAAGTAATTAATTTCTGCTGAGTTTTTCTAGTAATTATACTTTTACAAGAAGTAACCCATGAATAAAGCAGGAATATATTTTCCAAAAAAAGGGTCAGATGACGCAAAGATTTTGTATCATATACTTCCATAGATGACAAAGATCATTCTTTCAAACATGGATATGGGACAGCTCATAAAATAGGAAAAGCAGTAGGCAGTGGGAAGAACCAAAGCAAAGAAGCATGGTTTCATGACAGTGATGAAAGGACACGAGAACATGTTGTCATGATATGTGTTGGAATAAATGGTGAATTGAATTGTTGAAAAAATGAATGAAGAGTTTTGGCCAAAGATATCAGTCCTTTTGACAGTGAGGAAAAAGAGCAGAAAGGGGGAGAAGATTAAGGCTGCCACAGCCCAGCTGAAAGGAAAATCGCCCACATCCAAGCCAGAACTCAGCTATAGGACTGTTTCTACAGGATACAGTGGTGCTGACTGTTTCTACAGGAAGACAGAATCTGTTTCTACAGGAAGACAGAGACTGTTTCTACAGGAAGACAAAGGCCGTTTCTACAGGAAGCCAAGAAAGGAGAAATCGGCTGAGATGTTAGCCAAGGAAGCCACCAGGGCCATCAAAGACAAGGGGAGATATTTGGTTGCTCAGAGGATGAGCAACACTTTCAGTAGGGGGGTGATGATGAGCCCCAAAAATGGACAAATATTTGGGCTCATTCAACCTCCTAATTTGGCTTAGTCCACCATTCTCATTTGTTTATTGCATGTTTTTGATTATTTTTATGTTAATAGAGTGAATTTGGTTAGTCATTATGCCAACAAGTCTAATGGGTGCTTTGTGTAGCCTTGTTGGTCAACTTGGAGACAAATTTGAAGGTCTTAATGAGCACTTGGCAGCCAAATTCGTGGGAGAACAAGCTAGAGGATTTGTAGGAAGGTGTCCCCCTCATTTATGGACCCTTACCTCGAATTCTCCACCATCAGCTCGGAGTTCAAAGGCCACCAAATCAATGAGCTCAAGGGCAGCCAAGCAAGTCAAGTTGGACTGCTGTTAACTACAATTCTTGGGTAGCCAAGTCCCTAATTTTTAGGAGGACTGTTGGGTCCTCAATTTGTATAAATAAGAAGGCTTGGGGCCTCATTTTGGTTAGCTAGTGGGTAGTCATTTTGTAGCTAGTGGGTAGTCATTTTGTAGCTAGTTAGTCATTTCGTTTTAGCCATTAGTCAGCTAGTTTGTAGTTCGATTTTTATGCAATAGAGTAGCTTTGCTTTCAGCTCATGTTCAAGCTCTCCTTGTGGACAGTTTTGATGTAACTTTTCATTTCTTGATTAATAAAGATGGATCCAGCTTTGCACCAGCTCTAAATCGCTCTTGGGAGGCTGTAGTTCTTGGGGTTGGGCCCATCTCAAGCACCCAGTACCTCCCTTGTTTATATTTATGTGTTTGCTGCGTTCTTGAAATAAAATCTGCTCTTTAGACTTAATTCGTGCCTTGTTACTTAGGTTTCTTTTGATGGTTCAAGTAGCTTTTCATTTTTATAATAGATTGGTAGGAGTTTGTTATGCATTTAGATCTTTTGGCATGTCCTTGCTCACGTGATATATATGGTTCTCTTTGCAAAAAAAGCTGTTGTTTATTCATTTCATTGATAGTTGGATTGAGTTAGCTAGGACTTGGTTTGTTTGCAAGAATTCATTGATTCGTTGAATGAGCATTGTGCAGGGCATCTCTATCACCTTCATCACCTCGTCATTCATCTAAGCCTCGTTCAGATTAGCTCCTCCATCACCAAGTCTGTTCCCTCATCTCCCATCTTCTCTTTTGCCAAGTAACCTTACCTTCTTCCCCATTGTTGTCTCAACCACCTTCAAGCCAAGTCAGCTTTCCACATCACCTCCCCACTCCATCCATCAGTTCCTGGGTCACTTCAGACCCCCATCCTACCTCCATAACCATCCATGCATCTTCCATCAACCATCCATCCTCAAAAATCCAATTCGTAAACATCCTGTAGAAGAAATACAGAACATCCTGTAGAAGACTTACAGGACTTTCCTGTAGAAACCCCTGCAGACTTCCTGTAGAAGTTCATAAGCACGGTTGCATGTCATCCAGACCTTGTGAAACTCTCAGAGAGGATGTCAGGTATCCCTTAGACTCTCTCTGTACCATTCCAACCTTTCCCAGAGCATTTCATCCCTTGATCCATCCCTGCACAGTGGAAAACTAGTTAGAAGCACATGCATGATAATTTCAACAACTTAATCAAAAATACAAAAAGATGTTTTCTTCAGATAGTGATAACTTAGACACATGCATTTTACCTTCCTAGAAGTAATGGCATCTCTTCTCATAGTTTGCATTCTCATTTTTACATCAGTAGGACTAGTTGGTAGAATTAGGGTTTGCTAGGGTTTGCTAGGGTTTGCATTTCTTTTTGGCTTTCAGTTCATTTTTGCAAAATAGATTAATTTCCTCTAAGATAGCCTTCGTCCATCATTTAGCAAGCTTCTTCTGAGAGCATATAGAAGTTGGCTTGAGCCCTAGCGACTTGTGCCAGCTGACCAAGTGACAGTTGCGACAAGAGCTAGTACTTGTGCATACAGCACCGCCGCTTCCAAGTTTGTACGAACTACCGGGTTGATAAAATTAAGAGACAGGAAGCCCCAGGAGTTGTAGCATTATTGCTACAATACTGGAGCTCACCACGGACTAATAACATTTGTGCCATTTGTGGTGAATATGAGAGTATCCTCAATTCCCTGAGTTGAAAAGGATGAAATATAGTGGAGGGAAAGGGGGGAAACACCTACAACCAACAGTGATGAAACATCCCTTCCCATATCAAGGAGTGGTAAGAACTATTATAGGCCATTTTTCACATCTGGTCAATATTCCTTCAAATGGGATCAATTCTCATCCTTCAATGTATTTTCATCATCCCTACATAAAGCCCTAAGCATGGATTTGTTGAATCCCTGAGTTTTTGCTCTTGATTGATGAGTTCCCAAGCTTTTAATGCTAGCCACCCTAACCCTTTAGGGACCAGTGCTGACTACCAGGTTGACCCTCTCTGCACCCACGTTAATCACCAATAGGTTGCTGAGTATTGGGGGTGCACTGATTCTATAATTTCGAGAAAAATGAAAGGAATCGTGAAGCTTCCTCTTCCAAAAGATTCTTGAGGTTTCCTCAACCATTTACCTTGGATAACAGTCTCAAATCCTATCTGATCCTACCTTGGATTTTCACCTCTTATCCCTTGAGCTCATCCTCCCATCTCAAGTGGATCTCAAGCCTAGATTACTAAATGGATAAGAATTCATGAACTACCTCCCTCATCTATATATTTACAGCCATCCATAGGCAAGGGGTTGAATCTACCCTCACATTGTTACTTTGAGAGTCATCATTCCATGCATTAGGTTGACAGAGGCATATTTTGTGGCAAGGAAAGGAAAAGTCAACTTGGGGAGATTTTATACAAGATAAACTCATAATTTTGGTTGTAACTCTCTCCGTTTCTATTAATACAAAGAGTATATTGTTTTCCTATATGTGATGTTATGATTTCATGTATTTCAATACCATGTTGATTTATTGAATGAAGTGATTGGATTATGATACACATATGTCATAGATCTTTAGCTTGCCTTGTTCGATTTTGTATGTTATATTATAGCAATCAAAGTTAGGATTAGAGCGTACAAGATTAGGAAGGAGCGAAGCTTGTGATATATTCTAGGTAGGCCTCATCCCATCATTCAATTACGTTAAGGAAGGCATTGTGCCCTTTTTTTTCCATTGTTCTAGGTCATTTCACTAGGCTAAGAAAAGACACTTATGTCTACAGTTGTAGATTATGTATAACAAATTGGTGATTCCCATAGTGAACAATGTATTCTTTTGGTGGTTTCCTTCTCCTTAGTGTTGGTTTTATCTCTTCCTCATACCTTCATTGTCTTACTGATTAAAGAATAGACCTAGGAATACCTTTCAATGAGTTTCAATTGCAGTTTTTGTGTCGGGACCTTGCATCCTCTGATCAGCACTCCCTCTGGTCTAGAGACAAAGCATTTCAATGCTCCTGATCCTTCTCTGTGCCTGCATTGCAGAGCACAGGTGCCCTTTCAACACCTGCATTGTTCCCTCTTCTATTGATTGCTTCTAATTCCATATTTACATGTTTATTTCCTCAATCATATTGTTTCCTTTTGATTCCAATTCTTTTTTAGCATTCCTTATTTTATCATTTTCCTTTAAAGCTTGCATTGAATCATTTACCTCACAACTATCTGATTCATTTATTGACTGATCTTCAAGAGACATAAGTACTTGATAGTGACTGTTAGAATTGGAATATGAATTTTCTTGGTCATAAGATGTTTTATGACTATATTCATTAGAGTAAAATCTTTTATTATTAGAGAACTTCCTTTTAGCAACATTATTTCCATTTTCTTTCTAATTTTCTCTATAAGGACATTTGGATGCATAACGACCTACTCTTCCACAAAAAAGAAATTTAAAGGGAAGCTTACATCTGAATTTTCCAGTTCCCACATGCAACTTTCTTACGAAATTTGCTTTTTCCTCATCTGATATGTAGCTTGTGTCTTTGGGTTCTTCCTCCTATTTCACTTTATATGTGGCTTTGAAAGCTTCTTCTCTCATGTCTGAAGGACCACCTTTCCTCATCTCAAATGTTGCCAATATTCCATGGAGTTGAGCAAGTGTGAGATGTTTCATATCTTGCATTTCTTGAATAATGGAGACTTTGGAATTGAAATTCGGAGTTACTGATCTCAAAATATTCTCAACAATAATAACATATTTTATTTTGTCACCAAGATTTCTATTGGAATTAGCAATTTCATATACTCTAAGGAAAAATGTCACAATGCCTTCATCATCATGCATTTTCAATGTCTCATACTATATTCTAAATGATTGGAGTTTAGCACTTTTTACCTTGGTGTCACCTTCATAACTTTAAATAAGCTTGTCCCACATTGCCTTTGTTGTTTTTAGCTGCATTAATTTCATGAACTTAGACTCGCTAGACTTCCCATGATGGCATTCAAAACCTTTACATTGATTTGATATTGTTTCTTTCCTACAGTATCTATGGGAATGGAGGCTTGATATTGATATCCACTTTCAACGATTTTCAATACATCAGCTCCTAGTGCCTGCAAGTATGCTCTTGTCCTGACCTTTCATAGTCCAGGTGGATAACGCTGGCCACCTGCCTATTACGGGAATAATGCACCCTAGGGTATGGGTTGAGCAACCCAACAAATTAGAGTGCATACACCAACAAGAAGCAGACAAACAAGAAACATTTATACTTAAACTACTGAAGTAGGAAGAAGTATTACCCAAAGGTCCTACGTTTGAGGTCGTTCCCATAGGGTCCAAATCCTCTACTTCTTCCAATGCCTTAAAACCTGTAAATCATTCAAGAAAAGCATATACAACAATAATAATTGAAAGCATGCTCATGATATAAGTGTTACACCATATAAGAACATAAGCATAAAACATGAAATCATACATCAATTAGATTAAAACATGAATTAAAGAATTAAAATCTAATCATCAGGAACAAGACATGTCTTCTTTATTGATGAAAACAAAAGAATATGGAAGAATACAACCCGATTCTTCTCTGGCTCCAAGCAAAACCTTCGTTCAGATCCGTCCAACCTAAGCCTCAACAATCCTCTTTCAAAAGAATACACATGGATGCCATAGAAAGGAGATGGACATACACTGAGGAAATAGGGGTTTCCTATAGCTGGGAGTGCAGGAGGCATAGGGATAAAAATAGACTTGATCAGGGACAACTTGGATATAATATCAATATCCTATCTTTCTCTCCTCTTAGTCCTTCCCCATGAGGTGTATTTATATGACCTCAAAACAATTTTTTCAGTTGGGAAACAGTTAGGACGCGGGCTCCTATAGGCAGGCTTCTGGGGTAACCTATAAACCCCACCCAAAAAATAGGGATTTTATATTTTTTTCATATTTTAAATCATATACGCAAGTTGGGTATAACTGAACCTGCGTGTGCATGCATTTTTACAGGGCAAAGTTGCATATGGAGTTTAAAATAACGTTTTTTAAATATTTGGACCAAGTCTGATGGGAAAGGTTTTCCCAAGGCCATGAATCAGAGCATCAAGTATAAAATGTTGGTAAATGATGCTATAAAATATGCCCCCTAATACATGAGGTCAGAAGGGGTACATGACAATTGAAATGTATTAAGTATATAGAAAGAATTATGTGAGGACTTGGGAGGAGATCACCAGATTCCAGCTTGCCAAATTAGTGAAAGAGATCAGAAAGAAAGCTCATGTCTGAGGTAGCCATACCCATGCTAAGAGATAGTAAAGCATGTACACATATCAAGTGTACAGTGGATCCAATATGTGTACAAATACAAAGAACACTAAGAAATACATACTGGATCATCTGATCATAGCCACAAAAGTACATATGAAGGCCATGTCATAATATCACATATAGAAGAACTGATCAATGATTTTGAAGTAGATATCTGATCACTGAAGTCAAATAACTGATCCTCAAAAAGTACCAAGTCAGAAAGTGGAATAATGGTAATGCATGCAACTGGGATTCCAACATATAAGATGTTGTTGTGATGAACTGCAACATATAAGGTGGATGGTGTCACTCGCAATAAACTAGAGGGGCTGACATGTGAACCATGAAATGGTGAGGCAACCTAAGGTCTTCACTGACCGCCATGGTACATTTCTACACTATGGGAATAAATGAGCTGAAGTCGACCATGTGAGAAATCGTTTGATTACCGGTCATTGATGTATACCGTTAATAAATGCGAGACAACTCACCGAAAATGATGATGAGAGTTAAGGTACCCTAGTACAGTCTAACAAGTGAGAATAAATGAGTTGAAGTTGAACACTTGAGAGAATCTATCAATCATGAGACATTGATGTATTCTCACTGTCAATAACAAAGGATTCTACCACTAATGACTGCAAACCCTAAGGTACTGAAAAAAGGACTCTAGATCTTATTTCTAGAGTAATGAGTTAGATTCGATGGGAAAATATCTACTAGAAGGCAGGCATTAAGGCATCCTACATCAATCTAGTGCAAGTGTAACCCGCGGGCCAATAATGTGGAAGGAATTGGATGGAGAAAGATGAAGTAACCAAATCGAAGTACATTTCCAGTGTACAGAAGATGTGGCTAGCACGTCATAAAAACCCTCTGAACCAACCAATAATGAAAGTTGACACAGTGGCAAGGAATCCACCAATAGGGTCAAATGGAAACCAAGGTACTACACGAATTCCTATGTGTGATAATTTAAGCTAATGTTGAACACAAGGGAAATCACTAAGTCAAAGACCCATAATATTGATCGATGTTGAGCACAAGGTCACCTATCAATGATGGAAATAGGCCAGGGTGTAGCTCTAGGCCTACTCTTAGAGAAATATGTCGAAGTCGATAAGAGAAGACCCACTAGTAAGAAGTCAATGGATACATTCTCAAACTAGCACGAGAAAAGGACCAAATAACTGATGTGATACTAAACATAACTCTGATAGATCGGGTATGGCCGACTGAATATGAGTCAAGATACACCATAGAAAGGATGACTCAGGTTTACTTCCCTTGAACAAAAGCATGACTCAACTGTGACTATATCGAAGCCACCTATGAGTAAGCCCTATACGCAACTGCGTATGAAATGAACCCACATGTGCGCAATGAAGAATTTCTAAGATTTTTAATGGATGAAATTGTTTCAATTGCAGGATGACTATCACATGGAAAGAAAGAGAGTGTAGTGCAGTAGACAATGAAGTAATGAATGATCCACTATCACTAGATGAATTGAGATGGTGTGGATTGCTAAATTTTTCAAAACGCCAAATATGAAAACCAACACAAGGTTGTTGGAGATGCTTGTGAATTACTGGGATCCAGAAGAGGATGCTTTTATGATTGACCAAATTCCCTTGCGAATTGAAGTAGAAGATATCTACTTCATCACTAGAGTTTCTAGAAGAGGGGATCTAGTTAACTTGTAAGGGAAGGCTCAAGACAGTCTCAGTGTAGATGATTATATTCACATATATTGCCCCAGAAATAATGAGAAGGTAGGGACACGGATCCCAATAAAGAATGTGGAGATTTTACCTCTCATAATTCTCCTTTTTACTATTGTGAAGGTAGCAGGTTCAAATTCATTGCACCAGGCATCGCGTGTTACAATGAGCCTAACAATGGATTTCCTCACCACATTCTTTGATTGGTGTACAACCCTCCTGATCAATCTAAAGAAGCAACTCACTTCTATAAAAGGGAGTAATACCAAACATTCTGGGTATGGTACCATCCTTTGCACTTTATTCTTTGAGAGGACACCAGAGCTTCGAACCAAAGTGCTCTCTATCATCAGCAACCTGAGGGATCCACCTATAGGTAGATGGGTTGATTTGATGAAGGGACTAGGGGGTGGTGAAGTCCCTAGAACAACTTTTGATGATGATTTTTTCCTTTGGTGGTAGAAACAAGTCATTTCCATCAAGGACTACCCCTATGTAGGTATGGAATTTAGAGGGGATCCATATCTAGTGCTTCCACCAGATGTTGCATGGGGTGCCATAGGTAAAATTATTTTTAAGCTTTTTAAAGTTATTTTATTTTTGGATTTCAAAAAATTATGAATTGAAATTATTTTTTATGAGACAGATTCTTACAAAATTATTCGATCATGATACAGATGTGGGACCAGTAAGACCTAAGGGTCAACCCAAGCATAGGTGCCATGGAAGAGACATGAAGAGTGTCATAGTGGAGACTGAGAGACTCCTCCATACCATATAAAGGAACTTAGAGAAGTTAACTCACGAGGTACCTATGGTGGCAATAGAGGATCTACCAGAGGCTATGCAGAGACGCATGGTAGTGGTACCATGAGATTGGGCACGACTCTTTTGACGGGTGGCTAATGCCATTGTCTTCTTTTGAGATGCACATGTGGGGCTAGACCCATAGATATAGATTGGAGATATCTGGATTTTGATAGGCATGATTGGGCTTAAGCCCTAATTTTGTAGGACATTTTTGTCCCGATTTTGTATAACATTTTGAACAAATTTTTTATCTATATACAAGCTGTTTCATAATTTGATGATCATATATACAGATGATGTTCGATTATTTTTTATTTTTAATACGATGAATGATTAATATGCTAATCTAATAATTGATTAGCTATGGAATCAACAAATGAATATTCGGATCATGGAATATGAATAAATGTGATAAAATTAAATGATATTTTTAATAAACACACTCTTAGAAATTGGCGATATGAATAAGGATCTCTCACACGATAGATGTTATTTAATTGTGAAACCACTAGTTGTGAATACAAGTATACTATTGGAAAATCAATACCAAGAGACATTGCTTCAGATAGTAGGTTAACCACAACAATATATTTTGCAACATTATTTGAAGCAAGGCTGATACATATGCCTCTTGAAACCAACAACTGACCGGATGGATAGTAAATTACCCAAGCCGCGGAAGCCAAATTCCGGGTATGTCGATTAGCACCATTGGCGAACCCTAGATATACCAAATCGTCCATTGATGCTTGCCAAAGCATATAAAAAATATCGATATCACTATGAAACCTATAGACAAATATGCACAAATATATAAAATATCTACAACCAAGAAAATTCTAGGCAGAAACCTTATTTTAAATCATATACATGGGTTAGGTATAGCTGAACCCCCATGTGCACGCGCTTGTCACTGGACAGGGTTGCGTATGGAATTTATAAATATTGTTTTTTAAATATTTGGACCAAGTCTAACGGGAAAGGGATGCCCAAGGCCATGACTTAGAGCATCGAGTATACAAAGGTGGTAAATGATGCTATAAAACTACCTATTTCACTTGGACCCCCACCATTGTTTCTTTCAGTTTTTTAGTTTCGTTAATTATAGTACCGTTTACTATTTTTGGTAGTCTTCCGAGTCTTGAACTTCTGGATCCATTTTGAGGCACTAAACGACATCTTTTGGGAAAAATAAGCAAACATGAGTGTTTGAATCATGTTTTCATTTGAAATTTTTATTCCTTGGATAGATATTTCTAACGAGTTATTATGTGTGTAAAACAGAGATATATGCTAATGTTACGACCCCGGGAAGTTGATGTACCAATTTACCCAAATGGGGCCCATAGTTTTGGTGCTTCATCTCCTAGGGTTAGGTTTTTGGATGTTTAGGGTTTTCCATTGTTTCTAAATAATAAATATGCTTTCGAGCATCATTGTAACATAGTTCAAAGGCATGTATCCACCACATCTCTTCTCAGAGATAAGCTACCATCGCCTGAGCTAGTTTATTTCCATTCTGTATGTAAGCATATTTAAGTTATTTGATACTAAAGAAGTGAAGTTTGATTCCTACTATATCTCTATGTTTATGTTTATATTTATATTTTGTTGTGTTCCTGCATAAGTTTGGATCAGTGGTATCAGAGCAGGCTTCTCTTTCTTTATTTTTCTTTGCATGTCCCCAACGAGGTCAGGGTATAAGGAGTTAGGGCTTGAACCAATTAAAAATTTGAAAAACCAGCCTCACAAACCCTGATGACCTCTCATAGTAAAAGAAAAGAAATACAAGGGATTAGGATATACCTTCAAAATATTGCTCGAAGAAGCCCTCAAGTGACAGAGGAACAAGATGATGGAAATATTTCCCCATATCCTTCGACGGATGCCCACAGGTGACACATATTCATACAACAGCCACTCTGGAGGCACCAATCCATTCAAGGTACAAGTCAACTTTGATAATCCCATATTTGAAGGCTAGATAGATGCATACACCATAGATAGATTGTTAAATATATTGGAAGGGTATTTTTCAGTTCATGATTTTTCTAGTTGGGAAAATATTGCTTATCCACTCCTTAAAGTCACCCCGCATTTCAAGGACTAGTGGGAAACCTACTGTGGGCAGAAGGAAGAGAGGGAACCCTCACTATTTTCAGACGCACCCACTTGGAACTCTTTCCAAGACACCATCAAGGAGCAGTATCACCCTATCGGGAGCTATGAATCTAAGTACATAAAGTGGACCACACTATGACAAGGAAGGGCCCAAGGTGTGCTAGAGTTCACTAATAATTTTCATACCCTTCGCACAAAGTTGGGTATCAAGGATTTTAAGCAGAATCTAGTACTCAAGTACCATGATTGTCTGTACAAATACATCAAAGACGAGATGGAGTTCCTAGACATTTCCTCGCTTGGCATCTCCTACCGATACATTGTCAATATTGAGTAGAAGTTAAAATTGAAGAAGAGAAACTTTGGATCTGTGAATCTGAAGCAAGGGAAAGGTGCCCCAAAACCACAAAAAAATGGGAATCTAAGGCGGGTGACCCAGGACAACTCGTAAAATACGTAAGCAAAGAAAAACACCACAAAGATGAAGGACACATGGAAGTGGTGTGAGTTCCATAAGAGACCCACTCGCAACACAAGTGATTGTGAGCTAAGCAGTCACTAGTATTCGAGCTAAAGGCTTTAGAATCAGTTGCATGTTCTGACCCTAAGTCATAACCTGACAAGGGGAATAACAAATGGAAGAAAATTAGTGATGCGGAGCCCAATGCCAATGCTGCCAACACCAAGATCCATAAAATTGAGCCTGAAGATCCAAAGGAGGGGGAGCATCTCTTCCACTCGCAGATGTGGGTGAAGGTTTCATCGCTACAATTCATTTTCGATAGCAGGAGCCATAAGAACCTCATTTCAGCAGAGGTCGTGAAGTGGTTGGTCCTGTTGACCACACCACACCCACAATTGTACAACATCGAGTGGCTTCAACAAGGAAGAGATCTTCACGTCTGCCAACAATGTTTCCGAACATATACATCAAGCCCTTCATGGATGAGGTATTGTGTGATGTTGATCCTCTTAAAGTTTGTGATGTATTATTAGGCCAACCATACTTGTGGAAGCGTCATGTTGTATATGAGTTGAAGCATCACATTGTTATTATTTCTTTGGGTAATAAGTTGTACAAGATATCAGAGGTAGCCCTGCCTACCACCGTCTCTTTGATCTTTGCTAAGAAATGCAGTAAGATCATCTCCAAGATTGGGATTTTTTTTTCTTTTTGATTCTCTCTCAAAGTAAGGGGAAGGTCGTAGCCACATCCATGCCCCCAAGGAAGGGTTCCTTCACACAACAGAAGCAGGTGAATACAGTCGTAGAAGAATATATGGACATCTTCTCCTCACCCACAAGGGTTCCTTTGCACTATCAGGTGAAGAATTTGATCAATCTAACTCCCAAAGCAACTCTACCCAACGAGTTGATATACCATCACTCCATTCTAAAAAATGAAGAGATCAAGTAGCAAATCGAGGAGTTTCTAAAAAATGGGCACATCTAACCAAGTTCCTCGACTTGTGGAAGCCTGACTATACTTGTATAGACGAAGGAGGGGACCTGGAGGCTCTACAATGATTATTGGGCACTAAACAAAATAATTGTCAGGAACAATTATCCAATCCCACGGATTGATGACCTTCTGGACCAACTCAAGGGGATGAAGGATTTTAGCAAGATCAATTTGAGGTATGGTTATCACTAAGTTCCAATAGATCTCATAGATGTATGGAAGACCACTTTCAAATCAAAGGAAGGCCTTTTTGAATGGTTGGTTATGCCCTTCGGATTGACAAATGCCCTTGCTACTTTTATGAGGCTAATGGATGACATCTTGTAGCCCTTCACCAACTCATTTGTGTTTTTTTATCTGAATGATATTCTCATCTTCAACAGAATTGGGAAGAACACTTGAAACACATTCGACAACTCCTTAAAACCCTTCAGGTAACACAAATTGTGTTCCAACTTGGAGAAATTCACCTTTGTGATGAGTTAGGTCCAATATTTGTGTTACATCATAGATGAGTGTGTCATGCATGTGGATTTGACTAAGATCCAAGTCATTTAGGATTGGCCACCCTCGACCATCTAACAGATGTTCGCAGCTTTTTGGGCCTTGCAAATTTTTATGAGAGGTTTGTGTTGGGTTTCTGCCATGTCACTGGGCCTTTGAGTCATATTACCAAGGGTAGAGAGAAAGAAATGTTTTCCTGGTCCGAGTCCCAACAGAAGGTATTTGTTGAGTTGAAGCGTCTCCTATGCTCTGCACCAATACTCACACTGCCAAACCTGTAACAACCATTTGAAATTGAGACATGCACCTCTGACTATGTTATTGGTGTAATCCTCACTCGAAACGAGCATCCAGTGGCCTATCACAGTCAGTCACTTTCCAATACAATTTGGAAGTACCCCACCTATGACAAAGAGATGTATTCCATCGTGCAAGCTTGCTGGAAATGCAAACATTACATTTTGGGGAAGGAGATGGTCATCCACACCGATCACCGACCTCTTCAGTTTATACAGACACAAGGGAAGTTGCACAATGATCGTCATCAGAAGTGGTATACATATCTACAACAATTCCACTTGAACATTAGATACAAAAATGGCATCATCAATCATGTTCAAACTTCCTCATCCCTCCACTAGTTGTAGCATTGAATATTGTTCCAACTATTGTGGCCACGAGACCTTTGGATGGTTGCAACTATAAAAACATGATCTAGATTTTGCTTCCACATACCAGATGCTAGTAGATGGAAAGAAAGTTCCTGATTTCCACCTCCATGGAGAAGTATTATGCTACTTGGGCCACATTTTTGTTCCTTCAAGTGAGCGTTCCAAGCTTGTTTGGGAGGCACACTATAGTCGAGTTGTAGGACACTTTGGTGTGGAGAAAACTGTGTCTGTACTACAAAAGTACTTTTATTGGCCAAAACTTTGACTGAAGGTTGGGAAATATATCAGATCCTACACTTCTGTTGTGGCCACCAACAACCCCCCTCCTTCTTTAGTATTAGCAATAACACTAAACAAGTGGGGACCCTTAGTAAAAAATTCAAATTTTTTTTATAAAAAATTGTTGTATTATACTCAAAAATACATCGCACGGAGAAGAGTAAAACATTTCTTTATGAGCACAATAAAAAACTGCGAAGAAGCAACGCGAAATTCATCGCATCGCATACATTAAGAAGCACCCATAAATGAAGATCTTAAGAAATCTCTGATGGCCGATATGCGACATCGCATATCGCAACATCGCATAAACAACACACAATAACTTAACAAATTGCAACGATCTGCGATCTGCGATCTTGCGATAAACGCGACGCTGCGATCTTGCGATAAACGCGATGCTGCGATCTTGCGACAACGCGATAACGCGATTCTTGATAAACTGATCAGGAAACTCTACAATGACATATCTTGATAATGTGATCCGCGATGCTGTGATGCGAGTCGCAGAAATCACCCATCGCAAATTTTCCTCGGCTTAGCATTCAAGAAAAGCTGTCCCTAAACCAAAAATTGGGCGCATGCCTTAAAGGAAATTAATGAATGTACGCCAAAGTATTCATGAAGGATAGTTTTGTGTTTTTCGAAGAGTCAGTTCACTATGGGTGTCATGATTTTATACATTCGTAGAGCTTAGAGCTTTCGTGTCAAAATTTATTATCATTACTCTTTTCCTTTGCGAGAACTGCAGGAACAAAAAACAGGAAACAACAAGAATCAATGTGCAGGAAACATCTAAGGAAAAAGGGAAAGCGTCAATGCTCAGAGAACAGAGAAGAGATGTCCTCATAAACAGATATCGCATGCAACAGAAACGAAGATTTCAGAGTATTACTGAATAGATGCTGATATCAATAGGCGATTCGACACTCAAGGTCAAAAGCTCACAAAAGCAGCATGTTTACAAAATTATGAAGCTTATGCCTGGTAAAGGAAAAAGCGCTAAAGGCAGAAAACGCACCAGAAAGGCCCGGATCAAAGAACGGAGGCAGATTTTGATGCGCGATTAGTGCCTAGCGCTAATCGCACATCGCTAAGAAAATTGTTCAGAAAGAAAAGTCCCTAACTTTCTTAGTCATCCACGAGTCAGGAAACCGAGATAGCAAAAGCAGAAGCAATTTGAGAGAAATTTAGGTTGTTACCAAGTATATACGCAGTAAATTCACCCAGCCAGAGGATGATTCCCAAAAATATCTTCTAGTTTACTAAAAAAGGTGGTGCCAGCACTTCCCATTTCTATTTGCATAGCTCAAGCAAAAGCAAAAAACAACCAGCTGACTCTTCCCAGGCAAATGTTGAATGCTCGAAACATTAAGGAGCAAATGCAGAAATATTTAGGAATTAGATTCAATTTTTAGAAATAAGTTTGCTTAGATAAAGGGCGGTCATTTAAAACCGTATCCTAAATTTATGTAATTAAGTTATTTAGTTAGCAGTATTTAAACCCTTCTCATGCATTTAGAGAAAGGTCTAGAAATTTGTCAAAAACTTGTCCTCAGAACATGCACTTTTGCACCCTCAGAGGAGGTTTTGGTGAATGAATGGATCAAGGTTTATTGATGTTTGCATTTGATATCTGCTACTGATGTTGCACTTCTGTACTCTTGGTAGATATTAGAACAAGGAGAGATAAATCATTGTTGCTTGAAGCTTATGAGTAGGACCAGTCATAAATGGTACTTTTATCTCTTGACCATTTCTGCTTATATTCTTAAAGTGATATACAATTTTTAGTTGTTTATATGTTATTGCATGAATGTTTGAGTTACCATTTGGCACTTTTGTACGGTGGAGCCATTTATTTATGTTTGATATATGAATAACTTATTATGCGATATGCTGTTCACAACTGTTTTTCCTAAATTTTTATGCAAAGTGGTTCATCTTAATTGATTTCCATTCTTATGATAGTTGAATGATCTTTATTACTAGTTATTATTTGAAATCTCTTTAGATCGCATAATAGAAGAAATACATCCCGGGTTAGCATAGATTAGATGTGTTATTTTCATTAGATTACAATAACATAGAATTAGATTAAAGTAGCTTAGATTAGAACTCTTAGATCAGCATCATCCAACTCTGCACACACACACACCCTTAGATTGGGAAACTGGTCCCATTATCCCCAGTCGGACCCGCTATACCAAACGGATAAGGAGCTGCCAACCAAGGTCCGGACTGGGCGAGTATCCCCCTTGTTGTCGACCCGATTTTCGGGGCTTCAACAACTTCCTATGCCATTGTCAAGCCAACCATCAAGAAGCAAGGCCTATACACTCCTCTGCCTACTCCCAACCAGCCTTGGGAGTCCATCTCCATGGACTATATGTCTGGCCTCCCTTCTACCAAGCATGGTAATGACTATCTATTTGTGGTCATGGACAAATTTTGTAAGATGTTTATATTGGCGGACTACAAGAAGAGTGTCGCACCAAAGGACACTTCCAAACTATTCTTTGAACGAGTGTGGGTACATTTTGGAATATCATTGACCATTATATCAAATCAGGATAGCAAGTTATTGAGCACATTCTAATCAATCCTATGGACATTATTGGACACCAAGCTCACCAAGTTGACTGCATTCAATCCCTAGACTAATGGCTAGATGAAGCTCATCAATAGGATTATAGTGCACATAATCCACATGTACAAATCCAAGCATCCACAAACCTGGGATGTGAGCATTCCCCATATGCAACATAGTTATAATAGAGATCTCCATAGCTTAACTGGTCGCAGTTCCTTTCAAGTGGGTCTAGGATTTCAACCATTGTGTCTGATTGATGTTGTCATGCCTAATGTTACTACACAAACAGAATCCACACATGTATTGTTTGAGGCTGAAAAAGAAACCATATTTATTGAACACATTCAACACATCCGATAGTGAGTTCACGATATCTTGGAGTAGTTAAATGTCAAGTACAACTAGTGACATGATCAACATCAGGTGCCACAAGTTTCAGGTGGGAGAAAAATTTTGGTTTCATCTGTAGAAAGAACACATTTCCGGAGTCCATTGGAAGCTCATACCACTCCGATATGGGAATTACATAATGCTTTTGACCTCAACATTCCCTCATTCCTTGGCTTGCACCCAGTGTTCAATGTGGACCGCCTTTGACCATACTTTCCACCATTACTGGACAAATCAGACATTGCAAAACAACTCAAACTAATAGAGTTAAACCCATACTACATGGAACAGGCCACAACTGATCAAATCACGGACACACAGATCAATAACACTCGCTAGCATAAGATCCAACTATATCTAGTTGTCAAAGATGGCCAACACCTACACCAAGGAAATTGGCTCACCAGGGACCAAGTTCAATAGAAGTTTCCCCATCTCATGGAGGCACTCAACGCAATGGGAACCACTACTTCCTAAGGGGGGAGGACTGATCCAGGTGGATATTGGTGGCCACTTGCCTATTCTACTGGGACCCCCACCACTGTTGCTTTCAGATTTTAGTTTCCTTAATTGTAGCACAATTTACACTTTTTGGCAGTTTTTCGAGTCCTGGACTTTTGGAGCCATTTTGAAGAACTAAATGACGTTTTTGGGAAAAATAGGCAAAAAAGAGTGTTTAACTCAGTTTGCATTCGAAAGTTGTAGTCCTAAGATAGATATTTCTAATGAGGTATTGTGCATGTCAAAAAAAGATCGTATGCCAAAGTTACGACCTTCGGAAGTTGATGTATCAATTTACCCAAACGGGACCCATAGTTTTGGCGCTTCATCTCCTAGGGTTAGGTTTTTGGATGTTTATGGTTTTCCATTATTTCTCAATACTAAATAGGCCTTTGAGCCACATTATAACATAGTTTAGAGGCATGTATCTGCCACAACACTTCTTAGAGATAAGCTACCATCTCCTGAGCTACTTTATTTTTATTCTGTATGTAAGCATATTTCAGTTCTTTGATATTAATGAAATGAAGTTTTATTCCTATTGAATCTCCATGTTTATGTTGATATCTATATTCTATTGCATTCTTGCAAAAATCCAGATCAGTAGTATTAGAGTGATCTTCTCTTTCTATATTTTTCTTTGCATGTCCCCAACGAGGTGAGGGTATAATGAGTTAGTGCTTGAAGTGGTTGAAAATTTCCAAGACCAGCCTCACAAACCTTGATGACCTCCCATGGCAGAAGAAAAGAAAAATGAGGGAACAAGAGGTCCCTTCAAAATATTGCTCGAAGAAGCCCTCGAGCGAAAGAGGAACGCGATAATGGAAAACTTTTCCCAGATCCTTCGACGGATGCCCATAGGCGATGCATATTCATTCGGGAGAAACTCTGGAGGCATCACTCCCTTCAAGGTACAATTCAACTTTGATATTCCCATATTTGAAGGCCAGATAGACGCAGACATTTTATATAGATGGTTAAATCTATTGGAATGGTATTTTTCGGTTCATGACTTTTCCAATAGGTAAAATATTACTTTTTCACTCCTCAAAGAATCCCCCCACATCAAGGACTGGTGGGAAACCTACTGTGAGTAGAAGGATGAGAGGGAACCATCACTATTTTCAGCCACACCCACTTGGAACACTTTCCAAGATGCCATCAAGGAGAAGTATTATCCTATCAGGAGCTATGAAGAAAATTACATAAAGTGGACCACACTATGGTAGGGAAGGGACCAAGATGTGCCAAAGTTCACAAATATTTTTCATACCCTTCACACGAAGTTGGGTATCAAGGATTTTGAGTGGCATTTGGTACTCAAGTACCACAATTTTCTGCACAATTACATATAGGATGAGTTTGAGTTCCTAGACATCTGCTCGTTTGGAGCTACCTACCGATACATTGTCAAGATCAAGTAGAAGTTAAAATAGAAGAAGTGAGACTTTGGATCTGTGAATCTGAAGCAAGGGAAAGGTGCCCCCAAACCTCAAAAGAAAGGAGAAATACAAGGTGGGGTGAACCAAGAAAACCCATTGAAGATGTAAGCAAATAACAACACCACGAAGACGAAGGACACAGGGAAGTGGTGTGAGTTCCATAAGAGCCTCGCTCACAACACAAGTGAGTGTCGAGCCAAATAGCCACTAGTGGCTGAGTTGAAGGCTTCAGAATCAAATGAATTTTCTGACTCTGTGTTAAAACTCGACAAGGCGAATGACAAAGGGAAGCAGAGTATTAATGCAGAGCCTAGTGCCACTATTGCCACTACCAAGATCCAAAAGATTGAGCCCAAAGATCCAGAGGAAGGGGGGTGTCTCTTCCACTCATAGATGTGGGTAAAGGGCTCTCCACTGCAATTCATTTTCGACATCGGGAGAAAAAAGAACCTCATTTTAGAAGAGGTCATGAAATGATTGGGCCTACCGACCACACCACACCCACAGTCATACACCATTGAGTGCCTTCACCAAGGAAGAGATCTTCGCATCAACCAACTGTGCCACCTTCCAAAAAAAATCAAGCCCTTCATGTATTAGGTATTGTGTGATGTTGCTCCTCTTGAAGTTTCTGATGTATTATTAGGCCAACCACACTATAATAGTGGAAGAATCATGCTATATATGACTTGAGGCTTCACATTGTTATTATTTTTTTGGGTAATAAGATAGCGGAGGTAACCCCAGCTATTGCCATCTCTTAGATATCTGGTAGGAAATGCAGTAAGATCATCTCCCAGATTGGGAAATTTGTTTTCTTTCTGATTCACTCTCAAAGTAAGGGGAAGATCATAGCCACATCCATGGCCCTCGGGAAGGGTTCCTCCATGCAATAGAAGCAGGTGGATACGGTCGTGGAAGAATACAGCGACATCTTCTCCTCACCCACAGGGGTACCCTTGCACTGTCAAGTCAAGCATTCGATCAATATGAAACCTAATGCACCTCTACCAACGAGCAGATATATCATTGTCGCATTCTAGAAAATGAAGAGATCAAGCAGAAAATCTAGGAGTTGTTGCAAATAGAGCACATCCGACCCAGTTCCTTGCCTTATGGGAGCCCAATTTTACTTGTACAGAAGAAGGATGGGACTTGGAGGCTCTACATTAATTATCAGACACAAATCAAAATAATTGTCAGGAGCACATATCCAATCCCATGGATTAATGACCTTCTAGAACAACTCAAGGGCGCCAAGTATTTCAACAATATTGATCTAAATTCTAGCTATCGCCAAGTTCTAATAGATTCCACAAATGTATGGAAGACTGCCTTACAATCCAAGGAAAGCCTTTTGGAATGGTTGGTTATGCCCTTGCTAATTTTATGAGGCTAATGGATGACATCTTGCATCCCTTCACCAATTCATTCTGGTTGTTTATCTGGACAACATCCTCATCTTCAACAAGAATTAGGAAGAACACTTGCAACACATTTAGTGGGTCCTTCAAACCCGTTGGTAACACAAACTATGTGCCAACATGAAAAAATTCACCTTTTGCATGAGTGAGGTCCAATATCTGGGCTACATCATAGATGATCATGGCATGCATGTGGATCTAACTAAGATCCAAGTCATTCAGGATTGTCCAGCCCTAACCACTCTAATAGAGCTTCGCAACCTTTTGGGCCTTCCAATTTTTTATCGAAGGTTTGTGTTGGGCTTCTCCCATATCACTTGGCCTTTGAGTCAAATTACCAAGAGTGGATCAAAAGCAAAGTTTTCCTGGCCCGAGTCCCAACAGAAGGCGTCCGTTGAGTTGAAGTGTAGCCTCTTCTCTACACTGGTACTCACATTGCTAGACCTACAATAGCCATTTGAAATTGAGCCAAATGCCTCCGACTATGCTATTGTGGTGTAGTCCTCACCCGACATTGATATCCAGTGGCCTATCATAGTGAGACACTTTCCGAAGCAATTCAGAAGTACCCCACCTATGATAAAGCAATGTATTCCATCATGCAGGCTTGCCAGTAATGGAAGCATTACATTCTTCAGAAGGAGATGATCATCCACATTGATCAAGGACCTCTTCAGTTTATATAGACACAAGGAAAGTTGCAGAAGGATAACCATCAGAAGTGGTCTATGTATTTGCAACAATTCCACTTGAACATTAAATACAAAAGGGGAGCATCAATCGTGTTGCAGATTGCCTCAGCTACCCCCTAGTTGCAGCACTGACTACTGTTCTCAATTCTTGTGGCCACGAGACCTATGGATGGCCACAACTATACAAAAATGATCCACATTTCACCTCCACATACCAAATGCTAGTAGATGGCAAGCAAGTTCTTGATTTCCACCTCCAGGATGCATTGTTATGCTACCTGGGCCACCTTTGTGTTCCTTCAAGCGACCGTGCCAAGCTGATTTGGGAGGCGCACTATAGTCAGATAGCAAGTCACTGTGGTGTGGATAAAATTGTGATTGTACAAGAAGAGTACTTTTATTGGCCAAAACTCTAACTAGATGTTGGGAAATATATCAGATCGTGCACTTCTTGCGTCATTGCCAAGCCGACCATCAAGAAACAAGGTTTGTACACTGATCTTCCTAATCTTAGCCAGCCTTGGGAATCCATCAACAAGGACTATATTTCTGGCCTCCCTTCTACCAAGCACGGTAATGAATGTGTATTTGTGGTCGTGGACAAATTTTCTAAAATGGCTATATTGGCGGCTTTTAAGAAGAGTATCATAGGAGAGGACACTGCCAAACTCTTCTTTGAATGAGTGTGGATACATTTTCGAATCCCACAGACCATTATATTAGATCAGAATACTAGGTTCTTGAGTAAATTCTGGTTAGGCCTCTAGACACTATTGGACACTAAGCTCACTGTAGAGCTATAAAAAGGGTCTCTTTCACCTCTAATTACCTCACATTAATACATCAATCCGGGAACATTTGGTTATTTCAAAGAGTGACTCAATCTGAGGCTATTTGTCAGAGTAATGCCAGTAGTACAGTGTCCTATAATAACACAAGAGTAAACTAATGCTTATCAATGACTAAGTTCCTTCAAATGATTAAAGCACACACTCTTAAAGCTAGGCAACTTTATCAGTCAAGGGTTCGACAGCAATAGCCCATCCCTTTGGAAATTGATGGAAAGGAAACTAGAGCATGGATCACGGGTCTGGGAGCAAGGCAGTAAATGCAGAGGCTCACTACAGCCACAGATCGTCTCTCACACCAAATGCGAGTAAATGAAACGGCAGATGAAAATGGAACGACAAACAGGAAATTGAACAACAAATCTAGAATGGAACAACAATGCTTAAAATGGAATAGAAATTCTAAAATGGAACAGCAATCGCTATAACTAATCCTCGCGAGTAATAATCAAACTTTATATTATCAACTCAAATGCACTCATTGTAATCCAAAACTCCAATCTTTCATTCTCCAAGCAAATCACGCAACTAACTAATGGAACAACATTAATTACTGATTATGGAACAACATGTGAAAATCATACATACACAACACGCTGAAGAAGTAATCTGATTTAACACCAATCATCAACAGGGATTACAACTGTGTTTCAAAATGGAATAGCATGAATCCCGAATCATAAAGAACATACCTTTCAGATAATTTCCTTAACACACATACTCAGCATAGAAGCTCCATGACACAATGATAATAATGTTAAGTCTAATAAGATTGCATTCACTCTGAAAGTATTGATAATATGATGCAGAGTCAACAGAAAGAACATTAACGAACGAATCTTAGCAGAGCATGTGATGTAACTTATAAAGCATATCAGATTACCAACTAGTGACGATAAGCAAACCACGCAGAAATCAAATCGTAGTGATACAGAAGCAAGTGTCCTCCAAGGCCGGGCCCTTAGCCTCAAGGGTACACCGCTTTAAGTTAATCCAGATGCAAAGATAAGATAATCACCAATTTTATATTAATGCATAAAACAGAAAGTACAATGAGCCAAGTTCAACGAGACTCGATGATCAAAGTTCAGTCTTTAACAAAAAGTTACATAAAAGCATCTTTCAAGACTAACAGTGCCATCCCTTTATATAAGGGTAACGGCGGAGATGTCTAAATGATAAGATAAATAAAGCAGCGATCCCTCAGGATCGAAGATCCTGAGGGATTCTCCAAACTATTAATCCCTAATCACTTCTTTTCTCCTCCGCCGAGCTGGTGCCTTCTCCTCCTTTTCTGGACCGGTTTGCTTTAGCCTACTTTGCCTCGTTTACACTCGGTCCTTCGTCAAAGGGACAACAGTTACCCTGTTCTTATCTTCTTCTTTGGAACAGCAGCTCCTCGTTTTTACCCTTTCCTACACAGGAGAATGACAACTATCAACGGATAAGTCTTGCATACTAATTCCACATATTTTATCACAATTCTCTATTGTTTTCCATATTCATGATGTAAAAGATTCATAAGCCCTACTGAAAAGCCACTGAAATGATCATTAAAAACATACATTTTTAGTACTCCACACACCCCCCTGCTTACCCTGTTTCATGCCCTCATGAAAACGTTGTAGTTGACATGCAAAGCAGTGAGAGAATAGGCTGGAGAAGGAATCTCATGCGGAGGCCTACAGCCATGGTGAGTGACTAGGTAGTCAAAGAACTGGCCTGTTTGACCCTTAGGCATCTCATATAGGGCTTGATACCCGGGTGTAGTGTGCCAGATAATTGGACTGTGGAATCTATATCCTAACCAGGATGGCCCTGCCCTCAAAATGCTTTCACCATAGAGGTTCAAACGATTGGCAGCTAATTGAAAGTTCTCATACTTAAATGGCTCCTTGAGCTGGATGTTTGGATTGGAGGTGCGGTACCAGAATTTGGCTGCATCAATGGCGAGGTCTTTGATAGAAAGAAAATATTCTAAACTTTGTCGAATGAGTGCCTCGTGCATGGGTCCTAACGTTTCGATGACACCTGAAGTTCTCATAAGGCTTCTATGTGCTTTCCATAGCCGTACTGGGTCCCTAGGCTTAGCCCTTACCCACAAGTCTAGGCCATTTTCCTGTCTCTGGAAAGTGTTATAGGCTTTGAGCCATTTAATCTGATTAACCCCGAATGAGATGAATGCTTGCAATTGGATGTCCCCAACAAAAGGGCCAGGGTTCAACTCAGTCTCCTGGTCTAGCACGAGGTTATGAAAATAAAATTCACATAGCAATCTCTGGACTTTCACTCCATAATGTTTACAACAATCTATAAGGTCATTGACAGTATTAATTTGTATCGGGGCACCTGCTTTAATAGCCTTTATTTTTAATTGTAAGTATCGTTCCAATAAAAACAGAGCATAGTTTTTGGCAGGGGCCCTACATGCTAAAACGTCATTGTATAAAGAACATAAGGTATCCATCTGTTTGATAACAGTATCTAGCCTACAAGTTACCTTTGCAACTTTATCCTGTTCCTTTTGCCACCCTTCAAAGGCCTGGCTTTCGGATTGATTGACGTTCCTTAGTTGCTGTTGGAGTTCTTCATACTTCTCACGAGGAATTGTTTGCTCTCTAAGCTTCTCCATTTCTTGTTGAGCCTGTTTCAATCCTTTGTGCAAGGTCCTCATCTTTGGATCTCTTTTCCATGCATCAGTGGAGGCCGGGAGTTTTACCTAAACTTTCTTATTACGTTGTTTCGAGTTCAGAACCCTTATCACCCCTGAGGGTGGTGCCTCTATTTGAATCTCCTTGTTGTCCTTTTCTTTTTTAACATGAATACCGGCTGGCAGTTGTTCCTTTTCAAATGGAATAGCAGTCTGTCCCTCAGCATTATTTGGAACAGCAGCTGGTCCTTCAGCTTCCCTTGGAACAGCATCTAGGCCTTCAGCTTCATTTGGAACAGTAGCTGGGCCTTCAGCTTCATTTGGAACAGCAGCTGGGCCTTCAGCTTCATTTGGAACAACAGTTGGGCCTTCAGCTTCATTTGGAACAGCAGTTGGATTTTCAGTAGGGTTTTGATCAACAGAGCGATTTTTAGTCCTTCGCCGTTTTATCCTGCGGTTTCTTACTGCAGTGGTCATCTTTTTCTTTCCGGCGGCCTTCCTTGTCCTCTGCCTCACTTTCAGGATCCTGATCTGCTGATGGAGCTGGGCTATTATTCTCAATAACCTCCACTGTTCCTTTCGTAATTCTCTAATTTCAATGTTTTATTAGAAGGAACAGCAGGCTTTTTGCTGCGTTCTGGGCCACGACTAGTCCCTGGATCTTTCTCCTGGGGTATTTCTTCACTGTTTTGTGCTGGCTATTCTAGGGTAAGAACCCTAACTGGTTCCGTGGCTTCACTTTCTATCCTCACTTCCTCTGGAATTTCTTCTGGTGCCGCGGGAACAGATTGTTCCCTCTCAGTGTTTCCTATCTCTTTTTCATCATGAACAGGCAGATTTCCTGTCTCTGCCTCTTCTACATGTGGTTTTTCAGGTGCATCTTCTTCCTGGGGTTTGTCGCAGAGGTATGATGGAGTGGAAGGTTGGCCATACTCACCCATATTGGCCAAGATTGCGGCCAATTCCTCTTCTCCTACTGGGTCCTGTGGTGGACTGCCTACCTGCTGTCCCATTTCCTCCTCCTGCCTGGATTGTCCATCTTCTGCCTCAGGATGCTCAGTTTCTATTACAGGGGGATCAACTTCTGTCTCAGGGGGCTCGACTTCTGTCTTAGGAGGCTCAGCTTCTGTTTCCGAATGCTCAGCTACTTCATTGTTTTCCTCTTCGGGTCACTTAGCCTCCTCGAACTCTCCTTCCCTTTTCTCCTTCAACTTGTTCTTCTTCTATTTATGGTCGTGAGGGTTGTTCATCCTCAATTACCACTGGCTGGCTAGTTCTTTCCTGGAGTTTTTCCAGCCTTCCTCTTATCCGGGCTAACCGGACTGATTTTCTGCGTTTCTCTGGCTGTTCCGATGTATCAGTGTCATGCTTACGCTTTGCTGATTCCTGGCGGGTTTCTGGTCGTTCAAATGTGCTTGCAACATGTTTTTGTTTTCTTAATTCTCTGTGTTTTTCTGGACGTTCTGGTGTGCTTAGAGTATGCTTACGTTTTGGGGAGGGTGCTGTCGCTCTCCCCTCAATTATTGCAATTAATTCTTTCCAGCTACTTTGCTGCTGGGTGAGGCTATGACTAACTATTAGTCGGATTAATCCATGGCGGCTGATAGCTGACTCTACATGCTGTGCCTTTTTCAGGCTTCGTGCGGCGTCATGGAGTAAAGAATTCAAAAGTGCAGGAAGGTTTACAGAGCATTTCTGCTTTAAAACAGCTAAGAGTTTAAGGTGTCGTGGCCTTACCACGTCTTTTCTCCCCTCGCAGGTGATGTAGCTTTGCACTGTTCTTGCTAATTCTGCCCAGGGTTCTCCTAGCGTTGCTGGCAGGACTCCCTTCCCTTTGATTGTTAAGCTCTGGCCTTCGTCCTGGAAAGTTTCCATGATCTTCTGGAGTCTTTCCTTCTTTAATGTCCATACAGGTCCAGTGGCTAGTAGTCCCGATACTTCTGCAATTATATCATCAGTGACTGCTATCCGCTTCTCCCGCACCGTGGAGTGATCCTCCTGTAGGTTTTGCAGAAATTCCATCACCATTGTTTCATTGGACTCCTTCAGGCGACTGAGATAAGTCAGCCACCCTGCTCTTTCCAGGATCTCCCAAGCAGCAGCGGAGACTGTCAACTCCGATGGTTCGCTTCGAACTGCCCTACCTCCCATGGTTTCACTGTGGATTCTCAATGGAACAACAACTGCTTGTGCTGTTTGAAACACAGAGAGGGTAATAATCATTGGATTTAGAAAAACATAGAGTATGCAACAGAAATGACTTATGAACAACAACTTGTATAGAAAAAAATAGAAATGTCATGTCGTTAAACCGTGCCATTTCCTGGTACGCTATCTTTCCCGAATAGTGAGCTGACACATAACCTGGGGAATCATGAGGTGAACCTCCCCCCCCACAATGCGATATACTGCCCCAGCCATCAAAGAAAGGAGCGGCACCTGATCTGTAACCAAGTCATAAAGGAACAACGTATGAAAATATGACATGTTTAGAAAAACAACCGATTTCCGAAATCGAGGCGTAAAGTTAGATCGCATATTACGTAAGATGCTGCTGTGATATGATGCGAGGGCGGGGGATAGGATGTCTGTCATACTTGCCAAATATCAAGTGGTCATTGTCACCTCCTTTGCCATGATTGGTGTAATAAATGTCCATGCGGTATATAAGTCGGGAAATAATGGATGATTAGTGCCTAGGGTATAAGAAACAAAAGAGTATTAGTATCCTACATATTGGTGTAATTAATGTGACTTCGATACCATTAACAGTGCTCTGTTGCCGACAGGTGTCCATAACCTTGGCAGAGTTGTTTATTTCACCCCCGGAACCATGATCCTTTATGTGCATATTAAGGAATGTGATGTCAAAGTGTAGGCCACTATGTTGGCTTGGTAACCAGTTAGCCATAATGCCATTCACTAGGAGGGGGCGAAGCGTGGGCAGGCCGGCTCGTGATGAGACCTCCTGTTCCAAGGTTTGTTTATTTGCTATACCTTTTGGACCATATCCCTGGTGTGATGGACATAGTGGGAATGCCACTTCGCTTCCATCCTCATGATCATGGTAGGCTGGCTCTTGATGAGACCCCTTATCCTGCATTTGACAATTTATAATTCATTTGCTTTTTCTTTCTCTTTTTCATAAAGCACTTTTCCTTATATATCCACAAAGGGTGGTTCAACACTCCTTAAGAGTAGGAATGGTGGAAAAAGTCTTATCATCTCAATAAGCGGATATAAACCCTTTGCTCTTATTCCTGAACAAAAATAAAAAAAGAATGGCATGATAAAAGATAACCAATCAGGGCAAAATTAGTAAGACAATGACAACAAAAGATAAGTACATCCTTCCTTCTGTCCTCTTACCAATACATAGCCTTATAAAGATAGTGATTTATAATTGCCTGATTTTAGTGTGTTGTGCTTTTGAATTCATTGCATAAGTGCATCGCTTGTCTCTAAAAGACTTTGAAAGAATAGGGGAAAGAAGCATCCTCACTTGGACCAGCAAGAGGTTAGTTGTTTCAAAAAGAGAGAAGAAGAATGTTGGATCAATAAAGGAGCATAAGTTTCAAAAGTGCAAATGTCGTTCCTTTTGAAAAAGGAACAGCAGAACACAGCAATGGCGTTCCTTTTGAAAAAGGAACAGCAAAAATCAAAATGTTGTTCCTTTTAGAAAAGGAACAACAAGACAAGCGAATGCCATTCCTTTGAAAAAGGAACGGCAAAAATCAAAAGTGTTGTTCCTTTTGAAAAGGAACAACAAAAACATGCAAATGCCATTTGTTTCAAGAACGGCAGAAAAATTGAAATCTATGTGTGCACAAACAAGTTTGAAGAAAAGAAATTATGTACAAATTGCTAAAAGAAATGAATTCCTTAATGAATTACAGGTGAGGAAGATTTCTCTTCCTCTCCTAGAATCTCCATATCAGCATCTCTGCATAGTTGTTGGCAGAAGGATTCCCGAGTGAGTGGTTTACGATAGAGACGAACTCGGTGGCCATTCACTTTGAAGATATATCCAGAACCGTCAATGGTGATTAAAGTGATGGTCTCATTATCATGTACCTTCTGGATTTCGTATGGTCCTAACCAACGAGTCTGGAGTTTCCCAGGGAAGTCCTGAAACTGAGAGTCGTATAATAGAGCCCAGTCTCCCTCATGGAAGACTTTGTTTTTGATGAGGGCATCATGCCTTTTAGCTCGCTGCTATTGAATCAATGTTGTATTTTGTAGTGCGGAGAGCCTGATTTCGTCCAATTCATTGATCTGTTGTAGTCGATTAACCTGTGCCTCACTTATATCTAAGCCAACTTCCTGTGTTGTTCGTAATGTTTGGATTTCAAACTCTATAGGGAAAATGGGTTGTTTTCCAAACACTAATTGATAAGGTGAGTAACCGGTGGTGCTTCTCCATGTTGTTCTATAGGCCCAAAGTACTTCAGGTAGTCGGGCAACCCAATCACGCCTATGTGACGCAATGGTTTTTGTTAGGATGGATTCTATTACCTTGTTGCTGCTTTCTACCTATCCGTTCGCCTGTGGGTGGTATGGAGTAGTAATTTTGTGCTGGACATGATAATTATTCAGTGTTGCTGCTAATCTATTGCTAGCAAATTGTGGTCCTCCGTCTGTGATTATTTCCCTTGGAAGGCCATAACGTACAAATAGATGGAAGAGGAACTGTATAACAGAGTCCTCTGTGGCTCTTGGCAACGCTTCTGCTTCAACCCACTTGGTGACATATTCTGTTGCCACCAGGATATATGTTCTCTGATTTGATGAGGGGTTGATGGGTCCAACGAAATCAAGAGTCCATCGCTCGAATGGTTCGATGACTAACTGAGGTTTGAGAGGCATCTTGTCAGCTTGACCAAGACGTCCTGCTCACTGGCAGCTGTCACAGGCTTGGACGAATTTCTTTGCATCTCTGAAAATCGTGGGCCAGTAATATCCTGTCTGTAATACTTTGTGTCCCATTCTACGCTCAGCGAAGTGTCCCCCACATCGTCCGTCGTGACAGGTTTTTAGGATGTCAAAGATTTCATCTTCTCGAACACATCTCCTGATATGCATGTTTGCCCCTGTATGAAACAAATAGCCCCCAATCCAGGAGAATTGAGTACTCTTCTAAACAATCTATTTTCGCTCATTAGGGGTTAAGTGTTTTGGTAGTTTACCTACTGCAAGGTAATCGGCAACATTGGCATACCAGGGTGTTCGAACAACAACAGCAAACAAATGTTCGTCCGGAAATTGATCTTCAACTGCTGCTGCATCAATTGGATTTGGCATTCTCGAGAGAAAATCCGCTACAGGGTTCTCTTTGCCAGGCCAATCCTTGATTTTGATATCGAATTCCTGCAATAAAATCAACCATCTAGTTATTCTGGCATTTGTGACAGGCTTATTTGCTAAGTATTTTATGGTAGAATGATCCGTATACAAAATAACAAGATAGCTTGTAATATAATGTCTAAATTTATTGACAGCATGTATTACAGCTAGAAATTCCTTTTCAGTAACAGTGTAATTTAATTCAGCAGGGGACAAATTTTTGCTGATGTAATAGATAGCATATGGTTTTTTATCCTCTTCCTGCCCAAGGACTGCGCCAATGGCTGTATCTGAGGCATCAGCTGATATCTGAAATGGCAGATCCTAGTTTGGTCCTCATAGGACTGGGGCTGTGGATACAAGCTTCTTTAAATCCTTGAAAGCACGTTTACATTTTTCTGTCCAAAGAAAATCAACGTTACCAGTTAGTGCATATAAAGGTGCAGCAATGTGTGAATAATGTTCTATAAATCGTCTATAATATCCAGAAAATCCAAGAAAGCTGCGTACCTCTGTTTGAGTAGTAGGAGTGGGAATAAGCAAAAGTATTTGGATTTTGGCCGGGTCTACCTGAATGTCGGCTGCTGAAACATAGTGTCCTAGAATAAGTCCTTCAGTCATCATCATGTAACATTTTTCGTGACTTATGCAAAGCCTGGTAGCTATACAACGTTGTAGGACTTTTTCTAGGGTATTTAGTGCTCGATCAAAATCATCTCCATAGGGTGTAAAATCATCCATATATACTTCAAGTCCATCATTTATTAAATCTGCAAAAATGCTAAGGATAGCCCTTTGGAATGTGGCGGGAGCATTACATAGGCCAAAAGGTAGAACTCGGTAGGAAAATGTCCCCCAAGGATAAGTGAAAGTTGTTTTGTCCTGGTCTTCAGGGGCAATCTAGATCTAATTGTATCCACTGAAGCCATCCAGGAAGGAAAAGAATTTTTTTCCTGCCAAAGTATCTAGCACTTGGTCTATGAATGGAAGTGGGAAGTGGTCTTTTTGTGTTGCTTTGTTGAGTTCCCTGTAATCCACACAAATTCTCCATTTCCCATTCTTTTTTGGTACAACCACAAGTGGAGAGACCCATTTACTGTCAGAAATAGGATAAATAAAATTAACATCTAATAGTTTCTGAAGTTCCGCTTTCACCACATCCTTTAAATGAGGATTAAGTCTTCTCTACGGTTGACGGACATGTCTAGCATCTTTTTCTATATAAAAGTGGTGTGTACACAAATGTGGGTCGATTCCTTTCATATCAGGGTAATCCCATGCAAATGCCTGTTGATATTTTCTTAATAAATGGATGAGCTTAGTTTCTTGTTCAGATGTGAGGTTGGCATTGATATTTAAAGTTTTTCCCGGTTCAATTTCCACATTTTTACTATTTGCGACAGAAGTAACAGGTATTGTTTGATCATGTGTGTCTTTCACAGGATCTTCTTCTAATTCATTATCAAATGCTGCTTCTATCACATGACATTGTGTGCAGGATTCAGCTTCAGTTTGACTGATGAAATTATTAATGGCATCATCTTCTGTTTGATCTTTAAAATCAAGTGCCTCTTGCAAAGTCAATGGAGATCTAATGTTATCAGTAAGGTATGATACAGGATACTTGTTAGTTTTAATTATTGTGAGACTTGGCTGCGCTGGAGAGTATAGAACCAAATTCTTAATATCAGGTCCTTTAGTTATGGTCATATTTCCTTGCCGGCAACCAATGTAAGCATCGGCAGTGGCAAGCCAAGGCCTTCCTAGGACTAGCGGATGTCCATCAAGTCGGGTTTTTGGATTAATTATCAGGAAATCGGTCGGATATTCCTAGGACTCTACAGAGACCATGACATCGTGTAGAGTACCTTCTGGTCTAATCACAGATCGGTTAGCTAATTCTAACAAAGTAGAGGTAGGTTCTACAGATGTAATGCCGAGTTTTTGATAGGTGGTGGTTGTTAAAATATTGATTGCAGCTCCTAGATCAACTAAGGCATTAGACAAGGTCTGACCGTAAATTTGAACAGTGACAATTGGATTTCATGGGTCTTCATATTTGATGGGTGTTTCTTTCCAGATAAGAGATCAGATAAAGTACCGCCTACTTGGACTCTTGGATTAGTTGTTATATTCCTCCTTGGTTTTTTTATGCACAATTCTTTGATAGTTTTTGCATATATAGGAATATCTTGAATGGCCTGGAGGAACGGGATTTTTATGTACAAATTTTGTAATTCCCCCAGAATGTCAAAGTCAGGATATTGTAAAGGTCGAGGTATGACTAATCGTTCTGCGAACGGGGGAGAGGATGTGGTTACTTGATTATGAGACTGCTGATTATTTGCATCCTCTTGCTATAACGATGTTCTCTTACTAACTAATCTTCATTATGAACTGTTTTATCTCCCTCATTTTCGATGATACGTCCAGATCGTAATTGAAGATCATTACACTCCCACAGGTCAGGTCCTATTTCTAGTGATTCAATGATTTGAAGAGATTGGACCGATCTGTTATTTGGATTGGGGTTGGGTTGGGCTGGGAGTTGCGGCCTCAAATTAGACTGGGGATTTTTTTGTAGAGCTGGTAGAGTAGGTTGAGGGAGCGGAATAGTTCCTACTGGCTGTTGCATCGGTCTTTGCCAGTTTATCTGCCAGGATAAACCTTGTGAAGTAGAGGGAGTCCATTGCGGAGGATATGGGTTATTTTTCCAATATAGTGAAGCATAAGGGAAATTCAGCCAACTAGATTGATTTGGATGATTCAGCCATGGGTTTGAAGAAGGAAACGGTGGTGGTGGCCAATTTGAGAATGGGGGTGGGGGCTGATTTTTCCACATATTATATTGTTGAGCATTATATTGTGGAGGCTGAAAAGAAGAGGTTGGGTCTGAAAACATACCAGATTGTCTTTGCTGCCACTGGTGGCACTGGTTGATCAAGTACACTAATTCTGGTTCTTCCTCTGCTTCCTTGTATACTGCTTTTAATCCAGGAAGTGAGGGGCAGCTTTCTGTAAGATGATCGTTTGTACAAATGGCACATGTTTGGGCTGTATCCAGTGGAAAATCCTTGTGACTATGTTTTTTTCTGCATCGGGGGCAGAAAATTGCCAAATTCTGTTCCGCCTCCATCTGCTTCTGCTTGGCCTGCATAATATCAAGTTGTGTAGTTAGTGTCCCTAGAATATCAGTTTTAAAATTTTCTAATAAATTTCCAATCTCCACACGCGTTACTCCTTCTGTTGCTATCTTATTGTCTCTTGCAAACTGATCATATTCTACTGGTTTTATTCTTGTGCTGCCTCTCGAACTCCTGATGCATAAATCAATAATGTCAGTAGAATTCTCTTGATAAATATCCCCTTTTCCCATAATGTTTAATGTTTCGATCCACTGTTCCTTCATGCCTCTTATTAATGCAGTTTTTAACACATTATCAGGTAAAGGTAGTGATGCATAAGGAGATCTTTGTAAATTATATTGAAAACGTTCCACATATTCTTCTAATGTTTCGTTTGGTTTGGCTGTCATTTGAAATATTTCATCTTTCAATTCTCTAGACCTACAATAATCCTGATATTTTTTTAAGAAGGATTCTTTCATCTGATCCCAATTGTTGATGACCCCACCACCTAGTCCCATAAACCATCTTAGAGCAGCCCCCTTTAATGTCGAGGGGAATAATTTCAATTTATGGGGATCGGTGGTGTAATCATATCCCCTACACAACACATCAAATTCGAATAAAAATGCATCCGGATCTTCTGATGTAAGACCATGAAAGGTTGGGATATGTTGAAGAGGGATAGCTTTCATGGGTGCATTTGCTACAGAATCCACTATAGGATATTGTAATGTAGCGGTTTGAGTATTTGGCTGATTCTGAGCCATAGGATCGAATATGTGCCAATAACCTTATGGGATATCTATGAGGGTATTCCTAGGTTGAGAGGGAACGATTTTAGCAGGGATAGTTTTAATGGCATTTCCTTTATCTGGGATAAGAGGAATACCTGATGTCTGAGGAGATTGGATTCCCTCAACAATGATTTTCGCAGTGCTCCCCTTATCAGGGCTACTTAATGGCTGATCTGTTCCAATGGGAGATTTTGGTTCCTCTGTTTCCCCTGTTTCTCCTTCTACTTCACAAAAGTTACTGAAATTCCCTTCCTGCAATAGTTCTGGAGTAGAATTTTAAATTTCCTGAAAGTCTTGCTCTTCAGTTTGACTATGCACCTCAGCAAAGGCTACAGATGGTGATCCTGTGGCCTGAAGGGAACTAGTAGGCTGCTTAGAAATGGTTTTCCTGAAACCTATTGATGGCTGAGATTCTATTTTCTTATAGACTTCGTCTATGAAAGTTGTTCGGCCAAGGGTCACCGGGCCCTTAGCTTTTTCAGGTTGGGATGGAAGCTTGATATTCTTTTCTAGTTTTTTCTGCTTAGTCATGCACTCAAATAAACTACTAAATTCTATTCAATCAAAGAAAAAGCAAATCTATTAGGAAAGCGGACAGTGGAGCAGGGATTTTACATGCTCCTTACGCAGGTTCTTACCTTTCGTTTTTAAGATCCAACTCTTTCCTAGCAGGTTCGTACACTACTCTGAAAAGACAAATGGCTACACTCTTTCCCCGGCAACGGTGCCAAAATGTAGAGCTATAAAAAGGGTCTCTTTCACCTCTAATTACCTCACATTAATATGTCAATCCGGGAACGTTTGGTTATTTCAAAGAGTGACTCAATCTAAGGCTATTTGTCAGAGTAATGCTAGTAGTACAGTGTCCTACAAAAACACAAGAGTAAACTAATGCTTATCAATGACTAAGTTCCTTCAAATGACTAAAGCACACACTCTTAAAGCTAGGCAACTTTATTAGTCAAGGGTTGGACAGCAATAGCCCATCCCTTTGGAAACTGATGGAAAGGAAACTAGAGCATGGATCACGGGTCTGGGAGCAAGGCAGTAAATGCAGAGGCTCACTACAGCCACAGATCGTCTCTCACACCAAATGCGAGTAAATGAAACGGCAGATGAAAATGGAACAACAAACAGGAAATTGAACAGCAAATCTAGAATGGAACAACAATGCTTAAAATGGAACAGCAATTCTGAAATGGAACAGCAATCGCTATAACTAATCCTCGCGAGTAATAATCAAACTTTATCTTATCAACTCAAATGCACTCATTGTAATAAAAAACTCCAATATTTCATTCTCCAAGCAAATCACGCAACTAACTAATGGAACAACATTAATTACTGATTATGGAACAACATGTGAAAATCATACATACACAACACGCTAAAGAAGTAATCTGATTTAACACCAATCATCAACAGGAATTACAACTGTGTTTCAAAATGGAACAACATGAATCCCGAATCATAAAGAACATACCTTTCAGATAATTTCCTTAACACACATACTCAGCATAGAAGCTCCATGACACAATGATAACAATGTTAAGTCTAATAAGATTGCATTCACTCTGAAAGTGTTGATAATATGATGCAGAGTCAACAGAAAGAACATTAACGAACGAATCTTAGCAGAGCATGTGATGTAACTTATAAATCATATCAGATTACCAACTAGTGACGATAAGCAAACCACGCAGAAATCAAATCGTAGTGATACAAAAGCAAGTGTCCTCCGGGGTCGGGCCCTTAGCCTCAAGGGTACACCGCTTTAAGTTAATCCAGACGCAAAGATAAGATAATCACCAAGTTTAAATTAATGCATAAAACAGAAAGTACAATGAGCCAAGTTCAACGAGACTCGATGATCAAAGTTCAGTCTTTAACAAAAAGTTACATAAAAGCATCTCTCAAGACTAACAGTGCCGTCCCTTTATATAAGGGTAACGGCGGAGATGTCTAAGTGATAAGATAAATAAAGCAGCGATCCCTCAGGATCGAAGATTCTGAGGGATTTGCCAAACTGTTAATCCCTAATCACTTCTTTTCTCCTCCGTCGAGCTGGTGCCTTCTCCTCCTTTTCCGGACCGGTTTGCTTCAGCCTGCTTTGCCTCGTTTGCACTTGGTCCTTCGTCAAAGGGACAACAGTTACCCTATTCTTATCTTCTTCTTTGGAACAACAGCTCCTCGTTTTTACCCTTTCCTGCACAAGAGAATGAAAACTATCAGCGGATAAGTCTTGCATACTAATTCCACATATTTTATCACAATTCTTTATTGTTTTCCATATTCATGAAAGATTCATAAGCCCTACTGAAAAGCCACTGAAATGATCATTAAAAACATACCTTTTTAGTACTCCACACTCACCAAGTCGACTGTATTCCATCCCCAAACTAATGGCCAAACGGAGGTCGTTAATACGATGATAGTGCACATACTCCGCATGTACAAATCCAAGCATCCATGAACCTATGATGAGAGTCAGAACCATGTGCAACACAGTTATAATAGATCTCTTCAAAGCTCAACTAGTCACCGTTCCTTTTAAGTGGGTCTAGGATTTCAACCATTGTTTATGATTGATGTTGTCATGCCTCATGCGACTACACAGAAAATCCACACTTGTATTATTCGAGGATGATAAAGAAATGAGATTTATTAAACAAATCCAATACATCCACCAGTAGTCTCATGACATCTCAGAGAAGTCAAATGCCAGGTACAAACATCAACATGATCAACATCGGATGCCACACAAGTTTCAGGTGGGTGAGAAAGTTTGGTTGCAATTGCAGAAAGAATGCCTTACACCTCAAACCACTATGATATGTGCCCTACACCATTACCAAAGTTGTGGGAGACAATGATTTTGAGCTCATAATTCCTCCATTCCTTGGCCTGGACCTCGTGTTCAATGTGGACCACCTTCAACCATACTTTCCACCATTAATGGACACAGAAGACATTGAAGAACAACTCACACCAACAGAGTTAAACCCAGACTGCATGGAACAAGCCACAAATCATCGAATCATGGATACATAGATCAAGAAGACTCGCCAACATACTATCCAACTATATCGGGTTGTCAAAGCTGGCCAATGCCTACACCAAGGCAAGTGGCTCACCAAGGACCAAGTTCAACATAAGTTTCCCCAACTCATGGAGGCACTCAAAGCAATGGGGACCATTGCTTAATGGGGGAGGACTGATCCAGGTGGATATTGGTGGCAACCCACCTATTCCAATTGGACTCCCACCAAAGTCTCTTTAATTTTTTCAGTTTCCTTAATCGTAGCACATTTTACTATTTTTGGGATTTTCGGGTCTTGCACATCCATAGCCATTTTGAGGCCCTAAACGACAATTTTTTTGGAAAAAATTGCAAACATGAGTCTTTCACTCACATTTTCATTCGAAAATAGTACTCCTTAGATAAATCTTTCTAACGAGGTATTGTGCACCTCAAACAAAGATTGTATGCCAAAGTTACAACCCCGGGGAGTTGATGTACCAATTTACCCAAACAAGGCCCATAATTTTGGCACTTCATCTCTTAGGCTTAGGTTTTTGGATGTCTAGGGTTTTCCATTATTTCTCAATAATAAATAGGCCTTCGAGCCTCATTTAACATAGTTGAGAGGCATGTAGCCACCACATCTCTTCTTAGATATAAGCTACCATCGCCCAAGCTAGTTTATTTCCATTCTGTATGTAAGCATATTTCAGTTCTTTTAATATTAATGAATTGAAGTTTTATTACTATTGCATCTCTGTGTTTATATTTATATCTATATTCTATTGCGTTCCTGCATAAGTCTGGATCATTCCAAAATACAAAGTTAGTTCCATTAAATAAAGGTGTCCTGATAGAAAATACTCCTTGATTACTCATCTTGACGAATCTCCTTCAAGCGATCAAGCTTCTTCAAAAGGACCTGCTTTGAAACCAATTGTTGGGAAAAATATTGGGGGGGGGGGGGGGGGGGGGGGGGGGGGGGGGGGGGGGGGGGGGATGAATCAATATTTCAAAACTCACTGAAACCTTTCAATTTCTTATTCATATTTATGTACGTGACTTTAATTCAGTGAACCAACGTATGTATGTGACTGTGATGAGGATAAGTAGTGTATATCCACCTAACTAACTTTTCAACTAATTCATCATCTGTTTAACTTGAACCAATGCATCAATACTTCTTTAGACATTAATTAGATAGTAACCATGTGTAGTAAGAATAGAATAAACCATCACACATAAGAAATACATTAACACACATGAACACCAATATATTTAGGTGGAAACCCAATGTGGGAAAAAATCACTGCTACTTTCATCTTTGTCTTTATGTTTTATTATAAAGAAAACATCTTACAATCTTGTACTATTGCAAAATCATATCAGCATGCAAGCACCCACCTACATAAGGCTACAACCCTCTCTCATTCTCCAACACCCATTGGAAGGGAGATCCAACCCCCTGATCTCGTTTATCGGCACCCGTCGGAAGGGAGATCCAACCCCCTGATCTCGATTATCAGCACTCGTCGGAAGGGAGCTCCAACCCCCTGATCAGATTTACAAGCTACCACTGAAAGGAAGATTCAACTTCTTCATTGAAGGCTCCAACCCTCAACACCTCTGTGGACCACGTTTCATAATATTTCATACTAGATCCACCTGAACCAAAACATCAAATATGTAGGCCATGTTTCATCATATTTTCATACTAGACCCACTACCATCATTTAAGCCCAATATCGAATAACAAGTTGAAACCAATCACTATATCGAATCACTAAACTAAATTAATCACCAAATCATTGAATAAACCAATTACTGAATCTCAAACAACCAAAGCAGCTAGATCATCTTAAATCAATGTATACTTTTCATCAGAATGTTAGGCCACTTACTATTCATCGTAGAAACCAGATCCTATCACTTCAAACCCTGGTCAATCTTATGTCAGAATATATACGCTACTATTATGAGACATACCCACATATATACACGGTTTCTCTTTAGATAACCTACATATAGATCACAAAACAATGAACCTTGAAACTAAATCACTGTACTACTAAAATCAATCACTGAAACACATACTGACCTTGTCACAGATATCTAAACCAAATATAGATCATCTCATAGAAACATCATTACTATTCAATATTTCATAACATAATCCGTTCAACTCAACCAAAACTGTCAAACACATATCATCATGAAATAATTCATTGACAGACAATAGTAAACACAACAATATTGATCAGACATCATATACAACAAAATCCTGACATATGTATGCAACCCTTATAAGACAAAGGAGCATATATACACACCTTTCAAGAAGCATACTCGTGTACAGAACTATCCATACTGCAGAATCGATATGCGACTACCTAGAAGAAGATCCACATATTCATGCGATCTTTCTAAAGAAAACCTGTGTACATATTTGTAACTATTGAATCATACCTTCTCTACACATCAATCAAACCCAAATCTCAACATATAATGTAAAAGACACACATCATAACATCATCATCACAAATTTATCAACCCATAAGAAAATTATTCAATGTGTAGTCATTTCAGTTCTATAAGATTTGATCCATCATCACACTCTCTAGTGCACACTTGTTTCAGATCAAACAATTCATCAAAAACTCATATCATGCACACTTAGCACTTTGATCTCCATATCTTTATATATCTTAGCCTTAGCCAATAACCTTAGGCCAAGTCCATAATTATGTTGATGGTATTCTCTGATGGATTCAAATATTCATTGTTACACTCATCACAATGGTCTAACACCATGGTAAAGACCCTAGGTATTGAGAATACTATGGTGTGAAACTATATAAGAATTTTCTTCACCATACTCATGTATGTGCATGGTTTTGCTTCACAAAACTTGCGTATGCTTCTTCAAATTTTATCTTTATCATTCCTCTATCTTTGAACTGATATTCAATTTGTACTGCCCTGAATATACATCCTGCTATGATCATTTTGACATATTTATTAAGTAGGTTGCCATCTGTTATAGCTCCATGTACCACCCTTGGTATTTGTGATGCTTGGTTTATGGCCTAGGGAAACCCCTCCTTCCAGACTTGGTCCAAATATTTTAAAAACAGTGTTTTATTCCCTGTACACTACTTTTCCCTGAGATAAAAGTGATTACATGTGGGTTAGTCAGTAACCAACCCACGTATATGTGTTAAAACATTTAAAAAGAATAATTTTCCTTAATTATCGGTGGAGTTCACGGGTTTTACCTATTGTTTACCTCCTAGTACCCATGGCCCAACTATTTCCCAACTAAGAAACTAATTGGGAGTAGTATAAATAGACTTCTATGGGAAGGCCTTAAGGAGGAGAAGAGATAGAATTATTATACTAAGATTATCCCTGACTGAGTCTGAAGTATCCCTGTGCTTCAAGCACTTCCCGAAGTTTTAGGAAACCCTTGTTTCCTTGAGTGTTGATATTCTCCCACTTGATTGAGATATCATGGTTTTGGTTATGTAAGGAGGCTGTTGAAGACTGGGATTGGATGGATTTGGAGGATGGTTCCGCTTGGAGCCAGAAGAAGAAGACTCATGTGAATTCTCTCCGTGTTAGTTATAGCTTTCTACAATAAAAAGAAACGTTGTCTTGTTCCTGAGATTAACTTTGTTTATGCATCAGATACTATTGTAATTCATGTATGAATTTCATTTTGGTGTATAACTAATCATTTTGAAGATCATCAGGAGGTGCAGAGGGTTTGAACCTTGCTGGAACTACCCAAACGAAGGACATATGGGTATGGTTGCTATCACATAGTTTGTTTATATAAGCATGTTTCCTGAGTTGTATGAGTGTTTCTTACTGTAGTTTGCTCTTGCTCTGTTGGGGTTCCAACCCAAAGCCCTAGGGTACTTATTCCCGTAACAGAATTAGCGACTTCACTGGGGATAACAATCTTGTTATTCCTAGTTTGGGTTGTTCAGTGTGAATCAGGGCTCAGTTCTTGGTTTGCTTGCTGTGACAGTATTGTTTGGTCCAGTAGAATCTCAGACCTTAAGTCTGATCTTTTTGATCTGGATTTATTTTTATTTTTCTTGCAAAGCTTTGTATATGTACTTTTGTCTGTTTACAATAGCATACACACGCTTGTTTCTCTGAACTGAATCCACGTATACGCGAGTTTCCTTTATTATAAGCACGTGTACATGCCTCTGTTCTTGAACACAATCATGTATACCATCTTTTGCATTGCTTTTTCAAATCTCTCTACCCAAAAAGATTTGTTTCTTGGTCTGTTTGGTCTCTGAGTGGTCAATTTTTGTCTTTAGAATTTTATTATTCAGTGAGCTTACTGTTTTGAATTCTCTTTCGCTTTGAAAAGTTTTGGCCAAGGTTTGCTTTTGAGTGAGTTTTATGATTTGTGTTTTGAAACAAGACTTCTTATAGAGGTTCTTGATTTTTCTCGTCCTCCATAACAACAGATTGTTTTCAATCTTAGTTTCAAGCTCGATTATTGGTCTACTTGCTTTGCTTTCCATCATTTTGTGGCCTTACACCTTTTCTTGCTTTTTGAAAGTTTCTTTTTGACAAATTTGAAAGTGTTTCTTTCCTAACTTCTTGGTTAGTTTGTCAACGCTCTTTTTTGCCTTTCGGGTCGTTTAGTACAAGTTGAAGCCCTTTTTTGTTCAGGTTTTCATTCGTTGTCAAATTTGTGACTTGCAAAGTTTCCTTGTGCTCTTCTTTCGGTCTTTGAGTCTTTGGTGGCATTTAGAGTGATTTCGAAAGGTTGTTTTCATTGCTTCTTGAAAAACATTGTATTTGTCTTCTTTTTCCAAGTTTTATTTTGGTTGCTTTTGATTTTTTGAAAGTGAATTGTGATCTTTTTGGGCTTGTCCTTCTTATTTGGAGAAGATTTGGTATTCAAAATTTGTATTCTTTTCAAACACTTAAGTTGGCTTATTAATAAGTTATAAACAATTGCTTTCATTCTTTTTAGAGTAATATAGGATCTTGCATTTTCATTTACACCTTGCATTAGGATAGTTTTGCATTATTAAAGCATCAATAGTCTTTTTAGTTTTTTTGAGTATGAAGTGTGCTTTAAGAAAAGAAAAGAAAAAGTTGTTTCTTTATATAAGTTTCGTAGAACCCAAGTAGAAATTTCTTTTCATCGAAGAACAAACAATTGCATTCATATAAGTTAGTTTTTCATTAATTTCTTTTGCATCATACAAACACCATTGGTTTCATTTCCATTTATCCCTTTGACTTAGAAGAACAACCATTTAAAATCAAGCATTTAATAAAATAAACTAGAACTTTTTGTATTGTCATCAGAATACACCAATAAGTTTAGGTTTATTTAGGGCCTTGGATTAGGTGAGAGGAGAGTAAACTCTCCAAGGCCGCTCTAAATTGTAAAACATAGAAGTCTGATTAAAGAGAGAAATCCAGTAGTGTTAGGGAGACTGGGAGTGAAGCACGAGGGTTTGTGAAGATAAGGATGAGAGATATCTCCTCTCTTACTTGTCGGATCCTACCTCGCGACTTTTCTGCCTGACTTCTGATATGAGTTGGTGTCCATAGTTGCCTATCCTAAGAATCCACACAGGTGTTGTTGGGAAAAGTATATATTCAGAATGCCCCTATCCCACTCTAAGGTGTGATAGTGCCTTAGCAACAAACAAGGAAAACTACTTGAGTATTCTTCTTTATGAGATGTAAACGAAGAGGAAGGATAAACTAACCTGTGTCTTGCGCTAGTTTGTTGATCCAACCGCTCCTCTCTTCAATAGCTCCCAGCTTTCTACTCCCTTACCGGCCCAGCTTCACCAAATTCCTGCAAGATCACAGAAGAGAGAAACTACACGAAGATATAGATTCACATTCATAAAAAGCTTAGGATCAGATTAAGCTAAACATGCAAATATAACAAAACATCATTGATACACAGCATGTAGGAGAAACTCAAATAATTTTATTGATATGATAAGAAAGTCCAAGAGGAGATACAACCAAGTGAGTCCCGATCCAGCATCTACCTCCCAGCAAAGGAATCCCTTCCTCACCTCCAACAAAGCATAAATCTCCCAATGTACTAATCTCAATCTCAAACCAACAGCAATTCTTTGCAAAGTACAAAATTCCAGCCTCTGGATCTCTGGGATGAGGGATCCATATATAGATGTAAGCAGAGAGGATGAGTCAGCTTATGTTTTGACTTGTGGCTTCTCTCTGTCAGTTCTTGCTTCCACTTGGAGACTGAGAGCCTCTTACTCATCACTGGTCGAATTCAGTGAGGCAAGTGTCATTGGAGAAGATTCTGGAAGCTTCCATTGTCTCTCCACCTCGTTGAATGACTCTGCCACTTGTCATTTCCCGCTCAACGCACCTGGGTAGTGCATTCAAGTGCGTTGCAACACACCTAGCCAGTGCATTTGGGTGCTTTGCAATGCAGGCAGCTAGTGGAGCTTCTGAATTGATCCTAATTTGACTAGTTCTGAGTAGTTTTTGGTGGAGAACTTCTGGGAGAAGCTGTCATTGGTTGACCTTGTTCCTTTAGGGGCAGGAACAACACTTTTAGGGACTTTGGATCCCTTGGATTATGGACATTTCATGCTTATAGCTATCAGGCACAAAAATGTCTATAACAGTTGCCCCCTAAAGTATGAGGCCGTTTATCGGGTGAAATGCTTTATTAGGAGGATCCGAAGTTCTTTCAATGCTGGGAGGAGACCTGTAATAAGATACAATACAATACATTATTTTCATACTGTTTTCATGATCTAGCTGAGGCGGGCATTCCCATGCTCAGCTTTATAAATTCATTTTTATGTACATAGGACAGACAATCGTCTGATGGTAGACTGATGATTCTGATGAAATCATCATCCTTTTGGTAGGATGATTATCTGTTCTGCAATGCTGTACATGTCAATGTCTTTATTTTTCCTGAATATATATCGCAGCCCGGATGGATGAAACTAGATCCGGGGTCTTCAATCTCGTCCGATCTTCACTCTGAGTACAAGTCGATCCATGTGAGAAATGTTTTGAAGTCGAACATGGAAAGACATCGCTTGATTACCAGTCAATGATGTAAACTGTTAACAAGCGCGAGAGGAATCACCGATAATGATAATGACCCTCAAGGTACTGCAATACAATTCACGTGGTGTGAATAAAGGACTTGGCATTGAACACCACGCAAAATCTTTCGGTCGAAGGTCATTGATGTATACCTGTCGCCGGAAGTGAGAAACTTGCCATTGAGGCATGCAAGCTTCAAAGTACTGAAGGGGGTGTTCCTAGATCAACTTCTTGGATAATGAGCTGATGTCGACAAGAAGCAATCCGTCAAAGGAGGGCCTTGATGTATCCCACATCAATGACACGGAACGGAGTAAATGATTTTGATGGAGGTGAAAACGATCTGATGATATATGGTTCAGGGTGGCGGTCATGAAAGAATGAAGTACAATGTATGGTAGTGGATGGGACACGGGTGACTTCTCTGGATGACTTCTCTTGAACATGTCGGCGACACTTATGTGATGGATCGGTAGCATTTACCCCAAAGGTGGATGGTATGGCGAGACCATGGTGATGTGACCGGTGAATGAAACAACCCAACCCGACTCAGGCACGGAGTGGAAGTGTCATGTTCAAGAGCGACTTGCTACCAATAAAGGTTCTTTGAGTTTCTTCCCAATTTTTCCCCAGTCATTGCTGACCAGTACCTCTTTATTTTTGTCAAGCTTGAGGAGGATAACATATGCTTGTTCTATAATTTTCCCTTCGGGCAAACCCATCGCTATGTTTTAACGAGCCTAGTGATAGTGAAACTCGTTCTCGTCTACAGACAAGTTTGTCGCTATTAATGTTTTTAACGAGTTTAACGACAAAGATAACTCGGTCCTTTTCCTTTTTAGGGAGTCTGAAAAGGAACGTAAAGGTAACTCCGGAAGTCCTTTTTCGTCATCTAATCCCTTAAGTCCAAAAAAGTATAAAACAATACAAAAGGGATGAAATTTCGATAGTTCTAACGAGCCAAACAAAACAAGCGCTCGATCTTTTTGTGCAATAATCCCTCAGGTCCAAAAAGATTAAAATCTAGAGGAGGGATAGCACTTCCGGTCGCTTTTACGAGCTGGAAGGCCAAAACTCGGCAATCTTTTCATATTTTACGAGTCAGATGAAAAGAGCTTAAAGAAGACTCGTCTTTTGAGGAACGAGTGATAAAACGGGTAGCAGCTGATTCCAGGTAAGGGTTGGAATTTTCCAATCACGGCAGTGTCACAAGGATGGCTAGTGAAATCACTCTTCGCAGCTGTTCCTCAAAATGGGTAAACAATCAAATGGAGGTGAATGATCGGCCAATGAAAAAGTGGAGGTGACGGTGCAAACCCGACCAAGGCTTTAATGGCTGATAATGTTACATTCACGGTGGTTATTTACCAGAGGATAGTTCATTTTTTAACGAGCTTAAACGCGGGTTGAAACACTTGCTCGATCTTATGTTTATTTTTTAACGAGCATGAACTATGTGCTAAAACTGCTCGATCTTATGTTTATTTTTTAACGAGCATGAACTATGTGCTAAAACTACTTGATGATAAGCTTGCATGCCCCCAGCATAATAACGCAAATTGAGGTGCATGCCCCCCAAGCTTCATTGCATTCAACTCGGTGGTTGGAATGAAGGTTTACCTTTGAGATTTGAAAATGGGATTTGTTTCATTTTTTGATGAGGTTGACACAGTAAAAGAACTATCCTCATGACTCCTTGTTTCATTTTTTAACGAGGTTGACACGAGATAAGAACCGTCCTCGGCATCCACCGTATTTACAGTATTTGATAGAAAATTGAAAACTGAAGGATGATTAAGGTTGCTGGAATAATCTTCGTGGTAATCCGGAAGATGGGAGTGATGGTGGTAATCTTCCCATGGTGCCTTTTCTTTCATTATTGATTGAATGATTCCTTCGTTTGTAGAATGTACAAGTGATGAAGGATTTGAAGAGGTGCCATTTTCCTTAGACCTATCTATCCAAACACTCGATGAGTGTTGATTTTGGTTTGCCCCCCAGGCCAAGAAAATTGATTGCTACAATATTTCTATTAGGGCGATGATCCATGCTGACAAAATGTTTAGGAATCTTCCGAATCCATTAGATATAGAAGATTTCATATTGTAGGTTTCCACTGTGGCCACTTTCGCCAGATTACTTGGAGGCGGTAGGGAAAAAGTACCCATTAAGGCAGGGTCTTTTAGGAGGCCTACTCCAATATTTTGAAGCGAATGATCGCTTCCATGGATCATTGGAATGCTTCCCGTAACTTGTGAACCGTTGGGGAGAAATGTTTGTTGGTCGATGATTGTAATTCTTCCTTGAAAGGGAAATGCAATCTTCCTGAAGTAGGTTGACACAACTGTGGCCATGGCATATATCCAGGGCCTTCCCAGTAGGATGTTGTAATCAAGGTTTCCGTCGATTACTTCAACATCAATTTCTATTGTTTTGCCCCCTAGTTCAACTTTCAAGTTACTTAAAATCTCGTATGGAGTGTATGATCGTCCATCAAATGCTTTTATCATTGTTGAAGATCGCGACAAGGGTGGTGAGCCTAAATTTTTCCAGCAATTCATCGACATAATACATGTGGATGCCCCCTCATCAATAATTGTTCGATGAACAGTTTTGTTGAGGGCTTTCACTTGAATAAGGAAAGCTAGTTGAGCTGGTAATTGAGGGTCATATCCTTTATGATCAAAGGCCACAAGATTGGAATCCATTGGGCCAATCCCACCTATTGCTGATAATAAAGCTTGCTTTTGGGAGGGGTAATTTTGCGGTACCTCAAGTGTCGACATAACGGACGGCGATTAGGCCAAGTCCTCTACTATATTATAATTCTGTGCTACTTTTGCACTAGGATTAAATGTCGATTTGTGTACTACTCCCTTTGGCGACTTTATCATTGGTTCAGGAATGATGGGTGGCACAACTTTAGTCAAAGTTGTTGTCGAACTACCAGGTTGTTCATTAGCCTTGTTATTCGACAGCTGTGGATTCCCGTAATCTTTATTCCTTGTCAAAGCATCATCTTGCTGCTCTGAGATAGACAACATAAGAACTTGGGATCGAGAAGCATTTTGATTAGCAACCAGTTTGGTTCCCGGGTTTGGAAACGGATCAGTTAATACTGCTGAGGTTTTTGAACTCTTAAAGAGTTTCTTAACTTCAGCGTTATGTGGACAATCTCTCGTCCGATGATCCTCATCGCATATATGACACCCCACAGGGGGTTTCCTTTTCCCAAAAGGGTTTGTAGAAGCTTTATCGTGCTTCTTTTTTCTCCCTTTCTTTCTCTTCTTGCCCCCTGGTTGTTTTAGTTGTTTGCCCTTGTCGGCATTTACTTCCGAGGCGAGAAGTTCCTCATTTGCATTTTGACTAGAAATCTTACGGGCCTTTTTAGATGTAGCCTTTGTCGATTTCGTGTTTGTTTTGCCAATCACGCCATCGCCGGCATGAGAGTCATTGTTCGATTTAGGAGGAGGAGGAATTGAGAATTCTGGTCTAGGGGCGTCAGGTATTTTGTCGTAGAGCGTGCCGGACTGAGTATAGATCAAGTCCAGATATTGCGCACAAGCTATAACTTGCTCTTCCGTTACGACTCCCCCCTTTGCCACATCTTCCGTAATGGAAGGTTGTAATGACTTGATAAACCATTCAGCTAATAGTTGATCGAGAACGTACGTTTTTACCATCCTACGACGACGTCGCCACTCATGTATATGATCAGATATGTGAGTGGCCGTTGTCTGTTTGAAGTTGGTTAGGAGTTCCGTTCCCGTTTCATACCTTATTGGTAATTGAAAATGGGTTAAGAAAGTCATGGCTAAGGTACTGAAGTTGTCGAACGAAGCTCTAGGCAATTCAATATACCATTTTTCCGCTGGACCTGTTAACGTCCTCTGAAAAAGGCGAAGCCTTATTGAATCATCGTTTAGGGTGTTTGATGAACACCATAGATGAAATGTCATCACGTGATTCGTTGGATCTTCACCTGGATTTCCATTAAATTTAGGAATATCTGATGGAAGTTTATGCGGAATCGCTGGCCACCAAGGGGCATAAGCAATTGGATCATTCATCAACCAGTTTAGATCTGGTAATTCTAGAGTTGCTACAAAGGGCAACTGTTGATTCAGGTTAGGCGAAGCATACCCAGGATAAGATGGAATCGCCTGAGCAGTGGGTCTTTGCATACCAGCATAATGTATTTGATGCTGGCAACTTTGACAAGGTTGATGGGCACAACCATTATAATATGGTTGTTGATAATCGCTTTGGGAATGCAGTTGCCCATTACTTACAAAGACTTGTTGCTCAGGTCCTTGATATGATTGCTGGAATGGCGGTTGTTGAGATTGAGCCGGCAATGGTTGTTGGACCATTTGTTGTTGCCCAATACTGGATGATTGACCAAGATGATGAGTCATACTACCTGTTTGAGCCTGAGTCGCTCCAGATAAGGAGGCACTAACCTGAGGTGGTGATTGAGTCGTTGAGACAAGAGGTCGTTGTATTGCAACCTGAGAAACTTGGGGTTGACATACAACAGGTAGCGCTTGTACTTGTGACGCAATCACCATACCAGGTATAGTGGGAATATTCGACACAGGGTGGACTGGTTGCATTGAATATGCAACCCTTGGTTGCTGAGGCAGTATTGGTACCCAACCGCTGGATGTAATTCCAGTTTGACCTGAACTTTGTTGTAAACTCCCATATGGTTGTTCTCTGGGAGGGAAAATGAAAAGGCATACTGCCCTCCATATGGTGGAAATCCAGTACTTAAAGGGTAAATTGACCTTTGAAGACACATTGGATCGATTTGTTGAGTTTCAACATAAGAAATACCAGATGATAATCCGAATGAAGGAACAGGAACTAACCATGTCGTCGTCCCTGATTGGACTCCGGCTTGTTGTTGATAAATTGCCGGGACATATGGTATACCGGCGAACACTGTTGGAGTAGCAGCAGGAGGTTCTGCTGCTGCTGTGTCGGATGACACAGTCCTAGATTTCGACGGTTGTTCAGACATATCTAGTCTATCCAAAAGATTTCTTAGCGATTCTACAAGAATTTGTGATGAAGGGAGACTAACTTTGAAGATCAATGAGGGAAAGGTGATGATTATTCCGTTTAAAAATAAATTTTAGACACTTTGACACAACTTTTTTTTTCAATTTTAAAGAGTCGAGAAAAAACAAAAGATGACTCTAGTCTCCTTCGATTTTTAATGAGCCTGAAGTGACAAGTGCTCAGATGGACCTTTTCCGTTAAGGAGTCTGAAAAGGAACGAAAGGGACTGCTCTGGAGATCTAGGTAGAGGGTGTGCCAAACCAATCGCAAAACCGCAGAATACTTTTTAGGGTACGGGCGGTCAATCTTCCCGAATGCTGTGTTCAGTGCATTGCGATCAGTAGGGCGGCCGACACGGCTTCCTATGGATAAAGGTTTTATGCCTATAGGGGTCTCCCAATATATACTCGACGGTACGTGGGAGCACAATCCGTACTGGCACTTATCGTCTCACAGTGGAGGAATCACCCAACCAACAGTGAGGACAACAGTTACCAGGCTTTACGACGCCGGAACACGTCTTTAGCCTAGACCTCTATGTTGTGCGTTAAGTTCTAATGCGTTGTTAAGTTCATTCAATTTATTTTAGGTTGATCTTTCTTAGATGTTTGCCTTTTTGGATCACCACGAGATGTAGATACAATTCCTAAATGCAGTCTAAAGATGATAAGCAAGCTTTTACCTCTTTTCAACAATGAAAATCCTAGCTACAAGGGGAAAAGAAAGACACAATCTTTTCTCAAAGAGCATAGAGCACACTGTAAATGCACTTTTCCTAAATCAAACCATACAAACTGTCAAAATGCAAATGCACTTGTGCATGTATTTGTTTTCACTTTCTTAATATTGATGCCTAAAAAGAAAGTTGTTGTACAAATTTGAATTCAATTTCAAGTGAAAAACACAAACAAGCTTCTTTTCGAAATCAAAAAGACGATTACGACACTTTATGATTTTGAAGTAACACTTATTTCGACACTAGAAATTCACAAATTCAAACCAAAAGACAAAAGTAAAAGTGCAATCAACTGTCAACAGCAAACAAACTTTCTCCTAAGATCAAAACGACACTTACGACAGGTCTAGATCTAAGGGCGACAGTATGGCTAGTTTACTTTTGTAATGGGCAACTACAAATGATGTAACAAATACAAAAAAACAAATACAGTTTCTTTTATACAACTGAGGCAGAATTAAGGCAAAGAAAAGGGGTTTTCAGATAGGTACACACACTGATAACAGGCTGCAAAAATCAGAGATAAAACTGAACAAAATGAAGCAAAGAACCACAGCTGCACAGGGCAAAGGCTGATCAGCGCACCTGTTGCACAGAGAAACTGAATTGCAGTGCAGGTAGCCCTCTCGGGACCTGCATTGAAATGCAGAACCTCTTCACAGAGCCTACGCTGAAGCAGAAACGAGAATTTTCTTTGGGTTCTGGGTCACGGTTTGCAGTTTAATCTATGGTTTTTGGTCGGATAAAAGCTATCAGTAAGGTACAATTAGAGGGATGATTTAAAGGAGGACTAAGAGCTATCACAAAGGGCAATTAGAGCATTTGTGGATCAGCTGTTCAGATCATAAACAGGCCCAGTGAATGGACTAGAGTAGCAGATCTCTACTTTGCATTTGTAAATGGCAAATGCAGTTCAATTCGCCACTCCTAAGTTTATGAGAAGAACAACAATAGAAACAAAAATAAACTAACTAGATACGATCCCCAGTGGAGTCGCCATTTTGTTGTTGGGAAAAGTATCTATTCAGAACGCCCCTATCCCACTCTAAGGTGTGACAGTGCCTTAGCAACAAACAAGGAAAACTACTTGAGTATTCTTCTTTATGAGATGTAAACGAAGAGGAAGGATAAACTAACCTGTGTCTTGCGCTAGTTTGTTGATCCAACCGCTCCTCTCTTCAATAGCTCCCAGCTTTCTGCTCCCTTACCGGCCTAGCTTCACCAAATTCCTGCAAGATCACAGAAGAGAGAAACTACACGAAGATATAGATTCACATTCATAAAAAGCTTAGGATTAGATTAAGCTAAACATGCAAATATAACAAAACATCATTGATACACAACATGTAGGAGAAACTCAAATAATTTTATTGATATGATAAGAAAGTCCAAGAGGAGATACAACCAAGTGAGTCCCGATCCAGCATCTACCTCCCAGCAAAGGAATCCCTTCCACACCTCCAACAAAGCATAAATCACCCAATGTACTAATCTCAATCTCAAACCAACAACAATTCTCTGCAAAGTACAAAATTCCAACCTCTGGATCTCTGGGATGAGGGATCCATATATAGATGTAAGCAGAGAGGATGAGTCAGCTTATGTTTTGACTTGTGGCTTCTCTCTGTCAGTTCTTGCTTCCACTTGGAGACTGAGAGCCTCTTACTCATCACTGGTCGAATTCAGTGAGGCAAGTGTCATTGGAGAAGATTCTGGAAGCTTCCATTTTCTCTCCACCTCGTTGAATGACTCTGCCACTTGTCATTTCCCGCTCAACGCACATGGGTAGTGCATTTAAGTGCGTTGCAACGCACCTAGCCAGTGCATTTGGATGCTTTGCAACGTAGGCAGCTAGTGGAGCTTCTGAATTGATCCTGATTAGACTAGTTCTGAGTAGTTTTTGGTGGAGAACTTCTGGGAGAAGCTGTCATTGGTTGACCTTGTTCCTTTAGGGGCAGGAACAACACTTTTAGGGACTTTGGATCCCTTGGATTATGGACATTTCATGCTTATAGCTGTAAGGCACAAAAATGTCTATAACAACAGGTGGCTACGGAGGGGAATCCTATGGCACCTGAGGTTGATGGTGTATCACATTCAACAGTACTTCTGGAGGGCACCCTTGCGAAGCTTGGGGGCTTGCACTGGCAAAGGCTATTGTCTGGAGGTCAGCGTAACTACCTCTGATACCTTCGCTAATAGGCCAAGGGCATACTTACCCCAGTCTATTTTTAGAAGGCCCGTATTATTAACTTTCTTGTATTTTGATGTCGGTCCTAATCACCCAGAGCGGAAATACTTGGAAGTTGTTTGATTGCTCATATCTTTTAGGGACATTTTAGTGAGTTCTTTGTGCTCCTAGTCAGCCTAGCTTTTAATTTTCTTGAGTCTTTAAGTAGATTTTTTAAAAATAATTCAAAGTGGTTGATTGACCATCTCGACGATCTCAAAGACTTCATGGGCTTTCACCTACGAGTCCAGAGCCTTCTCCTAGAAGGCTTAGGAGAGATTCTGCCAGTGGTTTCCAACCAGTGGAAGCAGGCGCATCAGAGATTGATCCTCCGCTTGGGGGCATTAGTTCACAAGATAGACCTGGTACTACTACAAAATTAGAGAGGAACACACCAGTTCTTTCTCGAGTACTCTTCTAGTCAGAAGATAGTATTGAAGTAGAAGAGCTTTCAGATTCAGTTGGGGCTCCGAATTCTCCTCTCCCTCCTGATCATCCAAACGTTTTGTTATACGTTGGAACTCCAAATCATAAGCCTTCAAGCCCAAGTCCACATACATTTATCTTTTCGATGACCACTGCTGGAAGCATGACATCGACAACAAGTGTTGTGAGCATGCAGACTCCCATATTTGTGCAAGGGGGAGGAACTATTTCCATCCCTTCTAACACTCCCAACACCTCTTTATTTGGGTCTACTTCCATTCCATCAACGAGTGTAAGTTCTCAAGCTAATGCATCTAGTTTTGGATTTTTCCCTTTTGGAATGCCCTCTCAAGGTATTCCTTTAGTTCCTTTGAATATACCATCAACCACCTCTACATCCATGATGAGTGGATCAACTTCTTTTCAGGGTTTCCCATTTGGAAGTGGTCATATACCACATTCCAATCTGACAGTAGGGTCAATGCCTTTTCCTTTTACAAGTCAAGGTAGTAACCCCTTTCAGAGTTGGACAAACCCTGCGGTTAGTGGGATAGGAGCTGGGAATAAATTTTCAGCCAACAAGGAAATGTGCCGTATTCCTCAATTAATTCATTTCAAAGTTTTTCACCCTTTTCTAATGCCTAGAACCCTTATCAGGGACTGTCAGTTCCTTTCAATACTTCGTTAGGGGGTAACTTCACCAGTTACGGAGGATTTTCGGCAAGAGTTGGTTAAACTCCAAATTTTTCTAGACCACAAAGATCACCCTTTGGTTCAATAGGCTCTATGAGTTACTTTGTACAATGTGGTGCCTTCAAAATCTAGGTCATTCCTTTAAAACCTATGGGAACCCCGCTCAGTCCAGATGGAATTCCCAAGGTCCTCCACGACTTCCTTTTCTAGCCACGCTTAATTTTCCAGACTTGACTAAATTGACGAATGATCCAATTAGGTACAATCCGGCTTCGCCTCTGGTCCCAACTAAACCTCCATCAAATATTCCAAAATTCAAAGGGAATAATGGTGAAGACCCGGGTGAACATGTGACCACATTCCACTTATGGTGCTCATCCAACTCCCTGATAGATGATTCAATCACATTGAGTTTATTTCAGCGCACCCTAACTAGGAATGCAGCCAAATGGTATATAAAGTTTCCAGGGGGCACCTTTACTTCTTTCGCTGATTTGGCTAATATTTTCTTAAACCATTTTCAATTGCCTATCCGCTATGAAGCCGAAATTGAGCTTTTGGCCAATTTTCATCAAGACATGACAACGCACATTTCGGATCATATCCAGGAATGGAGATGGAGAAAGAGGCTTATCAAAGCCCAGTTCTTTCTCGAGTACTCTTCCAGTCAGAAATAGTATTGAAGTAGAAGAGCTTTCCGATTCATTGGGGCTCCGAATTCTCCTCTCCCTCCTGATCATCCAAACGTTTGTTATACGTTGGAACTCCAAATCATAAGCCTTCAAGCCCAAATCCACATACATTTGTCTTTACAAACTAGTTCTTCTAACCAGGAAGCACCGTCTACACCTTCGCCCTCCCAACCTACCTCCATTAATGTTGTCTAGACTTCTAACCCCAAATGAAATCAACAATCTGATGGGAAGAAGAAGGGATGAGTTAAGAAGAAGAACTAGGAAGGGAAGGGTAATGTGAACAAGCCCAACAACAGTGCTAGTGAGGGTAGAAAAGAGTCTAAGAAAAAGGTTAAATTTCCATGCAAGTTATGTAGTGGAGATCATTTGACTCACCTCTACCCCAAGATGCAGGATGCTTAGTGCTTGTTAGTACAGCAAGGGTCCTCTAGCTCCCAAGCTGTCCTGACTAACCCTTTTCCCCAAGGGCAACAATTACTTGGGGGCGTGAACTTGAACGCTGGTACCTCTGCAGGGGGCAACCAAGAAGGGGAAAATTCCTTAAATGTGTATATGATGAACTCTCATGTCGACATTGCCACACGAGCATGAAATTATGGTGAAACAGAAACATCTAAGGAAAAATTTGTTCCTAAAACCATAGACCCACTTCATATTGAGCGACCCTCTGTTTAGTCTATACCTCGGATACCGAAAGGTTCCACTAGAGCTCGACAATTAAACCTAATGCTAGGGCAGCCCAAAACTACTTGATTATAGAAGATCTCGCTCAAAGTCCTTGTGCTATGTCTGCATTAGAGGTTCTCCAATCGTCTCCTGCTCAGAAAAGTGCTTTTCTTTTAGCAATCAAGGCAGTAGATCCAAAAATTCTTTAGTGCTCACTTTTGATATGCTGAATGTCAAAAAGAGACTTCCTCACCATATGGCTTTCCAGATAAAGTATACTTACCGAAAAACCAATATTTTTCAGACAGTTATAGATGAGGGAGCTTCCACATGCGTAATGTCTATGTCATGTTGGAAGGCCATTGGATCACCTTCAGTTGTTCCTTCACTGACTCTCTTAATAGCATTTGATGGTCATTCTCATACGCCACACAGAATTATCTTGGCTTTTCCTATATGTGTAGAAATTTCACCTTAGATCACCTGATAATGCAATATACTAAAGAAAAATACTTGTTCTACTTCTACAAACAAACTTGTGGAAGATTAATCGATTTTGAGCAAGATCAAATAGAACACAGATAATAGAGAAGAAGAAATCATAAACATGAAACACATAAGAATACTTTGGGGAAAGCCTCAACTAAAAACCCCGATCTTTGTATTATCATACAAGTGGAAATATGTTCGGATTACACAAAGCTTTAGCTCACAAGCTATCTAGCTCTCAGTACAATCCCTCACTGCTGCTCATAGATAGAATAGACAACACAAATGCCTTCCTTTAGTCCTCCAAGCCTCCTCTTTCCTTGTGCATTTTCTCCTAGGTCCTCCAACTACAACCTGTGTGATTCTCATCTCACACACAACACTGACCTCTGAAATAACTGCGCAATCCTGAAGGAGTTAATTCCTTCTGCATGGATGAGTTTCCTTTATAGGAAAATTCCTCCAACTGATAGTACACTATCCCTTCCTTTAATCTCAACTGAGTCTTTATCTGAACTGACATGCAAGAGTTATTTATGAGAGAATATTCAATTATCTAGAGAACACTAGTTGCATGCATGCATGCATTAACTAACTGAACTCACAATTAGTTCCTCCAACTGTTTGGAACTAATTTAACTGGACTTAACTCAGTTAACTAAGCTAACTGATTACAAATAAAATACAACTCATCGTTATCTCCTTAATTAAGGGATAACTTCCTTAAGCAAAGGGATAACTGTTGCATGTCTTCACAAAGACTTCATGTTTGATTTTCTCCAACTAATTAACTCAAGATGAATTAATTAATTATTTTTCAAACAGCTACTGAGACCAAATTCGAATTTTAATTCTCAATTTTAATTCAAAGACTAATTAAAATTGGAATCTATCCCGAAATTCTATTTATAGCAATGCTATTTTTAGCATTTCTATTTTTTGCTATTTCCAACAGAGTTGGAGTATATCCTGAAATGATATTTATAGCAATGTTATTTTTAGCATTTCTTGTTGCTATTTTCAACAATATGTGTCGGAGGAAAGGTCATTAATATTAAGGTGGAAATCATTGATGCCAACTTGGATTACAACCTCCTCTTAGGAAGGAATTGGATTTATGAGATGGATGCCATAGTTTCATCTCTATTCCACATTCTTTGTTTTCCTCATGAGGGGATAATTGTTAAAATTGATCAGTTAGATTATTCTCTAGTTGACTCTCAAGCAAATTTCGATTCTACTATTCCATTGGTGGATAATCCTTGTCAACCTATAGAGAATTTAGGAGTTGGGATGTACTCTTCCTTGATGGGTATATTTGATCTTCCCCCTCCTACAGCTAGAATCAATGTAATTCCATCCTCCAAGGGGCCTTCATAGAAAGAGTTCTTTTGAACTCATTATTTTTCGGACCCTTGGACCTTACCTTCATCTACAACCACATTAGATGGAGGCCAGGTTGGTGGAAAGGCATTTCCCATGTCTGCGGCAGAGCTTAGTTATCAATCAATCGTTAACTCTAGAGACAACCATCCCACTCCTTTTTCAGAGGAGGAGTTAGATGGTGATGTGGCTCTAGCTTGGACCCTTGACTCTACTTCTGCTCTCGATTTATTAGATACAATTTTACCATCTGACGAAGCAATTTTAGAAGCAATGATAGGTGTAGATCGACCTTGGGATGATTTACATTATCGATCATATTTTCTTCCACCATTGCAGGAAGTTGAATCCAGGTCCTCCAATCTGCTTACTATTGATGTTTGTACAGTTTCAAACCCTTTGACTCCAACATAATTATTTTCCTAAGGTAATATGTCGATTATCTCAAAAACTATACCTATAAACATCTCTAGGAATCATGAAGTTATAGAAAATGTCTTCATCAGAGCCGATTATTCCCCTGAAGAGATTCAAATTTACACCAACCATTTTAAGGAGTTTCGAGATGTGTTCACTTGGTCTTATGAGGAAATGCCTTATATTGATCCATCCATAGTCCAGCATGAGATCAAGACGTACAAAAAGGCCAAGCCGATTCGTTAGAAGCTTCGGTCGGTCAATCCTAGGAAAGCAACAACTATTAAAGCTGAAGTTGAGAAGTTACTTAAGGCGGGTTTCATATACCCCATTCCTCTAACGGAGTGGGTTTCCAATCTAGTCCCGGTGATAAAAAGCAAGGAACAATCCAAGTCTGCATCGACTTTAGGGATTTGAACAAATCTTGTCCAAAGTATAATTACCCCACACCTTTTATTGATCAGATAGTTGATGAATGTGCGGGTAATGAAATTTTCTCGTTCATGGATAGATTCTCTGGTTATAATCGAATATCTCCGTCTAGAGGACCAGCATAAGACAACTTTTATTTGTCCCTAGGGTACCTTTGCATACAAAAAGATGCCTTTTGGTCTTAAAAATGCTGGAGCTACATTTCAGTGGGCCATGTCTTATGCTTTCCATGAAATCAAACATGTCATCAAAGCATACTTGGATGATTTAGCTGCTCATTCTCGAAATAGAATCGATCAACCCAGCGACCTACGGTTAGTTTTTGGGAGATGTCGATTTTACAAAATCCGGTTGAATCCGAATAAGTGCATTTTCACAATCACATCTAGTCGGTTGTTAGGATTCATCGTATCAATTGAAGGGATTCGAGTTGATCCCTTCAAGATTGAGGCAATAATTTAGTTGCCTCCCCCGTCTTCCATCCAACAACTTCAAAGTCTCCAAATTTCTTGAGACGATTTATAGCAAACTACGTTGAGATAACTAAAGGATTTACACGTTTGTTGAAGAAAGGAGTTCCATTTGTATGGGAAGACTTTGCGCAACAATCTTTTAATTCCTTGAAGCAGGAATTAATATCTGCCCCATTGTTTAGTCCACCGAGAAATTGGCCTTGGCAGTTGTCCATGTTGTCCAACGGCTTCGTCATTATATTCTTCTACGCAAAACATTTGTCGTAGCGGCTGTCAATCCTCTTAATTTTGTCCTCAGTATGTGAGTGATTGGGGACAAATACAATCGATGGATTATTATTTTGCAAGAATTTGATCTTGAGTGCTTGTCAGCCAAGTCTAAGAAGTCATTGGTTTTTGCGAAATTAATTTCCGAGCTGCCTTGTGAAGAAGACATTGTTTATGAGGAAAATTTCCCAGACAAACATTTATTCCTCATCTCTTCACAAGATGCCTGGTATGGAGATATCATCATATATCTCCAAACTTCGAAGTTCCTGCCTTCTTTCACCAAGGATGAACGTCGAAAGTTACGACACCTTGCTAAAAACTATGTTATCATTGGTGATACATTATATCGCTGAGGGGTTGATTCAATCCTTAGGCGTTGTTTAACTCTGGAGGAAGTAGAGTCTGTACTCAATGATTACTATAGTATAGCTTGTGGTGGTCATTTATTAGGGCTTACAAAAGCCCAAAAATTTTTGCGTGCTGGCTACTTTTGGCCTTCAATTTCCAAAGATTGTATTGAAGCAGTTAAATGTTTCCACTCTTTTCAAGTCTATACTTGGAAGATGTGCACGCATCTAGCTCCTCTTTTTCCTGTTATCACTGTCAGTCCATTTACTAAGTGGGGCATTGACTTTACTACTTCTAATCCGCCTTCGGCGACAAGTCACAAGTATATTATAGGGGCCATAAAGTACTTTATGAAGTGGGCTAAGGCCACGCCTACTTACAAAAGCGATAGTGAAACAACAACATTGTTTCTCTTCAATAAAATTATTTCACGTTTTGGTATCCCGAGAGAGATTATCACTGACCATGGTTTTCACTTCCAAAACCAACTAATGACTGAATTGGCTCTTAAGTTGAGCTTCTGGCAGGAGCATTCGTCCCTGTATTATCCTCAGGCCAATGGGCAAGTCAAAGCTGTGAATAAGTCCCTCAAGACGATCTTGCAAAGGACAATTGACAAAAATCACTCCAATTGGCACATCATGTTGTACCCAACTCTCTGGGCATATCGAACCTCGGTGAAGACTGCCACTGGTTTTACATATTTTCAGTTAGTTTATGGGCTCGAATCTATTTTTCCTATTGAATGTGAAATTCGATCCCTTAAGCTAGCTATAGAGCTTCTTCCAGAGAATTTTAGTCTCGATGAACGCCTCATTCATTTGGAACACCTCAATGAGCAGTGTCGAGATGCCACCATAATAAACGAGGCCCATAAGAAAAGGGTTAAAACTCAGTATGATAAAGTTTTCTGTGCTTGGGTATTTTCTGAAGGCGACCTTGTCTTAGTCTATGACCAAGATAAAGATGCCTGGGGGGCAGGCAAATTCAAGTCTATGTGGTGTGGTCCCTTTATATTAAAATGAGTTTTGGGAAAAGGGGCTTATGAGTTAGTCAATTTTGAAGGGAACAAGTTTACAGAGCCCCGAAATGGGCTCTACCTTAAGAAGTACTTTGGTTAGGTTTTGGCCGAGCAATTGCTTGTTTGTATATATTGTATTTTTGTACATATTTTATTGGGCATTTTTTGATATCGACATTTTTTTTATCTACTTTGGTAGGTGTTTATGGAAGACTTTATATATTTCGGATTTGCTGATGGTGCTAGTCAGCACACTCGGAATCTTGTGTCCGCAACTTGGGTAATTTATTATCCATCTGGTAAATTGATGTTGTTAAGGGGAGTATGTATTGGTCCTGCTTCAAATAACATTTCCGAATATACTGCCATTATTAATTTGATATTCGAAGCTATTTCTTATGGAATTGATTTGTTGGTAGTTTATCTTGACTCACAACTAGTCATGTCACAATTAAATAACATTTATTGGGTTCGGGATCCTTATTTATATCGCCAATATTTTAGAGTGAGAGTGTTGCAACGATCATTTGTTTATATTACATATGTGCACATTCCACGATTTGAGAATTAATTAGTGGATTCTATTGCTAATCAAGCATTAGATTGGCATATCAATCATTCATCAAATTAAACAAACATCACAAATTTGGATATGTATATATATATATATATATATATATATATATATATATATCATAAAACTGCCTGTGTATACATAAAGTGTTCAAAAAATAATATACAAAATCTCGACTAAATTCCCATATCATGTCCAATCTATCTATTGACCTAGCTTAGGATCAGCAGCTAAGAAGTTAACTATTTCATTGGCCACATGTCGAAGTATGCGGACTGTCATGCGGAAAGAGTCGACATTGCGGACACAACCGACCTCCCTAGAAGCAAAAGCTTTCTAGTGACAAACAAGACAAATAAACACTACTTTTCTCTAAACATGCATTGAGAATACAAGTAATCTGGGGATCTTTAACATACCTTTAGTCCTATGCTTTGTAGTAGTCCAGCCTCGCTGATCCGGATGAGCTCCTCCTTCTCTTCGAAACCTGCATTCACTAACAAGCCAAAAGATTAAATAGCACCTAATAAATTCATAAAACAATACATATCCATCATACAGACCAAGGAGTATATGAAACAAACCATGAATAACAATTGTTGAGAAAAATAAGTTCATTTGCATTAAGAGGTAACAAAAGGAACCATTACAACTTGAGCCTTGGTGTTGTGCAAGTCCCTCCTATGGTCCAACAAGAGTTTTCCTTTACTTTGACCAGCTCACCCACTCTCAAATAAGGCTAGGAAAGGATGGGAATCTCTCCTCTCAAGCTTTACAAGGGAGTCCTAATTCCAGCAGCATCTACCCTTAGGAATGTTCAGCGTTCAACCTCCCCTCCCTTTGGCCCAATGCCTGTATTTATAGTTCTCTAGAGGAAGTTATTCAGGTCCACCATCAATGGGATAAGCCCCTCTTTGGATGGGATAGCTCCCCTCTTGATGGGATAAGTTCCTCTTTGGTAGGGATACATGAACCATCTGGAGGCGCTTCATACACGTCACACAAGCTTCTAGAATGCTCTAGAAATGACCACAAGTAACTTTTTTGGAGTGAAACTTGCGCCTTTTGACCTTTACAGGAGTACGCACCCATTGCTTTACATAAAGAGCATACAAGTACACAGGTATTGTGAACTTGGAGTGCGTACACGCAGGTAAGGCTAAGAGAAACTGCGTACCCAGAGATATATAGATTTTTAATGACTTTCTCTCTTTCTTGGAGTTTGACATGGAGAGCAGAGGTATGAGGCTTGCTAAGGAGGATAGTATGACAGTTGATGCAGCCATACTAACTGCAAATAGTCATGGTGACAAATTTTAGTGTAACACGGACCCAGTCCCATGGTACTCCTACCACGCAGTGTTGCATATCCTCAAGTAGATCCTCTATGGCTATCATTGGTACCTGGTGAGTCAATCTCACCAAGCTTCTTTGGACTGCATATTGGACCCCCTCTGTCTTAGCTACTACCTCTTCAGTGCCTCTTCTGCGACACCTGTGCCTCAGGAATCCATCTGGTCTCACTGGACCCACACCTGGAACATGATCATTTTGTTAGTATTTTGTCCCATCAAAAATATTTCTAAGTTCATTTCATATTTAAAAAAGGGAAAAAAAATCTCAAAAATTGACAAAAACTTTAAAAAATGTTACCTATGTCTCCCCATGCTACATTTGGCGGCAACACCAAGTCTGGATCTCCTCGGAAATCCATGCCAGCATATGGGTAGTCGTCGACTGCGATGATCTGTTGGTCCCACCAAGTGAAAAACTCATCATCGAAAGTCATCCTTGGCATGTCCCCACCTCCAAGGTGTTTCATCAAGTCAACCCATCTACCCATCCGTGGATTTCGCGTGCTACAGATAGAGACAGATACCTTGGGATGTAGCCCAGGTACCTTCTCGAAGAAGAAGGAGCATAAAATATTCCCATATCCAAAATTTTTTGTCTAGCCCTTCTAATTGGAGGTCAGCTCGCTCTTCATGTTGGTTAGAAGAGGTGTGCACCAGTCGAAAACCATGGTTAGGCATTCCACTGCTAGGCTCATGGACACCCATGAAGCCTGATGTAGTGAAGCTGATTCGTTTACCCTCGCATTGGTAAACAACAGAATACTCAAAGATAAACTATCCACCTGTTTGATTAGAATCGAACTTCCAATATTTTCCGGATGCCCAGGACAGTATATGTGTACACAGTCTTCTACTGAAAGTCTACTCCTTGTCCTGCCAGTCGAATGCACAACCTCCCCTCTTTGGGAGAGACCTGTAATAAAATAGATGTCTTCCACCTCAATCCTTAGAGGCATCTGATCTATCATGAAGGCATCATCCTCTACACTCCAGTAGTGGATCAGTAATTCGAGCAGGCGTGTGTTGGCTTTCATGTTCGGCATTTTGAAGAATTTCAACAAGCTGCACCCTCTCAATGCATCTAGTGCATTTTGGTCATTCATTACCTCATTATCAATTGTGGTGTGCTCTCTCTCTCTCTCTCTCTCCATGTGATTGTCATCTTGAACAAAAATGAGTTTCAACTATTAGATTTTGTGTTTGAATTTCAACTCATGTACACGCGAGTTCCCTTTACACACATTCGCGTGTAGGGTCGTTGTATATGCGGGTTGGTCACAACCAACCCGCGTGTACACAGAGTTGGATTTTTGGGCATGAATTCTCACGGTCAAATCTTAATAAAAACTTCTAAAAAGTATCACAAAACATTGCAAGTATGGTTTGAGGGTTACCTGGTAACTTTGGCGTGATTTGAATGGTCGAATTTTTCAGAGGCAAGTTTGCTCCTTTTTTTATCCACAGCTTTTTTCCAAATAGAAATGAAAAATTTGTGAGTCTAAAAGTCAATATATAGCTTTGAATTTTTAAATTTTTTTCTCAAAACTTGATTTTTCGTCTCATGAATTTTTTGACTTGTGGGCTTCGATTGTCGAGAATGGGTTATTGTTTCAGGATATTTTGGACACTTCTTCGAGATCTTATTTCGGTCCCATGACCACTGACTCGTCATGGCAGGTATCATTCACTTACTGGCATATATGTTAGGGAAACCATTTTTTCCATTGCATCTTGCATACTAGCCTCTGTTCAGAGATACATTAGCCATAGGGTCAACCCCATCATGTCTTGGTTAGCAAACCATGTTAACTCACCAATTTTTAAATCATGATGCGATGGTAGAACCATCCTTTACATGGGCATTGTAGTTAGAACCTCACTGACTTTGGTTGCCCATGTTGTTATACTGAGTAGGCTTGGGAGTCCTCTTTAGTCCCGCCATGACTTGTGCATTGAAGACACATTCTCCTTGCTTCTACGCTTATTTCTGGCCTTATACCCTAGAGGCTCCTTTGTGTTGAGTTGTACTATTGCATTGAATTTTGATTATTTGCACCTTTTGGCCTTGAGTCGGCTTCACTTGGACTCATGTTTAAGCCACTTATTTCACCATGTCTTCTGCAAAATCAACCATGCAATCACTTAGCTTATGCAACTTGGCACTTCCTTTGATCCGTGGAAGGAACATCCCTTTGAGTGTCCTTGACTAGTTTCGCCTCCCTGCATTGAGCATAGGATTGTTCCCATCCCAGGAACTAGATCATTTGTTTCTCTGACACTCGTTCTTTCCACTGTATTATAGCATTCTTTTATTCTTTTTCTAGCTTAAAGAAAAAGACAAAAAAAATTATATATTCCAAAAGAGCGGGAACAAGACAACATTTCAATATATTGTTGGTAGCTAGAGTCAGTCGTGTCACCCTTCAACAAAGCACTCAAAAGAAAGTCTCTCTTCCATTTTGGGTGGGATTTAGTTTGACTTAGGTACGCCTTAACCTTGTTATTCAGTCAGTTCTCCATCGATTGGTTATCTCTTCCAATCATATGGAGAGTTCGCTCGTGCCTCCTGCATGACAAACTTATACAGAGTTATCATATGCTTCCATATAGTCATCATTGATTCGTGCTTTTGTTCAAGAGAAGTAAGCCTGAGTTGGCCTCTTTGCAGTGTCTCTTGACCTATTTTTTAGTTGGAAATCCCTGGTTTTCAATGTCGTGTTTGTCGTCACATCAGTTATATTGGTCCTTTGCTCGTGCCAATTTGAGAAGGTCTCCATTGACTTCTTGTTGGCGGGTCTTGTCCTTATCGACGACAACATATTTCTCTGAGGGCAAGCATAGAGCTACACCCTGGCCCTATTTTCATTATTGATAGGTCACCTTGTGCTCAACATTGATCAATATCATGGGTCTTTGACTGAGTGGTTTCCCTTGTGTTCGACATCATCTTTCATTATCACACATTGGGATTTGTGCAGTTCCTTGGTTTCCATTTGACCCTATTGGTGGATTCCTTGCCTCTGTGTCAGCTTTCATTATTAGTTGGTTCAAAGGGTTTCTATCATGCACTAACTACATCTTTTGTACGCCAGAAACGTGCTTCGGTTGGGTTACTACATCTTTTTCATTCGATTCCTTCCACATTATTGGCCTACGGTTTACACTCGTGCTAGATTGTTGAAGGATGCATTAATGCCTTCCTTCTAGCATATCTTTTCCTATCAACTATGGCTCATTTCTTTGGGACAAAGATCTAGAATCCATTTGGTAGTACCTTGGGGTTTGCAGTCATCAGTGGCAGATTCCTTCGCTATCGGCAGTGGGAAACAATAATTATCCCCTGATTGATAGATTCTTCCAGGTGTTCAACTTCAACTCATTCATTCGCACTTGTTAGATTGTACTGGGTACCTTGACTCTCATTATCATTATCGGTGAGTAGTCTCGCGTTTGTTAATGGTATACATCAATGACCAGTAATCAAATGATATCTCACGTGGTCGACCTCAGATCATTTATTCCCATTGTGTAGAAATGTACCACGGCGGTCGGTGAAGACCTCGGGTTGTAACAGCATGTTTTGGTTCACTTGCCAGTTGCTCCTGTTTCGCTAGTTGACACCATCCACCCTATATGTTGTAGTCCTTCACAGCGACATATTATATGCTGGCATCCGAGTTGTGATGTAGTATCATTTTATTCCATCATGTTCATTTGGTACTATTGGGATCATTTTTTTACATCAATGATCAGCTTCATCTTTCAACTTCATTGATCATCTTCTTATATGTGATATTCATACATGTACTTTTTCGATCATGATCAAATGATCCATTATGTACTTTCAATTATTTATACTTGTATACATAGTGGATACGCTTGTACTTGATATTTGGACATGCTTTACTTTCTCTGAGCATGGGTATGCTCGCCTTAGACAACAGTTTCTTTCTGATCTCTTTTTGATGGCTTGGCAAGCTGAATTCCATTGAAGTCCTTCTCAGTATTGACAAGATTCCTTTCCATATACTTAATACATTTCGGCCATCATGTACCCCTTCTGACCTCATATATTAGGGGGCATCTGTTATAGCTCCATTTACCACCCTTGGTATTTGTGATGCTTGGTTTATGGCCTAGGGAAACCCCTCCTTCCAAACTTGGTCCAAATATTTTAAAAATAGTGTTTTATTCCCTGTACGCTACTTTGCCTTGAGATAAAAGCATGTACATGTGGGTTAGTCAGTACCCAACCCACGTATATGTGTTAAAACACTTAAAAAGAATTAAATTTCCTTAATTATGGGTGGAATTCATGGGTTTTACCTGTTGTTCACCTCCTAGTACCCGTGGCCCAACTGTTTCCCAACTAAAAAACTTATTGGGAGAAGTATAAATAGACTTCTATGGGAAGGCCTTAAGGAGGAGAAGAGATAGAATTATTATACTAAGATTATCCCTGACTAAGTCTGAAGTATCCCTGTGCTTCAAGCAGTTCCCTAAGTTTCAGGAAACCCTTGTTTCCTTGAGTGTTGATATTCTCCCACTTGCTTGAGATATCATGGTATTGGTTATGGAAGGAGGTTGTTGAAGACTGGGACTGGACGGATCTGGAGGACGGTTCCACTTGGAGCCGGAAGAAGAAGACTTAGGTGAATTCTCTCCGTGTTAGTTATATCTTTCTACAATAAAAAGAAACGTTGTCTTGTTCTTGAGAGTAACTTTGTTTATGCATCAGATACTGTTTTAATTCATGTATGAATGTTATTTTGGTGTATAACTAATCATTTTCTTATATGATATAAAGTTAGTTTCATTAAAATTATTTATCTATATGCTGCTATGTATGTTCAAATTGGTTGATTTGAAGATTCAAAGATCATCAAGAGTTGCAGAGGGTCTAAACCCTGCTGGAACTACCCAAACGCAGGACATTCGGGTATGGTCACTATCACATAATTTGTTTATATAAGCATGTTTCTTGAGTTGTATGAGTGTTTCTTACTGTAGTTTTCTCTTGCTCTGTTGGGGTTCCAACCCAAAGCCCTAGGGTACTTATTCCTGTAACACCATCAAGGACAACACATTTTTCATAATGCCAACAACAACAACGTAAGGGAGGAGATGCAGCGCAAAATGGCATCTCACTCAGTCCCATATCAAACCAGACTTCTAGCTGCCATGGACTTAGAGAGAAATAAAATGAAATTATCCCTATAGCACCCACTAGCATAGTCACTGCCTTCGGGCTCTCAGTTCAGGGCCTTGGACATTTCATTAGACTTGACTAGTGTCCCTTTGCCAGATAAGATTAACTTCCATGGGAAAGTGGGGGAAATGTTGTAGAGTGGCCTCAATAGAAATGAAATGACCATTAGCAAGGTAGAAAAGCTACCACAAAAGTTTGCAAAAAGGTTGAAATGGGAGAGAGATAACTCCACAACTCTACACATTCATAATGAGAGCCTCAAAGAGCTTATTGTGAAGTTGGGGGTAAATCCAAAAGACAAAGTTACATTTGAAGCCCTCCTCCAAAGTTCACAAGTAGAAATATAAGAGAAGGCACAAAATAAATATTCCAGGTAGTGAACATGTGCAATCTAAGGAACTTTCACAGGTGGAAGAAGAGAAATAAATCATGTTCAAAGAACTGATAGAAAGAAACAACGAGATAGTAGCCCTCAAGCAATAGGTAGTGAAGCTTCAGTGGAGGATAGACATGCACATTTGTGTAGTAATTGTACTTGAAAATCCCCAAAATCCCACATATCATCTGTTATGAAACCAGCTCAAGAAAAGATAGAAAAGATAGATCAACGCCTTAGAATTCAGCCTCTTCGAGGGGGAAAACTCCTTTACATTACATAAATGAACAATTCTTGGATGATACAAATGAAAAGACCTCCTTTATATATATAGGAGTCTAAGGGGTCATAACATAATCAGAGTCGACATAACAATAATAATGTAAGGGCACAATAATAACAATAGTGGGCTTTTATGGGGCACAATAGTAACAATATGGGCACTACATGGGTACATCAATATAATAAGTGGGTTGTAATAATAACAATAAGGGATTACACTATAAGTATAGGGGCCTAACACTAGTAGTATAGGGGCCTAACATGCCCCTCTCCTTCAAAAAGCGTTGTCCTCAATGCTTGAGTAGTTCTTGATGCTTCTGTATAAAATTCTTATCCTCCCATGTGGAATCTTCAACGGGTAAGTTCTTCCACTTGATGAGATACTCTGAAATTGATCGATTTCGTAGCTGTCGGGTTCTTGTTTCTGTGACTGCTCGAGGTTCCAATATGATTTTTCCTTCCTCTTTAATTTTTGGCAATATTGTTTGGATTGGGATCTTTTGCAACTTTTGAATAAGTGGCCACACTTCTTCGTCCTTCTTCCATTCATCTCTTACTTCATTTATCCCAAACATCATCTCACCAAGACCCTCATCAAACTACATCTTTCGTAAGGGGAGCTTAAGAAAGTGCATAAGGATTTGGACACTGCCTAGAGAAACCTAGCACAGAAAGAAAAATAGCTTGAGACAACCATGACCAATGCAAACCTTATTGGTAAGAACCTACAGGTAGAAAACCAGGATATTGTTGAGTTAAAAGGTAAGTTGAAAGGAAACATGTCTCTCTTGTATGCCAAGCAACTAGTCTGGGATGAAATCATAGAAAAAATTAAAATAAACTGGGAATACATAACTCTGATGGATGAACAAATTATTGTGATCAAGGATTATGAGTTTTTCATCCTTGACACCTAAGAAGATGAGGAAAATAAATCCCAAATTGCCAAGAAGCTCATTCAGTTTGTGAGCGAAAGGCCGCTCAGTGACTTAAGGCCAATTGATGTAGTAGATAGAATGTCCGTTATTATGGAGATCTCTAAAGTTGTCCAAAAGGAGGATGCCAAAGTCAAAGGTAAGGAATTCCTAGGGGTGGTTCAGAAAGATGTGGATACTTTCCATGCTGAGTTTGATGAAAGAGGCAAGGTAGGGTTTCCTAGCTGTTGGGATCTTGTGGGAATGCCAATCCCATAGACAAAATACAACCAGATGTTAGTGGAGGCCAAGTACAAGGTAGATTCATCTCATGAGAAGATTTCCACCCTTAAAGGTAAAACAATGTTTAATTATCTCAGAAATAAATTATAGCTATTAGGGTTGGTAAAGACCTTCTTCCACCCTAGGTTGGACTATACAGGGGTCATGAATCTCAATATCACATATCAGTGATTCTTTCATGCTCCTCTACCATCTCCAACACTATGGAAAAAGTGTGAGTAGTTTTCCAATCCTCATGTGCCTCAAATCATAAACCCAACGACATTGCCTCCAAAACCTATTTATCATGACTAAGGATGTTGTTGATCATGACACTTTGATTTTTTGTTTTATGTAAATATTTTATTTCAGAAGAAACCATGTCAGTTAGTTAGAATTTAGTTAGTATAGTTGTTCCATTGAGCACGCTGATATTTTGTTATAACAATTCACTTCCAAACAAAGAAAGAATATTTTGTAATGGGCTCTCCCTCTGAGGCCCTATAAAAATAGTTTATGATACAGAACCAAGGGTTCAAAATTTTGGTTTTCCAAGAGAGAAGCTCTACAAGTTGTCAATGAAATGTATGCTCTATGGAATATTAATAAAAGATTTTGGCGATTCTAGCTCATATAAATGTGCAGTATGTATTTCTTCTTGTGTTTGTTCCATATGTTTTCACTCTTCTTCTCAGATTACATGTAATAACAGTTGTTGGATATGTTTTTCATGGAATTATGGATTCATCTAGGTCTAATGCTAATTAAAGATGCCTATAACTGATATGAATTGTTATCCTTAAAATGTGCTCCATGTATCTTAGCACTTCATTTAAACCTCCTTCTCATATGTTTCATGTTGAACTTCAATGAACAAGATTCTTAAGTTTAAGCCCTGTGCGTTGGTTTTCTTTCCTCTTTATTTCTTCCATCTAATATACTACAAATGACCTATAAAATTGCATGTGTATATGATGTTGGTTGCTAAAGCCAAATATTAATGCTTCTATGAGTTATAACTTAAATTTGACATTCAATATCGTATTTATCCTGTTAAGGAAGGTTCTGAATCAATTTCATCTCAAATGTGATGAATACTAAGTGTAATAGAAAATATCAGCAGATCTTTGAAGCGCTCATCAAGATGTACTAGGCACTGGTCTCCTTTCAACCCAGAGGTTATCATTAGGAGCTACATTAATAGGCCTCCTTAAAATCTCTATCTCCCTCATAGAACTCCTTCATGAATTCAAACCCCATGATTTGAACTTGACTTTCCCGCATATTCAAATTTGTCATGCTTAAAGCATCAACAATTATATTAGCTTATCCACTAATATGATTAAAAAAAAATGTAAAATTCTAGAGATATTCAATCCACTTGACATTATTTTGACTCAATTTAGGTTGTTCCATAATATATTTTATGGCATGATTATCTATATACAAGACAAACTCTTTTGACATTAAATACTAACTCCATTTCTTTTGAGTTGGTACCACAACATAAAAATCCTTGTTATAAGAAGTATACTTCGTCCTTGACTCATTCGAATTCTCATTGAAATATCCTATGGGCTTATCCTCTTGACTTAACACAACACCGATAACTTCTCCACTAGCATCACTCTTCACTTGGAAAGGCTTGCCGAAATATGGAAATATCAACATAGGTTATTCTGTGGTCTTCTTCTTCAATAGATAGAAGCCTTTTTCTACTTCAACAATACATTCGAACAATTTTTTATCCATATTTACGGTCTCCATAATTGAAGCTCTCATCTTGCTGAAATTCTTGATGAAATTCTTGTAAAAGCTAGCCAAACCATGAAAACTTCTAAATTCAAAAATGCTTTTATGGGAGGGCCAATAAAAAATATCTCTTACCTTCTTAGGATCCATATTCAAACCATCCTTGGATATGAAAAAGCCCAAATATACAATTTTTTTCTTCTTGAATGAACATTTATTTAGATTAATAAGCAATTTTTCTTGTTGCAATTTCTCTAACACATACCTCAATCATCTCAGGTGCTCTTCTTTGGAATCACTGTAAACCAAGATGTCATCTAAATACAAAATTACAAACTTCCCTATGAATTCCTTTAACACCTCATTCATCAATGTCATAAAGGTATTGGGTGAATTTGACAACCCAAATGGCATGACCAACCACCCATACAACCCAACATTGGTTTTAAAGGTTTTTTTCCACTCATCTCCCTCTTTAATCCTGATTTGATCATACCCACTCTTCATATCAATCTTAGAGAAACAAATAGCACCACTCAAATAGTCAAAAAAATCATCTATGCATGGTAAATAAATTTTTACCTTATTATGATCTTGTTCAATTCTTTGGATCTATACACATGCATTAACCTCCATCTTTCTTAGGACTCAACACTATTGGTACTACACATGGACTAAGGTTCCCTCTAATCAGACCTTTATCTAACAACTCTTGTACTTTCTTCCTAATTTCTTCATTCTTCTACGGGGTCATTCTGTATGTAGTCTTATTTGGTAGACTTTCTCCTAGTGTCAAGTTAATTAGATGACTTATAATCCTCACGGGTGAAAACTCATTAGGTAATTCATCCATTATGATATTACTATACTCATTCAACATATCTTGAATCTGAAAAGGAAAATCATTTACAATAGTGGAATTAATCATTACCTTAAGTTTACACACTGAAGAAAAAATCACCTCATCATAGTCCATATGCTGCAAAATATCTTTCTTGCTAAAAAATAATGCCTTGGAATCATTTCTCTTTGATGTCCACTCTTCTAGCAATGGAAACAATGTATGCCTGATGCAATCCATCTAAAACTTGTAAATATTCTTCTTCCCATCATTCACAACACCTCTATCAAAATACCATGGTTTACCCAACATAATATGACACACATCCATGGGCATGATATCACATAATATTTTATCCTTGTAGCCTCCTATTTACAACTCCACTTCACCTTGTTAATTCACCAACAATTAATGACCCTTTTGAAGTCATGATACAACTATTGGATGTTTTATTTTCTTTAATTTCAACTTCTCCACCACTTCTATAGAAACCAAGTTGTTAATGTTACCACTATCAATCACCATATTAAAACATTTCCCTTTGACTTTGCAAACGGTCCTGAACAATGCCTTCATCTATAAGCTAGATCAACAAATTTCTTCTCTAGTTTCAACAACACTTTCTTAACCAGTAGAAACTCCCTTGTCTTTGGTACATTCTTTGCCTATTGTATCTTTGGTTCCCCTTCTTCTATCGGGGTAACAATAACATTTATCTAGCTTTCTTCTTTGGATTTTCGACATTCATATGCCATATGTCCAACCTTTTCACACCCAGAGCAACAAATCTCTCTTCCTTTGCCTCTTCCTCATCCTCTAGAAAAGGATATTCTACCTCTCAAATCTCCCTCTTATTGTCATTATGGACTTGAGCTACTATCTCCTTCATTTTTTGTTGTAGATCTTCCTCTAGTTGACTATTGTCCTCTTCCTCTCGCGATACTTTTTCCTTTACCATAATATTTTCTTGCAAGCTTCTCCTCAACCTTCAAAGGTAGTTGATATGCCTCCTATACTCTTCTAGGTAATAACACATGGATTTCATCTTGGAAATCCAACCTGAGACCATTACTATATATGGTTACCTTCTTTGCAAACTATTCTACATATCCAGCCCTAATTTTCACCTTATAGAACTCTTTTGTGTACTCCCTCATAGTCATCGATCTTTTTCTAATATTATGCATCTATCTGAATAAAGTGAGATGATAATCCTTTAGCAAGCACTTACCTCTAAGATTTGCAACCATTTTATCCTAGCTCCTAATTCTAGGCATGTTTTTTCCTTCTCATTTCAACCTATACACTGTCCCATGATAAATATGCATGTCCCTTCAATTTGGTAACTATTATAGTTATGTGATTTTGAAGATTGGCAAGACAAAGCTACCAACGATACATCAAACCGCTTTGGAGTCTAGAATCTAGCCCTCCTATACCCAGAGAGGGCTCTCTCTGTATATTTAAGATTTAGATTTATTTCCAATGCTTTAATGTGTTAGGCTAGATAAAATAATGAAAGAAATTTATCACTTCATTGCTTGGTTGTTTGTTTGTTTGGTTGGGGTAGATCATATTTGAATCCTTTCCATTGGGCTATGGAGTCAAAGGTTGGGTGGTAACATCAATTTTCTAGAGCATTTACAAGGAAAGCTAACTGTCTTTACTAGATCTAAAAGAAGAGTGAGAAATGAGATGACAGAAAAGTGATATCAGTAATTATTAAAAAACAATTAAGTATTTTTTAATCATACATCAGAGGAAAGCATTTAGATTGCAAACACAAATATAAATAAGGTGCTCCAACAGCATATCTTAAAATAGAATTTCTACTTTACAATAAGACTTAATGATGCATAAATGAATAAAATAGAGATACATTTAGCACAAAAGGAAGACATCACCAGGTCAAAACAGATCAAGTATCTTGCAAACGGTCCTTTTATTGATATTCCAGCTCCAAATTACAATGCTCCAAAGAGAAAATATAGTTCAAATGACTTGGGTCCAACCCCTAATACTTCCAATGCATGAAGTATTTAACAAAAAGCTACAATGTTTGCCTTATACACTTGGCAATCTGTTATTAATTACACTGAAAGAAAATCAACTAGTGTAACCATGAAGTGGCCACGCTAAGAAAACTGGGACATCTTGTCCTCATTTTTAGGGATGTTGTTGCTTGAAAAATCAATTTAATTGTAGTGACTCTGCTAACATGGTTGGTGCTGACTCAGATCTACGTTGTCACTTCAATCATCCTTGTCTCGTTCTTCTTGATAATCAAACAGGTCACTCCAAGCTTCTTCATCTTGAATCTTGATCTTCATTAACCTCCTGTATATTTCATCAGCTTCAGTGTATTTTGCAAATGTTGGTTTGACTACAAAAGTATGCTTTAGTTCATGTTCAATGTAGATCTGGTTGCTGATAGCTTCTAGCAATGCCTTTCCTCTTATGTTGCCTTTGATGCTAGAAATATTTGCAGCATCTATGGCTATGCCCTAGAGTTTCTTGACATAGTCCTCTATGGCCATGAGTTTGTGATTTATGAAAAATAGAGAGGGGAGACCTTTCTGATTTAAATGTTGAATTCAGTTGAAGAACTTGTTCACAATTAGCTCCAAATTTTGACATGTTTCTTCTATCTATACATTCAATCTCTTCTTAGTCAACACCTTCTTCACCTGAAGTATAGTCTTTGTCATGTCTGCTACTCCTAGTTCTTCCAGCTCATACCTATTTCTTGAATTTAGAAATTTGATTATCCTATTGGTTGTTTCCAGCATGTCTCCCAACTCTTCATTTGTAGATGAAATGGCTTCTTTAGCTTTCTCAACTAATTCTTTCTGTTCAAAGATAATTTGGATGCTAGGCCAAATTTCATTCATACCATTGATTATGTTATTCCAAATAATATCCCTAAATCTTCCTAGAGTGTTGCCAATAGATTATTCTTTCTTTGATTTTTGCAACCTTTCAATTAAGGTCCTTACCCTCTGCATCTCTACTGAGTGTTCACTTTCATCTCTTTTGATTTGGTCCTATAGAAAATTAACTTGGGTTTATAATCTTTTAATCTCTTGAGTCTGAAGATTCATGCCCTCCATGGATCTAGCTAGCTATTCTATATTGCTTCCTATCCCTATAGCAGCAGTTGCTGGTGTGGATGTAGGGAGAGCTGAGAGAGGAAGAGCTTCCATAGTATTGTTGGCCATCTCTGCTGCCTTATCTTTCTCTTGTATCATTTTCTCCATCTCTACTTACATTTTTTTCATTTTGAGGGATTGTTCTATTATTAACTTCATCATTTCGTCCTTCTGACTCTTTGTTTCCTCTATCTCTTTGGTCAAGGGATCATGTGTTGTAGGCATTTTGAGCTACTTCAAATTTTTTATATCCAACTCCTTTTTCTTGATTACTTCTTCTGTTGCTTTTACATCAAAAGGATCATACGAAATTCTCACTGTTGAGTTTTCCAAAGGCTTAATTTTTTTGTCCTTTGAATGAGATGAAATCTTTTCCATCTTTAGATGAGATTGAGCATTTGACAAGGCCACCTGCATTTTAAACAAACTCATGGATGTACTGGTTAGAGTAGAGGAAATCATTTCACCTATTTGTTTGTGCATTTCTAGCTGATCAATAGGATGAACGTTATTGACATCAAATTCAAAAGAAGTATGTTTGTAATTGAATGGAGTTTTAGGCTCTATTGTTTGTGCCTTCAAGAATTCCATATGCTTTTTTCCTTTTTCTAAATCAAAGGCTGAGAGAAGTCTGCCTTGAGAAGTTGCACTTTGTTTCCAAAATTGAGCATAAGTGCTCTTTTTCAACATCTCATTCCTGATCTTTATCTCTCTAAAGGTGTCCAAGATGTTCTCCTCCTTTTCTCCAGTTACATTTGTAGATGAGGAAACTTGAAGAGACTGTTGCCTTTCTGAAATTGGAGTGTCAGGAAAATATTGACCTCCAGTTGGGGATGAATCTAGAATGTCAATGAGATTGATGACTATTTGTTGCGGTGATTCTTTTCCTATTTCCATGTGTCTCCTGGCCCTTTTTCTAAATTTTAGTTTGAATTCAGTCTCTGATGATTGATCCTCTCTTGGTCTTTTCCTTGTTTCTCCCTCTTCTTGTTCCTTGCCTTTGTCTGACCCATCTTCTGTTCTGTGCCTTTCCTGTTGTCCTGGGGTTTGTACACTTAAGGAAGAGATTACTTGTTCCTCAGCCTCTTGTAGTGTATCAGGCATCCACTTAATCTAGTTCATGTATTTTTCAATTTCAAGCCTTTGAGTGTGAATATAGGTTTTTGACTTGTTCTCCACCCTTTTCTTAGAGATGATGCCCCATGGATCAGAGGACCATGTAAAATTGTGGGTGAATTTCATTTCCTTCAATATCTTATCTACCTCTTCCCCTACTTCGATGCTGTTACAAATGAAAGGACCAATCTGAGATTTGATCCTAAATTGTGACTTTTTCTTGGCTTCTACAAAATGCACTTCATCTACATTGATCATTTGTTTGATTTATTCAAGTGAAAATATCCTCATGAGGAGGAACTTTGGCAGCTTATAAGGAGCCAACTCATAGCCATATACTCTTAATTCAGTGTAATTTTGGTACAAGTACCAATCATTGTTATTGCTTGGTTTGTCAATTGCATAATCCTTCTAATTTCTTGCCTGATTCTGGTTTCTACAGTCCCACTGAGGAGGCTCATTGTTGGGTGAAGAAACATTTCTACAAATGTCTTGTACCTAAAGTCCTTGTGTTCCTTCATCACTAATGTTGTCCAAAAAATAAAAGATTGGGGTTCACCTTCCTCATTCAACTTGCTCATTGAAAACTGGAACCTGTCTGCCTGAAAGTAAACAAACATATATACCAAAACTGAGGAGTATTGAAACACTTCCTCTGTGAAGAAATTGACAAACTGCTTATGGATAACATCTGCTAGAAATTAACTGAAATTGAAAAGGACAGAGGGTTTGGATTCTGTTGATAAAATAGACAGAAAACCTATGATAGCTTCATCAAGCCATTGATCTGAATAATAGCCAAGTAAATAAGAAAGAACAATGACAATGTGTCTGGTTCTGTCATGGAAAACAAAGGATGAATAAGGAGGATTCTTGTTTGGTAGAGGTGTTTGCTCAGTCGTGAAGAGTTCTAAGGTTGTAGCTCTCTTAGAAAAATCTAGTTTTTGATACATTTCAATGAGAATCTGTTAGGCCCCCATACTACTAGTGTAACCCCTTATTGTTATTAGTACAACCCCCTTATTATATTGTTGTACCCATGTAGTCCCCATATTGTTATTATTGTGCCCCATAGAAGCCCACTATTGTTATTATTGTGCCCTTACATTATTATTGTTATGTCGGCTCTAATTATGTTATGACCCCTTAGACTTCTATATATAGAAAGGAGGTCTTGTCATTTGTATCATCCAAGAATTGTTCATTTGTGTGATGTAAAGGAGGTTTCCCCCTTGAAGAGGCTTATTTCTAAGGCGTTCATCTATCTTTTCTATCTTTTTGTGAACTGGTTTCATAACATTTGGTATCAGAGCTTTGGATTTTAGGGTTTCTCTACTCCAAATAGGTCATCGTGGAATTTTCGCTATAACCTTTTTTTTGCGATGTTTCAGAAGCAAACAAGAAAACCCATTTGACACGAAATCGCGCTGAAACTCGGATCTAAATTTTAGAGCTTTTCGTGCTATATTTGTGGAGATATGATCTAAGGAAGTTGGTATTTTTGCAAACTCCTGAATTACATTCCTAACAGGTGACCTGGGGAAAATCGTCATAACTTTTATTTTGAGCATGAGATTGAAATTTCGTAAGAAGTTGCAGAAAGAGAATAGACTGTAGCTTCCTGTGTATATTTTTCAGAGCCTACGGTTAACACGGTGACACGTGGAACTTCATACAAGTGCGATCTTTCGAAAAGGTCTATAATCAGGTCACTATGGGATATTTGGCATAACTCTTCCTCGGAAAATCCAATTTGGATCAGACTAGTGGCATTGGAAATAGGACACAGAGGGCTACTGTAGGTCGCAATTTCAGAATTGGAAGAACTGAAACTACAGAGTTATAGTCATTTCAAGATTGAGCTCCTAAAATTAAGAAAAGGCGATATGTAGAAGTTTGATGGCAAGGATCTGGTAAATTGGATACTTCAGATGGAGCAATATTTTGATCTACATGGTGTACCACTGTTACAAAAGGTATGTATTGCATCTTCCTATTTAGAACTGGATCAATTTTTATGGTATAAAAGGGCTTTGTTCTCATAAACAACTTGTTAGGTGGCCAATTTTCACAGAGGAAATGATAGCACATTATGAGGATACAAAGAGCAACACCTTCTTTAGAGCAACACCACAACAATTAGAAAGAGTAAAAGGGCTTTGTTACATAGTGGAAAGTAAAATTATGGCAACAAGGAAGTCTACCCCTCACAACTATAAAGATGTAAGTGTTGTTTCTCCTAGCCTTCCACAACCTACAAGGGTTACACCACAACAATTGGAAGAAAAAAGAGAAAAATGGCTTTGTTACAATTGTGATAGAAAATGCACTAAATGTCATAAGTGTGCTGAGAAGAAATTATTTTACATAGAATATGAATAGGAGGAAGAAAAGTATCAAGAAACATCAAAAGAAGAGGATATACGCCAGGACCCAACCCCAGAGAAAGAAGAAATGAATCTGACCATATCTTGTTAAGCATTGGCAAGAATTACCACTCAAACTCTCGTGATAGAAGGAAATATCAAGAAGAAAAAGGTTCAAGAAGTGAAAGATCACATCGAGAAAGAAGAAATGAGTCCAACCATATCTTGTAATGCGTTGGCCGAAATTACTACTCCTGAAGCTATCAAGATAGAAGGACATATCAAGAAGAAAAATGTTCAAGAAGTGAAAGATCACATCGAGCATCAAGAAATGAATCCAACCATATCTTGTAAATCTTTGGAAGAAATTACCACTCCTCAAACTCTCAAGATAGAAGAAAATATCAAGAATAAAAAGGTTCAAGCAGTGAAAGATCACATCGAGCATCAATAATAAGTTGTCCAACTTTTAAAGGATAATGCCACTTTGGTGCAGAATCAAATGAAACAATAGGTAGATCAACATCACAGTGAAAAAAGTTTTAATGTAGGTGATTGGGTATTTTTACGGCTACATCTCAAGCAAGTTATTTATGAGAAGGAAATGTTGGAAATATTACATGCACTTAAGAAATGGCGACCTTACCTAGTGGGAAGACACTTCAAGGTAAAAATGGATCATGATAGTCTTAAATATGTTTTAGAACAAATATTATCTTTAGAAGAACATAAAAAATGGGTCACAAATATGTTGGGTTATGACTTTAACATCATCTATAGAAAAGGGAAGAAATTTTTTGTTGCAGATGCACTCTCAAGAAAGGATGAGGATTTGGAAGCATTGTTTTGTGCTATTTCTATTATCCAACTAGATTGGATAAATGAAGCAAGGGATGAATGGAAGAAGGACAAAAAAGTGCAGCCACTCATTCAAAAGTTGCAGAATATCCCAATTCAAATAATATTGCCAGAACTTGAAGAGGAAGGAAAAATCATATTGGAACCTAGAGCAGTCACAAAATCAAGAACTCGACAGCTAGGAAATCGATCAATTTCAGAGTATCTCATCAAGTGGAAGAACTTACCGCTAAATATTCCACATGGGAGGACAATAATTTTATACAGAAGCATCAATAACTATTCAAGCGTTGAGGAAAACACTTTTTGAAGCAGAGGGGCATGTTAGGCCCCTATACTATAGTGTAACCCCTTATTGTTATTAGTACAACCCCCTTATTATATTGTTGTACCCATGTAGTCCCCATATTGTTATTATTGTGCCCCATAGAAGCCCACTATTGTTATTATTGTGCCCTTACATTATTATTGTTATGTCGGCTCTGATTATATTATGACCCTTTAGACTCCTATATATAAAAAGGAGGTATTCTCATTTGTATCATCCAAGAATTGTTCATTTATGTAATGCAAAGGAGGTTGCCCCCTCGAAGAGGCTTATTTCTAAGGCATTCATCTATCTTTTCTATCTTTTTGTGAGCTAGTTTCATAACAGAATCTCATGAGAAAAGGGAGTAGTTCCTTCAATAACAGGAGCCTACATCATCTACATAATAGACATGCCATCTATAGTAAACAATATATGTCTTATTGGGGCCATCACTACCCTTTACTGTGGATTGTAGCGTGAGTGGAATTTTCTAATTAATTTTGGGCAACTATGGGTTTTAGGGAAGATATATAAAGGTAAATTAGTGTCCCATAAGCCTATGTCATCCACTTCTTTGACAAATTTATCCTCCCACTAACAGTAGATGTCAAATAAATCGAACTTTGAGAGTGTTTCATGTATCTCAAAATCCTTGTCTATAAGTGGTATGTGATCCAAATCCAATGGTGGGTGCACCATTGGATTAAACATCTCTTGTTCCTTTTTCTTTGGTGCCATGGTTGTCTTCTGTAAAACCTTTGAAAACTGAACTGTGTTGAATTTGTAACAAAAGGGGATAAGAAGAAATGGGAATTCAGAGAAGGAGAAAGAAAAGGAATAAACCAAAAGCGAGGTTCAAGAAAGAGAATGTATGATCACTGTAGAAAAATAGATCCTTCTGCAACTGTACTATTGTATGAGTGTGTTCAATGCTTTCATTGTGTATTCCTGGATGAATTTGAATTGAACTGCGAATGAAGAGAGCTTGTTAAAATTTGTAAATGGTGTGAAATGGTGCTTTTGTAGCTTTGGGGTGTTCCCATTGGATTGGCCTGACTTGGCGCGGGTCCGTTGGCTAACGGTCCAGAAAATTCAATGTGTAATGGCAAGAAGGGGGGCAATGGTTTGATGGGATGGGATGGCGTCGTGAGGTGGAAGGAGTGATAAATGGTCACAATGGGAGAGTGGCTTAGTTAAAGGCATAAACCACTTTTCGGGGGCCCTTGGAGTGGTAAGCGGAATGATAAGGGGATGCGAAATCCTAAGAGCATGACACTTCAGTGGTTTGAAACCACTGATTTCAGATCCCACCCCGGGATTAACTTTCTGAGAGTAAGGCAGGGGGAATCATGTGGGCCATTAGATCATGTGGAGTAAGCGGAGATTAGGTGAGAGATGGGGGCGGGTAAGTGATTGGTGGGGTAGGGAAATACATGGGGGGGAAGACTATAGGATATAGGGGTATAGAATAAGGTTAGGAAACATAAATAAAACCCATTCCCCTTTTAATTTCTTTTCCCGACCTTAGGAAAAACATTGAGATGTGTCACCACAAAAAGGGTTTTTCAGGTTTTTTTCCCTTTGAATTTTTCTCAATTCTACCTACCCTTATTTTTCTAATCTAACATCTTTCTTTTTGCTTTTGTAGGGTGCATTTGGACTTGTGGACCTTTCACTTTTTCTTTCATTTCTAACCTACTCTATCACTTATTTCTCCCATTGGTCCAGATTAAACAGTTGAACCAATTTTATTTCTACCTAGCTACTGATTTGCCAAGATTAAACTATTTGGCAGATCTTTATTTTCTACCCTATCAACAGAAATTGAAATTTGTTCAATCATGCTTAGACTATATGATTTGAACAACATTTGGGTTTTCTTTTTCTTCTTATTTTTTCTCTTTTGTTCTTTTTCTTCTTTTTTATATACCCTCTTTTCATTTTTTTTTTGTGAAATCAATTGAATATTGAAATCTATGAACAATTTGAAATCTACAAACTGTGAAATACTCAATCACCTTGAGATCCTATAAATTATAGGACCCTAATACTGGCTCCAACTGGGGACGGCACTTCTCAGCTTGATGTGTCAAGAAAACATGACTAGTAGCCTTGGATCCTTCAAATCTACATTATCTTCAATACATTTTTATTTTTATTTTTATTTTTATGATCTATCTAATGAATAATCCAACTAAAAACATGAAATACTGTGATATTTACAATGAAGTGAGGAAATCTGTGTACTCAAGAAAAGTAATGTTTCAACATCCTGCCATTGATAGGACCTCCTGGTAATTCTGTTCCATCTAACTCCTTGAGGAAAAATGCATTATTCCCTCTGAAAGCTGAAATAATATATGGACCCTTCCAAAGATTTTCAAATTTACCATGTTTCCCTTTGTCTTCTCTTCTTGAGTCCCATTTTAGCACTTTATCTCGCAGGTTGAAATCATCATCTTTGGTTCTTTTATCAAAAATCTTCTTTATGTTTTCTTGGAAAGCCTGAGTTCTATTGTATACCTCCTCTGTGGACTGTTGCAATTGAATTGTCTGATATATCCTTCTTGGTATATCATTTGGTTCACTTTGTACCTCTTGAATGATCTTCATCACTCGCACTCCCATGGAAGAAGGGAAAACTACATCTATTCTATAAACCAGTTGAAATCGGGACATGCCAATGGATTTATTTGTAGTCAATCTATTAGCCCATAATGCATAGATCAATTTGTTGTGCCATGACCTTTTATTGTCCTCCAGAATCTTCTTAACAATTTTTATCAAACTCTTGTTGGAAGATTTAGCAAACCCATTACCTTGAGGGTAATAAGTTGTTGAATGACCCAAAGAAATATGGTACTTATGACAGAAATCCACCATCTTTTTTTATTTGAAAGCTGCAAAATTATCAGTGATCAATTTCCTAGGACAGTCAAATATGGAAAGGATATTGGTTTCAAGGAATTTTATAATAACAAAATCAGTAGTAGCTCTAGAAGGGATGGCTTCTACCCATTTGGTGAAGTAGTATGTGGCTATTAGGATCCATTTGTGTTGGGAAAAGGATGGAGGATGAATTTTACCAATGAAATCCAATCCCCATTGTTCGAAAGGGCTTTCAACAGAGATGGGTTTTAGGGGCAAAAGTAGTAATTTTATCTTCCCTTCAAAGATTTTCCATTTATGGCAAGCAGTCACCATCTTATGGATGTCTGGGAAAAGTGTAGGCCAATAGTAACCTGCTCTAAGGATTTTATTAACAGTTGTCTTCCAAGAAAGATGGCCTCCACAATCACCTTCATGAAATTACTGCATTACTTTGTCAACATCATCTCTTAACAAACATCTGAGTAAGACACCTCCAACATCTTTCCAATACAACGTATTATCAAAAATGCAAAATTTGACTACTTTTAATTTAAGAAATATAGCCTTTGTTTTGGATAATCCAGGAGGATCATTTAAATTGAACGCAACACATAAAAGGTCTACATGCTAGGGGGAATTTAGATATGCCTCCTCTATTGGTGGAGTCACCAGTTCCTCAAGATCGTGCAGAGAAAATACCATGTTGATATCTAATGCATTGAAATTTTATTCAGCCATCAATTTGGCTATTCCTTGTCCTTTGATCAACTTGGTGGGCTTAATTTCTATATCATATTCCAGAATCACAACTATCCATTTTCCTCTCTTCCCATCAAGTCCATTTTGTGTGAGAATATCTTTGACAATTACAGTAGGCACATAAGCAATGATATGAGAATGTAAAATGTAAACCCTGAAATATTTTATTGCTTTAACTAGAGAAAATGAATGTTTTTCCATGATATTGTATTTTAAAGAATCATGTCTTAGAGCATTGCTAAAGAAATCTATTGGATTTCCATGTCCTTCATTTTTTTCTATAATAGCATAGTAGCAATAGTATGTTCAGATGTAAAAGAAAATATAATAAAATCTTTAGTGAAATCTGGGATGATTAAAACTAAAGCTTTTTTTAATGCATAATTGACTATATCAAAATATTGTTTGGCTTCAACATTCCATTTAATTTATGTGTCTTTCTTGATTAAGTTTGTTATATTTCTAAGTAGTTCAGTAAGATTTGGTATAAATATTCTCAAAAAAAATATTTTTCCAATAAAAGATTGAAGCTCTTTGATGTTTCTTGGATGACTGAATTTAAGGATACCTTCAATCCTACTGGGGTCAATTCTGATTCCATCTTTGGAGATGATATGGCCTAAAATTTTTCCTTCTTAAAGACCAAACAATGTTTTCTTGGGATTAAGGGAGATACCAAACTATCTGCATTTTTCAAATACTATTCTTATATGTGCTAGGTGTTCTTCATCAATATTTGAAAATACAGTGATGTCATCAAGATAAATCACAATCAAATGTCCAATTTCATCTGAAAAAGCAATGTCCATTACTCTCTGGAAAGTAGCACCTGCATTCATTAATCCAAAAGGCATTTTTACATACAGGAAATTTCTCCAAGGAGTAGTAAAAGTAGTTTTATCTTGATCATCAGGATGTACCAAAACTTGATTATACCTTGAAAAACCATCTAACAAGGAAATTCTACTAGAACCCACTACCCTTTGTAGTATGTGATCCATATTTGGTAAGGGATAGTTGTCTTTAAGGGAAACCTTGTTTAAATTCCTAAATTCAATGCACAATCTTATTTCACCATTTTTTTTCCTTGTAGGAACAATATTAGATACCCATTTAGAGTATCTAATTCGGACTATGATCTTAGCCTCATACATTTTCTTGATTTACTTTTCCACCAAAGGCATTAGGATAGCATGTATCCTACGCAATTTTTGTTTGAATGGTTTTTGGTCTTCTTTGATTGGAATTTTACGTTGTATAATGCTAGTATCATAATCTTTTAAATCTTCATAGCTCCAAGAAAAAACATCTACAAATTCTTTGAACAAAGATATATACTTTTGTTTAGCCATTAGAGGCAGTGATTTTGACAGTTTTATGATTTTTGGGTTCATTTCACTTCCTATGTTGCATTCCTCAATGTTTATTCTTGTTGGTTCCATTTTTGGCTTTCTAGCGACATCATTAAATTCAAGAAACTCTTCCAAAGGGGAAAGCCCTCTAGGTAAAACACTATCTTTGAGTTGTAGTACTTTGAATTCTTCTTTTTCTGGATCTTTATGTATTTCAGTTTTATGTATAGACTTATTTACATAAATTTTTTAATCACAAACATCAGGTTGATTTATATTAATATGTACATCAGTTTGATTGTCTAAGTCATCTTCCATATCTATGCTTCTATCCTCAAATTCATCCTTTGATTATAGAAAAATCTCAATCTGTTTATCATTTCCAAAAACTTGCCAGTATCTCATGTTATCACGCAATGAAGGACGATGCTTCAATTCAACTGTGTATATTTTATTTGGATGAGGTAATTTTTAGGTGTTGGATGAAAAATATAATCCATTTTCTAGGGTATTCTAGAGCCTAGGGATCATAGCAAGGTCATACTCTTCAAATGTTTTGAGAAAATCAATCACAACATTTTGATATTCTCTCAATCTAGGATGTTTTGCAAAGTATTGACCTTTAATTTGTTTGATGATGAGTTCAGAGTCTCCTTGGACAAAAATCCTTTTAGCACCTACCCTTTTAAGTAATTTCAAGCCTAAGAGTAATGCCTCATATTCTGCTATGTTGTTTGTACACAGAAAATTCAATTTGTAAGAATGACCTTCAGCCTGACTAGTTTTAGAATTGTACAACCAAACTCCTACTCCTGCCCTTGTTTTACCACATGAGCCATCAAAATTCATATTCCATAGAGGTTTTATTTCAAGTTCCTATTGGATAATGGGTGTTTGAGTGTCAAGTCCTTCACTAAGATCATTTTCTGCCTGATTGACTTGTGTATCTATGTTCCCATCATTGTACAATATGAAATAATCAAGATCAGTATGGACAGAGTAGAGGGGATAATTGTCTAGCCTTTCTTGGCTACTCAACATATATTTCAATAAGGTTTCTCTATACAATCTCCTTGGTTGGCCAAATACTGGTATTGTGGCATATGTCATATCCATTTGAAGTGTCCCTTGTAACTTAGCTCCCCAAGATCTTGATAATAGCATACCATACTTAGGAGGAATGTATGATACTCCTATATCCATTAGTAAACTTTTTTCTAGTATCTGGGCTAGCATGACACAAAGGTACTTAATGATACCTATACATCTAACCTTTCTAGAATCAAATGAATACAGATTTTTGTATGGTCTAGTGATTTCAAATCCAAGTTTTTCCATAACAATATTTGGTATGAGATTATGTGATGCACCTGAATCCAACATGGAATTATGAAGGATCTTGTCATGAATATTAGGGTTGAAATAAAATGGATGAACACCCCCTTCTTGAGGCTTTCCATCAACTTCTGGTCCAAACAAAAGTTCAGGTTGGTCATCATTCAAGTTCACTGTATCAATGTTTTCCCCTATGTTGAGTTCCTTTACAACCTGGGACTTTTGGCTTGAGGGGGCCTGACCCAGGTTCAGCGTTAATTAGCCAAACAAATCCCCACACTACTATCCCTTTCGGCATCAACCCACGGAGCGTTGACCAAAGTCTCACTCGAAGTAGTATGGGGGGATGTTGGAACCAAGTTTTCGCACCCTGAAATGGTTGTGATTTTGTTTGATTCCCTCTACCCCTACCTGCGCGCAGGTCTCTCCGTTCTAGGTTTTGCAAGACAAGCCCTTTATCCTATCCTTCAATACCTCCACGAAAGGGTATGATCAAACTTCACGCAGCCCTATCCTATTGCTCAGTTACTTTCGTGCTGTTATGGCAGCACGCCGTGCAGATTTCCGATTAGTCTAAGTGATTTTCTGATCTTATCAAATAATTAAAGTTAACACCGCATAAACAGATATCCTTGATCACACTCAATTATCCAATGCATTTGTATTCATTTGCGCATCCTATAAGCATAATAAAGGAAATTCATGCATAAATTATCAAGATGCAATAACAGAACAAAGACACAAAAATTGCAGAATATCTTTCTTTAATAATATCTTCCAAGTGTTTACAGACTGTCCACCCCGCACACATAGCTGCAAGGGTCCACACACTCATCTGTGGACTTCTATCGTGGGCCTCTACGCACTCAGCTGCAGAGCCTCTACCTATGCTACAACCCAAGACTTAGACTTCTTACTCCAGAGATACAACTCTCTTACATGTTGTGTCTCTAAAACTACTTAGAGCTTACCTCTTTTTATACAATCCCATGTTCTGCAGACTATGGGTAGATCTCTTACAGTCGACTTTACTTTACAAAACTAAGGGTAGACTACCCTTTATGATACCTAACACCTTCGTGCTCCGTGACCACAAAATGCGGAGACTTTACCATTTTATTACAAAATTTAACTCAAACATGGTATTTTAGCCCCAAAACTGCCCTTGGGGGATCCCGCTCCCAATAGGCCCCCAACACAAGCATCGTGACTTTCCCTCAAGTCACTCAGTAAGCATGGAGATCTTTGCACCAAGCCCATCCAACTCAACTCGTATGACTGCTACCTCGACTATGCATTGAGCTATCGCCTGCTTCGTATCTTCCACTATCTTCTCTGTTACTGTTCCTGTGCTATGACTCTGAAGCTTTTGTTGTGTCACTTGCAAAGTTGCAATCTTGCCTTCAATAGTTTCTATGACTGTTGAAGCTTACTCTATCCAGGGCTTTAGTCGCGCCTTCAACACTGCTTCCTCGTGTAGCGTTGCATCCACCTATTCCTTCATCTGCTTGGCCTCCTACAGCTTGGCTAGCCTCTGTGTCAGCGTGACGGTTCGTGTTGTGCCCTTAACTTCATCATAGCACTATTGTAGCTCACATGCTTCCATCTCTAACCTCTATACATTTGGGTCCTCCTACAAGCTTATCAAGACCTCAAACGATTACTCGAACAACTGTGTGCAGTATGCTACTGCACTTTCCACCGGTGGGACTGCCTTTGCGACAGCAGTCGCCCACTGTTCCTTTAATTTTGGCAATGTGGAGGGCTGGGCCCTCAGCTGTAGCTTGGTAATTTGTAGGCTCAATTCCAACTAAACTTGTGTCATCTCAGTTCGAGTGTTGTGCACCCCTATGGCCAATTTACAGATGCAGACCTCGATTGCCTCCTCCTCTGGAATGGCCAACTCTGGTACCATTTTGTAGGCCTCCTCAACGACCTACATGATCTTCTTGCTCTGGTTGGTTGCCTCGATCTCAGCGGTGATGGCAGCAATGTTATATTCTTTCCACGACTAGCCCACGTAGTTAACCGAGGGGTTAGAGGGAGGGTGGAGCCCCCCTTCATTGTGCCGATTGCGTAGCGGGGGGGGTCATAGGGGGTTTGAGGTGTACCCATAACCCCACTTTATGGGGTCCGGGGCAGCGCCCCATAAAATTTTGGTTTTGGACCCTATGCTAGGTTGGGCAGACCCACCTATGGTTTTGTGCATGATTTTTGCACATGTTTTTTGGACACGATGGTTTTTCAACCCATGGTATTGGATGCTTTGGCATGTATAAATATGTATTATAACATTGAAAGGAAAATAATGAAAAATCAAGTTGGTAGTTCCGGTTTTGGGATCCAGGGGAAAATCTCTGTGTATATGTGTTTTATGTGTTATGCTCTCGCATTGTTTATTTTCTGTGTTTTAGAATTCATATGCAAGTAATTTCTGTATGGGGTTAAAACCTACATTTGGTATTAGAGCAGTTTTGGCTTCAAGGGGATGCATTTGTTGCTGAGGGGTTTCGTTTGGGCCTGTGGTAGATAGTGTTCGGTGGGAGATATGCGAGATTGATTCTGTTGGTGAAAGAAGATGGCGAGCATTGGAAAGATAGAGGTCGAGAAATTTAATGGTCAGAGTTTTGAGTCTCTGGTGAATAAATTGTTCCTACAGAAAAAGCTGTATAACCTGAGGATGAAAGATGGAGACTCAGTGACACAGCATTTGAACGCATTTAATACTGTGGTAAGTTAGTTAGCATTTGTTGATATTAAAATTTTAGATGAAGATAAGTGCATCAATTTGTTGTGTTCTCTACCAGATTTGTGGGATAGTCTGGTTATTGCAATAGGTAGCAATGCAACTGCCTTGCAGTTTGATGAAATAGTCTCATCCTTGTTGACGGAGGAGATGAGATGGAAAATATGGAGAGCTAGAATGGTGATGCCTTGTCTATATGAGGATGGTCCCAGAACAGAAACAAAAATAAGTCATCGAGTGGGAGATCTAAATCTCCAGGAAAACCTGTAAAGGTGGTGTGCTGGAAATGCGGAAAGGAAGGGCACTACAAAAGGGACTGTAAATCTAAAGCTCCTAATAAAGGAAAGGGACTTGATGATGCTCCTTCTTTAAAGGTGAAAACCACCTCAAATTAAGGTGGGGATGTGTACTTGGCTTCTTCAAGTACACATGTAGATCATGAAGCATGGTTGATTGACTCAGGTGCATCCCTTCACTTCACTCCCCATAGAGAGTGGTTTTGCGAGTATGAGAAATATGATGGTGGTGATGTCTTCTTAGGGGATGATAGGAAGGCTAGAATCACTGGTCGCGGAAAAGTAAAGTTGAAATTGAAAGGTGGAAGGATTAGAACACTTCTGGGTGTTCTTCATATTCCTGCATTAGCTAGAAATCTGATTTCTGTAAGCAAGTTGGATGATGCAGGTGTAAAAACAGTGTTTGAGAAGGATACCTATAAAATGGTTCGGGGAGCACTAGTATTGATGTGGGGAGTTCAAATTGGAACTCTGTACAAACTGCAAGGTAGCACTGTTATTGATGGGTGCAACAGTTCTATGGTTCCTGAAAGTGGAGTAGAAAATATAGTGGTCTCTGGAGAGAAGACCATGTTGTGGCATCAAAGGCTTGGACATATTGGAGAGAAGGGCCTTCGAATACTTCATGGTAAAGGTATGGTAGAAGGTATGAGTAATAGCTCTCTGGATTTTGATTTCTGTGAAAATTGTGTATATGAGAAGTAGAATCAGGTGAGTTTCCCCTTGGTAGTAAGAGGGCAAAACAGATATTAGAACTTGTGCATAGTGATGTGTTTGGACCTGTGAAGGTTCCACCACTGGGTAAGTCTATGTACTATGTATCATTTATTGATGACTTTTCAAGAAATACATGGATATATTTCCTTACGAAGAAATCTGAAGTCTTTGACAGGTTTAAAGAATTTAAGGCTCTGGTGGAAAACCAGACAGAGAAGAAGATAAAGGTGTTGAGGACAGATAATGGTGGAGGGTTTTGCAGCAAGGAATTTGAAGAATTCTGTAAGAAGTGTGGTATAGCACGGCAGAATACTACTCCATATACACCTTAGCAAAATGGAGTTGCAGAAAGAATGAACAAGACGTTGATGGAAAGGGCAGGAAGCATGCTTAGTGGTGCCGGGTTAGGACAAGAATTTTGGGAAGAGGCGGTGGATACTACATGTTACGTGGTCAACAAGTCACCTTCATCAGCGTTGGAGGATAAGACTTCACAAGAGGTATGGATTGGTAAGAAACCCTCTCTTTCACATTTGAGGGTATTTGGATGTGATGCATATGTACATGTTCCAAAGGAGAAACGAACCAAGTTGGATAGTAAATCTGAAAAGTGCATCTTTATTGAGTATAAGGATGGTTTAAAGGGTTATAAGCTTTGGAACCCAGTCACAAGGAAGGTTATGTACAATCGAGATGTGGTGTTCAAAGAGGTAAAATATGTTATTAAACATGAAGTCCAACCAAAGGAACCTGAGAAGATAGAGTTTGAGCTTAAGTAGGAAGAATCAAACTCTACAGCAGAGGAGGAATCAGAAGATGAAGAGCCACAAACTCCGGGTGTGAGAAGATCAATTCAAGAAATAAGGCAGCCAGAAAGGTATAGTCCATCTCCTTTCTATTCAAATTTTGCTTTATCTATTACTGACGATGATCCGAGAACTGTGAAGGAGGCAGTATATTTAGATGATGGAAAACTCTAGAAAGAGGCCATGGTTGATGAAATGACATCTTTGCACAAAAATGAGGATTGGGATCTGGTGGAGTTGTCGGCTGGAAGGAAACCCATTGGCAGTAAATGGGTGTTCAAGAAGAAGAAAAATGTAGAAGGAAAGGTGGAAAAATACAAAGCTCGGTTGGTAGCAAAAGGTTATTCCCAGGTGCTGGGAATTGGTTTTGGTGATTTTTTTTCCTGTTGCCAAGGTAACTTCTATTAGATTACTTTTATCTGTTGCTACTGCTTTTGATTTTGAGGTAGAACAGATGGATGTGAAGACAACATTTCTTCACGGGGATCTAGAAGAGGAAACATACATGAAGCAACCTAAAGGCTTTGCAGTGAAGGGTAAGAAATAACTGGTATGCAAGTTAAAGAAGTCTCTGTATGGGTTAAAATAGTCACCAAGGATGTGGTATCATAAATTTGATACATTTATACCGGGACTTGGCTTCACCAGAAGCAAAGCAGATCACTGTGTGTATTTTAAATTAATTGGTGACCATGTTATTTGTCTAGTCTTGTATATGGATGATATGTTGCTAGTTGGAATGACAAAGAAATTATCCAGGATTTGAAGACCCAATTGTCCTCCAAATTTGACATGAAAGATCTTGGTGCTGCAACCTATATTTTGGGCATGGAAATTAAAATAGATCGTACAAAGAGGAAGCTCTAGTTAAACCAGAGGAAGTATGTCAAGACAATATTGCAGAGGTTTAATATGTAGGATAGTAAATCCATGAAGGTTCCTATTCCTATAGGTGTGAGGTTATCTACTGAATAGTGTCCTAAGACACAAGAAGAGGAAGAGGACATGTCCCGTGTTCCATATGCAAGTGCAGTTGGTAGCCTGATGTATGCAACGGTCTCTACTAGACCATAAATTGCACATGCAGTGGGAGTATTAAGCAGGTTTATGTCAAAACAAGGGACGGAGCATTGGACAACAGTGAAGCGGGTTTTCAGGTATTTGCGTGGAACTAGTGATTATGGTTTGTGCTACCAAGGAAGATCAGGATTGGACAGAATGTTGGATATTCATGGCTTTGTTGATGCAGACTGGGCTGGAGATCTGGATCAGAGAAAATCTACAAGTGGATATGTGTTTAACCTATTCGGAGGTGTAGTCAGTTGGATGAGTAAGAAACAATCTGTAGTGGCACTATCAACTATAGAGGCAGAATACATGGCAGCCACTCATGCAAGCAAGGAAGCAGTTTGGTTGCCGAGATTGTGTTCAAGTATGGGGTTAGTACAGGGAGCTATAAGGATAGACTGTGATAACCAAAGTGCAATTTTATTGGCAAAGAACCCCGCATATCATTCAAAGACAAGGCACATTGATGTTCAGTATCACTTTGTGAGGGATATGATAGAAGACAAAAAGGTGTTGCTGGTAAAGGTGGACCCTTTGAAGAATACTATAGATGCATTAACAAAATCTGTAAGCTTTGAGAAGTTCTCTTGGTGTAGACAGACAATGGGTGTTTTAGGGCTGGAAAAATGACTAAGCTCTCTTGTGGCCCCCTGTGGAAATAAAACAAGTGGGAGAATGTTGGGTTTTGTTATATTCTTTCCACGACTAGCCCACTTAGAGGGAAGGTGGAGCCCCCGTTCATTGCACTGATTGTGTAGCCTGTGGGCTCACAGGGGGTTTGAGGCGTACCTGTAACCCCACTTTATGGGTTCTGGGGCAACACCCCAGAAAATTTTGGTTTTGGACCCTATGTTAGGTTCGGCGGACCCACCTATGGTTTTGTGCATGATTTTCGCACATGTTTTTTAGACGCGATGGTTTTCAGTCCATGGTATTGGACGCGATGGTTTTCAGTCCATGGTATTGGACGTGATGGTTTTTCGGTCCATGGTATTGGATGCTTTGGCATGTATAAATATGTATTATAACATTGAAAGGAAAATAATGAAAAATCAAGCTGGTAGTCCCAGTTTTGGGATCCAAGGGAAAATCTATGTGTATATGTGTTTTATGTGTTATGTTCTCGCATTTTTTATTTTCTATGTTTTAGAATTCATATCCAAGTAATTTCTATATGGGGTTAAAACCTACAGACTACCTCTGTGATAGTGGTCACCCACTATTCCTTTAATTTTGGCAGTGTCGAGGGCTGGGCCCTCAGCAATAGCTCAATAATTTGTATGTTCAGTTCCAACTGAACTTGCGCCATCTCAGTTCGAGTGTTGTGCACCCCTGTGGCTAATTTTGGGATGCAGACCTCGACTAGCTCCTCCTCTAGAATGGCCAACACTGGTACCATTCTGTAGGCCTCCTCAACGACCTACATGATCTTCTTGCTCGGGTTGCCTCGATCTCAGCAGCAATGGCAGCATTTCTCTGTAGAGCCATTTGTTCATTGTTGATCCATTGTTTGTTGATCACCTAGAGGGTACAGTGCTCACGGGCTCTCATTTCTGCAATTACTCCATCGTGCAAGAGGTGGAGTGCTTCGCGCGGAAGCACTGCCAAGTTTAGCCCAACTCCCTTTAAGGCGCCAGTGGGCCTGTCAGCCTCATTTTCCATGGTCAGTGTTCCATCCGACAACACTATCGTGCTGGAAGCCTTCGTGCACAACATATCGGCAGCCTTTGAAGTGTCTGTGGCCAAGCTAGTAGATACTGTACCAGCCTGCGACGCACAACTCTTGCAACCCGGTTTGGATAGCCCCTAGTATGATCTGCTAGTATTGTTCAAATTGTTGCAGGGCCTCCACAGTGACATCTCTGACTGTGTCATTGATATCATGTAATTTACCCTCCATCAATGTGATAGGGTCCAGCGAGGTCTTGGTCGCCTCGGATTTCTCTCTGGGCCCTCCCTTCTCCAGCTCTATTGGGTGCTTAATGTGAGCAATGTCTACTAAGGGTCTGCGTCGTGTTGTCCTATGTCTTCTTCTTTTGTCACAGATATAGGCGACCGCGCGCCTTCATCAAAGCCACACTCTGTTCTGCTTGTCTGCTTACCTGTCTGCTTTTCTGCTTGTTCCGCCTAGGCCTTCTCAGCGGCCTTCATTTTCCTCTTCTCGACCAGCTGCACCATTTTCAACTTGGCCTCCTCCTTCTTCTTCTGTGTGGCGGACTTGTTTCCACCCACTGCCAAGTCCATGGTAGTGCGCCACTCTCCTTAGTTGGGGTTGGCTTCGGTCTCGGTTTTCTAGGTGACTTAGGGACCTCTGCCAATACTTCGGCAACCTTTAGGGCATCATCTTTGGCCTCCATATCAATTTCTTGCACATTCTCCTCAACTGCCACTTCTTCGATGTCCATAACTTCTGTGTGTGTCGACATGACGCTATTCACTAGTTCTTGTGTCTCCTTTGACAATTGTTCAAACATCAGACTCGCTATCAGATCTTGAAAGAATTCATGGTTCATGTGCACTTGGGAGCGCAACAACTCAATTCTCAAAATGCCAAGTTTTTTTGCTGGGTAGCCACTTGTAATTTATAGGGCATTTTGAATTCAAATCCAACTATTCCCATAAAATAAGTTCATTATTGTTGGATTGGTGGCAGATTTTCAAGGATCTAAGCCATAAATTTCATCTTAAATGTGAGTCGCCCGCTCCATTTGGCCTCACTTCTACCATATTTTCATGAACAATGACTTTAATGGTCACTTTCCGGCCGACCTGCACGATTTCTCCCTAGGTAGCGCAACTCCCTCCACACTACTACAGACCCAGTGAAACTCCCTTGCTTTGCTCCATTCTCCAATTGTGTAGCTCCCCAACCTGGGAAATGTAGTTTATAGTCCCTAGCTTCCTTTTAGCTGCTTGGAGCACTAAGACTGTGCTACCATCATCTAGTCACATGGTCGAATCGCCGGTGTATGGCTTCAAGCGACTGCCATTCACCTTCCCTGGGAAGGGTTCTCCATTCAATTTAATCAGTTGTATTGGTCCTTCGACAATAATGTCCTTAATGACATAAGGCCCTAACTAGTGCATCTTGAACTTCCTTGGAAATTTATCAAACTTAATATCATATAGCAAAACTAGGTCATTTACCTTAAATGTGCACAGCTTGATGTGTCAATCATGCCATGCCTTTTTGCATTGCTTTTGGACCTGCTGGTGAAATCCAGCCAAAAATATTTCTTCTTCGAGCTCATCCAACTATGTGAGCCTCTCCTCTAGGGCTCTGTGATCCATCATACCTATGAGCGCTGCTATGTGCAGAAAAGGCACAATATACTCCATAGGCATTACCGCTTCAACCCCATAGACGAGCCTAAAGGGGGTTTGTCCTGACAAATTTTTGCATGTCGTTCGACAAGCCAATAATACTGCATGTGTAGGTCCCAGTCACTTCGCTGAGTGTTGCAAACCTTGGTCAATGCGTTTTCGAGCACTTTTTTGAATGCTTCCAACATCCCGTTAGCCTGTGGGTGATAAGGTGTGCTCTTCTGGTGGTATACCTAAAATTCCTTTGTTAGCACATTGAACGTCTCATTCACGAAGTGCATACCATGATCACTCATCAAGATCTTTGGACATCCCAATCGTGTCAATACATGCTCAAATAGGAAGTTCGGGGAAGTCATGCCCATGCAATCCTTCACCAGCTACGCTTTTGCCCAACGAGTCAAATACTCCATCGCGGTGATAATGTACATTGCTCTTGTCTTTCCTTGTGACTGAATGGGTCCTACAAAATCTATCACCTACTTCTCGAAGGGTTGCAATCTCATTTGTGGATTCAAAGGCATCTCATCCCTCCACGATGGTCTGCCAATCCTTTGAAACACATCACATGCATTACAATATGTTGTTGAGTCCTGATGGAGGGTTGGCCACCACAACCCTACGCATAGAATCTTCTTCGTTGTTGCTCTTCTTGCATAATGTCCTCCCGCAGCGCCCCCATGAGATTTCGCTAGGATGCTCCTTCTTATTAACTATGGTACATATCGTCACAATATCTCATTAGTCCCCATCTTGTACAGATGCCTAGCAATGATAGAGAAATCTGTCGCACGCACCACTAATTCCTTCTTCCGCTAGACAGTGTATCCTTCTGGTGTAGTATCTATCATTAGGAACTATATTATATCCTCAAAATGACCATCCACGATGCGCACTGCAAATAGTTGCGTGTCAGGCAATCCTTTCTCTATATTAGTGGGTTCCTCCCCTATTTCGATGCACAACAGATGGTCTGGTCCCATGTTCAATCGTCCAAGCTTCACAACAACTTCAAAATCATACTCCTGGAACAATAAGAGCCACCTGCAGATTCTACCCCCAACACAAGCTTATTAACCAGGTACTTCAGCGTGGAGTGATCTGTATACATCTTAAAATGGCTTCCCAGCAAGTAGTGCCTATACTTCTGGAGTGCATACACCATAGCTAGCCCTTTGCACTCAGTGGTGGAATAGTTCTTCTCCATTTTTGATAATCATCAGCTTGGGAAAGAAATAGGATGGTCCAAGCCTTCTCTGCCAACCTATGTCAGTATTGTTCCCAATGCTATAGATGACACATCGACATGTACATTAAACTATTTCTTCCAGTCCGAGAAGACTAGAATCAATGCGGTGACCATCTTTTCTTTCAATATATCCATGATCTTCTTGCGGTCATCATTCTCGCAGTATGTGACATCCTTCTTCAACAATTTCTCCATAGGCGCAGTGATCTGGGCATAGCCTTTGATAAACTTTCTATAATATCCCATATGTCCCAGAGTGGCGCGTAGCTGCTTCACACTTTGCGGTGCTTCCAAGTTTAGTATCACCACAATCTTTGTGGGGTCTACCATCAGGCCCTATCTGCAAACCACATTCCCCAATAGGTTTCCAAAAGGAACACAAAACAAACACTTCTTGAGATTAAGTGCAATCTGATATCTTCAGCAGGTATCCAACATTAGGATCAAGCTTTCTACATGGCGCCTAACCAGCCCAAACATAGTCCAGTCATCAAAATATACCTCCAGGAACTTATGAATAAATTCCTTGAACGCAGCAAAAACTACGCACGAGAATATCGTAGGTGCATTCTTTAATATGAACGACATTACAGTGTACTTAAAACAACCCCACTCAGTTGCAAAGGTTGTCTTGCTCCTATCCTCCGGCATGATTTTGATCTGGTGGTACCTAGAGAACCTATCCGTGAAGGAATATGCTTCCTGGCCACATACATTGTCCAAAACTTCATCGGTGAATGAATTCGGGAAAGGATCATGTACACAAGCATCATTCAACTTTCTAAGATCCACGTATTAGTGTCGATATCTTCATCCCTCCATCAGTGATCAAAATTCTCTTTTTGCATGCATTTTAGGTGTCCCATCCGATCAGCTGCACTCCATTAGGTCATGGATCATCTAATGGTAGTGGTTCTTTGTCAATTTCCCTCATGCCTTTCATATGTTGACCTATTTTCACATGTACAGGTCATCTGCTGTCTTTTTTATTTCATTTCATTTGTAGAAGTCATTTTAGGGTTTTCAGGGCTCATTAGGTCTAGGGTTTTGTCACCATGGTCTTCAAAAGCTCAATAAGAGGTCAGCAGGCACATGAGGATGTTTAATAAGTTCATAAAATCACAAATTCTACTGATGATTTGATCCATAAAGGGTTTTAACCTTAAAACTTTGTTTTGAGGTGAAAACAGGGTTTTTCCATTCCATCTATAAAAATTTCATGTAATTTCATTCTTCCTATATGTAATAAGTCCAGAAATGCAGCCTTGGTCACCTTGCCAAGTTCCTGCACTCCAACTCCTACAAAAGAGTCAGAAATTCAAAGCATTAGTTCATCAAAAGGAAAAATGCAAGTCAAACTGCCAAAACAGAGTTTTAAAGAACAAGTGAAAAACAAACATTAGAAAAGTGGGTTTCTTTTAAATGAAAAATCAAATTCATTTGTATATAAAGTGTTTTTCATGTTAAAGTCTTCATTTGTGCCAAAGAGTGGAAGAGAACAAAGCCAAATCGTGTTTGAGGGCGAAGAAGGTGATTTGCAGCAAAATTTGCAAATCTTACTAGGAACAGCGCACCTGGGTTGAGGTGCGGTGCACTGGTTGGCACGGCGCACCGAGCACAAATTTAACACTGGAAATAGCAAGGGTGTGGTGAACCTGTTGAGCGCAGCGCACCTGTGTTTGGGCGTGGCGCACCGGTCTTCTGAGCTTAAAATTCACTAAAATCACCTCCTCCAAGCTCCAAATTTTTGTAATCTTCATTCTACAAGTAAGTGAAACATTCCACTTTTCCATTGCAAGGGTTTTCATCAGCTTTCATGGTGTTTCAATAGGTGAAAGATAAAACCCTAGTTTGTTGCATAGTCCATTAAAAAAACTACCTAGGGTTTGCAAAAAATTCATTTGTGACTTTTTACCCCCTGCAATCATTTTCACATTCCTCACACTACATTTCACTCATTGTATTTCCTTTTCCCTATCCCATTTCCACTCATCCTACCCCCCTATCCCCAAAACCCTAATACCTCTCAAATTCATATTATTCCCAAACCCTAGTTTGCATACCCAAACCCTATCACTTCCCAAAAACCCTACAACCAGCATCAAAATCCCTCATTCACTGTCCCCCTCACCAGTCCCACTCATTAGTCCTATTCATCAAACATCATTCACCTATTCTTGATATAAAATCTCTTCATACTCATCATTTTACACCATACAGTGGCAAATATGAAAATAGATTTAGCTTATGAAAGGGATGAGGAAACTGTGAGTGATTCCTCCCAAGAGATTCATGCACCGAGAAAGCCAACAAGGAGAAAAATATGTTGAGGCACATGGCTTTTCATTATTTGGCAAGAAACAAGATTTGCAAAGCGAGGATAAGGAGCTTAAGGGCCAAGTTGAGGAAAACTTTGAGGAGGAAGAAAGAGAAAGATAAGCTCAAGATCTTGGCTGAGGCTTCCTTAGCCCAACATAGTACTTGATTTAGGTCACTCAACCCAAATTTCAAGAAATTTGGCACGCTTTTTGTCAATTTTGAATTTTTGGAGAAAAAAACAGGCTTTTCTGCTTGGTGGATAGTGCCACCCGATGCTCGCTTTTGCTAGGGACCTCCTCAGGAGGAAAACTATACATTTTTGGATTCCGCATGCAAAATTATGAATGCCCAGAAATTACTAGAAATTTTTGTCAAGTTTTGAGCTTCCAAAAGGGTCAAAAACACCTCAAAAATTCCCTTTCTGCCCTTTTTGGCCACATAGGAAGTAGTGTTGGGAGAACTCACTTTTGGAGGGCAAAATGGATACCAAATTCATAAATTCCACTTGTTCTAGAAAATAGACAGACATATATTTCCAACAAGCCCATTCGGAGAAAATTTGGTGCATGGGAAGGCCTCCAAATCAGCTGCAAAAAAGGCGCTACGCACAGGGATAGTGGTGCAGTGCATAGGATGGAAAAATGCTATTTTTTCCAAGAAAACTCTGTTTTTCACCTAGTTTTTTCTCAATTTGAATTTTTTCTCTCTCATGGTAAAACTAATGATGTAAATTGATGTAACTTGATGGAATTTGATGTAAAAATGTTGAAAACTCATTCATGGAGGTAGATACATCATGAAAAGGTAGTTTTGAACTGAATGAATCAGTTTCCTAGGTTTTAGAGGCAAGCTGTTCCACTGCCTACTTTTCAGTTCTTAGTTTATATCTTGTTGAAATAGCTCCTAAACTCATGAATTCGACCCCTAAAGCCTAGCATGAGTTTTTTTTTCCTATATCTAGTACTTCTTCAGTCATTTGTAAAGGTTGGACTCTTGTGAATGCTTTGAGCATTATTGTACATTCATCTCTGCAGTTTGGCAAAGGAATAGACCAGGGTTTGTAGCATTTTGTGGGATTATTGTGGCAAGTTGATTTGGTATTGTTTTCCCTTCTGTAATTCAAGTTTAAATGTGCTTATGTATGCCATCATCTCTCTCTTTTCATCTGAACTAAATGAATCAACGATAAAGGTAGAAATCATTGATGTTGCAATGCTCTACCTATGGTTTTTTAGTTTTTCATGTTTTCAACTGTTTGAAGAGGATTCCTGAGACTCTCATGCCCTTTCCAACTCCTCACCAGTCTGAAGACTCTCCATTTCACTTAATTCAAAGTACTAAAGCATTTGCCTACCTCGCCCCATAGAAACCTCTGCAAGACTGAGCTCATTCCCTAGACCCAAAACTGCCTTTCACATTTGATCCAGCAATCAAACATAAATTTCAATCAAACCCTTCTAAGCATATACCTAGCCTAAAATTAGTCTTTACATTAGTCATCTCAAGCCTTATTTGATATATTTTCCTGAGATTGACAAGGAGAGAGCCCTCTCCCGACTTGGTAGGGCTAGCTACTAGGTTAAGCATGGTTTGATGTTAGCCTAGATCCTGCCTTTCTCAACCTGAGGTAGATTTAGGCAATAATACCACACATATCCTTATTTCATCCTTCTTCTTCTTTTCCTATACCACCATTGGAATTACCCAGTCAGGTTCTTCCATGGGCTCAATGATGCCTGCCGCAAACATCTTATCTAGATCCATGTGGACCTTTTCCTTATATTTTGGATTGAGACGGTAAGGCCTTTGCCTAACCGGCTTCGTGTCAGGTTTTAGTGTAATATTCATCATTCCTAGGTCCTTTATTATCCCTTTTAGCTCCATAAACTTGGTCGGGAATAAATCCTGGTATTCACGGAGCAATTCAACAACCTTATCCGTTATTGCATCGTCCCAGTAATCTCTAATCTTTGCGAATTTGGGTTTTGCCTCCATACTAATGTTTACTTGTTTTGTTTTCAACAACGTGGTTATATTAGGGTTCTCAATTTGTGGTCCTTGAACCTCACAGTGACCTTATGTTTTTAGAATGTTAATCTTTCGTAGATCCTCGTCCTCTTCTTCAATAGTTACATTATAACATTCTATCACGTGACTCAGCTGAGTAGCCCATTCCAGCTAAATTAGGTCTAAAGGATCCTATGATATCTGAAATATTGTTTCTTTCACTTCTTATAGCGCTTCATCAATACTGTTAAACCTATCCTCAAAACTGAATGTCATCATGAATCCCTTGTGCAGGATATCCCATTTGCCTATCCCATGGCGGAGCTCAATTTCTAATACCAGTTCATCGGGACGATATCCCGGGTGTGACAGAACAAGTGCACCCATTCAGGTTGGGGCTTCTCTCCATAAGCCTGGGTCCATTTGGCCAAATGTGTGTGTGGATCATCTTGTCCATCATACTTTTCTGTCACTTTGTTAATGGGAAAAGTGTCTATTCAGAACGACCCTATCCCACTAAGGTGTGACAGTGACCTTAGAAACAAACAGAGAAAACTACTTTTGTATTCTTCTTTATGAACTATAAACAAAGAGGAATAGGATGAACCAACATGTGTCTTGCGCTATTCCTTTGATCCAATCTCTCTCTTCTTTGACAGCTTCCAGCTACCTGTTCCTTACTTGCCCAGCTTCACCAAGTACCTGCAAGATCACAGAAGAAGGAAACTATACAAAGACATGGGTTTATATTCATAAAAATCTTAGGATCAGATTTAAGCTAAACATACAAATGTAACAAGCACCAATGATACACAAGCATGTAGGAGAAACTCAAATAGTTTTATTGATATAACAAGAAGATCCAGGAGGAGTTACAACCGATGATTCCTGATCCAGCATCAACCTCCCAGAAAAGAAGCCCCTCTTCACCTCCAACAAAGCATAAATCACCCAATACTCTGATATCTATCTCAAAACCAACAGAAATTCTTTGCAAAGTACAAAATTCCAGCCTCTGGATCTCTGGGATGAGGGATCCATATATAGATGTATGCAAAGAGGATGAGTCAGCTTATGATTTGACTAGTGTCTTCTCTCTGTCAGTTCTTGCTTCCACTTGGAGACTGAGAGCCTCTTACTCATCCTTGGTCGAACTCAGTGAGGCAAGTGTCATTGGAGAATATTCTGGAAGCTTCCATTGTCTTTCCACCTCGCGGAATGGCACTGCCATTTGTCATTTCCCGCTCAACGCACCCTGATAGTGCATTTAGGTGTGTTGCAACGCACCTAGCTAGTGTATTTGGGTGCTATGCAACGCAGCTAGCCAGTGGAGCAGCTGAAATGATCCTGATTTGACTGATTCTGAGTATTTTCTGGTGGAGAACTTCTGGGAGAAGCTGTAATTTGTTGACCTTGTTCCTTTAGGGGTAGGAACAACACTTTTAGGGACTTAGGATCCCTTGGTTTATGGACATTTCATGCTTATAGCTGTAAGGCACAAAAATGTCTATAACAGTTGCCCCCTAAAGTATGAGGTCGTTTATCGGGTGAAATGCTTTATTAGGAGGATCTGAAGTTCTTTCAATGCTGGGAGGAGACCTGTAATAAGATACAATACAATACATTATCTTCATACTGTTTTCATGATCTAGCTGAGGCGGGCATTCCCATGCTCAGCTTTATAAAATTCATTTTCATGTACATAGGACAGACAATTGTCTGATGGTAGACAGATGATTCTGATAGAGCCATCATCCCTTTGGTAGGATGATTATCTGTGCTGCAATGCTGTACATTTCAATGTCTTTATTTTCCTGAATATATATCGCAGCCCGGATGGATGAAACTAGATCTGGGGTCTTCGATCTCGTCTGATCTTCACTCGAGGTACAAGTCGATCCATGTGAGAAATGTTTTGAAGTCGAACATGGAAAGACATCGCGTGATTACCAGTCAATGATGTAAACTGTTAACAAGCGCGAGAGGAATCACCAATAATGATGATGACCCTCAAGGTACTGCAGTACAATTCACGTGGTGTGAATAAATGACTTGGCATCGAACACCACGCAAAATATTTCGGTCGAAGGTCATTGATGTATACCTGTCGCCAGAAGTGAGAAACTTGCCATTGAGGCATGCAAGCTTCAAAGTACTGAATGGGGTGTTCCTAGATCAACTCCTTGGATAATGAGCTGATGTCGACAAGAAGCGATCCGTCAAAGGAGGGCCTTAATGAATCCCACATCAATGACACGGAACGTAGCAAATGATTTTGATGGAGGTGAAAACAATTTGATGATATACGGTTCAGGATGGCGGTCATGAAAGAATGAAGTATAATGTATGGTAGCGGATGGGACACAGGTGACTTCTCTGGATGACTTCTCTTGAACATGTCGGCGACACTTATGTGATGGATTGGTAGCATTTACCCCAAATGTGGATGGTATGGCGTGACCATGGTGATGTGACCGGTGAATGAAACAACCCAACCCGACTCGAACACGGAGTGGAAGTGTCATGTTCAAGAGCGACTTGCTACCAATAAAGATTCTTTGAGTTTTCTTCCCAATTTTTCCCCAGTCATTGCTGACCAGTACCTCTTTATTTTTGTCAAGCTTGAGGAGGATAACATATGCTTGTTCTATAATTTTCCCTTCGGGCAAACCCATCGCTATGTTTTAACAAGCCTAGCGATAGTGAAACTCGTTCTCGTCTAAAGACAAGTTTGTCGCTATTAATCTTTTTAACGAGTTTAACGACAAAGATAACTCGGTCCTTTTCATTTTTAGAGAGTCTGAAAAGGTACGTAAAGGTAACTCCAAAATTCCTTTTTCGTCATCTAATCCTTTAAGTCCGAAAAAGTATAAAACAATACAGAAGGGATGAATTTTCGATAGTTTTAACGAGCCGAACAAAACAAGCGCTCGATCTTTTTGTGCAATAATCCCTCAGGTCCAAAAAGATTAAAATCTAGAGGAGGGATAGCACTTCCCGTCGCTTTAACGAGCTGGAAGGCCAAAACTCGACAATCTTTTCATATTTTACGAGTCAGTTGAAAAGAGCTTAAAGAAGACTCGTCTTTTGAGGAACGAATGATAAAATGGGTAGCAGCTGATTCCAGGTAAGGTTTGGAATTTTCCAATCACGGCAGTGTCACAAGGATGGCTAGTGAAATCACTCTTCGAAGCTGTTCCTCAAAATGGGTAAACAATCAAATGGAGGTGAATGATCGGCCAATGGAAAAGTGGAGGTGATGGTGCAAACACGACCAAGGCTTTAATGGCTGAAATGTTACATTCACGGTGGTTATTTACCGGGGAATAGTTCATTTTTTAACGAGCTTAAATGTGGGTGGAAACATTTGCTCTTGCCTTATGTTTATTTTTTAACGAGCTTGAACTATGTGCTAAAACTGCTCGATTAATCCAGTCATATGATAAGAATTGCTCATATAAAATTGGCAACTTTTAGATTTTTTCCCCACATCCTTTCTTTATGTAAGTTAGGTGACGACTAATCCTACGAGTTTAAAGGGTTAGAGGTCCTAAAAATTTAAAAAAATAAATAGCCGCCCTTCGCTTGCACTCCAAAAGGTTTTCTTGCATGCCCCCAGGTATAAAATATGGTTTCAAGGTTACCCCTCAATTTGCAGACAAAACATTTGTTCTATCAGGAGAGGCCTACCTCTTACAGGTTACCAAAGATTGTCTTATTCGCGTTGCGAATGAAACATTTCTTTGGCGATGTCTACCGAAATAAACAAAGGTGAGCGACGATGCCTGCCAACTCACATAACTTTGACAAGAGAATCTTATTCTAGAATAACCCCTCTTCCACTGACGGACGGGGTACAGACTAGTCATATTCTCCCGCGGAAACCTACCCTATACCCGAAGTTTTCCTGCCAAAGCAGACCAGGATGCATGCCCCTTGGGTTTCAGTCATATCCCTTCGAATCACTCGCGCTCATCGGGAGGACGGACTGGAGATTGAGACATTTCTTACGTGAAAAGACCATTTAGGGACGGTATATGACTATTTGCTATGCGTGATCCGGGAAATGAAAGTTGGTCCACGAGCTTGACCACTCTTCCTTCGTGCGGAAAACACATTACTCTAAAGAGTGAGGAGACAATGGCTCCCATGCAATAAATATAGTCTCGTCCAAGGAGTAGATTGTAATCCAAGGGTCCTTGAACTACCATTACGATCATGTGATCTATCTTCCTTCTCAATGTTATGGGCACATCGGGAAGGATCCCTAAAGGTCGACTGGTTCCTTTATCAAAGCCTGTCAGATTTCTCATCTCAGGCAAAAGCGATGGCGAACCAAATGCTTTCCAAGCAGTAGAGGAAAGGATACTCACAGAAGCCCCCTCATCTATGATGGTACTAGCCATGACCATTCTATATATTTGAACGATAATTCAAAATGGTATGCTTGCTGGTAAGCGGGGTCTGCCTAGTTGATTCCAGTCGAAGGAGACAACTAGGTTGCTTGGAGGTGGGACCGAGTAGACGACCGGGTATGGCTCTGACGAATTTCCTTCCTGTGGTAAAGGAATGGGTAGATTTCCCCCATGTTCGTCGGAGTCTGTGTTGATGAAGAGAATTTGGACGGTGTCATCCTTGTTCTCTTCAGTGACTGTATCATCCGAAGATAAAACCTCTGAAGGCAAGACCGGGTCAACTGCCGCCTCGACCTTTTGACTTTCGTCTGGTATGGATCTAGATGGTTTATCTTCAATGATAGGCGCTTCAGCCGACCACTTGAGCGGGCCAGCTGGATTCTCAACTAGTGACAGACTCGGCAAGAGTTTTTTATATCCAGGAGGAAGTTGTAATGGTGAAACCGGACGATCATCCAAAACTCTTTTAGCTTCGTCTAATAAGGGACAACGGTGGACGGCATGATTGCCTTCACACAGTTTACAGGAAAATCTAGCTTTCCCTTTTTGTCCTGGGGCTTCACTTTCGCTAGTTGACGATGTGCTTTCAACATGATCACCAGAGGTCGATGACTCCGGATTGTGCAAATGAGGAGACCAATCCCTTAGTATCCGGGGGATTCAAGGACAATCTCTGTGAAAGTGGTCTCCTTTGCAAATGACACATGGTGATTTAGGCCTGGTCGGTGCAGTGTGTGGATTTTCGTTAGACGACACTCGTTTTCCCCCATTCGCCTTTGGCTCCTTCTCTTTCTTCTTCTTCTCCTTCTTCTCCTTAGGAACATGGCTTTTAGCTTTACGAGTTACATCAAGTGAAGAGGAAGGGGGAGAGGAAGAATTAGAGGAAGTAGAAGGCTGGTGGGCAACTCTGGACTCGTCTAATTGCTGATTCGATTGTTCAGAAATGGTGGTATTCTGAACGACATTGGTTGAGAAGAGCCGTACCGGCAAGCCAATTGTCAGTCCTGGAAGCAACAATGTGGCCATATGGGGTGCACCAACATCTCCCCAAGAGGAGAAGGGACTAGGATTTCCACTAAGGGGAATTCCTTGGTTGGTGGACTCCATTTTCTCAACCTAAGATCAACGTAGGAAAGGGGTAACGAATATTCCGTTTAAAATAAATTTTTAGACGCTTTGACACAACTTGTTTTTTCAGTTTTTAAGAGTCGATAAAAAACAAAAGATGACTCTAGTCTCCTTCAATTTTTAATGAGCCTGAAGTGACAAGTGCTCAGATGGACCTTTTCTGTTAAGGAGTCTGAAAAGGAACGAAAGGGACTGCTCTGGAGATCTAGGTAGAGGGAGTACCAAACCAATCGCAAAACTGCAGAATACTTTTTACGGTACGGCAGTCAATCTTCCCGAATGCTGTGTTCGGTGCATTGCGATCAGTAGGGCGTCCGACACGGCTTCCTATGGATAAAAGGATTTAAGCCTATATGGGTCTCCCAATATATACTCGAAGTACGTGGGAGCACAAGTCCGTACTGGCACTTATCATCTCAAAGTGGAGGAATCACCCAACCATCAGTGAGGACAACAGTTACCAGGCTTTACGACGCCGGAATACGTCTCTAGCCTAGACCTCTAAATGTTGTGCGTTAAGTTCCAAAGTGTTGTTAGATTCATTGAATTTATTTTAAGTTGATCTTTCTTATGAAGTTTGCCTTTTGGGTTCACCATGAGATGTAGATGTAATTCCTAAAATGCAATCTAAAGATGATAAGCAAACTTTTATCTCTTTTCAGCAATGAAAATCCTAGCTACAAGGGGAAAAGAAAGACACAATCTTTTCACAAAGAGAAAAGAGCACACTGTAAATGCACTTTCCTAAATCAAGCCAAACAGACTGTCAATATGCAAATGCACATGTGCATGTATTTGTTTTTCACTTTCTTAATATTGATGCCTAAAAAGAAAGTTGATGTACAAATATGAATTTGCTTTCAAGTGACAAACACAAACAAGCTTCTTTTCGAAATCAAAAGGTAGAGATGATTACGACACTTTATGATTTTGAAATAAATACTCGTTTCGACACTAGAAAGTCACAAATTCAAACCAAAGGAAAAAGTAAAAGCATAATCGACTGTCAACAGCAAATAAACTTTCTCCTATGATCAAAATCGACACTTGCGACAGATCTAAATCAAAGGACGACAGTATGACTATTCTACTTTTGCAATGGAAAACTGTAAATGACGCCACAAACACACAAAAACATCTACAGTCTTTTTGTACAAAGGAGGCGGAATTACAGCAAGGAAAAGGGGTTTTTAAACAGACACATACACTGATCACAGGCTGCAAAAATCAGAGACAAAACCGAAAAAAATGAAGCAAAGAACCTCAGCTGCACAAGGCTAGGCTGATCAGCGCACCTGTTACACAGAGAAACTGCATTTCAGCGCAGGTAGCCCTCTCGGGAAGTGTGTTGAAATGCAGAACCTCTTCACAGAGCCTGCGCTGGGGTAGAAATGAGAATTCTATCCGGGTTCTGGGTCACGGTTTGCAGTTTAATCTATGGTTTTTGGCCAAGTAAAAGCAATCAGTAATGCACAATCAGAGGGTAGATTTAAAGAAGGCCTAAGAGCTATCACAAAGGGCAATCAAATCATTTGTGAACCAGCTGTTCAAATCATAAACAGATCCAGTGAATGGATTGAAGTAGCAGATGTCTACTTTGCATTTGTTAATGGCAAATGCAGTTCGATTGCTACTTCTAAGTTTATGAAACAAACAACAAGAGAAACACAAACAAACTAACTAGACAATCGTCCCCAGCAGAGTCGCCATTTTGTTAACGGGAAAAGTGTCTATTCAGAATGACCCTATCCCACTAAGGTGTGACAGTGACCTTAGAAACAAACAGAGAAAACTACTTTTGTATTCTTCTTTATGAACTATAAACAAAGAGGAATAGGATGAACCAACCTGTGTCTTGCGATGGTCCTTTGATCCAATCTCTCTCTTCTTTGACAGCTTCCAGCTACCTACTTCCTTACTTGCCCAGCTTCACCAAGTACCTGCAAGATCACAGAAGAAGGAAACTATACAAAGACATGGGTTTATATTCATAAAAAGCTTAGGATCAGATTTAAGCTAAACATACAAATGTAACAAGCATCAATGATACACAAGCATGTAGGAGAAACTCAAATAGTTTTATTGATATAACAAGAAGATCCAGGAGGAGTTACAATCGATGATTCTTGATCCAGCATCAACCTCCCAGCAAAGAAGCCCCTCTTCACCTCCAACAAAGCATAAATCACCCAATACTCTGATATCTATCTCAAAACCAACAACAATTCTTTGCAAAGTACAAAATTCCAACCTCTGGATCTCTGGGATGAGGGATCCATATATAGATGTATGCAAAGAGGATGAGTCAGCTTATGATTTGACTAGTGTCTTCTCTCTGTCAGTTCTTGCTTCCACTTGGAGACTAAGAGCCTCTTACTCATCCTTGGTCGAACTCAGTGAGGCAAGTGTCATTGGAGAAGATTCTGGAAGCTTCCATTGTCTTTCCACCTTGCGGAATGGCACTGCCATTTGTCATTTCCCGCTCAACGCACCCTGATAGTGCATTTAGGTGCGTTGCAACGCACCTAGCTAGTGTATTTGGGTGCTATGCAACGCAGCTAGCCAGTGGAGCAGCTGAAATGATCCTTATTTGACTGATTCTAAGTATTTTCTGGTGGAGAACTTCTGGGAGAAGCTGTAATTTGTTGACCTTGTTCCTTTAGGAGTCGGAACAACACTTTTAGGGACTTAGGATCCCTTGGTTTATGGAAATTTCATGCTTATAGCTGTAAGGCACAAAAATGTCTATAACACACTCGCATCTCCGTCTTCCCAAAGCGATTTCTCATCATTCTCCTGCATTCACACCAATCATCAAAGCTTCCCTTGTGTGTACCCCACCATCTTGTAGGCATAACGCATAGTGCCCAGTACAACACCTAGAAGCACTGCTTTTCTGGTACCTCTCTTTCAAACACATCCAAAAAGATATCTACCTCATTCACACCATCATAAGTAGGCAGATTTCTTACCTCTAAGGACACATAGTGCAGCAATGAGGTCATCATGTTGCAGTTCAGCGTAGTCACTTCATGTAACTGGTTCTACCAGTACTCTAACTCTTCATCAGAGTCTGAAGTGCAGGAACTCTCGTGATCCCATGTAATTCTTCCATCCATGGTGGGATTCACGCAATCTTGATCTTGTGTCGTTATCTTATAGATACAGTCCAAATCAGCATCACTCTCATAATCGTGGACTAGTTCCGTATAGCATGATTCCTCAGCAAAATCTAGAGGTACTATTATGCGTAGACATTTCTTCTCAAAGATCATCTTCCACTTCTTCAAATTGATTAGCCCATTCATATCAGTGGCCCAGTCAATTCCTAGGAGTGCAGGATAGGGATTGTTGTCATCCACTATCTCTATCACTTCAAAATTAGCCATCGCGCTCACTCCCTCAATATCCACAGTCACCCCTTGCAACTGCCCCATGGGGATGATCTTCTAATGATTAGCCACCCTTAGCTGAATCAGAGACCATTGCAACACGGGTCTCCCCATTCATTCTCAAGTCTGCTTTGGTAAGATGTTCATGTCTGACCTAGGTCCAGAATAACCTAATCCATCTCATACTCTCCTATCTAGGCGGTCAGTCTCATCTCACATTTTGTCCTTGTTTTATGCTTGCCAATCTTTCATACTACGGGCGGCTCACCTAGTGCAATTCCAACGCATCTATTAATGAGCTCTTGTAACCCTTTCATAGCCTTACTATCATGCAATAGCCTCATATAGGTCCCCAGGAAAGTTGTGACCATAGAGGGATCCATCTCCTGCTCAGGCTTATCCATGTTTCCCGAGGTGGAGGCCTCAGAAAAGCTCTTCTTAACTTCCATGAAGGTTTCACGTGTGCGCTCCAAATAAAACTTAATTTCCTTTATTGGAGCTTTGCGAACCCATGTGTCGTCTTCTAGTTGTTTCCCCTTGTCATCGCCTATCGCGTTTCCACTTATGAGCACTACGTTTACATTTGGATCCTCTTCGAGCAACTCAGACCTCATCATCTGCAAGTTCCGAGTTGGCGGAGGTGGTAGCACCCCTTTGTCACATATCCTAGCTATCATCGTAGGACAATCTTCCATTTCATGATCAAACAGTGTGCAACACTTGCATGACGGATGTGTTGGGTTAGTGCAATCACGATCATAATGTCCTGGCCCTTCGCAATTGTAGCAAATCAACTGTCCTCGACCTCTACCAAATCTTCCTTCACCTCAGCCTCATCCACGCACCTGAAATCCTATCCACACCATCCTTGTGCTATGGTCATGGGGCCACATTTCAGCTTGAACCCTATAGGCAGGAGTTCTATCCATTATCAATTCATAGCTCCTACAAGTACACTCATCATGCCCTACCGACCTACAAAAGTTGCAGAATACTCGTTGTGGTGCTTGTACAAACTTTTGTAGCAAGTGACAATTATCTGTGGCATGTTTTCCGTCTACTTGATAGATAACACACCATAATGTGGGCCCCGTGCTAGGTCTTTCTTGAGCTTCTGGCCTTAAAGGCATCAGTCCCCCTCCTGCAATATAGTTCACAAAGACCGGGAAATGGTCCTTGTCATGTCCCTAACTCTTGTATTTCAAGCACCATACCTCCCCGTGCACCTCTAGTCGAATCATCCTATCCTGCTTTAGACTTTGCATCTCAAGGCACAGATTCTTTAGTTGCACATGGATTTGTTGAACCCCTAGGTTTTGATCTTGCATCGGAGTCTCATGTATTCTCATGGAAATATCCAAAGCCTCTACTTGAGTGGTTATCTCCTGCTGCGATAGCACAACCCTTAAGTGTGGTAGGAGCGAAGAAACAACCTACTCACGATGTTGTCCATTCATTAGGTTCATGTTGGCTTCACGGATTGTACATTTCAACCTCTAATCTAGTTCCCAAGGCGTCTCGCCTGGTTGAATTGCGATTTCTTTGAATCCCACAATCGATTGTGCCTTAGATTTAGGCCTACTAAATTCTTTATTCAGTGTTGTCTATATGTTTGCCACTCTAGCATTCGGGTTATCATTAGATTACTTAATATACCAGGTTAGTGCGTGATCTTGTAGAACACTAACAAATGTTGCCTTCTTTATATGATCATCTGTAACACCTTGAGCTTCCCATACAGCCCTTACAACAAACCAGAATTGGTCTGGGTCCTCATTTCCCAAGCCTTTAAACAAAGGAAGCTTCATTGTCTTTTCCATACTGAATTGTGGTGGAGGTGGAGGTGGTACAGGTGAAGTTGGAGGAGATGGTGGTGAAGTTGGAGGTGGTGTGGGTGGAGGTGGTATTCGCGGAAATCCTTGTCTTATTAATTGAATAGCACTTCATAGAGAAACCTACGCTATCTCTTCTTCGTCACTTCGTAGAGGTGAAATCAATGGGCTATACTTCGAACCCTTTTTTCCTTCGTTCCTGTAAGTTTTTCCGCTTCGTGTAGTTCTGAACATCAAGGTAGTTGCATAACCCATTTTCGCACAATAGCATTTTAATCCAGGTATTCAAAGATTTTATGTACTTACCTCACTGTCCTTTGAAAAAGCATCTCTCCACCTCGCTATAGCTAACTGAGGTGTCGACCGTGAATTTAGTTATGAATCCTCCTATGATGTGATCAAGCCAATGATCGACAGTGTAGGCAATCTTGTCCTTCGATGCTTCCAACCTTCACACTAGCTTTGGGGTTCACATAATAGGACCGTCAAGTTTCCACCTTCCTTGGCTATTTGCTAGCTTCGCGATCCACTCGTATAACTCAATAAGGAAGGAGAAGAAAAAGATTTCATGGATCTATGTATACAGGTATCTGTCCAACCACTATTCCTTTGTCAGTCACAAATTTATGTTCTCCTGCACCGCCAATTCGTGGATCTTCCTATCAAACCAGTCTCTGATCTCCTTCTTAGTTGGATTCTAGTGATACGACATCACACGTCTCTTATGCCGATTCCGGTCCGACAACAAAACCATTTGTTGGCTTGAGGGGGCCTAACACAGGTTCAGCGTTAATTATCCAAAAAAATCCCTACACTACTGGCCCTTTCAGCATCAGCCTATGGAGCGTGGACTGAAGTCTCACTCGAAGGAGCAGGGAAAATTTTAAGAACCCCCCCTAAATTTATAAATATAATAAATGGGCGAATCTCCATGGTATATAGAAAAAATGGAAGGCGATTTTATCAATAATATAATATGTATATATAATTTTTTGGCGAATCTCTCACCAAGCATGGCGAATATTTTACTCAATTATAAAATCTTGTAAGATCTTGGCGAGTCTTTCACTAAATAATAAAACTTTGTAAAGTCCTAGTGAATCTTAGCATAGGCTACATGCTAGTTTAATTCCCCCATTTAAATAGGCTACATTCCAGGTGAATACCATGGGTCAATACCATGTGCCGTTTTGGTGAATACCATGGGTCAATACCATGTGCCATTTTTATTTTTATTAATTCTAATATTAGGGTTAATAATGGTTTTTTGCATGGTATTAATAACAATCTAGTCCATGGTATTTGTCCCATAGTATTTTGGCCATAGGTTTCACCTAAATATAACCCATTTTTGAGTGTTCTTAAATATAAGGTGACTTATGGAGTAAATATAAAAAAATGTTTTATTTGTTTACCATACCTCTCATTTATTTATATTTTTATTAATTTACCATACCTCTTTTACAAATATGGTATTTGGCCCATAGGATTCACTTAAATAAAACCTCTTTCTTGAGCCTTCATAAATAGAACGAGGGTTATGGACTAAATATAAAAAGAGGTTCTATTTATTTACGATACGTCTAGTTTATTTATATTTTTATTTATTTACCATACCTTTTGAGTAAGTATAAAAAGACGTTTTATTTATTTACCATACCTCCACTTTACTTATATTTTTATTTGTTTACACCCTTACATGTATATAAGGTGACTTATGGAGTAAATATAAAAAATGTTTTATTTATTTACCATACCTCTCATTTATTTATATTTTTATTAATTTACCATACCTCTTTTATAAATATGGTATTTGGCCCATAGGATTCACTTAAATAAAACCTATTCTTGAAAATGGGCGAATGGAAGGTTGTAAGTCCTAATTTCAAGGGCTAAATTTACCTTTTTTACCCTCTCCCTTAAAATAAGGTGGGCTATTTGAGGTGATTTGTAAAAATGTACTATGATACAAAATATTCGCCCACTAAAAATTTAAAACCCCTTAATTTCGCCAAAGGGCGAACATTTGCCCCTAAAATTATCCTTGCGAAGGAGTATGGGGGGATGCTAGAACCAAGTTTCCACCCCCTAAGATGGTTGTGATTTCGTTTGATTCCCTCTATCCCTTCCTGTGCGCAAGTCACTTCACTCTTGGGATTACAAGACAAGCCCTTTATCTTGTGCTTCAATACCTCCATGAAATGGTATGATCAACCTTCGCGTAGCCCTATCCTACTGCCCAAGTACTTTCGCGCTGCTATGGTAGCATGCTGTGTAGATTCTGTGATTAGTCTAAGTGATTTTCTTATCTTATCAAATAATTAAAGTTAACACCACATAAACAAATATCCTTGATCACGTTCAATTATCCAATGTATTTGTATTCATTTGCGCATCATATAAGCATAATAAAGGAAATTCATGCATAACATATCAAGATGCAATAACAGAACAAAGACACAGAAATTATGTAATATCTTTCTTTATTAATATCTTCCAAGTGTTTATAGACTCTGTCCACCCTGTGCACACAACTGCAGGGGTCCACACACTCAGTTGCGGACTTCTACCCTAGGCCTCTGCACACTCAGCTACAGAGCCTATACTTATGCTACAACCGAAGACTTAGACTTCTTACTCCATAGCTACGACTCTCTTACTTGTTGTGTCTCTAAAACTACTTAGAGCTTAGATCCTTTTATACAATACCATGGTCCGCAGATCATGGGTAGATCTCTTACAGTTGACTTTACTTTACAAAACTAAGGGCGGACTACCCTTTATGATACCTAACACCTTCTCGCTCCGCGATCACAAAATGTAGAGACTTTACCATTTTATTACAAAATTTAATTCAAACATGGGCTTTTAGCCCCAAAACTTCCCTTGGGGGATCCTGCTGCCAACAGGAACCTATACATATTTTTGTTTACCAGTTCAATAAGAGGAATAGAGATCTTGAGTTAGAAATTTCATTCTCAATACTGAAGGGTGCTTGATTTTTAAGAAAATATGAGAAATCAGTCCTTTCGGCCACAACCTTTGTTATGAGTTCTATTTGCTGACTTGTAGTAGGCATTCCAGATTGGACAACTTTTGTTGAGACATCAATTGTTTTCTTAGCAACATTTTATGTGTTTCTCCTTTCTGGATTGTTTTCGTTTTACTTAGAGCAGTTTTCTTCTTGGGATCAGGCTCTAAAGTTTTCTTGGCAGAGTTATTAGAATCCTTTTCATTTGAGTTATCATTGTTTTTCTTGCTCTTGAGATTATATTTTCTATGGACTTCTAAGATATAATTCTCAAATCCATTTTTATAGTCATCAGATTCTTCAGATTCCAATTCTGTTTGAGTTAATAAAAACAATTCTTGTTCTTATTGTGTAAGAAAAACATAACTATCTTCATTTGTTCCCATTAAATTAATCTGATTTTCCTCAACTTCTTCAACTACACTTATATCTTCATCAGCATAATTTTCTTGAAATGGCAGCCTAATTTGTTGATTTGGGCCTCTTTGATCTCTTTTTCTTATTTGTGGAGTGTTTCTCTAAGGGTTTGGATTTCGATTTTGTTGGAAAGGTGGGTTCTCCTTAGGGACATTTCTTTCTTTCAAACTTATCTTCTTCATAATTTTTTCCATAGTCCTTACTAAGGAATCAATTTTTGCTTCTGCTACAGAAGTTGAAGCTTCTTCCCTTATAGTAACCCTTCTTTCAGTTTTCATCCTAGCTCTTTATGCTTGTAAATTTGCTTCTACACTCACAACATCTCTTTGCACCGCTTCTAATGTTGGACAATTCCTTTCCCTAAGCTGGTAAGACATATTTGTATCAAAACCATTTGGGAACTTTATCAAGGCTAAATCCTGTCGTAGTTTAAGATTTGCAGGTAGTGCATTATAGGCATTGTTGAATCTAGCACAATAGTCCTGTACACTTTCACCTACCTCCCTTTTAATATTTTCATAGTCTAATAGAATCTGTAAATGATTGTTCTTGACTTCCCATCTATTAAGAAAGGTTTGGTGGAGTGCAGGGAGATCATTTATACTATTTGTAGGCAAAGACTTAAACCATTTTTTGACCTCTCCTCCTAAACTTTGAGCAAACATTTTGATCTTAATACTTTCGTCATCTACCTCTTGTAGGTCAAAACAATCATTCATTTTATCCACATTTTGTTGGGTTGTTAAAGGACCTATCCTATCAAATAGTGTGATCTTGGACAGATAGTCTTGTCGCATATTAGCAAATGGGGCTGGTAACACAAAAGGAGCATACCTGGCAGCCATGTTTGGTGGTGGTGGTGGAGGACCACCTGAAGGAAGTTGAACAATGGATGAGGGAAGTTGAACAGTAGATGAGGTTGGACTAGTACTAGGTGGAAATGAGGGTAAAGGAATTTGAGCAACCTTTTTTTGAAGGATGAAATAATGGGTAGGAATTATGAAGGCAGTAGGACTTGGTGACTAAATATGTGCAGGCTGAGATGTGAAGGAAGAAGTTGTTATGTTTAAGGCATTAAATTCTACTGAATTTTGGAGATAAGCATCATTGATTTTGGAGGTGAGATCTATCACTAGATATTGTAGAGTATAAAAATCACTACAAGAAAAAAGGACATTGGTGAGGGCTGAAAAATGTCACCATAAGCTCATTGGTGACAGTCAAAAGAGCCTTCATCACTAAAAACTGAACGTCACCAAAGGTGGCGTCGCCAAAATTATAGGTGTTGTGGTGACATTCAAAGTCGGTCACCAATAATGATTTATAATGACAAATAGTGATTGTCACCATTTCATATGAGAAATGGTGACGGACCTTAGCCTCAGGCACCAAAAATTGAACGTCACCAAAGGTAGCATCACCAAAAGTATAGGTGTTATGGTCACATTCAAGCTCTGTCACAAATATTGATTATAATGACGGATAGTGACCGTCGCCATTTAATATGAACAACAACGATTTATTGTGATGGATGTTTCATGGCCATCACTATTGGTACATATAGATGGTAACGTTCTTTGACCATCACCAAAAGCCGCATAGCCAAAAGTATAGGTGTTGTGGTGACATTCAAGGTCCGTCACGAATAATAACTATAATGATGGACAGTGACCATCACCATTTCATATCAATAACAATGATTTATGGTTATAGACCTTTCATGGTTGTCACGATTGATGCATATATATGGTGCCATTCGTTGATCGTCACCATTTCATATTTTGGTAAGGGTCGAAAAATGTCACCATAAGCTCATTGGTAATGGACAAAAGAGCCTCCATCACCAAAAACTGATCATCGTCATTCCACATGGATATTAGGGCATGATGGAATCGAACCACCAACCTCCTACTTGTAAAGAAGTTTCTCTTCCATTGAGCTAGCACCCTTTAAAGAATTAGACTTTTAAAAAGTAGACCTTCAAACTTCATAAATTGTAAATTCTACAACTTTCAATAAATTAAAGTCTAGGAAATCTTTTACTAAACAAGAAAAGCAACATCAAAGTTGCAAGTCCCTACCTAATGGTTATGGAAGTTATGAAACGTGGGTGGAGGGAAAAATAGTTACGTATAAGAGAATCAATAGGTTCAGTTAAATACTCAATAAGAAGTGAAACTTTGAAGACATTTATAATCTATAAATGACCTATAACTAGAAAATCCACCAAATATTGCAAAGGAGATGTCATCAGTGGATAGCATATGGAAGAAGAGTATTCATGGAGACATATGCAATATGTTATAGGTTTAGTGAAGGAAGAATATCAATGTTGTTGTTGTTGGGTGTTAGATATATGAATGATATCTAAATTTATGTGCAAATGTAACATAGATCTTCGGAAACCATGAATGACATAAGATATATATATATATATATATATATATATATATATATATATATATATATATATATATATATATATATATATATATATATATATATATATATATATATATATATATATATATATATATATATATATATATATATATATATATATATATATATATATATATATATATATATCCCCTTCACATGAACCAACATGCAATTTGGAATTTCACAAGTCTACACTCAAAACATGACAGCAACCAACAAATAAAAGAAATCGACTTGAATAAAAGCAATAGCTTCACCTTCATTTTTGAGCTACTTATGTTTATTTGAATTTGACTTGTGACATTCTCTATCTGACAATGAATCAAAATCATCACTAGTATTAAATTCATCCAACACAAAATTTAGAGATCCCACTGACATCTATGTTTTTGTTGCCATGCCCAAAAACCATGGAGATCCATGTCGATGGTAGAATAAGATGTGTGCATGTTGAAATTTTCATAAATTGATAAAGTTCAACCTATAGGTTTCTAGGTTGCAATGTAAGATGTATACTTAGATTGCTAGTGGCATACACATGAAATTTACAAGGTTCCAACTTGTCCAACACCTAGATCCATATCATATTCTCTAAGGAAATCTCACCTATAACATACATGAGCAAGGCATACTGATTAAGATTTTCAGAGGCACATTTGTATTCAATAATATCAAAAAATAATCATCTCTGGTTCAAACTCACTTCGTCATATATTTTTGGTACTGGGTTATCGTTTGTGTTGTCATTTCCAACTGTAGTGGGAACTATAATAAGTTATTGTGTGATCCATACAAGGCTAACCACCCAAAGGGTTGAAATTTGCAAGCCTAAAACACTAGAAAGTACACACTGAATAAATTCTAAATGGACACATTAAATCTAGATTCAATACAGAAGCATGAGCAAACATTTACCCTCATCCTCCATTGACCCTAAGTTCATATATTGAATATTTTTTCATCATAATGAAATTTATTTAAAATTGAAAACAAAAAGGAAACAATTGCCTAAATAATAGTTTTAGATCATATAAAATTTGTTTCACATTATTGGATATTGGCATTGGTCATATGACACTATAAACAGAGAAAACTTCTCATAAATGTTTGCATACCTAAGTGCTCGAATACACTGGTGAAAAACACCACGTGATAGAATTACTCAATTAAAAAAGAAATCAAGAAATTTTTGAAGCAAATACCTATATTCCCCATGAGAGCTCTACTTTCGCACTAGCAGTTAAAAGTTTTGAACTGCCCCAGTCTCGCAACATGTGGATTGAATCAGAAATATGACCCTTATATGTAACAAACTTTTTTTCCCTTTTGAGTTGAACAGGTAGGAGAAATGGTAGAAGCCACACTTGCAGCCTTCTTTGTTGCCTTTGCTCTCCTATCTATTCTTTCCATTTGTCGACTAGATCTTGCTTTTATATTATATCTCTTATGCAAAGGGGATATAGAAGAGTTGGCTACATTTTGTTCAAATATATTACACTCCCTTCCAATTGCAAGTATAGAACTCATGGAGATTGAAGATTGAGATTCACATTCCTCTTCTGAGTGAATTACAAACAATTGAACTCTTTTGGAAAAGTTCATATATTCTAATTGTTAGTGTCAGTATCTTCATCTCTTCGTCAGAGATCAAATCCTCTTGTTGCATTGCATATTAGGTGTCCCACCTAGTCAGCTGCATTCCATTAGGAGCATGGATCATCTGACGATAGTGGCTTGTTGTACATTTTCCCTCATGTTATTTACCTGCTGGCCCATTTTTATTTATCAAAATCCTTTGCAGTCACTTTTTGTCTTTACAATTTCAAAAGTATTTTCTAGGGTTTCACTATCATTAGGTCTAGGGTTTCATCAGAAAGGTTTTCAAAATGTCCAATAACAGCCAGCAGGCACATGAGGAGGTTCCAGTACCAATAAATTTGATAATCAAGTGCTCAGAGATGTACTTTTCCTCAAAACTCCATTTTGAGGAAAAATAGAGTATTTCATGTTTTATTGTATAAATTGATGTAATTTCATTTCTTTCATATGTAAATCACTTTGGCAGCAACCCTAGTCACTTTCCCAAGCCTTAGTAGCTCCAATCCCCTGCAAAGAAAACAAAAAACAAGTCATTCAGTTCATCAAAAAGCTCAAATAAAGTGAAAAGCTCAAAAAACAGAGTTAAAAAGTAAATTCGTATTCTAAACACTGTAAAAGTGGGTTTTATTCAATCAAAAATTGAAAATCTCCTTGTGTATAAATTATTTTCTCAATTCAAAAGCTCATTTTCATCCAAGAAGAAGAATTCAGCAAAGTGAAGGCCGTGTTTGAGCAAAGGAATTGAGCTTGGAGAAAAACTGTCCAAATTCAGAGGCATGGCGCACTGGGTGGAAGGCATGGCGCATAGGGCCATGATTTCTAGTGTAAAGTTGTTCTGGCATGGTGCACACAAAAGGTGCGGCGCGTTGGGTTTGAGGCGCTGCGCATAGAGCTACCAAGCCCGATTTCTTCAACAACTCCCTCAAATCGCCAAAATCGCTCAAATCTTCCATTGTGCAAGTAAGTCACAATTTCTTCATTGCTAGTGAAAGAGTTCTTCTTAAAATTTATGGTGGTTATGTAAAAGAAAAATCAAACCCTACTTCCTTACCATTTCTCAAGAAAACATTGCTTAGGGTTTGCACTTATCATTTTCCTGCTAAGTTCATTCTGCCATTCCCTCACTTTTTCACTCCTTTTTTTATTTTCCAAGTTTATTTCCCCATTCCCTAACTCCCATATTCCCAAAAATCATCTACCCCTATCCCCAAATCACATTTTCCCAAATCCTAAATATAAATCCCCAAACCCTAATTGTTGTCCTTAAAGCTTACATATCACTACCTAATCCCCTGTTTCTCAAACCAAACCCTGTCTTAATAGTCCCAAAATCCCTCATACTCTCTCCCTCCACAGTCCCTCATATACTTTTCCCTTGGTGGAAAAAAATTAAAGACACCATAAATTCCTACTATTCATCAATAAAACTCACTTACTAGCAAGCATGGAGTCTGATCCTTCATATGATCATGAAGAAGAGACACACAGTGACTCCCCTATAGAGGTGCATGCACCAAGGAGGCCTCATAAGGGTGGCAAACATTTATGAGAGGAACCTATTACCCTTGCTGAGCTACAGGCCTGCCCTCTCGCCATCACATGCTTCCAACACCAATCCTGCTATGGGTTCTGTGAGATGGTTGCTAGAGTCCAATTTCACCATGAGTTGGCCCAGTTGTTTGTGCTTCATTTACATGATGGTCAAGCCACTCTAGCTAGTGTAACATTAACTTTAACACCAGAATCTATTTCTCTAGCAACCAATATTCCTAATATTGGAGAGCAATGGAACAAGAAGCAGCAAATTGACAGGTAACATTATGAACCATACATCAAGTGCGGTTATTGGAGACAACTCAACAGAGTTTTTCCTTTTTGGTACCTGAAAGATTCCTATGCTCCTTTGATGAAACTGATAATGAAGTCATTCAGCTGTAAGGGCCGGCTTTCTCGTTTATATGCCTATCATATCAGGTTGCTGATGCATTTTACTAGGGTGATGATGATGAATATCCCCTACTTCATATGCCAAAATATTGAGAAGATGACCATCGTAGTACAACAAAAGGCTCCTCAGCAGCAGTTCAACAGTATTTACCATTTTTCTCTCATTAAGATTGTGGTCATCCATCAGCTTGGTGTGCAGGGCATCACTTGGGAAAATTTCATTTCTCATGAGTTCTTCATAGCTCCTCAGGGACCTCCAGAGGCTTTGCATGAGATAGGTGGACCTTCACATCAACATGAGGGTCATGAGACACAAACCGCTAGTATGCCGGTGTTTGTCACCTATTAGAAGGGCACTAGACAATTATTTGCAGCAGCCAAGCGAGTATTATCTCCACCCGGGGTGGAAGGGGTCTCGCTTCCTTTATCGGCACAGCAGGTTCAGGACAAAGGCAAGAGGCCATTACAGGATGAGGTACCATCAGGTGAGCAAGAGACTGAGTTCATTCTCATTGAGGGTGATGATACTGATTTGGGCCCACAAAGCTCAAATCTCAAGGAAGTCATCCAAGAGCAACAGGCGAACATCAATGCTTTGTCCCTCAACCTAGACAAAGCCAAGTGGATAATAAAGTACCTAGAGCAAAGAAATAAGCAGCTTGAGGATCAGCAAGTGATTATGGAGTTGTAAAACATTCGGGAAAACCACCAAGCTGCCAAAAGGAGGAAGGTGAAGCTCACATCGCTTGAGCAAGAGATCAATGCCAACGGGAATCATGGCTTGAAAGAGCTAATATCCACTTGGAGAGAAGGTTAGAGAAGGCCAACAAGGAGAAGGCATTGTTGAGGCATATGGTTTATCATTACATGGCGAGAAACAAAGTCTGCAAGGCAAGAATCAGGAGCTTGAAGGAAAAATTGAAGAGGGCATCGAGGAGGCAAAAGGAGCAAGATAGACTTCAGATATTGGTTGAGGCTTCCTTGGCCCAACAGAGCGCTTGATGGAGAAGACTCAACCCAAATTTCAAAAAAATTGGGACACTTTTTGCACTTTTGGAATTTTTGGCTCAAAAAACAGAATTTTCTGCCCCATGCGCCGCACCACCTAGCACTCGCTTTTGATGGGGGCCTCCAAATGACAAAAACTCAGCATTTTTTGATTTGGCATGGAAAATTATGCTTGCCTACCAATGGCCAAGAAATTTTGATAGGTTTTGAGCCCTCAAAAAGGTCAAAAACACTCAAAAAATGACCTTACTGCCCCTATTTTGACACACAGGAAGCAATGTTGGGAGAACTCAGTTTTGGAGGGACAAATGGAGGCCAAATACAAAAATTCCACTTTGATTGGAAAGTAGACAGACAGAACATTCCAACAAGAACACTTGGAGCAAATTTGGACACTAGGAAGACCTCCAAAAGTGGCTACAAACAGGCACTACGCATAGAGAATTCAGTGCGGCACATAGGGGAAATTTTGCTCAGTTTGACCAAGTATACTCTGTTTTTCACCTAGCTTTTGACAGTTTGAATTTTTCTCCTTCTCAATGTAAAACCTGTGATGTAATTTAATGTAAATTGATGGATCTTGATGTACTTATGTCTAATTTTCACTTATGGAGGTAGATTCATCTATCAAAAAGTTGTTTGAAACTGAATGAATCAGTTCCCTAGTTTCTAGAGGCAAGCTGTTCCACTGCCTGATTTCTAGTTCTCAGTTTATAATTAGTTGGAACAACTCCTAAACTTGTGAGCTCGACCCCTGGAGGCTAGGATGAGTTATGGTTTGTCTATATCTTGTGATCTTTCAGTCATTAGCATGGTTGAACTTTTGAGAAAGCAAGGAGCTTCATTGTATACTCATATCAGCATTTTGGCTAAGGAATTGAGACCAGGGTTTGCAGCACTCTTTGGGATTCATGTGGCATTTGTCTTGGTATAGTGATTTCTTATATAATTTTGAATTTACTTATGTGTTATGTATGCCATTATCTATCTTGTTTTTTCTTAACTAAGACAAACAAGGGAAAAGGTAGAATCCATTGAAAATATAGTGCTCTACCTAGGTTTGCTTTAGCTTTTGATGTTTTCAGTTGTTTGAAGAGGTTCCCAGAGCTTTCTTTCCCTCTTCAACTCCTCACCTGTCTAATCTCTCCATCTCATTCAATTTAAAGTGCCAAATCAGTAGCCTACCTTGCCCCATTGAGATCTTTGCAAAACTGAGCCTCATTCCCTGCACCCAAAATCTGCTTTTCCATTTGAGCCAACAAAAAAATCATTTTATTCAATCAAACTCTTTTGCACACATACCTAGCTTAAGATCAGTATTTATATCAGTCATGTCAAGCTCTCATTGATCATATTTTTGCTGAGATTGACGAGGAGAGAGCCCTCTCCCGACCTAGTAAGGCTAGCTACCAGGTTAAGCGTGGTTTGATGTTGTCCTAGATCCTACCTTTCTCAGCCTGAGGTAGATTTAGGCACTAACACTAATCATTACATTTCAATGAGTCTATCCATTCTATTCCTTAATAAGTCCACCTTGGAAGGAAATTCCTTCAAGTAATCACTTGCTTATGGTGTTTGACCTTCTAATAAAGAAACCACCTCTCTGGCATCCTTCACAACTATCTTTGCTAAAGCCACAACTAACCTATTAAACTTGGAATTAAAAGCATGGCCTTTTTGACAAAAACAATTTGAATGGCTTACAAAATCTTCCTAAGGTTAAAAAACTATGTTGAAATTATAGATCAGACAATTTTTTTACAATTATCCCATATTCCTTTCTTTTAGCATAGTCTAAACCTATATGTAAATGCAAATTTCCACAATTATTCATGTTGGATATTGCTTTTGAATTTAGTCTATGGGTGAGCAAAAGTGATGTCTGATGTTTCAGGTGGGCAATCCAACCATTTCCTTTTTAACATATTTTTGCTTGATGATGGGTGGAGTGTTCACCCAAAATGGAGGACACTACTTTTTATCACTCTAAATCCACAAACAATATCAAATTTGTCTAAACCTTCTACATTTTTGCCTTTTATTTGGGCATATTTGCTCATGAGTTTTTCTCAAAGTTCAACCAAAAATTGTTCAACTCACAAATTTTAGTTGTTAAATCAGTAAAGAATTAGTGCCCCAGAGGTTTTTTATGACCCTGAATACATTGATGTTTTCAAAAAAGATTCCCAACAATGAAAAATAATGACCTCACTAAGAATTTATCGCCATATTTAAATGAAAATAGTATAAAAATGTAGAATAGTTACACTTAACCCTTAACTTCTTCTTTTTCATACAAATGGTCTATTCAAATATACATTTCTTTGAGAAATATAAAATATATACCAACTTTTCTATATATCTATTGGAACGTGATTGGAACAAGCCATTGTTTCATTCACTCCTTCATATGCCTAAAATGTTGATGTTCTATATTTGACATAACATCAGATAGTAGGTCTGACAGGTCTCTAACTTATCCTTCCAATTAATAAATTTCTTCAATTTCTTTATCCTTTGACTTTGTGATTGTTATGTTTGAATTTGGGTCCATCTTCCCAAACTTTACAGTCACTGGATTTTTGAATTGAATTTTTTGTATGACAAATTTCTTGAACTGGATTTGTGATGTTGTTCATTTCTTGAACATAATATTTTATTTTGATTTATACTTTTCTAATACTTTTAGGATAACAATAACTTTCAAAGCTAGGTTAAGTGTTGTCTTGACAAAATGGGCATCTTTGCAAACTGAATTTTCAATGTGGCAGATGGAGGGTGCTTTTCCATCGTTGATTTATGAAGTATTCCTTTACCTAATAACACAAACTTTCTAAAATGGTCTTCAACTTTTCACCGTTGTACTTATAAAAAATTGTATTCTATAAGAGTTGCAATCTAAACTCATCTTGAATATACCCTACAATCGCAGCAACATGCAGATAAAGATGTAACTCTAATGTGCTTGGAAGAAAGTTGATTCATGCTTCTAAGAAGGCTCAAAGAGCATTGTGGTAGACAATTAACCATTATTCAAGAAGCTCTAACATTTTCTAGTGACAAAGATGAGAAAAAGGATATACATTCAAACTGTTGTGTTCACCAAAATTATAATCGAGTACTCAATGTATCTTGAATCACAGTCTAATCTAAATAAAAAATAAAAATAAAAGAAAGGTAACAAGAGTTGGACAAGTTCATTACTTGAACATTTTATGTGAAATGTTCTCATAAAAATTATCAAGGTCCATAAATATTGAAGGATTAATTTGCAAGAAAAAGCTAACAAAATCATCATTTTAAAGTTGTATTGAGAATTGATTTACAGATTGTGATCATTGAACATAAATTTCACATACAATAGTAGGATTATGCTATTCTTTTCAAGCATTAGTACACATAATTGCATCCAATATTATTAAAAGAAACCATAGTAGCTTTAAATCTCTACAAAAACCATGCAAGAAACCACACATGTAATATTTTTTTTTTGAAAATGCCATAGTGTTGTTTGTTAAGAAGATGAAACTAAGGAAACAAACAAATTCCCATATGGAAATCAGAATATCTATAAAGCAAAATATTACATTGATAGGTAAATACCAACACTCTTCTATCAAAAAAAAACTTTAATAATAAGCATGAATTGTTAAATATGACCATCGGCATTGTTAAGATCCATTTGGGCACATCGACCCCAACTTACAAATCAGTGTTATTAGGGCCCACCAAACCCTAATTCAGTTGTTACATGCCCTAAAGAAGTCAACCATCAGAATTCCTAGTTTCCCAAAAAGTTTCATGACTAAAATCATCCAAAAACTGCCTCTAAGAAGATCAATGCAGACAGGCTTTCATTAGGGTGCGCTACAATTAATCCATACACGGATAGGGTGCTATGCAGCGCACTTGAGCCCTCTTTGGCCTGCACTAGGTGAATTTTAGTGAAATTTCATTGGGGTTTGGGAATATTATTATCCATTGGATGCATCTAGAAGTTTCCCAAGTTTATCTACTCCTTTGAGCTTGTATTTGGATGAGGTAGTGAGTTAAGGAACATCAATCCCTTTATCCCTTCCTCCATGGAACTAAATCCTAATTTTGGGAGGGCATTCATTATCACCATTTATGGCATAAATTCCCTCATTCACCTATAAAAAGACCACTCATCTAAGTGATCAGGGGTTGTAAATTATTGAATTATAGGGAGATGCTCTTAGTATGAGACTTGAGTTGATTTCAAGTATTGTAATGATGTCAAAATGTCTTTCTTGTTATGAGGAGAGGATGGGATTGAACTAGAGTGATGCTGAATCAAGGAAATTGGGTTGTAACTCTTCCTTTTACTAATAAATTGTTCAAATCTTTTTCCATATTCTTGTGTTATTCATTTATGGTTTCATGTGTATCATGTACTTGATTCCATGCTATGTTTAATCAATAGATCATTATCATATGCTTTGATCGGTTTTTGTCTTTTGTTTGTGTGCAGGTACTCTTCAAGTGGATTAAGTACGAAGAGGAGTGACAGAATTGGTCAACGAAGATAAGGAGTAAGTGAAAGCTACAGGTAGGCTTCTTTACCTCTTATTTAATCTGTTGATCATAGATAAAGTAGAGAATGCTTTGCACTATTGTTCTAGACTTAGCTACTGGTCTAGGGGTTTAAGCATTCATCCGTAGACACTAAAAATTTCCAAAATAAATTGGCAACTCCATTGGTGAGTGATCATCAATCTTAAGACATTTCTACATACTATACTTGTGGTCGTTGGTTGAATTTCAGTCTTCTTTCATTGAGAATTGAGCCAAAACTGTGCCAAATTGCCTTCAAAATTGCTTACTGTCACCACTGCATCCCAATGAAGGACACAGTGTGCTGCAATGCACTTCCCGCATAGATCTAGTGCATGTCAATGCACTGTCTCTCACAGCTGCCTGCGTTGATCCCTTGAGGGTCAGTTTCCCATCTAGGAGCTGAAGTTTTTGCCAATTTTCTCCTGTTTGAATGATTTGTTGCATGTCAATGATGTCTTGTCTCTGAAAATAGTGTTTCATCTCCTTACCTAGCCCTACTTAGGCTAGGATTGATAAATTTTTCTTATGTATTTACTTTGTCATTTTCAATCTATAGTCGAAAGTTAGTTTTTGGTTGATTTATCTTCAATGAAAGAAAGTGTCGTAAACTTGTCTTTTCCTTCGAAATTGAATTGGCATCAAATATTCATTCATGAAAGATCGATTGATTGATGTATGCATGTGATTAGTCTTTTCGTTGAAAGTGTCGTAATTCCTCATTTCTTTGAAAACAAATGTGTCATAAAGTCTTCCTTTCCTTGAAAAGAAATTGTCACAAAATCGTCATTTTTATGAAAAGAGTTTATTGATCGATTATGCATTAGTTTTCCTTTTTGTTCATTCACATTAAGGGAAATCGAAAATTAATACATGTGTGTTACATTGAAAAATTTTGTGTGTGCTGATTAGGAATAGTGTAGGGAATTTTCATTTAGATTGTGCTCTTTGCTCTTTGATCAAAAGAAATCTGATTGCTCTATCCCTAAGTATCTAGGATTTTCATCATTAAATTGAATGGAAAGAATGCTTATCATGATAGTTGAATTCCTAAAAATTTCAGAATACATCACGTGGTGAACTTGAAAGGAAAATTCCTAAGCAAGATCAACTTAAGATAAACATCAATTTACCTAATGGAGCATTGTCATTAACGCAAACATTTAGTGGTTCTAGGCTAGAGACGTGTTCTGACATCGTAAAACAAAGAAGTTGTCACTAACTTGTCTGCAATACATCCCGAGTGTGATACCTCATTCCATGCACGTGAGTATATCATAGCTCTTCCATGTACCTTCAGGTATATAGGGCGGTGTTATAATACGTAAAGTATATGGGAATGCTCTCACTGTGCGGTTTTGCATTAGACATCGCTTATACGGATTGGGCCTCCACGTACCTTTGAGTATATATGGGAGGACAGCTCTAGGTTGCTATCTATCCTTAAGAAACCGAGTCAGTCGCCTTATAAACTGTGATACACCGAACACATCATTTGAGGAGATTGCTTGCTCATACTTGTTGGTTCGCCAAGAGGTATTCTGCAGCTCACAGTTGCTTGGTAAACCTTTTGCCTAGTATACCCCTTTTTGTTTATTTCTTTTTTGATAATAAAATTAATCAACAATTGTGGAGGAACATCAACCCATACCTCGTTGTTCGCGGAGAACAGCGAGAAAATTGCCTTTGCCTCCCGAAGCGACACCAATTCGGGCAAAGCGGTCTCACTTAACTGAGTCTAGTACATCAAGAACTCCTAGTTCTTCATCTGAGTTACCTGAATCATCTATTTCAGTAAGTACAGAGACTCCAGTTACTCCAACTATTTCTGGTACATCCGTTCCTGAAGAGGAAGTTTCACAATTACCTGAGGACATTAGCACTGATCCTAGTGAAACAATAACCGAAGTTGTTCAACCACAAGTTGATCCTCAACTTGAAATTGCTCAACAAGAAAGTACTTTTGAACTTGAATCAGTTCAACCAGAAGTTAATCCAGAATCTATCCCAGTTCAAACAGAAGTTACATCTGAACCTGAAGTTGTTCAGGAACCTCTTACTGAAACTGTTGTTCATTTACCTGAACATTTGGACTTCGAATTTGAACATTCAGAAGTTGTTACTTTACCGGAAGACGATCAACTGGTTACCCCTTAGACATCAGTAACTATTGAAACTTCAACTTCATCAACACCAGAAATATTTTACGAACCTGACGGTGAAGTTCTTCCACCAGGTTTGATTTCCATTGAGGAGAAACCGGAAGAATATTCCACTCCTGGAATCTCATTTCACTTTGGAACTAGGCTTTATCTTTACCCTAATACTCTTGATTTCTTTGCTTCATTTGATCCTACTTCTTTTCAAGTACCCATCAAATCTTTAGGACAACTTTTGGGTCAGTTAACTATGGCTGAACAACCGTCAACATCCCAGACTATATCATCTGATGCAGGTATAGCAGAATCTTCTGTTGTAACTTCTTCAATGTTTTCTACCCCACCTAAGTCACACCTGTATGGTGAATCGTTCATCCCGGTTGGTTACCAATCATTGTTTGGAACCCACACAGGGGTTGCTTCTACACCATGGTCATCACCCATGTCCTCAACCAGAATTTTACCTGGTTCTTCTCTAATGAGAACTCAACAGTTTGATCCTACATATCAGTATCAAGTTGGGCAATCTGGTCAACAAAGACCTATGTATCCAGTACATACTGGATTGCCACCATATGGAGAGCAATATGCTTATTCACCGTATCCTCCTTATTCTGAGGGACTACCATATGGTAATATCCCACAGTATTTAGGTAAACCTAGAATTAGAGTTTGTCAATGGAAACCAACAATGCCAATTCAACCAAGGCATGTGTATCCAACACAACCAATGCAAATTGTGTCAACTATTCCTAGTACACCTATTGTTACTATTGTACCACAATCACAGGTTCAAACTGTTGTATCTCAACCTATTCAAACTGGTCCTTCTACCTTGCAATCACAAGTTTCAAGTCAAGAAATTCAAATTCCTCAAGTTGTTGTACAACAACCACTTGTTTCTGGAGTTCAACAATAACCTCATGTTAGTGTACCCTTATCTGGACTAACCCGGGCTTACACTGGTATAGTTTATTCACAACCTAGCCAACCTTTCATTGTTGGACAGCGACAATTGTTGAATCCACAACAGTTGTACCAACAACAACAGTAGTTGATTCAACAATCATGGCAGCGTCAATTTCAACAATCCCAATTCCAACAATTCCAACCCTAGTTTGGACTTGTTTCACAAGCTCAACCTGGTTTTGGTCAATCTCAAGATTACCAAGGTCTTGGTCAACAAGGCTTTGTAGTTTATGGACAAGCACACATTCTACCTGGTTATCAACCACCACCTTATACTAGTTTTGTTCAACAACCATACCAAGGTTACTATGCAAAGACCTATTGCTCAGGCAATTCCATCATATCCCGAGTATGCTCAACCTGACTTGAATCGACAGTTGCCCTTTGTAGCAACTTTAGAATTACCATATTTAAATTGGCTCACTAATGATCCAATCTTGTATGCACCTTGGTGGCTGGTAATTACGCATAAGTACCATCTAACATTCCAAAGTTTAACACAAATCCTGGAGAAGACTTGTCATATCATGCTATGACCTTTCATTTGTGATGTTCATCAAACTCCTTAAATGATGATTCAGTTAGACTTCGTCTTTTCCAGAGAACACTTACTGGTCCAGGTGGTAAATGGTACATTGAATTACCAAGAGCTTCTTTCGATAACTTCACCAATTTAGCCACTACTTTTTTGACCCACTTCCAGTTACCTATCAGATACGAGACTGGAACGGAAATCCTAAAAAAATTTATACATACTACTACTACCCATATATCATATCACATTCATGAGTGGTGGCGTTGTGTCGAATGGTTAAGACATATGTTCCCAATCAACTTTTAGCTGAGTGGTTCATAAAATCCTTGTTGCCATCGATCACTAAGGATGTGACAAAAGGTGGAGTTGTCACAGAAGAGAAAGTCATTGCTCGTGACCAATACTTGGATTTGATTTACACACAATCTGACACACTTTATGATAAAATCCCAATGCACATCGACCATCTTTCACTGTTCCACCTCCTCCATGTTCGAGTAAGGATTCTCATGTTGGTGACGGTGTGATCAATTCTTCAAGCACACAATCAGTAGGAAGACCATCTGGTCAAACTCTTGTTGTTTCCAATCAAACTACCAATGAACCAGAAAATACTCTTGCCTTCGAGATTAATGTCGTGTCATCTGACAAAGGAAAAAATCCAAAGCAACCAGCAGGCAAGAAAAATGGGAAGAACAAAAAGAAATAAGAAAATTCTCATTCAGAGAAATCATCGGATTCCTATACTTTGGCAATGAAACCTCATTATCCATGTCTGATATGTAATGATGAGCATTATACAAGATATTTTCCACATTGCTCTGAGGTCTCTAAACTTTTAAAGACTTCAAACACATCGACAGTGTTGACTGATCCGTTTCCAACCCCGAAGACACATTTGGTTGCAACAGACCATGCTTCCACATCCCAAGTACTCATGTTATCCATCACAAAGCCACAACAGAAGTTTTGGTGTAAACAAGAAATGAAGATTATGGAAATCCATTGTTGTCGAATAATCAGGCCACTGATCAACCTAATCCTTCAACCTTGACTTCATTTGAAGTTGTTTCACCTATTGTACCTGAATTGACAATAAAACCACCAAAGGGAGTTGTGCACAAATTGACATTCAACCCACAGGCTTGAGCAGGTCAAACCTATAACATAGTAGAAGATCTTGCTCAATCACCTTCTACTATGTCGACACTCAAGGTGTTGCAAAATTGTCCCTCCCAGAAACAAGCTTTACTGTCAGCAATAGGCGAAATAGATCCTACGGATTCAAATCTTGTGGTTTTTAACCATGCGGGATATTCACCATAGTTATCGGTGCAATTATCTTTCCTAATCCAAGTAAAATCTCTCAATAAGAATGTTCACCAAACTATTATTGACGAGGGGGCATCTACTTGGATTATGTCCATGAGATGCTGAAAAAACTTGGTTCACTGCCATTATCACGATCACCAACCATGTTGAAAGCTTTTGATGGAAGAACATATACTCCATGTGGAATTTTGAGTAACCTGCAAATCAAACTTGGGGGTAAAACGGTTACTATTGAAGTTGAGATAGTTGACGGACCCCTCGATTACAACATTTTACTAGGAAGGCCTTGGGTATATGCTATGGCTATTGTGGTTTCCATGTACTTTCATACTATTGCATTCCCTTTTAAGGGTGGAATCATAGTCATTGATCGGCTAGTCTTCTTTGCCAATAGTTCACAGGCTACTGGAAGCATTCCATTGGTACATGGGTCCCCACTGTCACTTCAAAGTGTTGGAGTAGGTCTCTTTAAAGATCCTTCCCTAATGGTCACTTTTACCCTCTCGTCACCATCTGATTTGGTGGAAGTGGTAAGAGTAGAGACTTGAAACATGATTTCGTCCACCTCATCTGATTTAAGGAGGATTTCCAACCAAGTTGAAGTTGATAGTAATTTTGAGGTATTGCCATTAAGCCCCATTAGATCATCATAGCAATCAATATTTTGGGCTTGTGTGGCAAACCCAAATCCACACTCAACTTTTGTAAGGGTAGATAGATCATTAGAATATGGTACCTCTTCGGATCCTTTTTCACGTATACATTCAATGGATGAAGGAATCATCCAATCAATGATGATAGGAGAGGAACCATGGGGAGATTATCATCATTGTTCCCACCTTCCAAATGACATCAAAGATTATTCAAATGAACTAAACCACCCATAAATTGTTGATTTCTTATCGAATTCCATTAGAGTAGATACTATAGATTCTGAGCGTACTTTGTCAAACATAGTAGAAACAATTTCTATAAACATTTCGACCAAGCCTAACATTGTAAAGAACATTCATGTCGGCAAATCTTGTTCTCCATTGGAACTTGATAATTACCATGCTTTGTTTCGTGAATTTAGAGATATTTTTGCATGGTCTTACAAGGAGATGTTAGGAATTGACTCAAGCATTGTTGAGCATGAGATTAAAATATACCCTGATGTCAAACCAGTGCGACTTCGGCTTTGACCTGTTCATCCTAAGAAAGTCGTTGCCAATAAATAAGAGGTTGAAAATTTTTTGTGTGCTGGCTTCATTTTCCCTGTACCTCTTTCCGATTGGGTATCTAACAGTGTTCCAGTCGTGAAAAAACAAGGGACAATCCGAGTGTGTGTCAATTATAGGGATGTAAATTAAGCATGTCCAAAAGACAATTATCCTACACCCTTTATCGACTAGATTATTGACGAATGCGTCGAATGTGAAATCTTTTCATTCATGGATGGATTTTCTAGCTATAATCAAATCAATATCCGCCCATAGGACCAATCTAAAACAACTTTCATTTGTCTGTGGGGTACATTCACCTATTTAAAGTTACCTTTTGGTTTGAAGAATGCAAGGGCTACATTTCAGAGGGCAATGAATAATGCCTTCCATGACATCAAGCACATTGTTCAACCTTATCTTGATGATTTACCTACTCATTCACGAAAGCGGTCTGATCACCGCAACATTTGAAAGCAATATTTTTACGGTGTTGACACTACAAGATAAGACTCAATCCACACAAGTGTGTGTTTTGTGTTGGCTCTGATTGATTCCTTGGATTCGTAGTCTCAAAATATGGAATTCGACTCAATCCAATCAAGGTTTAGGAAATCCTTGACTTGCCTCCACCTTCAAACTTGTTATAGTTACAGAGACTTCAAGGGAAGGCAAACTTTCTGAGGAGGCTCATTCCAAACTATGCTAAGTCGGCTAAAGTTTTTACGCATATGTTGAATAAAGAGGTGCCATTCCATTGGGATTAGGTTGTGCAAGCTTCCTTTGATGCTCTTTAAGATTCCCTTATTAGAACATAATTAATGTATGACCCAAACTATCAAAAAGACTATTACCTGTATCTCGCTGCTGCAGATACAACCATTGGCATGGTTTTAGTCCAAGAAGAAAGTGGAATTGAACATCCTATTTATTACTTGAGTCGTAATCTCAACAATACAGAAAGTAAGTATTCCTATGTCAAAAAGTTAGCTTTGGAAGCCATTCAAGCTGTATAGATATTTCGTCATTACATCCTCCTCCGTAAAACTACCATTATATTGGATTGCAACCCTATGACATAAATTTTGTCACGTCAACTTCTGGGGGGGAAATATTCAAAATGGATAGTTATTTTGGAGGAGTTTGATTTGGAATTCATCAAATCTAAATCAAAGAAATCTCATCTTCACCGAGTTACTTTGCGATCTTCCCTCATCCTCCAATGATTTAACATCAGAAGCGTCAATCTTGGATGAGTCTCCGTTTCTTATCTCGTCAAGTGATCCATGGTATGGAGATATACTGGTCTATCTCTAGACCCAAGCTTTTCAGCCTAATACCTCTCGATTTGAACAACGATGTACTAGATACCAAGCCAAAGATTATCTGATCATTGGTGATACGATTTATCATTGTGGTGTCGATACGATTTTACGTAGGTTCCTCACTCATGAGGAAGATGAAAATGCTTTGAATGAATGTCATTAAGGTGCTTGTGGTGGACATTTATCTGGTTACGCTACCGCGAAGGAATTCTCTGTGCTGGTTACTTCTGGCCAACCATATTTAAAGATTGCATTATTGTTGTCAGAAGTTGCCATGCTTGCCAGATATTTGACTGAAAAACCAGATTACCACCTGCACCAATGCATCTAGTCATTGTTTTTGGCCCATTCGCAAAATGGGGCATTGACTTTATGAAATGTAACCCCACCTCGACCGAGGGGCATGGGTATATTATAGTCACCGTTGACTATTTTACTTAGTGGGCCGAGGGGATGCCAACATTGAACAACATTGGTGAAACGACTGCTTTATTTTTCTTCAACCATGTGGTTGCCAGGTTTGGTGTACCACATGCCATAGTTACAGATCATGGATCACATTTTCGTAATCACATGATGGTTGAATTGACCACCAAGTTAAGACTGTCACATTGTTACAGGGAAAAGTTTCTATTTAGAGCTGCTCTATCCCACTAAGGTGTGACAACTGCCTTAGAAACAAACAGAGAAAACTACTTTTGTATTTCCTTTATGAACTATAGATAGAGAGGAATAGAAAGAACCAACCTGTGTCTTGCGCTAATCCTTTGATCCAATCCCTCTCTTCTTTGACAGTCTCCATCTACCTGCTCCCTTACTTGCCCAACTTCACAAAGTACCTGTAAGATCACAGAAGAAGAAAACTATACAAAGACATGGATCTATATTCATAAACAACTTAGGATCAGATTTAAGTTAACCATACAAATGTAACAAGCATCAATGATACAAAAGCATGGAGGAAAAACTCAAATAGTTTTTATTGATAAACAAGAAAAGATCCAGGAGGAGTTACAAATGGTGGTTCCTAACCCAACATCAACCTCCCAGCAAAGAAGCCCCTGTTCACCTCAAAAAAAGCATAGATCACCCAATACTCTGATGTTTGTCTCAAAAAACCAACAACAATTCCTTACAATATGCAAAATTCCAGCCTCTGGATCTCTGGGATGAGGGATCCATATATAGATATGTGTAAGGAGGATGAGTCAGCTTGTGATTTGATTAGTGTCTTCTCTCTGTTAGTTCTTGCTTCCACTTGGAGACTGAAGGCCTCTTACTCATCCTTGGTCAAATTCACTGAGGCAAGTGTCATAGGAGAAGATTCTGGAAGCTTCCATTGTCTCTCCACCTCGTGGAATGACACTGCCATTTGTCATTTCTCGCCCAACGCACCCTCATAGTGCATTTAGGTGCGTTGCAACGCACCTAGCCAATGTATTTAGGTGCAATGCAACACACCTAGCCAGTGGAGCAGCTGAAATGATCCTGTTTTGACTTATTCTGAGCAGTTTCTGGTGGAGAACTTCTAGGAGAAGCTGTAATTTGTTGACCTTGTTCCTTTAGTGGTTAGAACAACACTTTTAGGGACTTAGGAGCCCTTGGTTTATGGACATTTCTTGCTTGGAGTTGTAAGGCACAAAAATGTCTATAACAGTTGCCCCCTAAAGTATGAGGTCGTTAACCTTTTGGTGTCGGGTGAAATGCTTTATTATGAGGATCCGAAGTTCTTTCAATGCTGGGAGGAGACCTGTAATAAGATACAATACAATACATTATCTTCATACTGTTTTTCATGATCTAGCTGAGGCGGGCATTCCCATGCTCAGCTTTATAAATTCATTTTCATGTACATAGGACAAACAATCGTCTGATTGTAGACTGATGATTCTGATAGAGCCACCATCCTTTTGGTAGGATGATTATCTGTGCTACAATGCTGTACATTTAATGTCTTTATTTCCCTGGATATATATCGCAGCCCGGATGGATGAAACTAGATCCGGGGTCTTCAATCTCATCTGATATTCACTCGAAGTACAAATCGATCCATGTGAGAAATGTTCTGAAGTCAAACATGGAAACACATCGCTTGATTACCAGTCAATGATGTAAACTGTTAACAAGTGTGAGAGGAATCACCGATAATGATAATGATCCCCAAGGTACTGCAGTACAATTCACGTGGTGTGAATAAAGGACTTGGCGTCGAACACCACGCAAAATCTTTCGGTCGAAGGTTATTGATGTAAACCTGTCGCCGGAAGTGAGAAACTTGCCATTGAGGCATGCAAGCTTCAAAGTACTGAATGGGGTGTTCCTAGACCAACTTCTTGGATAATAAGCTGATGTCGACAAGAAGTGATCTGTCACAAGAGGGCCTTAATGAATCCCACATCAATGACACGGAACGGAGCAAATGATTTTTATGGAGGTGAAAACGATCTGATGATATACGGTTCAAAGTGGCGGTCATGAAAAAATGGAGTATAATGTATGGTAGTGGGTGGGACACAGGTGGCTTCTTTGGATGACTTCTCTTGAACATGTCAGCGACACTGATGTGATGGATTGGTAGCATTAACCCCAAATGTGGATGGTATGGTGTGACCATGGCGATGTGACCAGTGAATGAAACAACCCAACCCGACTCGGACACGGAGTGGAAGTGTCATGTTCAAGAGCGACTTGCTACCAATAAAGATTCTTTGAGTTTTCTTCCCAATTTTTCCCCAGTCATTGCTGACCAGTACCTCTTTATTTTTGTCAAGCTTGAGGAGGATAACATATGCTTGTTCTATAATTTTCCCTTTGGGCAAACCCATCGCTATGTCTTAACGAGCCTAGCGATAGTGAAACTCGTTCTCGTCTAAAGACAAGTTTGTCGCTATTAATCTTTTTAACGAGTTTAACGACAAGGATAACTCAGTCCTTTTCAATTTTAGAGAGTCTGAAAAGGTACGTAAAGGTAACTCCAAAATTCCTTTTTCGTCATCTAATCCCTTAAGTCCGAAAAAGTATAAAACAATACAGAAGGGATGAATTTTCGATAGTTTTAACGAGCCGAACAAAACAAGCGCTCGATATTTTTGTGCAATAATCCCTCAGGTCCAAAAAGATTAAAATCTAGAGGAGGGATAGCACTTCCTGTCCCTTTAACGAGCTGGAAGGCCAAGGTCTCGGCAATCTTTTCATATTTTACGAGTCAGTTGAAAAGAGCTTAAAGAAGACTCGTCTTTTGAGGAACGAGTGATAAACGGGTAGCAGCTGATTCCAGGTAAGGTTTGGAATTTTCCAATCACGGCAGTGTCACAAGGATGGCTAGTGAAATCACTCTTCGCAACTGTTCCTCAAAATGGGTAAACAATCAAGTGGAGGTGAATGATCGGCCAATGAAAAAGTGGAGGTGACGATGCAAACACGATCAAGGCTTTAATGGCTAAAGTACTACATTCACGGAGGTTATTTACCGGGGAATAGTTCATTTTTTAATGAGATTAAACGCGGGTGGAAACATTTGCTCATGTCTTATGTTTATTTTTTAACGAGCTTGAACTATGTGCTAAAACTGCTCGATGCGGGTTTATTTTTTAACGAGCTTGAACCCTGTAGTAACACTGCTCATGGCGGGTTTATTTTTTAACGAGCTTGAACCCTACAGTAAAACTTCTCGTGATAAGTTTGCATGCCCCGGAATAATAACGCAAATCGAGGTGCATGCCCCCTAGGCTTCATTGCATTCAACTCGGTGGTTGGAATGAAGGTTTACCTTTGAGATTTGGAAAGGGGATTTGTTTCATTTTTTAATGAGGTTGACACAGTAAAAGAACCATCCTCAAGACTCCTTGTTTCATTTTTTAACGAGGTCGACACGAGATAAGAACCATCCTTGAAATCCACTGTATTTACAGTATTTGATAAAAAATAAAAAACTGAAGGATGATAAAGGTCATCAGGAGTATCTTCTCCACAATCCAGAAGAAGGGAATGATGGTGGTAATCATCCCATGGTGCCCCTTCAATTACCATTGATTGAACAATTCCTTCATCGGTGTTATGCACTCTCGACCAAGGATCTAAAGAGGTGCCATATTCCTTAGACCTATCTATCCAAACACTCGATGAGCGTTAATTGGGTTTGCCCCCCAAGCCAAGAAAATTGATTGCTACAATATTTCTAAAATGGCGATGATCCATGCTGACAAAATGTATGGGAATCTTCCGAATCCATTAGATATAGAAGATTTCATATTCCATTTCCTCCAAATTACTCGGAAGCGGTAGGGCAAAAGTACCCATTAAGGCAGGGTCTTTTAGGAGGCCTACTCCAATATTTTGAAGCGAATGATTGCTTCCATGGATCATTGGAATGCTTCCCGTAACTTGCGAACTATTGGGGAGAAATGTTTGTTGGTCGACGATTGTAACCTCCTTGGAAGGGAAATGCAATCTTTTTGAAGTAGGTCAACACAACTGCGGCCATGGCATATATCCAAGGCCTTCCCAGTAGGATGTTGTAATCAAGGTTTCCGTCGTTTACTTCAACATCAATTTCTACTGTTTTGCCCCCCAGTTCAACTTGCAAGTTACTTAAAATCCCGTATGGAGTGTATGATCGTCCATCAAATGCTTTTAACGTTGTTGACGATCGCGACAAGGGTGGTGAGCCTAAATTTTTCCAGCAACTCATCGACATAATACATGTAGATGCCCCCTCATCAATAATTGTTCGATGAACAGTTTTGTTGAGGGCTTTCACTTGAATAAGGAAAGCTAGTTGAGCTGGTAACTGAGGGTCATATCCTTTATGATAAAAGGCCACAAGATTGGAATCCATTGGGTCAATCCCACCTATTGCTGATAATAAAGCTTGCTCTTGGGAGAGGCAATTTTGCGGTACCTCAAGTGTCGACATAGCGGACAGCGATTGGGCCAGGTCCTCTATTATATTATAATTCTGTGCTATTTTTGCATGAGGATTAAATGTCGATTTGTGTACTACTCCCTTTGGCGACTTTATCATTTGTTCAGGAATGATGGGTGGCACAACCTCGGTCAAAGTTGTTGTTGAACTACTAGGTTGTTCAATAGCCTTGTTATTCGACAGCTTCGGATTCCTGTAATCTTTATTCCTTGTCAAAGCATCATTTTGCTGCTTTGATATAGACAACATAAGCACTTGGGATCGGGAAGCATTTTGATTAGCAACCAGTTTGGTTCCCGGGTTTGGAAACGGATCAGTCAATACTGCTGAGGTTTTTGAACTCTTAAAGAGTTTCTTAACTTCAGCTTTATGTGGACATTCTCTCGTCCAATGATCCTCATCGCATATATGACACCCCGCAGGGGGTTTCCTTTGCCTAGAAGGGTTTGTAGAAGGTTTTTTAGGAGATGAATCATCCTGCTTCTTTTTCTCCCTTTCTTTTTCTTCTTGCCCCCTGGTTGCTTCAGATGTTTGCCCTTGTCGGTCGACATGGCATTTACTTCCGCGGCAAGAAGTTCCTCATTTGCATTTTGACTAGAAATATTACGAGCCTTTTTAGATGTAACCTTTGTCGATTTCGTGTCTGTCGTGCCAATCACACCATCGCCGGCATGAGAGTCATTGTTTGATTTAGGAGGAGGAGGAACTGAGAATTACGGTCTAGGGGTGTCAGCTATTTTATCGTAGAGCGTGCCAGACTGAGTGTAAATCAAGTCCAAATATTGCGCACGAGCGATAACTTGCTCTTCTGTGACGACTCCCCCTTTTACCACATCTTCCGTGATGGAAGGTAGTAATGACTTGATAAACCATTCAGCTAAAAGCTGATCGGGAACATACGTCTTTACCATTATATGACGACGTCGCCACTCATGTATATGATCAGATATGTGATTGGCCGTCGTTTGTTTGAATTTGGTAAGGAGTTCCGTTCCCGTTTCATACCTTATCGGTAATTGAAAATGGGTTAAAAAGGTTGTGGCTAGGGTACTGAAGTTGTCGAATGAAGCTCTAGGCAATTCGATGTACCATGTTGCCGCTGGACCAGTTAATGTCCTCTGAAAAAGGCGAAGTCTTATCGAATCATCATTGAGGTTGTTTGATGAACACCACAGATGAAAGGTCATTACATGATTCGACAGATCTTCACTCGGATTTCCATTAAATTTAGGAATATCTGAAGGAAGTTTATGCAGAATCGCTGGCCACCAAGGGGCATAAGCAATTAGATCATTTGTCAACCGGTTTAGATCTGGTAATTCTAGAGTTGCTACAAAGGGCAACTATTGATTCAGGTTAGGTGAAGCATACCCAGGATAAGATGGAATCGCCTGAGCAGTGGGTCTTTGCATACCCGCATAATGTATTTGATGCTGGCAACTTTGACAAGGTTGATGGGAATAACCATTATAATATGGTTGTTGATAACTGCTTTGGAAATGCGGTTGCCCATTACTTACAAAGACTTGTTGCTCAGGTCCTTGATATGATTGCTGGAATGGCGGTTGTTGAGATTGAATCAGCCATGGTTGTTGGACCATTGGCTGTTGCCCAGTACTGGATGATTGACCAAGATGAGAAGTCATAGTACTTTTTTGAGCCTGAGTCGCTCCAGATAAGGAGGCACTAACCTGAGGTTGTGATTGAGTTGTCGAGACAAGAGGTTGTTGTATTGCAACCTGAGAAACTTGGGGTTGACATACAACAGGTAGCGCTTGTACTTGCGACGCAGTCACCATAGCAGGTATAGTGGGAATATTCAACACAGGGTGGACTGGTTGCATTGAATATACAACCCTTGGTTGTTGAGGCAGTATTGGTACCCAACCGCTGGATGTAATTCCAGTTTGACCTGAACTTTGTTGTAAACTCCCATATGGTTGTTCTCTGGGAGGGAACAATGAAAAGGCATACTGCCCTCCACATGGTGGCAATCCAGTACTTAAAGGGTAAATTGGCCTTTGAAGACACATTGGATCAATTTGTTGAGTTTCGACATAAGAAATACCAGATGATAATCCAGATGAAGTAATAGGAACTGACCATGTCGTCGAAATAGTCCCTGATTGGACTCCGGCTTGTTGTTGATAACTTGCCGGGACAGATGGTATACCATCGAACATTGTCGGAGTAGCAGCAGGAGGTTCTGCTGCTGTTGTGTCAGATGACACAGTCCTAGATGTCGACGGTTGTTCAGACATATCTAGTCTATCCAAAAGATTTCCTAGTGATTCTACAAGATCTTGCGATGAAGGGAGACTAATTTCGAAGACCAACGAGGGAAAGGTGATGATTATTCCGTTTAAAATAAATTTTAGACGCTTTGACACAACTTGTTTTTTTAGTTTTTAAGAGTCGAGAAAAAACAAAAGATGACTCTAGTCGCCTTCGATTTTTAATGAGCCTGAAGTGACAAGTGCTCAGATGGACCTTTTCCGTTAAGGAGTCTGAAAAGGAACAAAAGGGACTGCTCTGGAGGTCTAGGTAGAGGGAGTACCAAACCAATCGCAAAACTGCAGAATACTTTTTACGGTACGGCAGTCAATCTTCCCGAATGCTGTGTTCAGTGCATTGCGATCGATAGGGCGGCAGACACGGCTTCCTAAGGATAAAGGATTTAAGCCTATAGGGGTCTCCCAAAATATACTCGACGGTACGTGGGAGCACAAGTCTGTACTGGAACTTATCATCTCAAAGTGGAGGAATCACCCAACCATCAGTGAGGACAACAGTTACCAGGCTTTACGACGTCGGAATACGTCTCTAGCCTAGACCTCTAAATGTTGTGCGTTAAGTTCCAAAGCGTTGTTAGATTCATTGAATTTATTTTAAGTTGATCTTGCTTATGAAGTTTTCCTTTTGGGTTCACCACGAGATGTAGATGTAATTCCTAAAATGCAATCTAAAGATGATAAAAAAACTTTTATCTCTTTTGTGCAATGAAAATCCTAGCTACTAGAGGAAAAGAAAGACACAATCTTTTCACAAAGAGCAAAGAGCACACTGTAAATGCACTTTCCTAAATCAAGCCAAACAGACTGTCTATATGCAAATGCACATGCATGTATTTGTTTTCGACTTTCTTAGTATTGATGCTAAAAAGAAAGTTGATGTACAAATCTGAATTTCTTTTCAAGCGACAAATATAAACAAGTTCTTTTTCGAAATCAAAAACAGAGATGATTACGACACCTTGCGATTTTGAAATGAACACTTGTACTTGACACTAGAAAATCACAAATTCAGACCAAAGGCAATAGTAAAAGTATAATCGACCATCAACAGTAATCAAACTTTCTCCTATGATCGAAATCGACACTTGCGACAGATCCAAATCAAAGGACAACAGTACGACTATTCTACTTTTGCAATGGAAAACTGTAAACGACTCAACAAACACACAAAAACATCTACAGTTCTTTTGTACAAAGGAGGCGGAATAACAGCAAGGAAAAGGGGTTTTAAACAGACATATACTGATCACAGGCAGCAAAATTCAAAGATAGAACTGGAGAAAATGAAGCACAAGAACCACAGCTGCACAGGGCTAGTCTGATCAGCGCACCTGTAACACAGAGAAACTGCAATGCAGCACAGGTTGCCCTTTCGGGAAGTGCGTTGAAATTCAGGATCTCTTAACAGTACCTGCGTTGGGCCAGAAACGAGAATCTGTCCGGGTTCCGGGTCGCAGTTTGCAGTTCAGTCTTTGGTTTTTGGCCGAGTAAAAGCAATCAGTAATGCACAATCAGGGGTAGATCTAAGGAGGGTCTAAGAGCTATCACAAGGGCAATCAGATAGTTTGTGAATCAGCTGTTCAAATCATAAACAGATCTAGTGAATGGATTGAAGCAGCAGATTTCTACTTTGCATTTGTCATGGCAAATGCAGTTCGAATGCTACTTATAAGTTTATGAAACAAACAACAAAGAGATACACAAACAAACTAATTAGACATTCCCCAGCGGAGTCGCCATTTTGTTACAGGGAAAAGTGTCTATTTAGAACTGCTCTATCCCACTAAGGTGTGACAGCTGCCTTAGAAACAAACAGAGAAAACTACTTTTGTATTTCCTTTATGAACTATAGATAGAGAGGAATAGAAAGAACCAACCTGTGTCTTGCGCTAATCCTTTGATCCAATCCCTCTCTTCTTTGACAGTCTCCAGCTACCTGCTCCCTTACTTGCCCAGCTTCACAAAAGACCTGTAAGATCACAGAAGAATAACACTATACAAAGACATGGATCTATATTCATAAACAACTTAGGATCAGATTTAAGTTAACCATACAAATGTAACAAGCATCAATGATACAAAAGCATGGAGGAAAAACTCAAATAGTTTTTATTGATAAACAAGAAAAGATCCAGGAGGAGTTACAACTGGTGGTTCCTGACCTAGAATCAACCTCCCAGCAAAGAAGCCCCTCTTCACCTCAAACAAAGCATAGATCACCCAATACTCTGATGTTTGTCTCAAAAAACCAACAGCAATTCCTTACAATATGTAAAATTCCAGCCTCTGGATCTCTGGGATGAGGGATCCATATATAGATATGTGTAAGGAGGATGAGTCAGCTTGTGATTTGATTAGTGTCTTCTCTCTATCAGTTCTTTCTTCCACTTGGAGACTGAAGGCCTCTTACTCATCCTTGGTCAAATTCAGTGAGGCAAGTGTCATAGGAGAAGATTCTGGAAGCTTCCATTGTCTCTCCACCTCGCGGAATGACACTGCCATTTGTCATTTCTCGCCCAACGCACCCTCATAGTGCATTTAGGTGCGTTGCAACACACCTAGCCAGTGTATTTAGGTGCAATTCAACGCACCTAGCCAGTGGAGCAGCTGAAATTATCCTGTTTTGACTTATTCTGAGCAGTTTCTGGTGGAGAACTTCTAGGAGAAGCTGTAATTTGTTGACCTTATTCCTTTAGGGGTTAGAACAACACTTTTAGGGACTTAGGAGCCCTTGGTTTATGGACATTTCATGCTTGGAGTTGTAAGGCACAAAAATGTCTATAACACACATGATAGTTCTATTCCATACTACCCACAAGCTAATGGACAAGTTGAGGCTATCAACAAAGTCCTTATGCGCATGTTGCAAAGAATGATTGGAGTTCATAAAAGAAATTGGAATTTAATCCTGTACTTGGCTCTGTGGGCATATCAAACCTCGATGAGAAATGCGACCGGATTTACACCCTTTCAGTTAGTGTATGGTTTGGAAGTAGTCTTACCAATCCAATGTGAAATCTCGTCTCTCAAACTCGCAATTGACCTACTACCCGACACTTCTGAAGAAGAAGCATGTTTCTTAGAGTTAATCCCTCTAGATGAAACCTGTCGTGATGCCGCGTTGGCTAACGAAGCCCACAAGAAATGTATTAAGGCGAAATATGATAAAAATGTCAAGCCTCTTGTCTCCTCAGAAGGTGATCTGGTCTTGTTTTATGATCAAGAGTCTGATAAACTTGGCGCAGGAAAATTTGAACTGCTTTGGATGAGCCCTTATATTGTTAAGCGTTTTTTGATGAAAGGTGCCTACGATTTAGTGGACTATGATGGGATTCCATTGTCGCAGCCCCGAAATGGGTTGTATCTTAAACATTACTATGCTTCGTTAAGTGTAGTAAAACTCACTATATATATTGTTTGATTACATGTGTGCATGTGTTTCTTTTAGAGTTATTATTTGGTTAAGTAATCCACTTCACATTTGCTACAAATGTCAAACTTTCCGGAACCATTTTTTGGTTACGTCAATGGGGCCAGTCGTAGTACGCAAAATCTATCCTCTGTAACATGGCCGATTTTCGCTCCAAGTGGCGAGTTAGTGAGTTTTAGAGGGATTTGTATTGGTCGATCGACGAACAACATCATTGAGTATAGTGTGTTGATTGAACTTCTCTATGATGCCATTTCACTTGGCATACACCGAATCATCATTAGGCTAGACTCACAGCTCATTGTACTACAAATTATTGGCGTTTATACCATCTCAACCCCAACAATTCATCACACGTTCCTTAGAGTTCGTATTTTGGAATGGTATTTTGAGTTTATTCAATATCAACATATTTCCATAAATCTAAACACATTAACTGATTCTCTAGTGAATTATGTGTTAAATAGACATTTGCGACATATGTAAAGTAAAATATTTTCAATTCACATCATCAGTTGAATAAGATTTCATCACTTAACTATAATAAAATTCTAAAAGTGAAATAGATAATTTTTTTAAAAGTTTTAACAAATAGTTTGTTTCCAAGAAAAAAATTGGTCATCTGACCCAGAAACTCAAAATGTATGTAGAAAAAATCTAAGTAAACTAGTGGTGCTTATGGTAACAGGTCATAGCCTGTGCTATCATGTGTAAAAGTCTCATCCAATGACTCGGCACACCAATGGTGTGGTGCTGCAATCACATAGGAAACTCCTCAATACGGAAATCCAAAATGCCTACGGTCAAACCCTCTATGTGGTTTTGTAGCTCAGCTAATGTCTCAGCTAAATCTAAGTCTCAAAGAACTGCTCCCCCAACAGGTCTCTGTGCTGGCCCACCTCCCTCTCATTGGTGCCCCACAAGTCAAACAGGTCCAACATCTACATACATAAAAATGATTTTGTTTAGTCTTGGAGTTAATCAAAAGCACAAAAAAGTGTAGAAACTTTAAAATCAAAAACACTTTGGTCAAACAATTTACCTATAGCACCCCACTGTGCTCCAACTGGTAACATCAAGTCTAGATCACCACAAAAATCCATTCCTAAATATTGATATTTTGTGATGGCCATATCTTCTCAATCAAACCACTCAAAGAATACAGGGGTAAATGATATCAATGACTAACCAGCATGCCTAGCCATAAGATCTACCCATCTTTACATCTGTGGATCCCTAGGTCCAGATACACCTAGTGAAACAAGTTATGGTTGCATAAGTGGAATTCTCTCCAAGGAAAAAGAAATTAGGATTGACCCATAGCCAAAGTTCATTGTCTTTCCGCTTTTCACCTTGATCAGTTGTTCTTTTGCGGATGAAAGTACTACCTCACACCAGTTGAACAATTTTCGCTCTAAACACTCTAAAGCATACTTCATGTATGATCTGTTTGCCAAGTGTATTGTCGGGCTGCCATCCAATTTGGAAATGGTAAATAGGATCGACCTCAATGGTAAATAACTAATATCCTTGATGTTAATGTTTTCGTCTCTGCTAGGTTGTGCGCCTTCCCAGCAAAACTGTCATATGTAGTCTCTCACTGATTCACCTCCTTTGGCAAATCTAGATAGTGAGATGGGGGCACCCCGTCTCGACAGTCCAGTTAGAAACTAAATGTCATCGATGGTAAATGGGATCACTTTGTCCCTAATATGAAAATTTTGATCAGTAGGATCCCATAAACGAAGAAGGAACTGTAAAAGCTCAATCTGTTGCTGCACGCTGGATAGTTGGAAATATTTGAGTAACCCACAATTCCTTAGGGCCTCAACCGTACCCTAATTATTTAGGGCAATCATATCTTGTTCTTTGTGCTCTCATTCTCTCCATATAATCACCATTTTTATCTGATGAATGTCTGCAATACAGCCATTAGGAAAATTAGGATCCATTTCTTGCAAAAAATAGAGCAAAATTTGGGATAAAATAGCTATGTAAGTTTGGGTTTTGCACCTAGTGCACCCCTGCCTTAGAGACAGTGCGTTGCAAGCATGCAACCTTCTAGGTGTGTGCAATGCAGCGCAACTTTCGATGTTGAATGGGTGTGCTGATCCTACAGTTAAAAATTAAAACCCTAGGGGCCTCAAAAACTCAACAATTTTTCTTGGAACTAAAAATGAATGGAATGAAATGAAAGAGAACCGAGATAGCTCCTACCTGGTCTGGATGGCATGAGGAATGGTCAATTGAATCCTCCATAATCAGCTGGTGAACTTTGAGGTAAAAACTGCTCCAAATCACCAAAATCAAAGGGTAAATGTGAAATGGTAAAAATAAATGGTAAAACTTGTTTTTATGTTTATTTCTTGCACATTAATCGAGTAAACTTTACTTTTTATTTATTTTATCCATGAAACATGTATTTTTAATCTATTTTGATGGTGTTTTAAGTAGGTTTAACAACTGAAATGTAGAATTTGACATGCTCAAATGTACAACAAGCATATGTTATCCTCCTCAAGCTTGATAAAAAATAAAGAGGTACTGGTCAGTAATGACTGGGGAAAATTGGAAAAAGGGAAAAACACTTTATGGTAGCAAGTCGCTCTTGAACATGACACTTTCACCTCATCACCCTGACTACGTGGGTTGGGTCATTTAGATTGATGGTTATCACACTGTTGGTCTATCACACCATCCATTACTTTGTTTTGGGTCAATGCTACTCATTCATCTTAGTGTCGTCGACATGTTCAAGAGAAGTCATTCAATTCAAACTTCATCCTTTGCAATACCGTAAATCTTCATTTTCATGACCGTCATTCCTGAACCTTCTGCCGTTAGTCGATTTTCATATCCAAAATCATTTACCTCATTTCGTTTCGTTGATGTGGGATACATCAAGGCCCTCCTGTGATGAGTCGCTTCTTGTCAACATCAGCACATCATCCAATAAGTTGACTTAAAAACACCCCTTCAGTACCTTGAGGCTTGCATACATCAATGGCAGGTTTCTTGCTTCCGGCGATAGTTTGACATCATTGGCCTTCGACTGAAAGACTTTGTAAGGTGTTCAACATCAAATCATTTATTTAGACCATGTGAAATGTACTGTAGTATCTTGAGGGTCATTATCATTATCAGTGATTCTTCTTGCGTCTGTTAATGACTTACATCATTGGTCGGTAATCAGATGATGTCTTCCCATGTTCGACTTCAGATCATCTATTCACATTCTTAGACTTGTACTTGAGTGAAATATTGAACGAGATTGAAGACCCCGCATCTAGTTTCATCCATCCGGGCTGCGATATTTTCAAGAGTACTAAATCAAATGCACAATGGCCTTACATTCATGGTCATCCATTCATGGGTCTATATTTGTAGACGACTATATTTGTACATGTAATGAAAGTTTATAAGCTGAGCATGGATATGCCTTCCCTCAGCAAGTTCATGAGAGAAAATCAAATTATCATGATATAGGTATTGTAATTGATGTAGGTCACATTTCGCTTTGGAACCTCCTCTCCACATGATAAAGCATTTCACTCTATATACATATTTATGACTTCATGCTTTAGGGGGAAACTATTATAGATCCATTTGGGCACATCGAACCCAACTTACAAATCAGTGTTATTAGGGGCCATCAAACCCTAATTCAGTTGTTACATGCCCTAAAGAAGTCAACCATCCGAATGCCTAGCTTCCCAAGAAGTTTCATGACTAAAACCATCCAAAACTGCCTCTAAGAAGATCAGCATAGGCAGGCCATGATTAGGGTGCACTTCAATGCAATCCATACATTGATAAGGTGCTATGCAGTGCACTTGAGCCCTCTTTGGCCTGCGCTGGGAAAATTTGAGTGAAATTACATTTGGGTTTGGGAATATTCTTATCCATTGGATGCATCTAGAAGTTTCCCAAGTTTATCTACTCCTTTGAGCTCGTATTTGGATGAGGTAGGGAGTTAAGGACCATCAATCCCTTTATCCCTTCCTCCATGGAACTAAATCCTAAGTTTGGGAGGGCATTCATTATCACCACTTATGGCATAACTTCCTTCATTCACCTATAAAAATACCACTCATATAAGTGATCAGGGGCTGGAAATTATTGAATTACAGGGAAATTATAAGGAGATTATATTAGTATGAGACTTGAGTTGATTTTAAGTATTGTAATGATGTCAAAATTTCTTACTTGTTATGAAGATAGGATAGGATTGAATTGGAGGACTGATGTTGAATCAAGCAAATTGGGTTGTAACTCTTCCTTTTACTAATAAAGTGTTCAAAGCTTTTTCCATATGCTTGTGTTATTCATTTATGATTTCGTATGTGTATCATGTACTTGATTCCATGCTATGTTTAATCAATAGATCATTATCATATGCCTTGATCGACTTTTGTCTTCTGTCTGTGTGCAGGTACTCTTCAAGCGGATTAAGTACGGAGAGGAGCAACATAATTGGTCAAGGGAGATAAGGAGTAAGCAAAAGCTACAGGTAGGGTTCTTTACCTCTTATTTAATCTGTTGATTATAGAAAAAATAGAGAATGCTTTGCACTTTGTAGGTTTTAACCCCATACAGAAATTACCTGCATACGAATTCTAAGACACAAAAAATAAACAATGAGAGAGCATAACACATATACACAGACATTTCCCATGGATCCCAAAACTGGGACTACCAGCTTTATTTCTCATTATGTTCCTTTCAATGTTATAATACATATTTATACATGCCGAAGCATCCAATACCATGGACCAAAAACCATCGCATCCAATACCATGGACCGAAAACCATCACGTCCAAAAAACATGTGCGAAAATCATGAACAAAACCATAGGTGGCTCTGCCCAACCTAACATAGGGTCCAAAACCAAAATTTTCCGAGGCACTGCCCCTGACCCCATAAAGTGGGGTTGTAGGTACACCTCAAACCCCCTGTGACCCCCCCTGCTACACAATCGGTGCAACAAAAGGGGGCTCCGCCCCCCTCTAACCCCCTGGTTAGCTACATGGGCTAGTCATGGAAAGAATATAACACAACCCAACATTCTCCCACTTGTTGTTTTCTTTGCATAGGGGGCCACAAGAGAGCTTAGTCATTTTTCCAACCCTAAAATGCCCATTGTCTCTCTACACCAAGAGAACTTCTCAGAGCTCACAGATTTTGTCAATGCATCTGCAGTATTCTTCAAAGTGTCCACCTTTACCATCAACACATTTTTGTCTTCTATCATATCCCTCACAAAGTGATATTGAACATCAATGTGCTTTGTCTTTGAATGATATGTGGGGTTCTTTGCCAAGAAAATTGCACTTTAGCTCTCACAGCCTATCCTTATAGCCCCTGTACTAACCCCATACTTGAACACAATCTCTACAACCAAACTACTTCCTTGCTTACATGAGTGGCTACCATGTATTCTTCCTCTGTAGTTGATAGTGCCACTACAAATTGTTTCTTACTCATCCAACTGACTGCACCTCCAAATAGGTTAAACACATACCCACTTGTAGATCTTCTCTAATACAGATCTCCAACCTAGTCTGCATCAACAAAGCCACAAATATCCAACACTCTGCCCAATCCTGGTCTTCCTTGGTAGCACAAATCATAATCACCAGTGCCACGCAAATACCTGAAAACCTGTTTCACTGCTGTCCAATGATCCTTCCCTGGTTTTGACACAAACTTGCTCAATACTCCCACTACATGTGCAACGTCTGGTCTAGTACAGACCATTTCATCCATCAGGCTACCAACTGCACTTGCATATGGAACACTGGACATGTCCTCTTCCTCTTCTTGTGTCTTGGGAAATTGTTCAGCAAATAACCTCACACCTACAAGAATAGGAACCTTCACTGTTTTAGTATCCTGCATATTAAACCTCTGCAATATTGTCTCGACATACTTCCTCTAGTGTAACCAGAGCTTCCTCTTTACCCGATATCTTTTAATTTCCATGCCCAAAATATAGTTTGCATCACCAAGATCTTTCATGTTGAATTTGGAGGACAATTGGGTCTTCAAATCCTAGATAATTTCTTTGTCACTTCCAACCAGCAACATATCATCCACATACAAGACCAGATAAATAACATGGTCACCAATTTATTTAAAATACACACGGTGATTTGCTTTGCTTCTGGTGAAGCCAAGTCCCCGTATAAATGTATCAAATTTCTGATACCACATCCTTGGTGACTGTTTTAACCCATACAGAGTCTTCTTTAACTTGCATACTAGCTCTTTCTTACCCTTCACCGCAAAGCCTTCAGGTTGCTTCATGTATATTTCCTCTTCTAGATCCCCGTGAAGAAATGTTTTCTTCACATCCATCTATTCTACCTCAAAATCAAAAGCAGCAGCAACATATAAAAGTAATCTAATAGAAGTTACCTTGGCAACAGGAGAAAAAATATCACCAAAATCAATTCCCGGCACCTGGGAATAACCTTTTGCTACCAACCGAGCTTTGTATTTCTCCACCTTTCCTTCTACAATTGTCTTCTTCTTGAACACCCATTTGCTGCCAATGGGTTTCCTTCCGTCCGGCAACTCCACCACCTCCCAAGCCTCATTTTTGTGCAAAGATGCCATTTCATCAACCATAGCCTCTTTCCAGAGTTTGCCATCCTCTGAATCTACTACTTCCTTCACACTTCTGGGATCATCGTCAGTAATAGATAAAGAAAAATTTGAACAGAAAGTAGATGGACTATACCTTTCTGGCTGCCTTCTTTCTCGAACTGATCTTCTCACACCCGGAGTTTATGGCTCTTCATCTTCTAATTCCTCCTCTATTATAGAATCTGATTCTTCCTCCTTAAGCTCAAAATCTATCTTCTCAGGTTCCTTTGGTTGGACTTCATGTTAAATAACATCTTTTGCCTCTCTAAACACAACATCTCGGTTGTACACAACCTTCCGTGTGATTGATTTCCAAAGCTTATAATCCTTTAAACCATCCTTATACCCAATAAAGATGCACTTTTCAGATTTACTATCCAACTTGGTTCATTTCTCCTTTGGAACATGTACATATGCATCACATCCAAATACCCTCATATGTGAAAGAGAGGGTTTCTTACCAGTCCATACCTCTTGTGGAGTCTTATTGTCCAACGCTGATGAAGGTGACCTATTGACTAGGTAACATGCAGTATCCACTGCCTTTTCCCAGAATTCATATCCTAACCCGGCACCACTGAGCATGCTTCTTGCCCTTTCCATCAACGTCTTATTCATTATTTCCTCAACTCCATTTTGCTGAGGTGGAGTAGTCTTTTGTCGTGCTATACCACACTTCTTACAGAATTCTTCAAATTCCTTGCTGCAAAACTCTCCACCATTATCTGTCCTCAACACCTTTATCTTTTTCTCTGTCTGATTTTCCACGAGAGCCTTAAATTCTTTAAACCTGTCAAAGGCTTCAAATTTATTCTTAAGGAAATATATCCATGTATTCCTTGAGAAGTCATCTATAAATGATACATAGTACATAGACTTACCCAGTGATGGAACCTTCACAAGTCCAAACACATCATTGTGCACAATTTCTAATATCTGTTTTGCCCTCTTACTACCAGAGGGGAAACTCACCCGATTCTGCTTCCCATATACACAATTTTCACAGAAATCAAAATCCAGAGAGCTATTACTCATACCTTCTACCATACCTTTACCATGAAGTATTCAAAGGCCCTTCTCTCCAATATGTCCAAGCCTTTGATGCCAAAACATGGTCTTCTCTCCAGAGACCACTAGATTTTCTACTCCACTTTCAGGAACCACAGAACTGTTGCAGCCATCAATAACAATGCTACCTTGCAGCTTGTATAGAGTTCCAATTCGAACTCCCCGCATCAATACCAGAGCTCCCCGAACCATATTCCAGGTATCCTTCTCGAACATTGTTTTTACACTTGCACCATCCAGCTTGCTTACAGAAATCAGATTTCTAGCTAATGCAGGAATATGCAGAACACCCGAAAGTGTTCTAACCCTTCCACCTTGCAACTTCAACTTTACTTTTCTGAGACCAAAGATTCTAGCCTTCCTATCATCCCCTAAGAAGACATCACAACTATCGTATTTCTCATACTCACAAAACCACTCTCTATAGGGAGTGAAGTGAAAGGATGCACCTGAGTCAATCAACCATGCCTCATGATCTACATGTGTACTTGAAGAAGCCATGTACACATCCCCACCTTCATCTGAGGTGTTTTCACCTCTACAGAAGGATCATCATCAGATCCCTTTCCTTTATCAGGAGCTTTAGATTTACAGTCCCTTTTGAAGTGCCCTTCCTTTCCACATTTCCAGCACACCACCTTTACAGGTTTTCCTGGATATTTAGATCTCTTACTCGATGACTTATTCCTGTTTCTGTTCTGGGACCATCCTCATACAGACAAGGCATCACCATTATAGCTCTCCATATTTTTCAGTCTCATATCCTATGTCAGCAAGGATGATACTATTTCATCAAACTACAAGGTAGTTACATTGCTACCTATTGCAATAACCAGACTATCCCACGAATCTGGTAGAGAGCACAACAAACTGATGCACTTATCTTCATCTGAAATTTTAATATCAACAGATGATAACTAACTTACCACAGTATTAAATGCGTTCAGATGCTCTGTCACTAAGTCTCCATCTTTCATCCTCAGGTTATATAGCTTTTTCCACAGGAACAATTTATTCACCAGAGACTTAGATTGGTACAAAGTCCCTAACTTGTCCCACAAAGCCTTCGTCGTAGCTTCCCCTGATACATTCAACAATACTGAATCTGAGACACACAATCGTATTGTGCTCTTTGCCTTCCGATCCAACTTCTTCCATTCTTCATCAGACACTCCCGTTGGTTTAGTACCCGGATCTACCGCGATCCACTAATCTTTATCCACTAACAGATCCTCCATCTTGAGTTTCCACAACTCAAAACTCTAACCATTAAATTCTTGATCTCTATCTTTCCACTGCTCACCGTCTTCTTTCACCACCAAAATCAATCTCGCAGATATCCCACTGAACAAGGTCTACCATAGGCCTGAGCGAAACCCCTCAGCAACAAAGGCGTCCCCTTGAAGCCAAAACTGCTTTGATACCAAATGTAGGTTTTAACCCCATACAGAAATTACCTGCATATCAATTTTAAAACATAGAAAATAAACAATGCAAGAGCATAACACATAAAACACATAAAACACATATATACAGAGATTTCCCCTGCCCAAAACTGGGACTACCAGCTTGATTTTTCATTATGTTCCTTTCAATGTTATAATACATATTTATACATGTCGAAGCATCCAATACCATGGATCGAAAACCATCGCGTCCAATACCATGGACCGAAAACCATTACGTCCAAAAAACATGTGCAAAAATCATGCACAAAACCATAGGTGGGTTCGCCTAACCTAACATAGGGTCCAAAACCAAAATTTTCCCGAGAGCTGCCCCAGACCCCATAAAGTGGGGTTATGGGTACACCTCAAACCCCTTGTGACCCCCCCCCCCCCCCACTACACAATCGGTGCAATGAAGGTGGGCTCCGCCTCCCCTCTAACCCCCCGGTTAACTACATGGGCTAGTCGTGGAAAGAATATAACACAACCCAACACACTTTTGTTCTAGGCTTAACTACTAGTCTAGGGGTTTAAGAATTCATCCGTAGACACTAAAACTTCCAAAAACAAGCATTAAAACCCAACTATTGAAGGGATGGTTATGTCAGGTCATCTCATGAATATCTTCAATAGATTTATTACCTCGCATGTTAGACACTTTCAATGTTTTATAGGGCTACGAAGGATAATCTAATAAACCAAAGAGAGGAGGGATTAATCGTGTTTGTGGAAAGAATCTTATGATAGCCTTCTATTTAGAGCTAGGGATGGAATCCAATATGAAAAGTAGAATTTTCTTCCCTTACTCAAATTTTGAAGATTTGTAATCTAAACTCATCAATAAGGCTTTGGTTAATAGGTGATTTTGATGGAGAATTAAGTTATCCACCAAGGTTTCCTTCTTGTTGTAGTCCACCCCAACCTAGTGGCATGTCAAAAGGAGATGATGTTAGATACAAATCCCAGTCAAATTTGTCAGTTTGGCACATAATTCATAGGAATTCCATGTTATGTGGTAAGAGGCTAATCTTGGGGTGTGTTTCTTGAAGAAACTTCCAAAAAAAAAACTTGCCTCCTTATGGTAAAAAACTTTATTCTAAATTAATATTTAATTGGAGACCTAGTAAATGGAAAATTAGAAACTGCAAGACTATTTTAAAGAGACCAACCTTAGTCTTTCCTTCGAAAAAATTGATTTTATTTACATCAATATATGTTTAAAAATTTTGGTTGATGAAAAATTCCAACAGAGAAGTTAAGTTATTGCAGAGAAAGGTGGTAATTTCAACATTTCCTACGTTATCAATGAATCCCATCTTTCTGGTTCACAACATAATTTAGTGAAGGAAAATAACAAGAGGTGTGTGTCAAGGATTAACTCACACCAACATGAGAGTTCTTGCATTGAAAGTGCTCACTATAGGTAGGACAATTGTTATATGGAAACTTGGCTTAGGAAAATGTATCGGTTTTATGTTCTTTAGTGACTCTCCTTCTCGTTGTTGGTCTAGTGAAACTTGAAAGTCACATGTGACGGGACAATGGGCACAATTTGAAAGGAAACAAAAGAAAACTAATCCTGGAATTCAACCAGAGAAGCAAATAAAATAGTTTCTTGTAATAACAATGACAAAACTGATGAAAATAGTAAAAACTTTAAAAACAAATGCTGGAATGGCCTTATTTATTTTCTTAATTTTAGTATCGAATTCATCAAGAATTCAAAGCCATTTCATAGAATAGTTAGTGTAGTTTCCAAGGTCGCACTAATAGTTGTTCTCATAGTGTTTCAATCACAACAAATGACACTACGACCCCTAAAAATAAGTGGTAGCAACAAAAGTTGAATGGTTGGGAAGAATACTAGTCATTGTGAAAGGGAAAGAAGGACATACAAACATTGAAAATCCTTTTCCAAAACATTCAATAGGTTGTTGTGCTTTTGAAAAATTTTAGACTTGTCATTGTGCTTTGAACAACTTGCTCTTTGACTTATTAAGCATTTTCTTTACAAGGATTGAAACAAGATTTATTTTCACACAACGACTCTTTGTATTCCTATTCTAAGTTCAAAGATAGAAATTGTGATTTTTAAGCACTCTAAAAGTTCATAAAGAAAATTTGGTGATACAATGATTCAACGGAATGATAATATTTAAGCTGTTATTAACATGTTGTAGCCTGAACAAGCAGTTTCTCATTCTATACCTTGTCTTCTATAAAATTGTACATTGTCTACTATAAAATTACCACCAGACATGAATCAAGCACCCAAGAGTAGGTTTAGGAAATAACCAAGGCTTGCCAAGAATAACAAGATTATGAAAGTGTGTCATATGTCCCATGTTCTGAGAAGCTTTGTGAAGACTGAGTCACATACAACTATATAGAGAAACATTTACTAGCTATGCAAGTTTCCTTCTATCTCTTTAATGACTTCCTTTTCTACAATGATATTTCTAAAAGTATACATGTGACTGAAAACTGAAATTGTTGGCATTTTGATTATACAGCAACAAATCAAAGATCAATGGTGTGATTATTTTTCATCAATGTTTAAGTTATACACACAAATGATTTGTTGATTTTCTATCTCATTGTCATTCCAAATTCAGAACTTTCGGTGGACTAACTCTTAAACACGCAACATAAACATTAATCCTTCTCTATTCTAAATATCAAATTTGAAAATATCGAGATGGTATAACAAAATATCAAATTTGAAAAAGTTGAGATAATATAACACAACCAGAAGAATTTATTTCTAATAACAAATTATATGCTAGATACAATATTTTATTAGGCTTACAATCAAAATTGATGATTACAACTATCTCAAAGTTTAAATTCCAAATAAAAGAAAATAATACTTTTAAAGACATGCTAGAATGCTTAGAAATATTCTACAAGGCTTCAGACTCAAGATATCAATTGAAAAAAACTATTACACTACAGATCACCAACATTTGTTTAACTGGATAGAAAAACGTTGGATGATTGTAGATCCAATAAGAAAAGATTTTCAAATTACACTTTATTTTCCAAGCATCTCTTATGGATCTTTGAAAATAGGTTGAGTAATGATTATATGGGTAGGTAATTAGGTGGCTCTCGGTGGACCTTAGTAAGTGTGGCCCAAAGTATTGTTGAACTTAACTACCCCTTCTAATTATATAATTATTGCTTAATTAAGCCTTTAGGGGAATTTGTGCATGATGGTGATATATAACCCTTCATGTGGGGCAAGTTTTACCTTGACCATGCAAGAATAATATTGTGATGGTTTTTGTTGTTAAATATTGAAGGTTCATGAAGGCTTCCTGAACATGCATTGCAATTCAAAAAAAATTGGGAATTGACGTTGCAAATTGTCTTCTTTTTTTGTGGTGGGTGGGGGGGGGGGGGGGGGGGGGGTGGTGGTGCCTGCTGGAGAGAACTATTATTTGTATTCCAAATTCAAGTTGTGAAAGTTACAACCATCAATTAATAGATAATTGTGGTTGTACGAAATCATATTGGTTATAATTGGGGAAATTTCACTATAACTGATAAATTCCCTAGAATCCCAGTAATGAGATTTCCTGACCAGCCAGTGCTAGAGCCTTGGAGAGAAGTAGGATAGCCCGAGGGAATGATAACCAGAGAAGGGGATGTAATTAATCAATATGAGTCTGGGAATTGGGATGTGGGAAGAGAAATTAGAGCCAGGCATATGAAGAGTGTGCCCCTTCTGAATTCATAGCCTTAGCTCAGGGATGGCATCTGTTGCATAGAAAAAAAATAACTATGGGGAGCCTGGAACTTCCCTCTTCTGCAACTAGTTGTTGAACAATTCCAGATAGATAAATATTCCTAAATGTATATATGAATTTTATTGAATTATTACTGAATTTTTATGGCTTATCTCATGGCTGAATCAATTTTTAGGATGCCTCTCTAACTGCCTGTGTTAGCTGCATTTGTGATTTATGGATGCATGAATAATGGAATGGTTTTGTGCATTTAGGTTGTATAAATCTAGAGTTTCATGCCTACCCAATAGTAAATAACATAAACAATTTAGTTCAATTCCTTTGTAAATTTGTGTGAATTTTTAGGTTGCCTCTCTAACTGCTTGTGATTTATGGATTCTTGAATAATGGAATGGTTGTGTGCATTTAGGTTACATAAATCTATAGTTTATGCTTGTCAATAGTAAATAGTTAATAAAAGTAACAATTCAGTTCAGTTCTTTCATAAATTAGTGTGAATTTGGGTGGTTAACAGAAGTAGCACATCCTCAAAGTTCACAGAAGGTATTGAGTATGGGTATATTACATGCATGGACCAATAACATGTAGATATGTCTGACATGCAGGCCCTCAAAATCTAACTCATATAAAATAGGAGAATTACTATAAATAGAAAGTTCTAAAAATCTAACAAAATTGATTATGTCAAGCTCTACCCACAACGAAAGCATACATGCACCTATAAATGGAGCCAACCTAATGGAATATGGCACATACAAATCTAGGGGTTGAAATGCCCTTAATGCACATTCGACCTCCAAAGGATCCAAAGGACATCTGAAAGCATTCACCAATTTTAAGAGCTTTTGTAGGCAAGCATTGACATATGTAGAGGATTTAGCTCAGTGGGCTTAGGGTTTGTGAGAAAGAATGAGTAGATAGATCATAGAGTATTGGCTTATCTCACACCTTAAAGAATAACTAAAAAATATTTAACTAATTTCTAGTAAATTTTACTAATAAGTTAAGTAATTTCTAGTTATGAATCATATAGATTTTAAAGTAAATTGTACTAATTTTCATCATTTACCAGGCTTCACTGATCAATAAATAAAGAATCAATAAAAGGAATAGGATCTTATTGATGATCACAGCATCCCATAGGATCTAGAGCATCTTTTCTATTCCCTTGGAGTCGAGTCAGGTGCAGACAATTCTCGCAACAACCCTGGCGGCCACAATGTTGCCATTTTGAGCATCTAAGCCTCTCATTTGGGTATTCTGCTCCTACTATTTTATTATGATAAATGGCTGCCCAAAGTCATCAAATGCTAAAGTCATCCCTGAAAACAGTAACAAAGTGCAGCATAAAGATTAAAGCATAAACCTAAAAGCAAGGATGAAAAAATAACACATTTTTAACCAAATATTTGGGGTGTTTGTACTCCTCTTTGTGTGGTAGAAGACTGAAAGTGGGTTGGTGGGCTGGAAATGCAACGATATTAGAAATGAAGAATACTTGGGCACCATTAATGGATTGAAGATCCAAAGGTGGGATTCAATATTGATTTTTCTACTGGTAAAACATTAATTCACAAGTCTCTTCAATAGTGTTTTCCCTCCCACCCAGTGAAAAGTGAAAATATATTACTTGTTTAGAACGTAAACGAAGATTGGAATTGGGAGGGATTTTGTATTAAAATGTGAAGAGTAAAGACTTCGCGCCATGTGAAAATTGAAAATAGTTAAGCCTTTTGTATTAAAATGTGAAAAGTTAAAACTTCCCTCCATGTGAAAAGTGAAAATATATTACCTGTTTTAGAATGTAAACAAAGATTGGAGTTGGGAGGGCTTTTGTACATTAAAATGTGAAAAGTAAAAACCTTCATCCATGTGAAAAGTGAAAATATATTACTTGTTTTAGAATGTAAATCAAGATAGGATTTGGGAGGGCTTTTATACATTAAAATGTGAAAAGTGAAAACCTCCCACCCTGTGAAAAGTGAAAATATATTACTTGTTTTAGATGGAGTTGGGAGGGCTTTTGTACATTAAAATTAAAGTTGATTTTTTTCAAAATATAATATTTTATTTAATAAGTTTGTAGTTGTATTTGACAAATTAACACCCTTTTTTTTATGGTCGTGTTTGAAAACATTTCTTCCATATTTGGTGTATTTATCATAATAATAATAATTTAATTTTAATCTAATTTTAAGATTACTTTTTTTATTCCATGATTTTGTTGTTAGTTTATAGAGGTAGACGTGTTGTACTTTTTGAATTTGAAAAGGAAATAGGTGCTCTTAATTTGGTTGTATTGAAAATATTTATGTGTAAGAAAGAAACATGCCCTCTTAACTTAGTTGTATTGAAAACATTGAAGTGTTCTTGTATATTAGGTGGGTGCAAACAAGTGAGAGTATATGGTATGTGGATTAAATAGTTAAAAAAAAGTGTTGGTTTCTTAAAAGTCATATGACAAATTTGCAAGGAGTAGGGTATGTACCCTTTTTTAGGTTAAATATATTCAAATAGTTGTGCGAATAAGGTTGTAAGACCCTACATATGTGTTTTTCCTTAAGATGTGAACATTTCATTTTAAGTAGTGTGATAATGTGGTTTCAACCAGGAATTCAAACATGGAACAAGCATGCATATTTGGGATGCTAATGTTATGTTCTGTTTGAGGCATCAGAGAACATCTAAGAAGACTCCAACAAGGGTTGAAGAGGTGAAATAGCTAGAGATGTTGGGGGGTTGTAGTCTCACTTAGAGGTGTAGACAAGCAAGTCAAGCACCATGAGAAGTTGTGAAACAAACTTAAGACATTTGATGATTTTCACGGAGACAACATGGAAATGGTACTAAGTGAACATTCCTTAATCGAAGTTGATGCCCTCTCCGTGGCACTACCACTTTGCAAGACAAAGAAGAAACATGAAATATATGTGCAACCCAATAAAGAAGTTGTGAAGGTTATTGCAACATATATAGGTGGTTTTGTCGTGTAGAAAAATTAGGTGTTAGAACTTGGAAGGTGACCATTGGAGTATATTTTTCATGGAGTGTCAAGGAGGTGCAGGAATCTGATAAGGAGAAAATTACACAAATCTAACAAATAGGCTATATTGGGTTAGGATATTACTATTTTGGGACAACCAAAGTTGAAGGTACATTTTATGGAGGTGGTTTCTAAGCACTTGGGTGTAGGGAACATATTATGGGTATCCTATGCTTTTGGTGTGCGTTAGTGGTGTTAGTGCATTATGTTTGATGAGAACTAGCTATAATGTGTTCCATGAAGACAAAAATCCCACAAGTTTGATATGGCTTAACCATTTGGAATTGTAAGGTGTGTTATACCCTAGTTTTGTGGAGACAATTAAAACCATATTAGTGTGACGTGTTGTACCATGGAATTAGGTTCACTTGTATGGGTTGAGGTGTAAAGGTACCCCATGAGTTGAGGAAAATGATTTCCATGATTACCTATATAAATTGTTTATAACATAAGATTAATTAATTTTTTTTGGAGAATGGAAGAGGAAGATAATAAAGGATAGGCATTGAGGAAAAGCATGTCAATGCAACAAGTGGTTGTAATCTTGATTGGCCAATATGGATGAAAAGACACAGTCGTAGAACAATGGAACAATGGAGAAAATTAGAATTGGACAACTTTCAAGTTGTTTAACTTGAAGGTTGATGGCACAGAGCATTCTTATTGAGTCATATAACAAATTTACAGTATGGGAAATACAATAACTTTGTAGATCTTGGGCAATGCCTTCTTTTTTATGAATATCCTGGCAATGGAACTCTCAATTATATGTTACACTTTGCAGATGATAATGGTAAGAGATTGACCTAGAATTTTGTGTGAGGTTTACAATAGGCACTATTTAGGATATAATTTTCCTCACTATATCTTCTAAGAACAGAACAACAAAAAGGTCACAAGGGTTACTCTATAAAAAATTAAAAAGGTGTGCCGACAACTATAAAATTCTACATCGAGTGTAACACTCAATTATTGAGGTGTAAAGGTACCCCATGAGTTGAGGTAAATGATTACAATGCTTACCTATATAAAGTGTTTATGATATAAGATTAATGATTTTTTGTTGGAGAATGGAAGGGGAAATAATAAAGGAGAGGCATTGAGGTTTGTTGTAAATTAACCAAAAGAAAGTGAAAATGCCTCTTTTTAGGAGGATTGTTCAAGTTGACTCTTCAAATAGGACTAAATTTTAGTTGTGGCTAGGGAGTTGGCCTCAAAAGCATTGATTTAGTACTCTAGAAATCCAAGACCTAACATAACTAACCTAGTCCATGAGATAAATTCACCTTGGGCAAAGGTTGCAAAGGTTAAGGTGAAAATCTCCCCTATTTAATGTGGGGTTTAAATCTTCCATTTAAGAATGTTAAAAACAAGGTCACAATCTTAAAAGGAGATCGTTGATTTCACCAAAGCTCAATGCCAATGTTTAATCCATGGTGTGATTCTTTCTATTTGGGTTTGGCCTTGAACGATGAGATCTATCTTTGGGTTAATTTATCAGTCTGTCATTTCATTATGTGTTGAGAATATCTTAAGGGCTATAATGGATAAAATGGTTATTTTAAATACCCCTCCCTTGAAACCCAATAAGAAGATGGTGTGCCCTATTTTGTTGGTGTAATATTCAACCACGAGCTCTCTTGTAAGGATGTCGTTGAAGGGAGGGTATGAAAATGAAGTGGAAACACTCAAAGCTTGATGTTGAGTCAAGGAGGAGTATGTATTATAGGTGTCTCTAGAGGTATTAACAAAGGTGAAAGGGAATGGAGTTTACCTCTTATTGCAACGCCTTCTATTCCACCATTCAAGGTGCTAGAGGGCATTGAATTTAAGGATCATAGGTGAAAGTTCACAAAGATCTTAAAAATTAGAAGGTAGGTGTGATTTAGTGTAGGATTGATTCTTAAATAGTTGACTTTTTAGGTGATATTTCCTAGCCTTTGTTTCCATGGAACCCCAGTGGACAGTTCGTAGCATTTTGGTCGTGTTGTGACATCTACGACATTTGAATGGGATGCCCTCGTAGTCTAAAGTATTAAGAGAAGTGATGCATTGATGTTGGAGTTTCATTTCACCCCATAAATTGTCTCTGACATATGAATTTACAAATACCCTTGCCACATTCATCTCCACATAGTATTTGAAAGTGAGGTTGACCTCCAAGTATTCCCCCAACTTGTTTCCAATTTCCCTAACAGCCTGCTTCGACAAGAATTGTACATTTAGTCCCAACAGCTAAACCTAGATTAGGGCCATGTCTAGTCCTTGAGTGGGATAAAAAATAAGGACCAATGCTTAAGCATTAAACATGTTAGAAAATTATATATTACGGAGCAATGGAACACATAAAATATTGCAGAAATATAAACATAGAAAACACATAAAACAAGAGAGACACAGATATACATGGTTCACCCAGTTTGGGCTACATCCACCCTGAACAGCCAGTCCTTCCTTTCTATTATCCAGCAAAATGAAGAGACACAACCTACAGCAGATCCGCTATAATATCCTTTGTTTTCTCTCACAATCTCACCTTCTTGCTTCTCGCTCGGAGAATACACATAGATTACACAGACTCAATACAATGCCCTTATACAAAGAGAGGGGTTTCCTTCTAGGGAAAAAAAACCCTAAACTAAACATAAGTTCTACCGTCAAATCATCTGCCTAATGAACAACCCAGATTGACTAGAAATTACTATACTTTTACAAGGCAATTTTACATATGTTTTTAGCAACCCCCCGCTGTGGGGGGCTCCCCAAAGGTCGCAGCCGCCCCCTCCTGGACCCCCCTTGCAGCGAATATTTTATGGGTGGCAACGCGAACTGGGGTCCAATGTGGTGATACCTTTGAATACAAAAGATAATCCTCCACACCCAACAATCTCCCACTTGAAGACTGATTATAGCAACTCCACCGCTGCTTCATTTTCTGGACAATGACTTCTCTTTGGACCTGGTTTTTTCTCATCTTCATCGTCATCCTTGACGACCAATTGAAACTAAGCATATTCTCAGTTTCTCCCTAGTTACAACTTTTGTTAGCATATCTGCAAGATTCTGGCTAGTGTGTATCTTTTCCAACTTCAACTCTCCATCTTCCAACACTGATCGTATGAAATGGTACTTGAACTGTATGTGTTTAGTCTTGGAATGAAATGTTGAGTTCTTTGCAATATGAATGGCACTTTGGCTATCACTATATAACATACCCATATCATGCTCCTTATCCAATTCACCCATAAACCTTTGTAACCAAATCATTTCTTTACTAGCCTCTGTAGCAGCAACATACTCTGCTTCTGTTGTTGAAAGTGCAACAACACTTTGGATTTTTGAAACCCAACTGACAGCTGTTCCACCAAAGTAAATACATAACCTATAGTGCTCCTCCTGTTATCTCTGTCACCTGCCATATTTGCATCAACATATCCCTGTAGAGAAATGTTTGAACCACCAAAGCATAATTCTTGATTTATGGTACCTTTCAAATATCTGAGAATCCATTTCACTGCCATCCAATGTTCCTTTCCTAGATTGTTCATGTACCTTCTTACAACTCCCACTGCATGTGCAATATCAGGCCTTGTGCAAACCATTGCATACATTAAGCTTCCAACTGCTGACACATATGGAACTTTAGACATATAATCCATGTCTTCTTGGGTCTTTGGGCACATTTCCTTACTAAGTTTGAAATGGCTAGCAAAAGGTGTACTAAATGGTTTTGCATTGTGAATATTAAATCTTTTCAACACCTTTTGTATGTACTCATTCTGAGACAATGTTAATTTATGATTTTTCTTATCTCTAGTTATTCTCATACCAAGGATTTGTTTTGCAGCTCCCAAATCCTTCATTGCAAATGAATTTTCCAATTTTCTTTTAAGCACATTTATTTCCTACATGTTAGACCCTACAACAAGCATGTCGTCTACATACAATAACAATATAATATAGCTTCCATCATTTTGCTTTTTCAGATAAGTACAATGATCAAAGTGACATCTAGTATAACCTTGTTCAGACATAAACTTGTCAAATTTTAGATAACACTGCCTTGGAGCTTGTTTTAAGCCATACAAGCTCTTTTTCAACTGCACACTAGTTTCTCCTTCCCCTTCACTTCATATCCTTGTGGTTGCTGCATATATATCTCTTCCTCCAAATCCCCATGGGGAAAGGTTGTCTTTACATCTAATTGCTCAAGATGCAAATCTTCAACTGCTACTAGACTTAAAATAGTTTTGATTGAAGTCATTTTAACAACAGGAGAAAATATTTCATCAAAATCAATACCTTTCTTCTGTGCAAACCCCTTCACCACAAGTCTAGCTTTGTACCTCTGTATTCCTCCATCTTCTTCCTTCAGCCTGTAAACCCATTTATTCTTCAATGTAGTTTTTCCTGCAGGCAACCTGACTAAGTCCCAATTTTGGTTATGCATTAAAGAGTCCATCTCTTCTTCCATGGCTACCTCCCACTTCATCCTGCTTTCAACTTGCATTACTTCTTCATAACATTCGAGTTCACCAGAATCAGTCAACAATAAATAATATAATGAAGGAGAGTATCGTTCAGGGGGTCTACTTATCCTGGTAAATCTTTTAACACCACTTTTAGGTGTTTGGGGTGCCTGTTGCTGTTGTGGTGGTTGTTGTTGCTGATTATTATTGTTTTCAGACACCTTTACTTTTTCAGTGATTTCATCAAGAACTGCATATTCCTTGTTTTCTTTTTCCTGTTTCTTTTCATGCAAATGATTCTTATACAATACCTTTTCATTGAATATTACATCTCTGCTCCTAATGATTTTGTGATTTTCATAATCATATAAGCAATAACCAAAATCATTAACACCATATCCAATAAAGGTACATTTCTTTGACTTTGCCTCAAGCTTTGTTCTATTTTCTTTATCAATATGGACAAAGGCCTCACAACCAAAAGGCTTTAAAAAAGAGTAGTTTACCTTTTTACCTGTTCATGCTTCCTCTGGAACACCGCCATCCAAGGAACTTGAAGGCCCTCTGTTTATTAGATAAACAACAATATCTACAGCATTTGCCCAAAATTGTAAAGGCAATCCTGCCTGCAATCTCATGCACCTTGCACCCTCCATGATTGTTCTGTTCATCCTTTTTGACACACCATTTTCTTGTGGTGTTCTTGGAACTATCTTCTCTCTGCGAATTCCATGCTCTAAACAGTACCTATCAAACTCTTTGCTGCAATATTCACCTCCATTGTCTGATCTGAGACACTTTAATTTCTTTCCTGTCTCAATCTCAACCAAAGCTTTCCATTTCTTGAAAGCATCAAATACATCAGATTTATTCTTAATACAATAAATCCAAGTTTTTCTAGTTGCATCATCAATAAAAGTAACATAATAATGAGAGCCACCGAGGGATGATACCTGAGCAAGTCCCCATACATATGTATGCACAAGCTCTAATTTTTCTCTCTTCTTTTCTTTCCCAACTCTAAGAAATCTGACTTTCTTTTGTTTTCCATAAATGCAATTCTCAAAGAAGTCCAAATCAACATTCTTCAAACCCAGCAACAAATTCCTTTAGTGAATAATCTTCATCCCCTTTTCACTAATGTAACCGAGCCTATGATGCCATAATGCTGCATTTGCTCCTCTGGAAGTTAAAGCATTAACAGAGTTAGAAATACCATTGCATAAATACAATGTACCGACCTTTTCACCTTTTGCTATTACCAGGGCTCCTTTGGTAACCTTCCAAGCTTTATCTATGAAAGTTGTCACACAACCTTCACCGCCTCACTACCCTGTTGAAATCAGATTTTTCTTTAGATCTGGAACATGTCTTACCTCCTTTAGTAGCCATTGGTTTCCATTCTGCTGTTTTACAAGAACCTTACCCATTCCAACAATTTTACAAGGTTTATGATCACCCAAATGAACTTGTCCAAAATCTCCTTGAACATAGTCATGAAAGTATTTCTTATCAGGTGTGGCATGGATTGAGGCCCCTGAATCTACCACCCAGGAATCAATGATATTTTCTAAAGAAATAATCAAAGCATCTTGTAACACCTCACCTGTCACATTTGCTTCATGATTGTTTTCTTGTTGTGCATCTCCTTCTTTTCCCTTCCAAGATCTACAGTCTTTATTTAGGTGTCCTTTCTTTCCGCATTTCCAGCACACTATCCCCGATCTAGACTTGGATCTGCCTTTCCTTGATTTACTACGATATCCTGAGCTCTTTCCTCTTTCCATTTTTCTTCCCCTAGACTCTGCACTCAAAGCATTACCCAATCTCTCACTGGAGCTTTTCTGTCACATTTCCTTGCTAAGGATAGCGCCGACAACATCATCAAACTTTAAAGTACTAGATCCAAAAACAGAGTTACTAATGGCCATTACTAAACCATTCCAACTTTCTGGTAATGAGCACAAGAATAACAGAGCTCTAACTTCGTCATCAAACTTAACCCCTACAGAACATAACTAACTTGTAATAGTATTAAAATCATTTAAATGGTCTGCAATAGATCCACCTTCCGACATCTTCATACTAAATAACTGTTTCATAAGAAATACCTTGTTTGAGGCCAAGGGTTTTTCATATAGTTTCTCCAATGCCTTAATCACACCCTCTGTCATTGTTTCCTTCGAAATCTTGAAGGTGCCCGACGTTGCGAGGCACAACCGTACTGTTCCGAGTGCCTTTCTATCAAGAAGGTTCCATTCTCCATCTGTCATTCCCGTCGGCATCTTTGTTTTTCCGTAGGTATAGATCTTTCTGATATAGATAATATTCCATCTGCATCTTCCACAACGAGAAGTTTTTGCCGTTAAATTTCTCGACCCTAAATTTACAATCTTCTGCCATTGCTCCCACTCGAACGAGGAACCCTTCTTTCCTGCAAGTTTATTAGCCAAATAGACCTTCGGCTCTGATACCAGTTGTTAGAAAATTATATATTACAAATCAATGGAACACATAAAATATTGCCTAAATATAAACACAGAAAATGCATAAAACAAGAGAGACACAGATATACGTGGTTCACCCAGTTTGGGCTACGTCCACCCTGAACAGCCAATCCTTCCTTTCTATTATCCAACAAAATGAAGAGACACAACCTACGGCAAATCCGCTGTTATATCCTCTGTTTTTTCTCACAGTCTCACCTCCCTGCTTCTCACTCGGAGAATACACAAATATTACATAGGCTCAATACAATGCCCTCATACAAAGAGAGGGGTTTCTTTCTAGGGCAAAAAACCCTAAACTAAACATAAGTTCTACCGTCAGATCATCCGCCTAATGAAAGGCCCAGATTGACTAAAAATTCGGGGCATTGCCCCCGAAACCCCCCACCAGGGGGGGGGGGCTCCCCAAAGGTCGCAGCCGCCCCCCGGGACCCCCCTACAACGAATATTTTACGGGCGGAAACAATTGAACTAGGGTCCAATGTGGCGATACCTTTGAATACATAAGATAATCAGGCTCCACACCCAACAGAAACGCATGGAGTCAATACTCCAAACCTTATTTAGACCCAATGAACCTCTTCAAACTTGTTGAAAAATCAAATGAGACAACCTACTACAAGTATCATGTCAGGGAGTGTTAGGGAGTGCCACAAAAACACAAGGGAGAACTAGTTCAAAATGCATGGAAATGAATGAATAAGATTGTGCGATGGTCAGTGAAAGTGAGTCCCAGGTGTGTTGAGGGTGTGAGAAGGTTATATGCTAGGCAGTGACAAGGAATTTTAGAGTTTTAGAGTGTGTCACAAAGTGCTAGGGTGTGCTAGGTAGAGCCAAAGCATGACAAGGAATGTAGGGGATGTTAACATGTGCAACATAGTGCCAAGTGATTTTTAGACATGCCATGTGCTATGGCATGTCAAGATGTAAACTATGTTTCTTAGTTGTTTTATGGCCATGGTTGGATGTGAGCCTTGACTTGGTAACTTGTTAAGTGGGATGAGTTGAGATTAGAAATGAGTAGTCTAAGATGAGTTATAGGCAGTTCTTAGGTGAATAAGGCATAGTCTAGTTGTAGTAATCGTAACTTGGTTAAGTTTTTGTAGTCGAGGTAGGACTTGGTTGGGTTCCCAAGTCCCAAAAAAAGTAAGGGTAGTTGTGAGGGCATTATAGATAATGAGTTTCAGGGCATACCAAGGAATGAAAAGGCATGCTAACACATGCCAAACAATGTCAATGCATGTTGAGGAGTGATAGGAAGTGTCAGGGCATCACAAGGAAGAACTAGGTCAAAATGCATGGAAATAAACAAATAAGAGTGTGTGCCAATAAGTGTCAATGAATTCTAGGTGTCCCAAGGATGAAGTATGTTAGGAGAATTTCATAATAGAGCTTGGAGGAGCCAAGACTATAGTTGTAATAATGGTTTGGAAAAACAATTTCAAACAAAGGGATACTTTTGATTGGGCACAACACTATTTTTTAACTGACATGGTTGGGTTCCCAAGCCGAAAAAAAGTAAGGCTATGTATGAGGGCATGACAACTATGGAGTGCCAAGGTGTGCCAAGGAATGCTAGGAAGCACTAACACGTGCTAGGAAGTTCCAAGGCATGCTAGGCATGCCAAGACAAGCCAAGTGCTAAGGCATTCTAAGATGTGCTAGGTGCGAGGGTGTGGCACCAATGCATGCTAGGGAGTGTTAGGGCCAAGAGTCAACGAAACATAAGGGAGAACTAGTTTCAAATGAATGGAAATGGATGAATATGAGTGTGTAATAGGGATTTTTAGTGATGTCTAGGTTTGCTAAGGAGAGAGTGACAATGTATGCTAGGAAGCGCCAAGGCATGCTAGAGTGTTAGGAAAGCATGCCAAGATGTGCCAAGTGCCAAGGTGTTCCAATGCTTGATAAGGAGTGTTAGTGAGTGCTAGGGAAACATAATGAATCACTAGGTCAAAATGCATGGAAATGAGTGAATAAGAGTGTGTGAGAAGGAGTGCCAGTGAATCCCAGGTGTGCCAAGGAGGGAGTGACATGGTATTCTAGTCAATGCTACGACATGCTAGAATGCATTCAAGATGTGTTAGGTGCCATGGTTTGCCAATGTGTTCTAGGAAGTGTCAAGGAGTGCCAAGGGAATACAAGGGAGCACCAAGTCAAATTAATGCATGGAAATAAATGAATGAGAGTGTGTGACATGAAGTGTCAGTGATTTCCATATGTGCTAAGGTGGGAATGAAAAGGTATGTTAGGAAGTGTTAAGGCATGCTAGAGGCTAGGGAAACAAGCCAATATGTGCTAGGCACCAAGGTGTGCTAATGCATGACAGGGAGTGTTAGGGAGTGCTAGGGAAACACAAGGGAGAACTAGTTTCAAATGCATGTAAATGAATGAATAAGAATGTGTGACAGGGAGTGTCAACAAGTTCTAGGTATGCTAAGGAGGGAGTGACAAGGCATGCTACATAGTGACAAGGAATGTTAGAGTGCCAGGGTGGCATGCCAAGATGTGTCAGGTGCCAAAGTGTGTCAATGTGCTACAAAGAGTGTTAGGGCATTCATTGGAAACACAAGGGAGAACTAGTTCAAAATTAATGGAAATGAATAGATATGATTGTGTGATAGGGAGTGTCAATGAATTTTAGGTTTGCTAAGGAGGGAATGGCAAGGTTATATGCTAGGTAGTGCTACGACATGCTAGAGTGTCAGGGCATGTTAGCGAATGGTAGGGTGTTCTAGAGAGTGCCAAATCATTCCAAGGAATGCAGGGGGTATTAACACATGCCATATAGTGCCAAGGGATTGTTAGATGTGCAAGGTGTTATGGAATGTCTAGATGTAAACTATGTTGCTTAGTTGTTTTATGGCCACGCTTGGATGTGAGCCTTGACTTGCTAACTTGTAACCTGTTAAGTGGGACTGGTTGGAATTTGGCATGAGTAGCCTAAGATGAGTTATAGTCAGTTATGAGGCGAACAAGGCATAGTCTAGTTGTAGTAAACGTAACTTGGTGAAGATGTTGTAGTCAAGGAAGGACTTGGTTGGGTTCCCAAGTCCCAAAAAAGGTAAGGGTAGTTGTGAGGGCATAATAGCTAAGGAGTGTCAGGGCATGCCAAGGAATGTAAAGGCGTACTAACACATGCTAGACAGTGTCAATGCATACTAAGGAGTGTTAGGGAGTGCCAAGGTTGTTGAGAAATCTAGGGCATATTAATTAGGTGATTTCTCTTCTTATGATAACTACATGTGAATGTTTTTACTTATTAATATTAGGATATTATCTTTACTTGGATTATTATAGTTTTCTTTATGAAACAACTGCCAATTCATAAACAATGAGGAGACAAGAGACATAGATAATAGACGATAAGTTAGGGCCAAAACCTCTCCAACATGAGAGGAAAACCCAAACAAATTCTTCTTTTTATAGAGACTTCAATTGACGAATACCAAGACCATGACCTAGACCTTTGAATCAATGGCCTCTCTAAGACCAAGTCACAAGCCTCCTTGATTTAACTCACTTATTTTTCCTTGAGTCAATCAAAATAAAGCTTCTTCATTCAATAACTCAGTTATCCTTCAAATTTCAGTTCCCTGGATCAGATCTGTAGTTCTCAGCCCTCTTGCAGAAACCCTAGCATGCATGGTTGACCAAAATATTGAACCTTTATCTTCTTCATTTGAATGGTAAGACCTCTTATTATAATTCGTCTTATAACCTTACTTATCTTCTTCCTTAAAATGACCCTCAAACTACAATTAACTCAGTCAATATTACACATGCAACTACTTTTGTTCTTGCCCTAAATTCCAATCCAAGCCCTCCTCCATTTGTATTGGTCTTTATCACATACCTTGTTATGTACTAACCACCACAAGGCAGGGTCTCAACCCTCTCTTCTATTTCAGAATTTGAGGCAACCTTCACACAAAAACACCACTAAAATCACATGCCCAAATTCTCATGATCTACTTCTATTGAGCTCGATCTACCAGAGGAGAACCAATAGTACGTCATCCTACTTCCTAGATCAAACCCATTAATGTATGAGACATTCTTATGAACCCTCACATGATGATCTAGCTCTTGGTGGATGATCATTGCCTCCCTTTGGCAACCCTTACTCAACCATATAACTTCACCTACTTTAGGACTATATATGTCCTGGCCTCCTTAATCAAATGATCTCATTCTCACTTGATGTTTTAGCCTTCATAACCATTCCTCCTTAAATAGAGTTTCCTAGCTAGGCCTCTTAGGAACCCTCTAGAACTTACAAGTTTTAGGCACTTAGACCTTCGGAAATATTAATTTTACTTTTTAATTTTCTTTTAGATTTTCCTATAATAGGATGATACTCCTCTCATTTGTACATGGTTGGAAATGGAATAAAACTCTCATTTTCTCGCTATTGGTATGAAATTTTTCCTGTCTCTTAAGCATTTAGTCCCAAGTTAGAAATAGAAAGGATTTTGGGCATGCACATTACATTGAAGGAAGGAGCTAGTGAAACATCAACAAATGCAAGTAAGATATGGAGTGTTCCTATGTTGTTTCATTGTGAAAATATTTAAACCAAATTTTGATTATTGGGGTTGACTATTTTCAGAATTTAATTTTTTACTTCACATTTGAGCTTAGAAATTTTAATTTTTTTTAGTTGCATCACTTACGCTAGATCTAATACTAGTCTAGCCTCTCTTTTATTTCTATACAATCTGGCTTCCTAGAGTGATGTTTTCCAAGCATTCACTAGGGAATGTGTAGAAAATTCTTAAATACAAGGAAAAATGGATTTTGCTTGAGGGTCAAGATAAGACCCCATGCCCAGTGGAGGCATCTAGGGCCTTTTCTTTTCTTTTCGAATCCTTTCTTTGAGTTTTTCCTCTAACTTCTATTTACTTGCATCCTAGGACTTGTGTACCTTTACCTTTAGAACTAAGTTTCCTTTTTCCTATTTCAATGAGCTAATTTCTTCATATATGGTTACAAACATATTTTTTCATGTAGGTCAACCATAAGAGATGGCATAATGTCTATATTAATTTGTTGTTTGTGTGATATTATCTACAGGTCGTCCATTTAAAAGAGGTCGATTCCAAATTGGCTTACCTTCTTTTTCTTTGATATAAGGATTTATTGCGTTTGTTGAATTTTTTGAACTTAGATCTTGTCATGCTAATAGTTTTTCTCAAGGTTTATCATTTGAATTTATCATAAATGAAGTTTTGATTTGGTTTCCTTGCACATAGCTTTTCATCTCACCCTAAGCATAAATAAACTCAAGCACTTCAATTTTCAAACATCTAGTGAGTTTTCATGCTTGGAAATGAATGACCAACATTGCCACTTTCTCTCTAATCTGAAGTTTTATGCTAACATTGCACCATTGACAAGTTTAAAATCAATTTGTAAGGGGAAAATGATCTAACCTTTCAAATGTATCCATACACCTCAGAGTTCTCGAAGGTTGTAATTTTATCATCATATGCAGATGACATGTTTTCTGCTCTGAATTGCAGTGACAGCCTCCAAATCCAAATTAGGAGAACAATATATCAATTAAATATCGAAAAAGAGTGAACCCAAATATGATATAATAAATACACATGAAAAATCTAATCGAATCGATAAGGCATTGAAGAATTGAATATCATAGAATGGTATGAAATCTGCTATGAAATCATAAATATTATGAGCAGAGAAAGAGAAAACAGAGTCCCAAAACTAGTAAGGGAGAATAGCAGGGGGAAAATAAATTTGAATAGGTCCATTTAGATTTTAGAGTAGCCACCAAATTAGATTTTAATATGTAGTAAAATCTTATAAATCAATTGCTATGGTCGCTTAGGTTTTCATTAAGATTATTTTTATTTGAGCAAAAGGAGGTCATCTCACATGGAAGTTATATATAATGATGTTGAAGATAAGTAATAATGTTAGTCTAATTAGGGCATCAATAAAAACTATATGAAAACTCTCCAATATATGTAAGTATGTTCATGTAAGGAGGGAAAATGGATATGAGTTTTAAAAATAAAGGAAATATCTATCAACCTTTAGGGAGGTGAAAAATATGCTTAAATATGTAAATAATGTTATCAATAAACTTAAATAGTTATAGGTAGCCCATTATTTTTTAGGAAGTTCACTTAGAGCTTAAAAATATCCTATTAGAAGCTATCCATAGCTTAGAAGGCCTTCACCTGTGTTTTTAAGAGAGACATGGGATAAATTTTGACTAAAGGAAATAAGAGGTACAATAAATTCAATGTATAGCACCTACTCAAATCACGAAAAATATACCCAAACCATCAAGATGACACACTTCTATGAGGAAAATTAGGAAACACTAGAGAGCAACTCAGATTAAAACTTATAGACAAAGCATTAAGAGTTAGAACAGTGTTTAAGTGAACACAATAAAAACAGTACACATTGGGCATAATAGGTGTGCTAAGTGTCAGGGAGTGCTAGGATATGCTAGGGAGTGCCAAAGCATGCCAATAAATGCATGAGATGCTAACATGTGCTACATAGTGCCAATGGATTGTTAGGCATGTCAAGTGTTATGGCATGTCAAGATGTAAACTTTGTTGCTTATTTGTTTTACGACCATGGTTGGATGTGAGCCTTGTATTCGTAACTTGTTAAGTTGTATGAGTTGATGTTCAACACGAGTAGCCTAAGATGAGTTATAGGAAGTTATTAGGTGAACAAGGCATAGTCTAGTTGTAGTAATTGTAACTTTGTCAAGCTATTTTTATACTCTGCAAGTTGGTGTTATAGTTGAGGAGGGATTTGGTTGGGTTCCCATGTTGAAAAAATATTAAGGGTAGTTGTGATGCATGATAGCTAAGGAGTGCCAGGCATGCTAAGGAATGAAAAGGTGTGCTAACACATGCTAGACAATGTGAATGCATGACAAGGAGTGTTGGGGAGTGTTAGGGCTAGGCACAAAATTATTTTTTCAATGACTTGGTTAGTTTACCAAGTCGCAAAAAAGATAAGGAAATCTATAAGGACATGACAACTAGGGAGTGCCAGGAAATGCCAAGAAGTGCTAAGACATGCTAGACAGTTCCAATGCATGTTAGGTATGTTGTTGGGGCCTTCATTTTGAGTTTTTGTGGGAAGAAAAGACAAGAATAGGGGGCAGGGATGACCTATTGAGTTGCCGAGCTGACAACTGAGGGGAAGAACAAGAACCAGGAGTGGTCCAACAGTTGTGAAAAGGTGGTGGGGGAGAACAAGAGAAGCTGAGCAAGTAGAGAGCAAAGGCAACCAAAGGTAGAGTCAGTCGAGAAGGAAATAAGTGGAACTGGCAGTCTAGGTGTGAAGCAAAGGATAAAGGGTAGAAGAAAGGATGGGAAAGGGTTGGTGATTACTAGTTGTTGATGAACCAAGCGAGACAGGAATCAATGTAGCCTTCCTGAGTTGCGGAAGGCGGGTACACCCTTGCTCTGTTGGTCTTTGATCTGTGGGTTGGGTCATTCTTGTTGTTGATGATCAAGCTTCAAGCCTTTTGTACTTATTTATGTATTTCTTTATATGAAGCATAATGAAAGAGATAGTTTGGACCTATGATGTATTGTTTAGTTCTATACCAGTTCTTTAAAATTTTAAAATATATGTCTATATATTGTATGATTTCCTAAGGTAATATGAGTATAATAGTATGGTTGGATTAAAATAGGTGCTTTATTGTTATGAGTTAAGATCGGTTGTGGGTTGTAGTTCCCTTCATGCCTCATTCTACCCCTTTACACTTCGGTCACAGGATGCCTTGGGTGAGACTCCTTACCCTCTTCGGGTAAGGTGAAAATGTCGACGTTGTTCTAGACTACAATGGAGCCTTGCTGGCCCGTTGTTCCTAAACCCAAGGTCTCTTCCTTGTTACCGTTTTCATTCCCACACATGCCAATTCATTCCAAGTGCTAAGGCATGGAAAGATGTGCCGGGTGTTAGGGTTTGGCACCAACACATGCTAGGGAGTGTTAAGGAGTTCCAAGAAACATAAGGGAATACTAGTTTCAATTTCATGGAAATGAATGAATAAGTGTGTGTGATAGGGAGTGTTATCGAGTTCCAAGTGTGCTAAGGAGGGAGTGGCAAGGTATGCTAGGCAGTGCCAAGCCATGCTACAGTGCTAGGGAAGCATGCAAAGATGTACCAAGTTCCAAGGTGTGCCAATGTGTGCTAAGGAGTGTTAGTGAGTGCTAGGGAAACACAAGGGATAAATAGGTCAAAATGCATGGAAATGAATGAATAAGAGTTTGTGACAAGGAGTGCAACAAGTTGCAGGTGCGTTACGGAGGGAGTGACATGGTATGATAGACAATGTTAAAGCATGCTAGAGTGTGAAGGCAACATCCAATCAACATGTGACAGGTGCAAGGGTGTGCCAAAATGTTCTAGGAAGTGTTACAAAGTGCGATGGAAACACAAGGGACCACTAGGTAAAAATAATGCATGGAAATGAATGAATAAGATTTTGTGATAGGAAGTTTCAGTGAGTTCCAGGTGTGCTGAGGGAGTGAAAAAATATTCTTTGTAGTTCTAAGGCATGCTAGAGGCCAGGGAAACAATATGCCAAGATGTTCCAAGTGCTAGGGCGTGCTAATGCATGCCAAGGAGTGTCTAGGAGTGCCACAGAAACATAAGGAATAATTAGTTTCAAATGCATGGAAATGAATGAATAAGAGTATGTGATAGGGATTGTCAGTGAGTTATAGTTGTGTTAAGGAGTGAGTGGCAAGGTATGTTAGGTACTGCCAGGGAATGCTAGAGTGCAAAGGCGACATGCCAAGATGTGTCAGGTATTAGGGAGTGTTTGGGAGTGCCATCGAAACACATGGGAGAACTAGCTCAAAATGCATGGAAATGAATGAATAAGAGTGTGTGATAGGTAGTGTCAGTGAGTTTCAGGTGTCTTAAGGAGGGAGTGGAAATCTTATGTGTTATGGAGTTCCAAGGCAAGCTAGATTTCTAGGGCATGCCAGGGAGTGCTAGGGAGTGCCAAAGCATACCAAGGAATGTAGAGGGTGATAACACATGCCACATAGTGCCAAGGGATTGTTATATGTGCCAGGTGCTCTGTCATGTCAAGATGTAAACTATGTTGCTTAGTTTTTTTATGGCCATGGTTGGATGTGAGCCTTGACATGGTAACTTCTAACTTGTTAATTTGGATAATTTGAAATTATACATGACTATCCTAAGATGAGTTATAGTTAGTTCTCAGGTGAACAAGGCAGAGTCTAGTTGTAGCAACTATAACTTGATCAAGATTCAAGTTGCTGTAGTTGAGGAAAGATTTGGTTGGGTTCCCAAGTCCCAAAAAAGGTAAGGGTAGTTGTGAGGGCATTATGGCTAAGGAGTGCCAAGGTGTGCCAAGGAATTAAAATGCATGCTAACACATGTCTAACATTGCGAAGGCATGTTGAGTAATGTTAGGGACTTTTAGGGCATCACAAGGGGGAACTAGGTCAAAATAAATGGAAATCAACAAGTAAGTGTTTGTGCCAAGGAGTGTTAATGAATTCTAGGTGTCTCAAGGACAAAGTTTGTTAGGTGAAGGTTAAAATAGGAATTGCAGGAGGCAATGTTATGGTTAAAATTATAAGGGGCTGGTCAAACCAGTTTCAAACAAAGGGAGACTCTGGGTTGGGCACAACATTGTTTTTCCAATGACTTGGTTAGGTTCCCAAGTCACAAAAATAATAAAGCTATCTATGAGGGCATGACAATTATGGAGTGCCAATGTGTGTCAGGGAATATCAGGAAGTACTAACACATGCTAGACAATTCCAAGGCATATTAGGCATGTTAAGAAAGGCTAAATGCTAAGGCATGCCATGATGTTCATGTGTCTGGTGCCCGAGTGTGGCGTGAATGCATGCTAGGGAGTGTTAGGGCCAAGTGCAAAGGACACACAAGGGAACACTAGTTTCAAATGCATGGTAATGAAGTGTCAACGAGATCCAAGTGTGCTAAGGAGGGAGTGACAAGGTATGCTATGCAATTCCAAGGCCTTCTAGAGTGTGGTGGAAGCATACCAAGATGTGCCAAGCGCCAAGGTGTGCCAATGTGTGCTAAGGAGTGTTAGGGAGTTCCAGGGAAACATAGCAGAGAACTAGGTCAAAACGCATGAAAATGAATGAATAAGAGTGTGTGACAAGGAGTTTCAATGAGTTCAAAGTGTGGTAAGGAGAGAGTCCAATAGTGTGCTAGGTTGCACTAAGTCATGATAGATTTATAGGGTGACATGAATCCAAGATGTGCCAAGTGCTATGGTGTGCCAACATGTGGTAGGAAGTGTTAGGGAGTGCAAGGAAACACAAGGCAGCACTGGGTCAAATTAATGCATGCAAATGAACACATAAGAGTTTGTGACAAGAAGTGTCAGTGAGATACGGGTGTGTTGAGGGAGTAACAAGGTATGGTAAGTAGTGCTAAGGCATGATAGAGGCCATGGTAACATGCCAAGATCTGTTAGGTGCTAGGGTGAGACAATGCATGCCACAGAGTATTAGGGAGTGGCAAGGAAATAAAAGGGATCACTAGTTTCAAATACATGGAAATGAATGAATAAGAGTATGTGAAAATGAGTGTTAGTGAGTTCTAGGTGTGGTAAGGAGGGAGTGACAAGATATGTTAGGTAGTGCCAAGGAATGCTAGAGTGATAGGGAAACATGCCAATATGTGCTAGGTGCTAGGGTGTGCCAATGCATGCCCGTGAATTTTAGGGAGTTCCATAGAAACACTAGGGAGAACTAGTTCAAAATGCATGGAAATGAAGAGATAAGAGTATGTGATAGGGAGTGTCAACGAGTTCGAAGTGTTCTAAGGAGGGAGTGACAAGGTTATATGCTAGGCAGTGCTAAGGCATGATAAAGTTCCAGGGCATGTTAGGGAGTGCTAAGGTGTGCTAGGGAGTGAAAAGCATGCCAATAAATGCAAGGGATTCTAACATGCACCACATAGTGCTAAGGGATTGTTAGACGTGCCAGGTGTTATGGCATGTCAAGTTGTAAATTGTATTGCTTAGTTGTTTTATGGCCATGGTTGGACGTGAGCCTTGACTTGGTAAGTTGTTAAGTGGGATGAGTTGATATTGGACATGAGTAACCTAAGATGTGTTATAGGCAGTTCTTAAGTGAACAAGGCATAGTCTAGTTGTAGTAACTATAACTTGGTTAAGTTGTTGTAGTCGAGGCAGGAATTGGTTGGGTTCCCAAGTCTTAAAAAGGGTAAGGGTAGTTGTGAGGGCATGATAGATAAGGAGTGCTAGGTCATGCCAAGGAATGAAAAGGTGTGCTAACGCATGGGAGACAATGTCAATGTATGTTGAGGAGTGTTAGGGAGTGTCAGGGGAACACAAGGAATAACTAGGTAAAAATGCTTGGAAATGAATGAATAAGAGTGTGTGCCAAGGAGTGTTAGTGAATTACAAGTGTCCCAATGATGAAATGTTTTAGGAGAAGTTCAAAATAGGACTTGCAAGAGGCAAGCCTATGGTTGTGATAAGGTGTGGACAAAGCAATTTCAGAAAAAAGGAGACTTTGGGTTGGGCACAATATTGTTTTGCTAATGAATTGGTTGGGTTCCCAAGTGGAAAAAAAAGTAAGGCTATCTATGAGGGCATGACAACTAGGGAGTGCCAAGGTGTTTTAGGGAATGTAAGGTTCCCAAGTCGTGGAAAAATGTAATACTATCTATGAGGGCATGACTGCCAAGGTGTGTTAGGAAATGCTAGGGCATGCTAACATGTGCCAAATAGTACAAAGGCATGTCAAACAAGCTAAGATGTGCCAAGTGTTAAGGCCTACCAAGATGTGCAAGGGTGTGACAATGAATGTCAGGGAATATCAAGGAACAAAAGGGAGGAAAAAGTTAAACTACAAGGAAATGAACACATAATAGGGTTAATAAGTCATCAATTTACCTTTTCCATGAGGGGCATGCTAGGCACACCAACACTAGGTGCCAATAGGTTCCAAGTGCCAAGTGTGAGTGCATTCTTAGTGCCAAATATTCCTCTGTTGCTTCTCATCTACTTTCCAATAATTTATCTCAAATAACTTTAATATTAAACCATGACAAAGTATACCAATTCATCTCAATGCATGCCAAACATGCTAAGACTTGCCAAGTGCCAACACGTGCCAAGTGCCAATGTGTGTTAGGGAGTGTGATGCATGCTATGAAGTGGCATAGCATGTCGAAGAGTGCTAAGGTGTGCTAGAGAGTGCCAATGCATGCTGAGGAGTGTTAGGGAGTACTAGGACAACACAAGGGAGCACTAGGTCAAAATGCGTGGAAGTGAATGAAAATGAGGGTGTGTCAGGGAGTGTCAATGAGTGCTAATTGTCATGCCAAGGAGGGAGTGACAAGGTATGCTAAGCACGAGTAAGGAATTCTAGGGAATATCAAGGCATGTCAAGAAGTGCTAAAGTGTGCTAGGTAGTTCTGGGGTATGCTAACATGTTCCAAATGGTACCAAGGCATGCCAAGACATGTTAGGTGCTAAGGCATGCTAGGATGTGTAGGGTGCCAGAGTATGCCAATATGTGTCAAGGAGTTTCAAGGAAACAAAAGGAATAACCAAGCTAAAATGAGAGGAAATGAACACATAAGAGGGTTAATAAGTTAGGAATTTATATTTTTTTTAAGGTGCATGTTAGACACACTAATAATATATTCCAAGACATTCCAAGTGCCAATGTGTGCCAAGTTCTAATATATGTTAATGCAATATTATGCCAAGGTGTTCCAGGGCATGCTAGGGACTACAGGCCATGCCAACAAATTTTAGAGGAGTTCTATTCTATGCTAGGGAATGCCAACATGTTCTTGGGCATCCTACTCATGGAAATATGTTCTAAGTACAAATATGTTCCAGGTACAAAGATGTTCCAAGACATGCAAGGTACCAAGGAATGCTAGTGTGTTCCAAAGCATGTTAAGGTGTGCAATGAGTGTTGGGGAGTGCTATGTCTCTCTCATTAATAGAATTAACAGAGCTTGATTATGTATTAAACAATATAGTTCCTACACACACTAGTGGAACTTTATCTAAATGGAAATTTCTAGATAATAAACCTAATAGAGATGAATCATGTTTTGACTGATAGGAAAACTATATTCTTATGACTTGATGGAAATGATACACATTAATTACTTACCAAATTTACTGACTCTAAAAACTATGGCCTTGGACACATAATAAAAAGGACTCCACAAAAATGGTCTTAAATCATTATCTTTTGAAAAAATATATAGTAACAAGTACATAACATCATCAAAAACTCATTGGAATGATCAATGATGATGAACATTTTTTTACCATCACCAAAAGTAACCAAAAAGAGCATTAGTGAGTGTCAATAAAAGATCGTCACTAGAAGTGTCAGCAAAGAGAGAATTAGTGATGGACCTTTAATGACCTTCACGAAAAGTGTCACCAAAGAGAGAATTAGTGACGGGCCTTTAACGACCCTCACCAAAAGTGTCACTGAAAATGGCTTTGGTGACAAACCTTAAAGGATCATCACTATATGCACTTACAACAACACTTTTTTAAGGATCGTCACCATATACGACATTGGTGATGGACCTTAAAGGTCAGTCATAGGCATTACCCTCACCAATAACCTTTTTTCTTGTAGTGAATGATGTAAAAGTTGAAGACGTGATTCAATTTGTGAAGAAAGTTCTCTCACTAGGCTTTTTGGTAAGATTGATGGATCAAAGATAATATGATCTTTCCAATTTTTTGATTTAGTCCTAAATAAGCCTTTTTCGAAGTGTAAATCAAACTTGATATCTTGAAAGGTAACAAAGTTTTCAGGAAGTGAGTTGGCTCTGTGAAGAAATCTACTGCTTGTCTGACTCTCAGTTCTAGGAGTTTTCCTTAAGATCTTTTTAGGATTGTCCACTATTGTAGGAGGATTTAGATCTGTATGAGATCTAGTAGAGATTATTTTGGGAGCCAGTGTTCATATCTAAAACAAAGACAAGCTAAATACACAAAAATAGAAAAGAAACCAATCTTAGGAATAAACTTATCAATAGTTCCCCAGTATGATCGCCACTATGTTATCGTTCTATGATTTTCAAGATTTTCAAGACAAAATCACCAAAGATACATCAAACCGCTTTGGAGTCTAGGATCTAGCCCTCCTAGACCTAGAGAGGGCTCCCTCTGTATATTTAGGATTTATCTTTATTTCCAATGCTTTAATGTGTTAGGCTAGATAAAATAATGAAAGAAATTTATCACTTGATTTCTTGGTTGTTTGTTTGTTTGGTTGGGGTAGATCATATTTGAATCCTTTCCATTGGGCTATGGAGTCAAAGATTGGGTGGTAACATCAATTTTCCAGAGCATTTACAAGGCAATCTAACTGTCTTTACTGGATCTAAAAGCAGAGTGAGAAATGAGATGACAGAAAAGTGATATCAGTAATGATTAAAAAGAAGTTAAGTATTTTTTAATCATACATCAGAGGAAAACATTTAGATTGCAAACACAGATAGAAATAAGGTGCTCCAACAACATATCTTAAACTAGAATTTCTGCTTTACAATAAGACTTAATGATGCATAAATGAATAAAACAGAGATACATTCAGCACAAAAAGGAAGACATCACCAAGTCAAAAGAGATCAAGTATCTTGCAAACGGTCCTTTTTATTGATGCTCCAACTCAAAATTACAATGCTCCAAAGAGAAAAGATAGTTCAAATGACTTGGGTCCAACCCCTAATACTTCCAATGCATGAAGTATTTAACAAAAACCTACAACAATTGCCTTATACACTTAGTAATCTATTATTAATTGCACTGAAAGAAAATCAACTAGTGTAACCACGAAGTGGCCATGCTGAGAAAATTGGGACATCTAGTCCTCTTTCTTAGGGATGTTGTTGCTTGAGAAATCAATTTAACCGTAGTGGCTCTACCGACATGGTTGATGCTGACTTAGATCTACATTTTCACTTCAATCATCCTTGTCTCATTCTTCTTGATAAACACACCGATCACTCTATGCTTCTTCATCTGGAATATTGAAATTCATTATCGTCCTGTATATTTATTCAACTTTAGTGTATTTTGAAAATTTTGGTTTGCCTACAAAAATATGCTTCAGTTCATGTTCAATGTAGATCTGATTGCTAATAGCTTCTAGCAATGCCTTTCCTGTTATGTTGCCTCTGATGTTGGAAAGATTTGTAGCACCTGTGGCTATGCCCTGGAGTTTCTTGACATAGTCCTCTCTAGCCATGAGTTTGTCATTTATGACAAATAGAGAGGGGAGACCTTTCCGGTTCAAACGTTGAATTATGTTGAAGAACTTGTTCACTGTTAGCTCCAAATTTTGACATTTTTCTTCTAGTTTTAACTTCAAGCTCTTCTTAGCACCTTCTTCACCTGAAGTACAGTCTTTGTCTTGTCTACTACTCCTTTTTATTCTAGCTCATACCTGTTTCTTGAATTTAGAAATTTTATTATCCTATTGGCTATTGCTGGCATGTCTCCCAGCTCTTCATTTGTAGTTGAAATAGTTTCTTTAGCTTTCTCAACTAATTCTTTATGTTCAAAGATAATTTGGATGTTGGGCCAAATTTCATTCATACCATTGATTATGTTATTCCAAATAATCTCCTTAACTCTTCTTAGAGTGTTCCCAATAGATGATTATTTCTCTAATTTTTGCTACCTTTCAATCAAGGTCCTTGCCCTCTGCATCTCTACTGAATGTTTACTTTCAACTCTTTTGATTTGGTCCTGCAGAACATTAACTCGGGTTTCTAATCTTTTAATCTCCTTAGTATGAAGATTCGTGCCCTTCGTGGATCTGGCTAGCTATTCTTTACTGCTTCCTGTCCCTGTAGCAGCAGTTGCTAGTGTGGTTATAGGAAGAGATGAGAGAGCAAGAGCTTCCATAGTAGTGTTAGCCATCTCTGCTACCTTATCTTTCTCTTGTATCATTTTATCCATCTCTGCTTCCATTTGTTTAATTTGGAGGGATTGTTCTATTATTAACTTCATCATTTCAGCCTTCTGACTCTTTGTTTCCTCTATCTCTTTGGTCAAGGGATCATGTGTTGTAGGCATTTTGAGCTTCTTCTTCAAAGCTACTATATCCAACTCCTTTTTCTTGATTACTTCTTCTGTTGCTTTTACATCTGAAGGATCATACCCAATTCTCACTACTAAGTCTTCCAAAGACTTAATTCTATTGTCCTTTGACTGAGATGAAATCTTTTCCATCTTTAGCTGAGATTGAGCATTTGACAAGGCCACCTGCATTTTAAACAAACTCATGGATGTACTGGTTAGAGTAGAGGAAATCATTTCACCTTTTTGTTTGTGCATTTCTGATGCAGCCTAAGCCACACATACCCATAGTATGCATATAAAATGCATGTCATAAACATGTCTAAGGAATTTTAAAATTCTTTCTTAGTGAAACCTTCTTAAATTCCACTGTTGATCTATTTGCCCATCGAATGGTTATCGTGTAATCGCGCTCTAACTAGCATGACGGATAAATTTCTTGAAGCACGCGAGAAATATTGTTTTGGGTGTGCTACGTGGTGCCTCCACGTTTTATCGTGCACTCTCAAGAAATTCCACTTACCATTTTATTTACACACGATATACCACTTACCATCTTTGGAAAAGAGCCCACATTTCCTCACGGAACTTTGAAGTTGCGTACACCACCTTATGGTGACTCTCCCTCTACACAAAGTTAGCATTCAGGTTTCATTCGAAACTTGGATCAATTATATCGATCCATGCAAGACTAGTTCTTCTTCTCCCTATTCTGGTGACCATCAGTTACTCATGCAGAGCATCACCAATTTCGACACAGAAATTCTGTTTGCCTTCAGAGAAAACTTCCAAACAATGGCTCTACCAGGAATTTCCATTCAAAACTTAGTTCATGCTCTTCATTGAGGGTTCGGAACTTTGACTTGAAATAGTCAGCCTATCAATAGTCAGCCTATCTTCCACGCATTCTATGAGACTGATCCGATTCCACGATTTCTCTTCAGGTAGATTTAAACCACGACCTTGAAGAAGACTTCAATCCACCTCTTAATTAGACCTCGAATAGGACTTTGGTCCACATCTAATTCGATCTACATTCTACACCAAACGAATAGTGACTTAACTCTGTTCCTTGACAAATAGGAAACAGAATTGTGGTTTACGACAATGTTGGAATTTATGCACAACTCCAATTTCAATCAACAATAAATCTATAGCATCCATTTCATCTATACAAATTATGTACATGTCTATATACTCAAAAATCAAATCTCTATATATTTATAAATGAATATTTATAAGGGGTTTCTTTCTCTGGCCTGATATTCTAATCAGTGGCCTCTCTCTTCTTACTGCCCGTAGGCTACAATCCAATCCTCTCTATTCCTATCTAAGGATCATTTCTCTATCCCCCATGCCTTTTAGGCTTACAATTATATACAAAAGGTTCTGTTAACCAATTCTAGTTCAGATCCTTAATCTTTTCAACTAAATCTTGAATATCCTCTAAGTCCACTTTTGACTCAACTAATCCCTAAGGATCCTCTAAAATCATGAAACCAATTCCTAATCTAAGATTTACAATTAATTCCCAAATATCTCAATCTCTCAACTATCATAATTCTCTCATGTTCTCCAACATTCGAGAACATTTACAATATGCCTCACAATATCTAATTAATTTCTATTCTCATTACAATCACTCAAAAACCTTAATAATTACATTAATTTGATACATAGGAATCCAATTTTCTTAAAAACACAAGACCCCCTAAGTAAACTAAAATAAAATGAAATTTCTGATACGGATGCTCCTGCATCAGTCTCCCAAGGTTGAAAACAATCATGATCTCTAGATCATGTGTCCTTATATGTTGATAGAAAAACCTCTAGGGTCACAAATTATTGTTTGTAGTTGTCCAAATGCTCTACTCCTTTGTTGTTGTTATATGTCTGTTATCTTCTGTTTCATCTTCCTCTCCTTGTCAATCTGTTTCAAATTCTAATTGATCACTCTTCCTATTGTTGTCAATCTCCTTCATCTGGACTGCTTCAACGTTAATTTCTATCTCCAACACATCCTTGGGCTGGTACATACTCTACCATTTACTGCTATCTCTTCCTCTTTGCTTCCAGTTGTTGTTGTTTTCCACTAACTCTTGCATGTTCACATTCTCTTTCTCTTTCATGGTTAACTCTTCCTTCATCGAATCCTAATTTTCTAGCATTATTTCCAGTAATTGAACATCTATGTCCCATGGATTAAACTTTTCCATAGAATATTCCTCTTCCATCTTTACTTGGCTGCTCATCTGTGCCCAATTTTCTCCAGCATATGCAACAAAACCTGCACTCACAAAAAAATTATTAAAATAAAAAACATAAGGCCTTAGTGCCTCTTCTTCCTTTGGCAACATTTCAGTATGTTGCTCTAATTTTTCCTCCTCTATCAACACATCAATATGTTGATTCAAACTCTCTTTGAAACTTCATAAGTACTTCATCATCACTTATAATTCCTAGATTTATACACAAATTATCAATTTGAAAATTACAAGGTTCAACAGTCTCAACTATTGCTTCACATATCAGCTCTTCAAACTGAATCTCATCTCCTTCTTTCACAAGAAATTGATCCTGTGTTGTAACAGCTTCAAATATCAATGCATTACTAAATTCTTTCTACTGCAATAAGTCATTTCTTTTCTCATTCAAGAGATATATTCCATCATTCTTTACTTCAGAGTATTTATCTTCTAAAATATTCTCTTCCCTACTTTTGACATCTTCAAAATACTGCTCATGCTCTGCCAAACCTATAATCACATCAAAATTATTAAATTAAAAAATACAAAGTTTTATATCCTCCTCATGATTGGAACTTGTCCAATAGTTGAGAAAATATTCAACAATTCCTTCCTCAACAAAGTAAACTTCTTGTTGCCTTGAATTTGCACAATGGTTAATTGCCCAAGCTTCTTAAACTCTTCTACTAATTGCATATCCACCTGCTGATTTCTCTTCTCTTGTAGGCTCTGCCACTTCACTTTTTTTTCTCATGGTCCAACCATATCTCTGGTACTCCTTATTTCTCTGCAACATTTCCATCAATGTCTCAAGATGAACTACAATCTCAGCCTTCTCCCTCTCATATTCTTCTTCACTTAATTGTCTCTGTATGCCATTTTCCTTGGCATCCACTTTCTTCACCTTTCTTCTACTGTGGTCTTCGTCAGAACTTCTATTATGACTATCAATGGCCATATTCTTCTCTATATTCATGAGTTCCTCACTCACTCACTATGAGATGTACTAAAGCCTCTGGAATAGCGAGTCCTCCCTGCTACACTTACCTCACCAGGCTTTCCTTTGTACTTGGTCTTTTGGCAAGCAGTTGGTTCTCTATTCTCTGGAACCTCTTGAGCATCCCTGCTAGGCTTCAACTCATCTGCACCTTTTAACAACACAATTGTCCTCTTTATCCAACCCCTGTTGGAATTATTCAAGGTTTTGCCACATTCTTCTTTCACTCATAAACTCTTACCAGATTTCTTCATTACTGATTCTTTTCTTCTACTGAGATACCTCCTTTCTGTCTACAACCTGAATTATGCAACACCATCTTCAACCTAGATTAAAACAAAAACATATCATCTCACCTTCAAGATCTATGTGTGATCTTGTCCTGTCATTCACCTGTATACACCACTTCAAAACATAACTCTGTTCTAATTTTATCTCAAAGAACTTTTACACGCAGAATCTCCTTGTGAAGCTCTGATACCAAAATGATGCAGCCTAAGCTGTACACACCCATAGTATGCATATAAAATGCATGTCATATACATGTCCCAGGAATTTTAAAATTCCTACTTAGTGAAACCTTCTTAAATTCCACTGTTGATCTATTTGCCCATCCAATGGTTATTGCATAAATGAGCTCTAACTAGCACAACGGATAAAATTCTGGAAGCACGTGAGAAAAGTTATTTTGGGTGTGCTACATGGTGCCTCCATGTTTTATCGCATGCTCTCAAGAAATTCCGCTTACCATTTTATTTCCATGTGATATACCACTTACCATCTTTGGAAAACTGCCCATGGTTCCTCAAGGAACTTTGAAGTTGCGTACACCACCTTATGGTGACTCTCCCTCTACACAAAGTCAATATTCAAGTTTGATTTGAAACTTGGATAAGTTATGACGATCCATGCAAGATTGTTTCTTTTGATCCTTGTTCTAGTGACCATCAGTTACTCACGCAGAGCATCACCAATTTCGACATAGAAATTTTGTTTGCCTTCAGAACAAACTTCCAAACAATGCTTCTACCAGGAATTTCCATTCAAAACTTAGTTCACACTCTTCATTAATGGTTCGAAACTTTGACTTGAAACAGCTAGCCTCTCTTCCACGCATACTCTGACACTGATCTGATTCCATGATTTCTCTTTAGGTAGCTTTAAACCACGACCTTGAACAGGACTTCGATCCACCTCTTAATTAGACCTTGAATAGGACTTTGGTGCACATCTAATTTGATCTGCATTCTACACCCAACGAATAATGACTTAACTCTGTTCCTTGACAAATAGGAAATAGAATTGTGGTTTACGACAATGTTGGAATTTATGCACAACTCCAATTTCAATAAACAATAAATCTACAGCATCCATTTCATCTATACAAATTATGTACATGTCTATATACTCATAAATCAAGTCTCTATATATTTATAAATGAATAAGGGTTTTCTTTCTCTGGCCTGATCTTCTAATCAGTGGCCTCTCTCTTCTTACTGCCTGTAGCCTACAATCCTATCCTCTCTATTCCTATCTAAGGATCATTTCTCTATCCCCCATGCCTTTTAGGCTTATAATTATATACAAAAGGTTCTGTTAACCAATTCTAGTTCAGATCCTTAATCTTTTCAACTAAATCCTGAATATCCTCTAAGTCCACTTTTGACTCAACTAATCCCTAAGGATCCTCTAAAATCATGAAATCAGTTCCTAATCTATGATTTACAATTAATTCCCAAATCTCTCAATCTCTCAAGTATCCTAATTCTCTCATGTTCTCCAACATTCGATAATATTTACAACATGCCTCACAATATCTAATTAATTTCTATTCACATTAAAATCACTCAAAAACCTTAATAATTACATTAATTTGATACATAGGAATCCAACTTTCTTAAAAACACAAGACCCCCTAAGTCAAATAAAATAAAATTAAATTTCTGAGATGGATGCTCTTGCGTCAGACTCCCAAGGTTGAAAAAAATCATGATCTCTAGATCATGTGTCCTTATATGTTGATAGAAAAACCTCCAAGGTCCCAAATTCTTGTTTGTAGTTGTCCAAATGCTATTCTCCTTTGCTACTACTATATGTCTGCTATCTTCTGTTTCATCTTCCTCTCCTTGTCAATTAGTTTCAAATTATACTTGATCACTCTTCTTATTGCTGACAATCCCCTCCATCTGGACTGCTTCATCAGTAATTGCCATAATTCTTCAATCTCCATCCTCAACATATCCTTGGGCTGGTACATACTCTGCCATTTACTACTACCTCTTCCTCCTTGCTTCAAGTTGTCGTTGTTGTCCACTAACTCTTGCATCTTCACATTCTCCTTCTCTTTCATGGTTAACTCTTCCTTCATCGAATCCTGATTTATCTTTGTCCCATGGATTAAACTTTTCCATAGAATCTTCCTCTTCCATCTTTACTTGGCTGCTCATCTATGCCAAATTTTCTCCAGCATATATAACAAAACATGCACTCACAAAACAATTATTAAAATAAAAAAACGTAAGGCCTTAGTGACTCTCCTTCCTTTGGCAACATTTTATTATGCTTCTCTGATTTTTCCTCCTCTATCAGCACATCAATATGTTGATTCAACCTCTCTAAAGAATTCCCTAAAGGACTTTTGAAACTGTCAACGAGTCTCTCTTCCACACCATATGCTTCAACGATGTCTCTCTGCTCTTGTCCACTGTAGTGAACTCCTTCCTCTGCAATCACACTCTCATACTCTAAGTTTTCCAGCAATTCAATTTCTCTTTGACACTTCATAAGTACTTCATCATCACTTATAATTTTTGCATTTATACACAAATTATTAGTTTGAAAATTACAAGGTTCAACAGTCTCAACTATTGCTTCACATATTAGCTCTTCAGACTAAATCTACTCTCCTGCTTTCACAAGAAATTGTTCCTAAGTTGTAACAGTTTCAAATATTAATGCATTACAAAATCCTTTCTGCTACAATACGTCACTGCTTTTCTCATTCAAGGGACGTTTTCCATCATTCTTTACTTCAAAGTATTTATCTTCTAAAAGATACTCTTCGCTACTTTTGACAACTTCAAAAGACTGCTCATCCTCTGCAAAACCTGTAATCACATCAAAATTATTAGATTCAAAAATACAAGGTTTTATATTTTCCTCCTGATCTGAACTTGTCCAATAGTTCAAAAAATCATCAATAATTCCTTCCTCAGCAAAGTAAACTTCTTGTTGTCTTGAATTTGCACAATGGTTCATAAGATCTTTCATAGATCTCCAGTCTTCATCTTCACCCAAAACTTCACCTTGTTCTGCTTCACAAATGGAAACTTCCATTTTCAACTCAGCTTCTCTAAGTTGTTCAGATTTCAATTTAACATTCATTAATTGCCCAAGCTTCTTAAGCTCTTTTTATAATTGCATATCCACCTGCTAATTTCTCTTCTCTTGTAGCCTCTTCCACATCACTTTTTTCTCATGGTCCAACCATATCTTTGGTACTCCTTATTTGTCTGCAACATTTCCATCAATGTCTCAAGATGAACTATAATCTTAGCCTTCTCCCTCTCATATTCTTCTTCACTTAATTGTCTCTGTATTCCATTTTCCTTGGCATCTGTTGGCTTGTGTGGGCCTCATCCAGGTTCACAGGTGATATAGCCAAGGAAATCCTAGTACTACTATCCCTTTCGGCAATAGTCCGCGGAATGGGGACTAAGGTCTCACCTGAAGTAGTATGGGAGGGTGTTAGAACCAGGTTTCCGCACCTTGGGGATGTCTGATGGGCTTCTAGAGGTCCGTGGTCTGACCCATCGCTGCGCGCACTTCCTATCCCTTCGCAACTTGCGGTGCTGCTTTCACGCAGCCCTAGTCGGGGCGCAACCGGTATAATACCCAAGTTCCTTCCTATTTAATCTGTTATTATCTGATTACTTAACTTGTGTGTGTAATATTAATGGTTATTACAACATATTCAGCAATCATATCAGTGCGAGAGATAAATAAAACAATATAACTTTAAAGAAGGCAAGGTACAACAAATACACAAAAATAAGAATCAACTTCTCTTTATTAATCTTCTATCCTGATTACAGACTCAACACCGCTCTACGCATTCAGCTGCAGTGGTCCGCACACTCAGCTAAGGACTCTACTAGGCCTCTACGCACTCAGCTGCAGAGCCTCTTCCTACTACTATGACCCAACACACTTATAATCCTACTCTAAGCTCGAACCATTCGTACTCTTCTCTTTTATTCCTTCGCTATTAACTATCTTTACAACTTAGAGCCTCACTCTATTTATAGAATCCCATGGTCTACGAACCATGGGTAGGCTGACATGACTTTACATTACATTAGATTACTTTAGGTCGGACAACCCTATGACTTAACCTCTACTTCGCGCTCTGCGCCTGCAATTCGCGGAGTCTTACAAAACCTTTGACCAAAACTTCGGCTTTGAGCCCCAAAAAATGTTTTCGGGGGATTCCATGCCCAATAGGTCCCTAACACAATCATCGTGACTCATCCCGAGACACTCTGCTGGTGTGGCGATCTTGGCACGGAGCCCCTCCAACTAGTCCTATACTGCCTGGAGGTCTGCGGTGCATTGTTCTGTGGTTTGCTGGACCTGTTGCATGGATTCCTCTGATGCTTCTTTGTGAGGATCGGCTACCTTCCTTAGCACATATATCTCAGACATCTGTGCGAGCTTTCCCTCAATCTCGGCAATACTGGTGAAGGCCTCATCAGTTGGACGCGCGCTTTGAGAAGTGCCTCTTTCTATCTTGCAACATTCACCTGCTCCTTCAGTGCCCTTTCTTGCTGCATCTTTGCCAGTCGTTGGGTGAGGATGACTATCTGCACAGCTCCTCTTACACTGTTATACTTCTCTTGTAGTTCGTGCGCCTTTGTTTCTAGGCGCTATATGTTAAGGTCCTCCTGCAAGGATGTGAGGACGTCAAAAGCTTGGTCCAACATACTGGTACAGTCCTGCACTGCACATCCAATTTCTTCGAGTCCTATTTGAATCGTGCTAACACGTTGTTCTTTAACTTCTAGAAGAGTGGAAGGCTACGCCTTCAGTCGTAGCTCAGAAATCTGGAGGTTCAGCTCCAGCTGCACTCGTGATGTTTCCTCACACGTGCTTCGAACTCCACTTGCCAGACAGTGGATCCGCATCTCCATGGGTAGGTCTACGGAAATGGACAATTTTGGAACGCGTAGGCATGTTTCATCAAATGTTTGCATGATCTACTAATTTTCTAACACTAGTTCGTCATGTTCCATGCTGAGTTGTTCAATGTTGATCTTATTCTCACTCAATACCTAGATTGCGCGACCCTCCCTGGCGTGGAGTTCTGTTGTGATTCCATCCTATAGTTGATATAATGTGTCTCGCGGAAAGGCATCCAAATTAAGGCCCATTCCCTTGATCCGGCTTACCGCGGCTTTGTCATCTTTGTTCTCTGCTGTTAGCGCTCCTTCCGGTAGCACTATGGTGTTGGTCGTCTTTGCGCATAGTAGCTACTCCGCTTTTGATGTACCTGCGGCGCCGTAGGTGGCTACTGCTCCTTCCTATGGAGGCTACACCTGAAGTTCCTGCAACTGCGCCCTTAGACCCCCCAACACAATCTATTGCTCCATCATGGCTTCCTAGAGCACTTCCCTAGTGACCTCCCAAATAGTGTTGCCGATGTCGTAGAGGTCGCCTTTTGTCAGTGTAATCGGTTCGATTTCTTGTTTGGATGCCTTGACCCTTTTTCGTGGACCTGATCTCTATGTGATGCACGGCCGTTTCAACTAGGTGGACGTTATGCTCAGTTCCACGCCTTCTATTGTGTCCTCTACCCCCTGTCCTGTAGACAAGTTCTGGCCCCTTTCCTCCTACGTCATGGTGGCCCCTGTTGCCTATGTTGCTACTGCTTTTTTGGCAGCCTTTGCCTGCTCTGCAACTACTTTCACTACCTCGCGGATAGCCCTTACCTCCACGGCCGCTTGTTTGTTGCGCTTTTGCTGGGCTAACTAGGTGATATGCAACTTGGTTGCAGCCTTCTACTTTTCTGCTGTTGTTCTATCCTTCTCCTCTAGATCCGGGGTGCGCCACTCGGGAGACCATGATTCTAGCACTGAGAATATCGCATCATCAATGGCCAAGAGTTGGGTGGCTATGCACACCCCTTTATCTTCAATGTTGTTAATTATGTAACCCCTCTTTTGCTTTTCTAGTTTGTATTTCTTCTTCATGGCCTTTGCGAGCGCCAAATCTCCGCTTTTTCTCGCTATCTCCATGGGGTCCTTTCACTTACAGGGGAGCCAGGAAATCCTATGGATAAAATCCACCATTATGGGAAAAGGCTCCTCCAACCATAAGTACCCATTGTGCACCAGGCAAAGGAGTTGCCTGATGACGAAAAATGTGATAGGCGAGCAGTGAAAGTGTGGAATCCATAGTAGCTGAAGTAGTTTAGCCTTCTCCACACCGCGCTATCATTTCTGCAGTTCTAGTGTTGTAACGAACCCCTCTGTGCTTTGCTTCATGAGGTTCTTAGTCTCTAGATGTGGGAACTTTTCACTGTCTACGAGGTCCCAATATTCAAATTTCATTCTGGGCACGCAGCCCAGGGCCGAGCCCTCAAACATAATTCCATCGGGGAGGAGCGGGGTTTGGAGTGCGCTCTTAGAGGCATCCAAATCCTTGGGTATATTATCTTTCCCTTTCCACAGAAGAATGTACTCGGGAAATTTTGTTGCAGCGCGCACTGGCTAGATGTCCTCTTCCATGTCTTTTGCTGCTTCTATCTCATCTACGAGAGCCTGTAGGTCCTCCTATGTCTTAATGGTGACAGCCTTGCCGTTTTCTTCCATGGAGAGTTTACCAAACCACGGATTTCGTGGGGACATGTGGACTGGTCCTACCGCCTGCTTATCTTTCTTGGGCCTTAGCATCCGAGGCGATTTTAGGATTTTCAGCATTACCCCAGTGTCTCTGGGAACATCATGCACCATGGGGTTCTGCACAGCCTCGTCGATGGTTCCTTCAGCATATCCCAAACCTCTCCTGGTAGTTGTCATCTTGTTTGAGCTGTCTGTGGCTGTTCGCAAACTTCGGGGCTCAAATCTCAATTGGCGCTCAACACTATGTGCTTTGCGTAATTGCTCAAATCTAAAATGAACAAGTGTTGTCTCGTGGCTAGCCCTTGGAGTTTTGTAGCGCCTTTTGAATTCAAATCCGACCATTCCTTCAATTCTGAGCCATCAATGCTTTCTTGGTAGTAGATTTCCCTAAATCTTGCTCTTAATTCATGTCTTAAATGCCCGCTGCCCATTCCCTTTTGCCTTAAATTGGACATCTCGTCATGAACAGTGACATTGATGGTTACTTGCCAGCCTACCCGCACGGCAACGCAGTCCCCCATGCGCGGGCGCAAACCTTGTGTCCTGCTAATTCTGCACCCACGTCCCTCATCGTGTAGCCCCCAAACAGACTCTTTTAGAGTCTAGTGCTCTCTTTCAACTGTCTAGAGCGCTGAGACTGTGCTCGCTATGGCTAGTCAGGTGGTCGCACCACCTGCGACCACCTGTGCAAGACTTCAACTCGCTTTCCAACATAGTCCACAGAAACTCCTCAATTGTCTGTGTGACCATCGGCACTGCACGTTCTACCGTATGCAGTGCACTTCCCTGGTTACTGCATTTGGTGAGGTGCGGTCGTAGCCATGGCAGCAAAATCATAAAATCTCGGCGACAATATTCTACTACAGTGGTATGGTTATATGTATCTTGCTTTGACATCCTTGGTTTATCGATGAGACATGCTTGCATGATCCTTTTGTCTAGCCTTTTAATTTCTGTGTCCCTCCACATGCTTTTCTTCCTCAATCCTACCTAGTCCTGTTCGAGTTCGCGAAGTCTAAGGTTCCCTCGCCAGATGGCTTCCTGAATCCTTAGATGTTCGTCCTCGTGTAGATGTGTGATTTCTTCCTCCTGGCCATCACACACTGTCACCACTACGGGGTCCAGTTCGTGCGGGTTCTTTTTTGTATTTTCTTCAGTAACTATGGTCTCCACTCTATTTCGCACCTTTGGAATCGTCTCCGCATTCAAGGTTTTGCACATGGTCTGGTAGACCCATCGAACTACTGGCACACACAAGTCCCAGTCATTTCTTCTCACATGGTGAACCTTGTTCAGTACTCCACACACCCTATCGAAGGCTTCATCATGGAGAATTGGTAGTGCACGTCGCTTTTCCTGCTGCTGTGGTTTGTTTTGATTCTCTAGTCTAGGGCTAGTGTGTTCTTGTGCACACTGTACAGCATATGTATGTACCCATCAGGAAAGGTGGGCGCGCAAGTTGTTCCGCCCATGCTAATTGGCTTTCATTTGGAGCTGGGGTTTTCCAAAATGTAGGTGCATCATCCTTCTGCATCCGTGCCAATCTTCAAAGTTTCCTTGATGTGTACCCCACCATCATGCGAGTGTGGCATGCAATGCCCACTTCAGCGCATCGAACCACTGCTGTTCTGGTACTGCGCTTTCAAATTTGCTCAGAAATTTATCTACCGCTGACAATCCATCATATGTTGGCAGCTTCCTTGCCTCTAATGTCACGCAACGCAATGATCTGATCATCATGTTGCAGTTCAACGTTGTTACTTCGTGCAACCTATTCTGCCATCGCTCTATCTCTTCGTTTGAATCCGAAGTGTAGGAGCTTTCGTGCTCCCATGAAATCTTTCCATCTGCAACCAGATTCACCCAATCTCCTTCTTGGTAGTTATTTTGTAAATGCAATCGAGATCATCATCACTATCATCGTCGCGCACCGGTTCAGTGTATCGCACTCCTTCAACTGGATCTAGCGGTACTATTACACGTAGTGATGTTTTCACAAATATCATTTTGCGCTTCTTCAAATTTATGGCTTTGTTCATATCGGTAGCCCAGTCTATTCCCAGTAGCACGGAATGGATTGTTGTCATTGACAATCTCTATCACCTTAAAATCCGGCTGTGCACTTGCACCTTCAATATTGACTATTATGCCTTGCAACCTTCCCATGGGAAAAATCTTATGTTGGTTCACCATTCGTAACTGAATAGGGGACCATTGTAATGCGGCTATACCCATGCGTTCCCATGTTTTCTTTGGTAGTACATTCATGTCCGAACCCAGATCCAAGATTACCTGATCCATTTCGTACTCACCTATTTCGGCAGTCAACCTCATTTCCCTTTCCGTGCACAATGCATGCTTTCCAAGTTTCCAGACCACGTATGGTTCTCCTGACCCCACACACCTAGTGATAAGTTCTTGTAGTCCTTTGACTACCTTGCTGTCATGCAGTAGTTTCATGCATGTCTGTAGAAAGGTAGTGAGCATTGAAGGATCCATCCCTAGTTCTAGTTGATCCTTACTACCTGAAGCAGAGGCCTCCGTGAAGCTCTTCTTAGCTTCCATGAATGTCTCCTTCGCGCGTTTAAATCAAACCTGGGTTCCTTTGTAGGAGCATTGCAAACCCACGCACTTTCTTTTGATTGCTTCCCTTTATCATCTCTGTGGTCATACCACTCCTGAGCATCATGTTTATGTTCGGGTCTTCTTCGCGCGGCTCGGATCTCATAATCTGTAAATTTTGAGCCGGAGGGAGCTAGAGTACCCCCTTTTCGTGCATCCTCACTATCAGAGAAGGGCAATCTTCTGCCTCATGATCAAACTGAGTACAATACCAACATGGTATTCATGTTGGGTTTGTACAATTGTGGGCATAATGCCCTGGTCCTCTGCAATTGTAACAAATTATTTGTCTGTGACCCCTTCCTGGTCCCATTCCGCCTCGACCTCGACCGCGCCCCTAAAACATAGCTCGCACCATCCATGCATTTGGGTCGAGAGCTTGCATTTTGGTCTGTACCTTGTAGGCAGGAGCCCGATCCATCATTAGTTCATAGCTTCGGTAAGTGCGTTCGTCATGGCCTACCAACTTGCAGAAATTAAAAAAAAAAAATGTTGGGACGTCTACATATACTTCTGCAACAGATGACAATTATCTGTGGTGTGTTTTCCTCCTATCTGGAAGATCACGCACCATAATGCAGATGCTGCGCTCAACCCTGCCTATGCCTCCGTTCTTAACAACATCGGCCCTCCTCCTTCCAAGTAGTTCACGAACACTAGACAGTGGTCCTTGTCATGCCCTTGGCCTTTTCATTTTATGCACCATACTTCCTCACGCACCTCCGGCCGAGGTTTCTTGCCTTGTTTCAAACTTTGCATTTCCAGACACAGATTCTGCAGTTGCGTGTTGATTTGTTGGAATCCCAACCCAGGGTCTTGTATAGGGGTCTCATGCAATCTCATTTCCATCTCCAACGCTTCGACCTGGGTGGAAAGTTTTTGTTGTGACAACATCGTCTTTAAGTGTGGCATAAATGAGGCCACAAACCATATGCGATGATGTGCATCTATTAACATCATATTGGCTTCGTAGATCGTACTCTTCAATCTTTGGTCCAGATCCCATGGGGTCTTGCTCGGGAGCATCGCGATCTCCTTAAACCTGATGATTGATTGTGTTTCTGATTTTGGCCTGCTAAATTCCCTATTCAGCACGGCCTGGATCTCTGTAATTCCTGCATTCGGGTGATCATTAGAGTGCTTTATATACCACATTAATGCACGATCCTGCAGCGCGATCACCAATGTAGCCTTTTTAATATTATTATCCATGACGTCCTGTGCTTCCCATATTGCTCTTACCATGAACCAGAATTGGTCCGGATCTTCATTTCCCACTACTCTAAATACCAGTAGTTTGATCGCACTCACCATACTGAACTGTGGTGGTGGCGGAGGTGGGGTGGGTGGACATGGAGGTGAGGAGGGTGAGATGGGTGGCGGTGTGGGTGGAGGTGGTAACCACGGAATACGTTGCCTTATCAGACTGACCACACTTCTCGGAGAAACTTTCGTGAGCTCTTCCATGCTTTCCCACGAGGGTGAAATTAAGGGACTGTTTTCCAACTGTTCATTACTTCCACTTTTGTAGATTTTCCCACTTAGCGTAGTCACAAACATCAATTTATTCATAGAACCTGCTTTTCACACAATAGCATCTTGATCCAAGTGTTCAAAGATTTAATATACTTACCTCGCGGTCCCTTGAGAAAACATCGCTCTGCCTCACTGTAGATGACAGTTGTGTCTACCGCAAACTTAGTGATAAATCCTCCTATTATTTGGTTGAGCCAATGGCCCATAGCTTGTGCGATCTTATCTCATAACGCTTCTAGTCTGCGCACTAATTCCGGAGTCCACACTATTGGTTTGTCAAGCCTACACCTTCCTTGACTGTCTTCTAAGTTCGTGATCCACTCATACAGCTCATAGGGAAAGGATGCAAAGAAAATTTCGTGTATTTCTGTATACAAGTAGTGCTCCAACCACTGTTCCTTGGATACTCACAGATTTATGTTCTCTTGCGTCGTGAACTTGTGAATCTTCTTGTCCAACCACTCTAAAATTTCTTTCTTTGTTGGATTCGAGTGGCATGACATCAAATATCCTTTATGCAGATCCCGGTCGCGACAACGGAACCATTTGTTGGCTTGTGCGGGCCTAACCTAGGTTCAGAGGTGATTTAGCCAAGCAAATCCCGGTACTACTGGCCCTTTCGGCAACAGTCCACGGACCACGGACTGAGGTCTCACCCAAAGTAGTATGGGAGGGTGCTAGAACCAAGTTTCCACACCCTGGGGATGTCTGATGGGCTTCTGGAGGTCTGCGGTCTAACCTATTGCTACACGCACTTAATATCCCTTAGCAACTTTCGGTGCTACTTTCGTACAGCCCTAGTCAGGGCACAACCCATATAATACCCAAGTTCCTTGTTATTTAATCTTTTATTATCTAATTACTTAACTTGTGTGTGTAAGATTAATGGTTATTACAGCATATTCAACAATCATATCAGTGTGCGTGATAAATAAACCAATATAACCGTAAAGAAGTCAAGGTACAACAAATACACAAATAAGAATCAACTTCTCTTTATTTTTCTTTTATCCCAATTACAGACTCGACACCACCCTACGCACTCAGCTACAAAGCCTCTTCCTACTACTATGACCCAATACACTTAGAATCCTACTCTAAGCTTGAACCATTCATACTCTTCTCTTTTATTCCTTCGCTATTAACTATATTTACAACTTAGAGCCTTGCTCTATGCCAGCATGACTTTACATTACATCACATTACTTTAGGGCAGACATCCCTATGACTTAACCTCTACTTCGTGCTCCGTGCCCGCAATTTGCGGAGCCTTACAAAACCTTTGACCAAGACTTGGGCTTTGAGCCCACAAACATGGTATGGGGGGATTCCATGCCCAACAACATTTGCTTTCTTCACCTTTCTTCTGTTGTGGTCTTCCTCAGAACTTCTATTATGACTATCAGTGGCCATATTCTTCTCTATCTTTGTGAGTTCCTCACTCACTCACTCACTATGAGTTGTACTAAAGCCTCTGCAATAGAAAGTCCTCCCTGCTACACTTACCTCACCAAGATTTCCTCTATACTTGGTATTTTGGCAAGTGTTAGCCTCACTCTCTTAAAAATAAATAATAAATCCAATTATTAAATTAAATAAATAAAATCATAAGAATTCCTCAAACTAAGGAGTCTAGTCTGGATGAGAGATTCTCTCCAACTAGCTCTCCTAAATTAGTGTGTAAGTTGAGAAATTGTCTCAACCAAGTGAGTCTAAAAAAGACGCACTATCTTAAGACCACTTACTCATGTATTTAAATGTATTATTACATTTTTTTAATAATGTGAATTACATGAGCATGAGAGACCACATGATGGCTCTCTGCCATTTCCGCCAGTTTAATTTTTATGTGTTAATTTGTTGTGCATATGGTTATATGGCTTTGTGATTCTTCTTCACATGGTATCAAAATGAGGTTTTGTTTTCTGGACATAGCTCAGTGATGTTGAAGAGGAATGTCGTATCATATCTAACCCACTGAAATCAAATATTTCCACCCAGAGGACCTGCGATCTGTGAGGCAAAACCAGTGACCAGTTTTATGAGGAGCAACATTTGTTTTGACCATGTATGCTGGGTATGGAGTATTGAACGTGTTTTCCATGTGGCAGAGTGATGTTGTAGTGGTTTCCAGGTTAGCCTTTATCCACTAAAAATTTTGAATCAATGAATTTTCTCTTTGGAGTTTTCATATCGAGGGACCTACTATTGTATCTTGAGCTTGGATCAATGGTTCCATTTCTACTACTATTCGCGGGGAGTGCCTAGAAGAGTATAAGTTTGAAGGCCATTGCAGAGACCTTCATCAAGGAGGCAGCATTGGTGACATGTTTCAAGAGATTTGTTGCGAAGTTTATGTGGTGGGCATAAACATTTCAACTTTTGAACACAAGTGAAGACAATATCCAACATATTAATAGGCATTGTGGAAAAACCTGTGAACAGTTTTTTGAAACCAACGTTTCGGACTAGCTTAGTGAGTCCATCATGAGGGAAATGTGATTTGTATTTTGAGAAGAGAGAGCATGAAATTATGGAGCTATTAATGGTTAATTGAAAATATTTGATGTCTTCTTTTATTGTCGACTTTCAAATTTATTTATTTATTTATTATTATTATTATTATTATTTTAGATTCTATGTTATTTTAAAGTACTAGTTTGAAGGTTTATTTATGTTGACTTCTTAAATTATCTTTTAAAGACAGTTAGATAGGGTTGGTTATATTTATTTATTTATTTATTATTATTATTATTACTATTATGATTATTATTAATGTTTGTATATTTGGATTTACTATTTTTTATTTTACTGCAGTAAATCCAGATATACAAACATTCGTAAAAAATAAAAAAATAAAAAATTAATTAATTAATTAATTAATAAATAAAACCAACCCTATCTAACTCTCTTTAAAATATAATTTAATAATTCAACATAAATAAACCTTCAAACTAGTACTTTAAAATAACATAGAATCTAAAAAAAATATCAGTAATAATAAATAAATAAATAAATTTGAAAGTCGACAATAAAAGAAGACATCAAATGTTTTCAATTAACCATTAATAGCTCCATAATTTCACGCTCTCTCTTCTCAAAATACAAATCACATTGCCCTGATGATGGACTCACTAAGCTAGTCCGAAACGTTGGTTTCAAAAAACTGTTCACAGGTTTTTCCACAAGCATAAAAATTCTACCAACCTGTATGGACTCTCTCTCTAACATATTAATATGCATGTTCAGCACTGCGGTTCCATCCCATGACTGAAAGAGATGAGGATGAATATCTGATGCAAATCGGAAAAAGTCCATGGCAAATCATAATCGATCTGTCGCGTTGCAATAGTGATATTCCCATTTCATCTTCCAGGTACGATTTCGCCTGGCAAATTCTAGTTGGATTGGGTGTAGTATTTGCATAGACTAAGACAAGGAACCCTCTTCAATGCTTTGTCCAACTCCCAGTAGCTTCGTTGCCCTGCTTGTATGTTCCAATCAACTATCTATTTGAAAGCAGTGAGCAAGTTGGACCATTTTCACTCAATTTATTTTTGGCTAGCGATCAACTCCAACTATGAGCACCAAGTTTCTAACTTTTGTCCACTTGTCATTAGCAAATTTGAAGATGTGCCTTCCTTTATTTCCAGCAGACATTAGCTTCAAATGAATTTGCATGTAAGCACCGACATGTGCATCCATTTATGCATCTTGCCACAGCTCTACCCTCTTTTTCTTTCCACTATGATCCCTGTTTTCTTTTAATCTCTCTATATCTTCTGCTTCAGCTGTTGCTTCTCCTTCTCCCGATCCCCCATCAACGAGTAGTGCTCCACCTATACTTCTGCTTGTTGTTATAGCCATCATCACGTGCCCACTTCCAACTTCACTATACCCTTTGTCTTTCTCATACATTGTGCCTCTTCCTTCCTTCCCTCTGTATGTTTTTGTGGTTGTTCCCATTGCTATTGCTCTAGATGAACCATTTTCTTCTCTAACATCATCTTCAAACTTTAAATTTATATAGCCAGTGTCAGTAGCAGTGGTAGTGGCACTACTGCGCAATTCATTCCACCAATTTGTCTGATTGGCCATTATTTTGATGATTGCTGCGCTCACCTCAGTTTGAGCAGTTGTGTTTAGGTCATGCATGCAAGCATCTAATCTAGGATCGAAGGTAGGATTGTGTAGAATCCAATTGTTTTTTATGGACTTTGGATTACTATTGCAGGAAATAACTAATTTTCATTTTTGGGAGCATTGAAGAAATTGTATCATTCAGGCAAAGCGTTGCTTCCATAAATATTGTTGCTTTTCAGGGAATTTTGATTGATATTGCAGGAAGCATAGTCATTTTTTTGTTGAGAAAATCATACAATTCGGAAAAAAGATTTATTTAGATTCAGATCCTTTTTTATCAAAAATTTATGAATTGAAAGTAGAGTTTTTATGGAGATTTTGGAGAGACAAGGTTATGAAAGTTTTTTTTTGTAATCATGATAAAGCTATTGGAGTCATAAGATGCATATTTTGTAAATTTGGAGTGATAAGGGAATAATTTTAAAAGAAAATTCATTGTTTTACTCCAAAGTAATTTTTACTTCGAGAAATATTGAGTCGGTGCAGACAGTTTATGAAGACAATTTGCTTCTAAAGTTTGCAAGTGTGACATTCTCATTGAGAAGTTTCCGCGAAAAAGTTGTGACATTGAAGAATGAAGTACTCCAATAATTAATAAAATCATAATTTTTGTGGTGCTTGTGTCCTAGATCCGCCCAAAATTGAATAAGGGGATCTTAGGTACACCATGTGTATGTTTGTGATGGCACATGCTTCCTGATATTTTTTTTTTTTGTGTCTAGTTTTTGACACTAACCTTCATGTGGTATCTTTCTAATATGGTACATGTAGCAAACAACAAATTAGTGAATTGCATGCACATAATCAATTCCATTCAAGCTTATGTAATCAAGCAAACTGCAAACAATTAAGAAGCAACAATACATAATCAAGTTTTCAGTGACATTTCTACATCAACATCCAATCCAACTATCATCTACATCAACAAATTTTTTGTAGCCATTCAACAACAATGTTTTTGGAAATTGCACTTGCATCATTTCTTTAAAAAGCTCAATACAAAACTGTAACTTGCAAATCATGATTTGTATGCTGAATTATAATCAAAGTCAAATTCAGTTGAATTGTGAGGGTGCATTCTCGATTGTAACTGACACCGTCATTTGATTGTTTACAGTACATACATTCAGTCAAGTTAGTTGTCACTTGAATATTTCTCTTGGGTGCATTTTTTATAGTATTTGACACCCTTTTTTTGATCAATCAAGCGTGTGAGTTCAAGAAAGTGCAAAGTTCACAACATCAATCAAGCGTGAGTTCCAACAAGTTCATATGGCGAAAAGAATTTAGTTATTAAAGATTCTTAACAATTTGATCCTCTCAATTGCTAAATACATGGTGCACATCAGCAAAACCACTCTTGCTAACATTCAAGTGCATATTCAACATGCACATGAAATGATTGAGTTCCTTCAACTAGAGTCGCAACTGCAGAGAAATGAATTGCTAGAGAAGTGTGTTGCTTCCAAGTCTTTGATCAATCTAGAGACAGCAGATCATTCAACTTCATTCATCCAACCAGCTTCAAGGGTTGAAGTTGTTCCAATTCAACTTTCTTCCAAACCCATCATCAAGCCATGGGAAGAAATTCAAAGTAATCGAAATCAACGCAGCTTAGGATATGTCAAAGACAACGACAACTTACATATCCCTGATTATCCAAAGCCCATTCAATTCGTCAGTGCCGATTACTTGAACAAATCACTTCAGCAATTTCTCAACAACTTGCAGAGCGATGTCAATGCACACAAACTGAAGTTGCAGACAAACAAAAATACACACAAACTCAAGTTGCAGACAAACCGAAATGTTCTCATTGTCAAAGAACTAGTCATTTGGAAAATCAATGTTTTGATCTCCATCCTTGTAGCCATTGCAGCAAGTAAAATCATACATCAAAGAAATGCTATAACCAACAATAGTCAGCCAGAATGAAGATAAATTATTCATGGATTGATCCCTAGGAATTTTCATCCATAACCAGAAGATTGTACAAGTTTTACAATTGGATTCACTCACACATATTACAGCCAACAGTCAAATGAAGATGGTACTCTTGTGCAGTTGAATGGGGGAGTACACTAGTGAAATACTCCTCCACCTACAGGGGGGGAAGTTTAGATATATTTTGGAGAAATTGCCTCTCCTTTCAGTTGACAAAGGGGGGAAAATGTCAATGAAATTGACAAGTGGTTGTCAGACTAAAAGTCTCAACAACATCAGCGAAGCAGCCAGTGGGCATCTCCATCAGCCAGTGGGCAATCATCATCAACAAATACGCCAATGGACATTCATCAAATTGTGTCAGTGGACAACAGATGTTGTTTTCAAGTAAAGGACAGATGGATCCTTTTGCAGCTTGGCACGTGATGGAGTTGTCAAGCGACATTCAGAGATGAAGCAGACATGCAACTGATTCATGTTCTCTTCAGATTTGAGTTTTTCTAGCATCCATCTTTGTCGGTTTTTCAGGCAAATGTTTTTTGAGGATCAACTTGAGAACTTGGAAGACGGTTCCTTGTTCATTTTGGATTTATCACTGAGGGGGGGAATGTTAGCCTCACTCTCTTAAAAATCAATAATAAATCCAATTCTTAAATTAAATAAATAAAATCATGAAAATTATTCAAACTAAGGAGTCTAGTTTGGATGAGAGATTCTCTCCAAATAGCTCTCCTAAATTAGTGTGTAAGTTGAGAAATTGTCTCAACCAAGTGAGTCTAAGATAGAAGCACTATTTTAAGACCACTTACTCATGTATTTAAATTTATTATTAATTTTTCTGAATAATGTGAATTACATGAGCATGAGAGACCACATGATGGCTCTTTGCCTTTTCCGCCAGTTTATTTTTTCTGTGTTAATTTGTTGTGCATATGGTTATGTGGCTTTGTGATTCTTCTTTAGCAATCACTTGGTTCTCTATTCTCTGGAACCGCTTGAGCATCCCTTCTACCTTCAACTCATCTGCACCTTTTAAGAACACAATTGTCCTCTTTATCCAACCTCTGTTGGAATTCTTCAAGATTCTGCCACATTCTTCTTTCACTCGGAAACTCTTACTAGCTTTCCTCATTACTGCTTCTTTTCTTTTGCTAAGGTACCTCCTTTTTGTGTACAACCTAAATTCTGCAACACCATCTTCAACCCAGATTAAAAAAAAAACCATATCATCTCACCTTTAAGATCTATGTCTGATCTTGTCCTACCATTCACCTATATACACAACTTCAAAACATAACTCTGTTCTAATTTTATCTCAAAGAACTTTTACACGCAGAATCTCCTTGTTAAGCTCTAATACCAAAATGATGCAGCCTAAGCCACACATACCCACAGTATGCATATAAAATGTATCATATACATGTCCCAAGAATTTTAGAATTCCTACTTAGTGAAACCTTCTTAAATTCCACCATTGATCTATTTTCCCATCCAACAGTTATTGTGTAATCACGCTCTAACTAGCACGATAGATAAAATTCTGGAAACACGCGAGAAAAGTTGTTTTAGGTGTGTTACGTGGCGCCTCCATGTTTTATCGCGCACTCTCAAGAAATTCCGCTTACCATTTTATTTCCACGCGATATACCACTTACCATCTTTGGAAAACTGTCCACGGTTCCTCATGGAACTTTGAAGTTGCGTACACCGCCTTATGGTGACTCTCCCTCTACACAGAGTCATTATTGAAGTTTGATTCGAAACTTGGATCAGTTATGTCGATCCATGCAAGATCGGTTCATCTTCTCCCTATTCTATTGACCATCATTTACTCATGCAAAGAATCACCAATTTCTACACAGAAATTTCGTTCCTTTAGAGCAAACTTCCAAACAACAATTCTACCAGGAATGTGCATTCGAAACTTAGTTCACGCTCTGCATTAATGGTTCGGAACTTTGAATTGAAATAGCCAGCCTCTCTTCCACGTGTTCTTTGAGACTGATCTGACTCCATGATTTCTCTTAAGGTAGCTTTAAACCATGACCTTGAATAGGTATTCGATCCACCTCTTAATTAGACCTCGAATAGGACTTCGGTCCACATCTAATTCAATCTGTGTTCTACACCCAACGAACAATGGTTTATCTCTGGTCCTCGACATATAGGAAATAGAATTGTGGTTTACGAAAGTGTTGGAATTTATGCACAACTCCAATTTCAATAAACAATAAATATCCAGCATTCGTTCCATCTATACAAATTTTGTAGATGTCTATATACTCAAAAATCAAATCTCTATATATTTATAAACGAATATTTATAAGGGGTTTCTTTCCTGGCCCGATTTTCTAATCAATGGCCTCTCTCTTCTTACTTCCCGTAGGCTATAATCCAATCCTCTTTATTCCTATCTAAGGATCATTTCTCTATTCCCCCATGCCTTTTAGGCTTACAATTATATACAAAAGGTTCTGTTAACCAATTATGGTTCAGATCCTTAATCTTTTCAACTAAATCTGGATATCCTCTAAGTCCACTTTTGACTCAACTAATCCCTAAGGATCCTCTAAAATCATGAAACCAATTCCTAATCTAAGATTTACAATTAATTCCAAAATCTCTCAATCTCTCAACTATCCTAATTCTCTCATGTTCTCCAACATTTGAGAACATTTACAACATACCTCACATTATTTAATTATTAAGGAGTTTAGACTTCTGTGATCCATAACATTGTATAGATAATCTTCGGCAAAATCACATAATCAATATTTTGTCGACACGTTTCGAACCAACCAGTGTGGTTCATCGTCAGGACAAGTTGAAGACCAATCCGGCTTAGCTTGATTAAATAGAGTGTGCAGAGACTCCAACAGCTATAATGCTAACGGCTAATTTTGACCAATGATCATGGTCAAACCTCTAAAATGGTTAATAATATTTTATTTCTCGACAAAGGTAAATAAAGGAATTCAATTGTTAATTAAAAATAGATATATTATTATTATTATCTCAAATATTAAGAGAATTCATATTATAATATTAATATTTTAATTATAATGGTTATTAATAAATTATATATATTAAAAAATCTAAATTTAATATTAATTGCGCAGTTTCACCATCGCAAATTTAGAGAGGCCCTGGAGATTGAGAAAAGGCCGAACAATCTTAATAGGGATGATGGCTGGAGGATTAGAAGTTGCTGGGTCCCAGCCTTGTCTTCCTAGCTTCCTCGTCCCTGGTTGTTAGGTCTTAGGATTTCTGTCTTCCCCCTCCTTTAATTTTTTCTTTTGGCAGATTGGTCCTATTATTTTGGAGTGTTTGAGTCGTTAATTTGTTATGAATTAATTTCGGGCTAATTACTGTATTAATCATTGATATTTATGTCTATTATAACCCTAGAATTGAGTCTCCCTTTAACTATTGTCTGAAAACCCCTTTTAAACCTTATTGACATAGTTAACCGTAATATTAAATATGGATAAATTATGATATACCTATAATATTAGTTATAGTAATAAACATAGACTTTATCAACCCTGAATTATGGTATTTATCCTGTAGTAATAACATATTTACCTAGGGTCTTAGTTATCTTTAATATTTTATTGGAATTAATAAATATTGAACTAATATTGATTATTTGACCATTAAGTTTATAAGATAAACTATAATATTCCAATAATATTAGGTATTCTATTATTAATAAACTTGGCTTTAACAACCCTATACGAGGGTATTTACCTATTGTAACTAAATTCTAGGATAATATTGAATTATAAATTATTTAGTAGATATAGATTATTTAATATACATACATTATTGTTTATAACTTATTATCTTGATGGACCATTTTATTTAAATAATGAATATGATATACTAAAAAAAGCAAAATAATGATGATATAACTTACCAAGGACCATTGAATCTTTATCACACAGCTATCTAGGTAACTATTTTCTAAAAATAATTGATTACCTTTTACTTGTATTTAAATTATATTGGATTAATATTAAATTTAGATTATTTAATATATATAATTTATTAATAACCATTATAATTAAAATATTAATATTATAATATGAATTCTCTTAATATTTGAGATAATAATAATAATATATCTATTTTTAATTAACAATTGAATTCCTTTATTTACCTTTGTCGAGAAACAAAATATTATTAACCATTTTAGAGGTTTGACCATGATCATTAGTCAAAATTAGCCGTTAGCATTATAGCTGTTGGAGTCTCTGCACACTCTATTTAATCAAGCTAAGCTGGATTGGTCTTCAACTTGTCCTGACGATGAACCACACTGGTTGGTTCAAAACGCGTCGACAAAATATTGATTATGTGATTTTGCCGAAGATTATCTATACAATATGTAATTAATTTCTATTCTAATTAAAATCACTCAAAAACCTTAATAATATATCCGAGAAGCGAAGAGAAATCCAACCTCAGCAAAGAGGGCAAGCCCATCACTCTCTAACAAAACAGCTCAGTGAAGAGGCAGCCTAGAAGATATATTATTTCTTACTGCAGGGGAGCTCTGAGGACTACTCCTAAGAGGAAAGCAACAGACAAAGAGGAGTTAGCTCAATAGGAAGACAAAACCATCGATAAACTACCCAAATAGGCTATCTATCATGAGGAGGGATGTTAATTTTTATTCTCATTAAAATCACTCAAAAACATTAATAATTACATTAATTTGATACATAGGAATCCAACTTTCTTAAAAACACAAGACCCCCTAAGTAAACTAAAATAAAATGAAATTTCTGAGCCAGATGCTCCTCCATCAAACTCCCAAGGTTGAAAACAATCATGATCTCTAGATCATGTGTCCTTATATGTTGATAGAAAAACCTCCAGGCTCCCAAATTCTTGTTTGTAGTTGTCCAAATGCTCTACTCCTTTGCTACTGCTATATGTATTCTATCTTCTGTTTCATCTTCCTCTCCTTGTCAATCAATTTCAAACTCTTATTGATCACTCTTCCTATTTTTGTCAATCTCCTCCATCTGGATTGCTTCATCATTAATTGCCATAATTCTTCAATCTCCATCTCCAACACATCCTTGGGCTAGTACATACTCTTCCATTTACTGCTACCTCTTCCCCTTTGCTTCAAGTTGTTGTTGTTGCCCACTAACTCTTGCATCTTCACATTCTCCTTCTATTTCATGGTTAACTCTTCCTTCATCGAATCCTGATTTTCTAGCATTATTTCCACTAATTGAACATCTCTATCCCATGGATTAAACTTTTCCATAGAATCTTCCTCTTCCATATTTACTTGGTTGCTTATCTGTGCCAAATTTTCTCCAGCATCTGAAACAAAACCCGCGCTCACAAAACAATTATTAAAATAAAAAAACATAAGGCCTTAGTGCCTCTTCCTCCTTTGGCAACATTTCAGTATGCTGCTCTGACTTTTCCTCCTCTATCAGCACATCAATATGTTGATTCAACCTCTCTAAAGAATTATCTAAAGGACTCTCGAAACTGTCAGCAAGTCTCTCTTCCACACTATCTACTTCAATGATGCCTCTCTACTCTTGTCCATTGTAGTGAATTCCTTCCTCTACAATCACACTATCATACTTTGAGTTTTCCAACAAATATTCCAGTAATTCAATTTCTCTTTGACACTTCATAAGTACTTCATCATCACTTATAGTTCCTACATTTATACACAAATTATCAGTTTGAACATTACAAGGTTCAACTGTCTCAACTGTTGCTTCACATATTAGCTCTTCAGACTGAATCTCATGTCCTTATTTCACAAGACATTGTTCCTGTGTTGTAATAGCTTCAAATATCAATGCATTACTAAATTCTTCCTGCTGCAATAAGTTACTGCTTCTCTCATTCAAGAGAAATTTTCCATCATTCTTTACTTCAGAGTATTTATCTTCTAAAAGATACTCTTCCCTACTTTTGACAACTTCAAAATATTGTTCATCCTCTGCAAAACCTGTAATCACATCAAAATTATTAGATTAAAAAATACAAGGTTTTATATCCTCCTCTTGATCCAAACTTGTCCAATAGTTTATAAAATCATCAATAATTCCTTCCTCAAAAAAGTAAACTTCTTGATGTCTTGAATTTTCACAATGGTTCATAAGACCTTTCACAGATCTCCAGTCTTCATCTTCACCCAGAACTTCACCTTGTTCTTCTTCACAAATGGAAACTTCCATTTTCAACTCAACTTCTCTGAGTTCTTCAGATTTCAATTTAACATTCATTAATTGCCTAAGGTTCTTAATCTCTTTTTCTAATTTCATATCCATCCGTTAACTTCTCTTCTCCTGTAGCCTATGCCACTTCACTTTTTCTCTTGTGGTCCAACCATATCTCTGGTACTCCTTATTTCTCTGCAACATTTCCATCAATGTCTCACTATGAACTGCAATCTCAACCTTCTCCCTCTCATATTTTTCTTCACTTAATTTTCTCTGTATTCCATTTGCCTTGGCATCCACTTTCTTCACCTTTATTCTACTGTGGTCTTCCTCAGAACTTCTATTATGACTATCAGTGGCCATATTCTTCTCTATCTTCATGAGTTCCTCACTCACTCACTATGAGCTATACTAAAGCCTCTGCAATAGCAAGTCCTCCTTGGTACACTTACCTCACCATGCTTTCCTCTATACTTGGTCTTTTGGCATGCACTTAGTTATCTATTCTTTGGAACCTCTTGAGCATCCCTTCTAGGCTTCAACTCATCTTCACCTTTTAAGAACACAATTGTCCTCTTTAAACAACCTCTATTGGAAGTCTTCAAGGTTTTGCCACATTCTTCTTTCACTCAAAAACTCTTACCAGCTTTCTTCATTACTTCTTCTTTTCTTTTACTGAGGTACCTCCTTTTTGTCTACAACCAGAATTCTACAACACCATATTCAACCCATATTAAAACAAAAACATGTCATCTCACCTTCAAGATCTATGTCTGATATTTTCCTACCATTCACGTGTATACACAACTTCAAAACATAACTATGTTCTAATTTTATCTCAAAGAAATTTTACATGTAGAATCTCCTTGTTAAGCTCTGATACCAAAATGATGCAGCCTAAGTTGCACATACCCATAATATGCATATAAAATGCATGTCATATACATGTCCCAAGAATTTTAAAATTCCTGCTTAGTGAAACCTTCTAAAATTCCACTATTGATCCATTTGCCCATCCAATGGTTATCATGTAATCGCGCTCTAACTAGCACGACGTATAAAATTCTAGAAGCATGCGAGAAAAGTTGTTTTGGGTGTGTTATGTGGTGCCTCCACATTTTATCATGCGTTCTCAAGAAATTCCGCTTACCATTTTATTTTCACACGATATACCACTTACCATCTTTGGAAAATTGTGCACGGTTCCTCATGGAACTTTGAAGTTGCGTACACCGCCTTATAGTGACTCTCCCTCTACAGAAAGTTAGTATTCAGGTTTGATGCAAAACTTGGATCAGTTATGTCGATCCATGCAAGACTGGCTCTTCTTCTCCCTATTCTAGTGACCATCAGTTACTCACATAGAGCATCACCAATTTTGACATAGAAATTTCATTTGCCTTCAGAGCAAACTTCCAAACAACGATTCTACCAAGAATTTCCATTCAAAACTTAGTTCACACTCTACATTAATGGTTCAAAACTTTGACTTGAAATAGCCAACCTCTCTTCCATGCATTCTTTGAGACTGATCTGATTCCATGATTTCTCTTCAGGTAGCTTTAAACCACGACCTTGAACAGGACTTTGATCCGCCTCTTGATGATGATGATGGTTAACATCCACTCAGACCAAATTGGTCTATCGAACCTACAATTTTCTTAATTTTTACTTGTCTGGCTCCTCATCTTTCTTGGCGAGATTGGTGTTGTAGCTTTCTTTCTTTTCTCTATGGTCTTCCAACTTCCTTTGTCTTGTATCTCCTTCATCTCTTCTGGTTCTTGGGACATTGGTGTCTTAGCTTCGCGATCTATTGTGTTCGTTCTTTTGAAAATAGTCGGAGAAGAAGTTTGGTTTAGGAGATCTGCTTTGCTGTTAAATGAAGATTTATTTTCTGCGGTATTCAAATCCTCATAACTGTTGATTTGTTGGGGCGGGCTTTCTCCTTGCTTGTTTTGAGAGTTGTTTCCTTCTTCCTTGATTTCTTGTGACTCATTTTCTCTAGAATATTCTTCTTCTTTGATGACAGTGTAGTGTTCTTTTTGTGCTCCTTCCCACCATGTAGATCTGTGGTGGTTTTTTCTAACAAAATTTTTCTCAGAGGCTTTTGGGCAATTTTTGGCTAGATGCCCCGTCTCAAAGCACGATCGACATCTGAAGAGGACACTTTCATAATCAAGCTTCTGGTTCCACACATAGTCTTTACTTGTTAGGTTTATTTCAGCTGGGAATCCGGCGCTGAAATCCATTTCCACACAGATGCGTGCATAGGTGGTTCTGGCATTTTCCTCTGTTTCTGGGCACCTGCAGTAAAATTTCCCAATTGCATTTCCGATGGCTTTTAGCGAGGAGAGATTCCAGAGATGCAAAGGTAGGCTTGGAAATCTCACCCAAACTGGTGCTGAGGTTATCACTGCTGTAGAGGGATCAAATGATGGGTTCCATGGCTTCATGAATAGGCCTGATTTTTCCCAAAACCAAGGGCCGGAATCTAGAATACATTGTCTGCTTTCAGGATTTTCAAAATCTACTATAAAGAAACCTCTAGCACAGGGGTAGATATTAATTTCATCAGAAATGATAGGCTTCCATACCTCCGAGATCCAATTGTGGAGTGCTATCAGCCGCGGCCAAAAACCATTCAACCGGCAAATTAGGGCACTTTCGGAGAACTTCAAAGCTTCATCGAGTGAGTCCTGGACCACTTGGATAGTGGGAGCTGGGGCTTCACTCACGATATGGGCAGGAGATTGCCCTTCAAAGGCGGATGAGCCACCAGTTATTTTTGCGAAGCTCGGAGCCATATTTTACTTGCTCGTAGAACGCAGCTAAAGCCTAGCAAGATCTGCGTGCTAGTTGGTTTATATGTTTTCCAATAAATCGCAGATATATATATAAGAGGAGATCTGCAAAAGAGATCTGAGAAAGCCCGATCTGTGGAAGAGATCTGAGATCTGCGGAAGAGGAGATAGGAAATCTGAGAAAGCCCGATACTTCCCACCGAGACTTCTGGAATCCCACCGAGACTTCTGAAATCGTATTTGAGACTATCAAGACTTCTGAGATCTGCGGAAGAGGAGATAGGAGATCTGAGCCACCGAGACTTCTGGAATCCCACCGAGACTTGTGAAATACTTCTGGAATCTCACTGAGACTTCTGAAATCGTATTTGAGACTTATCAAGACTTCTGAGATCCGCGGAAGAGGAGATAGGAGATCTGAGCCACCGAGACTTCTGAGATCCGCAGAAGAGGAGATAGGAGATCTGACCCACCGAGACTTCTGAGATCCGCGGAAGAGGAGATAGGAGATATGAGCCACCGAGACTTCTGAGATCTGCGGAAGAGGAGATAGGAGATCTGAGCCACCGATCTCCTAGACCTTGAATAGGACTTTTATTCACATCTAATTCGATCTGCGTTCTAATCCCAACGAACAGTGGCTTAACTCTATTCCTCGACAAACAAGAAATAGAATTGTGGTTTACAACAGTGTTGGAATTTATGCACAACTCCAATTTCAATCAACAATAAATCTCCAACATCCATTTCATCTATACAAATTCTGTACATGTCTATATACTCAAAAATCAAATCTATATATATTTATAAATGAATATTTATAAGGGGTTTCTTTCTCTGGCTCGATCTTCTAACCAGTGGCCTCTCTCTTCTTATTGCTCGTAGCCTATAATCCAATCCTCTCTATTCCTATCTAAGGACCATTTCTCTATCCCCCATGCCTTTTAAGCTTACAGTTATATGTAAAAGGTTCAGTTAACCAATTCTAGTTCAGATCCTTAATCTTTTCAACTAAATCCTGAATATCCTCTAAGTCCACTTTTGACTCAACTAATCCCTAAGGATCCTCTAAAATCATGAAACCAATTCCTCATCTAATATTTACAATTAATTCCCAAATCTCTCAATCTCTCAACTATCCTAATTCTCTCATGTTCTCCAACATTCGAGAACATTTACAATATGCCTCACAATATCTAATTAATTTCTATTTTCATTAAAATCACTCAAAAACCTTAATAATTACATTAATTTGATACATAGGAATCCAGATTTCTTAAAAACACAAGACCCCCTAATTCAACTAAAATAAAATCAAATTTATAAGCCGGATGCTCCTGCATCAGACTCCCAAGGTTGAAAACAATCATGATCTCTAGATCATGTCTCCTTATATGTTGATAGAAAAACCTCCAGGCTCCCAAATTCTTGTTTGTAGTTGTCCAAATGCTCTGTTCCTTTGCTACTGCTATATGTATTCTATCTTTTGTTTCATCTTCCTCTCCTTGTCAATCAGTTTCAAATTCTTATTGATCACTCTTCCTATTGCTGCCAATCTCCTCCATCTGGACTGTTATAGACATTTTTGTGCCTTACAGCATGGAGCATGAAATGTCAATAATCTGAGGGATCCAAAGTCCCTAAACATGTTGTTCCTACCCCTAGAGGAACAAGGTCAGCAAACCACAACACTTCAGATCAGTTCTCCACTGAAAAACACTCAAAAACAGGTCAATTTTGGATCAAAGCAGCTGCTCCACTAAGCATCTGCGCTGAATGTCAAAAGCTCTATGGTGTACCTGCGCTGCATAGCAAGTGCAACAAAGGCTACCTGCGCTGGGCGTACTTTGACATGTGGAGGAATCTTTTCTCAATGTGCCAGTGCCCAGGAAGCTTCCAAAATGACACTTGGATCAGAAGATTCGCCTAATGATGAGTAAAGAGGTTCTAAAACTCCAAGTGGAAGGTAGAAACTCCGAGTGGACTCAAGGACTGAAGAACAACTGGAGTTGAAGAGGACAACAAGTCACACATCAAGCTGACTTATCTTCACTCCAAAACTCTATATAAGGATCTCATCCCATGGGATCTAGAGGCCGGAATTTTGTGCAAAGAATTGCTGTTGGTTTACAGTTGTGAGTATTGGGTGATTGCTTGAGGGAGGTGAAGAGGAGATTTCTTTCCGTCGGGAAGGTGATGCTGGATTGGACCTCTCACGGTTGTATCACCGCCTGAACCTTACTTCCTTATATTAATAAAGCATTTGAGGTTCTTCTATTCGCATGTGTTTCAATGGTGTATTGTCTTACTTGCGTATTTGATTTATGCTAATCCTTGAATCAATTATGAATGCATGCTTCTTGTAGTTTCCTTTTCTTGTCTTGTTCGCAGGATCTCGTGTGGTTGGGCCCGTGAGAAGACTTGGAGCTGGGAGCGAGCGGCAAATAGAGGAGATTGGATCGACCATTTGCGCAAGACATCGGTAAGTGGATCTCTTCCTTTCATCTCTTGCATGTCATAAAGAAGTAACTTTAGATAGCTTTGCTTCAGCTGTTGCTAAGGAACTATCACCCTTAGAGTGGGATAGGGTCATTCCGTGTTGGATACTTTTCCCCACAACAGACTGGCGACTCCGCTGGGGACCGTGTCTTGTTGGTAGCTTGTGTTTCTTGCTATTCATTTCCTAAACAAAGGGAGTACCGAATCGAACTGCATTCGAATCCTTCGAATGCAAAGTAGAGGGCAGCTACTCTAGCTCAGTGCTGGGCATGTTTATGATTTGAAGAGCTGATCCACAAGGACTCTTTTTAGCTCTTTGTGATAGGGTTCATCTTCCTTAATCATCCTCTAGTGTATACTTGGCTGATAGCCTCTGATTTGGCCAAAAACCATTGATTTTTGAGCAAACTGTGACCCGGAATCTGAGAGAGACGAGAGTTGTCTCTTCAGTGCAGCTGCAGCAAAGGCTACCTGCGCTGCAACGAGGTCCCGAAGGGGCTACCTGCGCTGCATGTCAGATTGACAGTGCAGTACCTGCGCTGATCCAGTTTTGCCTTGTGCAACTGGGGTTCCCTACTGTCTGTTGCCCAGTTTTCAATATTGTTTTTGCAGCCTGTTGTCAACCTGTATACCCAGCTGAAACTACCTTTCTTTGCCTTCATTCCGCCTCAGTTGTATGAAGAAACCGTGATTGTTCTTATTGTATTTCTTGCTTTCATTCACAGTTTCCCGTAGCGAAAGTGAACTAGTCTTGCTGTGACCTCTTGGATCTAGGCCTGTAAGAAAGTGTCGTTGTGATTCTAAGAGCTAGTTTATTACTGTTCATAGCTGCTTGAACATTTGCTTTCGTTATATGGTTCGAATTTCAGTATTTCTTGTGTTGAAACGAGTGAATCTTAAGGTGTTCTTTTGATTATTGGACAAAAACTTGTTTTCTTTCACTTGAAATTGAATTCGAAATTATACAACAGCTTTCTTTTTGTAATACATCAACATTAAGGAAGAAGAAAAGAAATACTTGCATTGTGCATGTGCATTTTGACAGTTTGCATGTCGATTTAGGAAAAGTGCATCAGTGTGTGCTCTATGATCTGTTTGAAAAGATGATGTCTTTCTTTTCCCTCAGTAGCTAAGATTTTCATAAGTTGAAAGAATTGAAAAAAGCTTGCTTATCATTCTTAGACTGCATTTAGGAGTTGTATCATACATCACGTGGTGATCCATAAAGGCAAACTGCTAAGCAAGATCAACCTAAAAAGAACTGAATTTATCTAACAATGCTTTGAAACATAACGAAACACAGTAGAGGTCTAGGTAGAGACGTGTTCCGGTGTCGTTAAACATAGTGACCGTCGATCTCTACGAAGGTGGGTGATTCCTCCTGAGGGACGATAGCACTAATACGGACTTGTGGCCCCGCGTACCGTCGCGTATATTGGGGGACACCTATAGGAGCAAAGCCTTTATCCATAGGAAGCCGTGTCGGCCGCACTACTGATTGCGATGCAGTGAACACAGCATTCACGAAGATCGACCACTCGTACCGTAAAACGTATTTTGTGGTTTCGCGAAAGGTTTGGCATACCCTCTGCCTAGAACTCCAGAGTAGTTTCTTTTGGCCTTTTTCAAACTCTATAACTGAAAAAGTCCATCCGAGCATTTGTCACTTCGGGCTCGTTAATACATCGAAGGAGACTAGAGTCATCTTTAGCTTTTTCTCGACTCTTAAAACATGAAAAAGCAAGTTGTGTCTTAAAAAGCGTCTAAAATTAATTCAATTTGAAAACACATTTTTACCCTGTGCATTGTTGGTTGATCAAGTAATCCGCAACCGTGGAAGAAAGTCAATCGATGAACCGTCGTTCGCGGAGGCGTATGAGTCAACCGTCTTTGTCTCCGGAATCGAAAACAACCCGGGCAAAGCGATCTCGTTCAACTGGTTCCAAATCTCCTGTCAAAGTTAGAACAAGTGTTCCGACGACATCTGAGGTTCCGGTTACTCCAAACATTTCTGGAAACCCTGCCCCTATTGAAGAATTTCAACAGCCCCAGAAGGACAGTAACACTGATCCTAGTCTGAGAGCAAATACTTGTGTTACTGAATCAGTTCCATCAGTGATCGGTTCAGAGAGTCTTGCTCCTCAAACAACTGTCGCTGTCGAAACAACCCCTTCTTCGGCACCAGAAATATTCTACGGACCTGACGGTCTTCCTCTTCCACCCGGTCTGATCGCAATAGAAGAAATTGTAGAAGATCCGCAAGCAACTACTCCAACACATTTTGGAGCAGGGATCACTCTACTTCCTACTGCATCAGAAGCTAGCCTATCACCCAGAGAAGTTCCTGAAGAATCACTAGGCAATCTACTGGATAGACTCAAAATGTCTGAACAACCGTCAACATCTAGGACTGTGCCAAATGACACAGCGACAGCAGAACTCCCTGCAGTCATTCCGACAATGTTCGCCGGCATACCATCTGTCCCTAACTCTCAACAGCTGGAGGGGGTCCCTTCGGGGGCCATGACGACAGTATGGTCTGTTCCTGTTTGTTCTCCCGGGATAATACCCGGTAACTCCTATGTTGGAACTCAACAAATTGATCCTTTCGGAAATCAGTTTGGGCAATCCGGTCCTCGAGGTGTAATAAATCCTCTCGGTTCCGGACCACCACCGTATGGGGGGCAATATGCTTTTTCATTACCCCCTCCGGGAGGTTACCCATACGGGAGCTCACAACCATACTCAGGTTATACTGGAATAACTACAAGTGGTTGGATACCTATGCTACCCCAGCAACCAAGAGTTGTGTATTCTATGCAACAACAGATGCCTGTGACGAACATCCCGACGACACCAGCAATTGTGACTGTGTCGCAAGTTCAAACAATACCTGTTGCATGTCAGCCTCAGTTCTCTCAGGTTGTAATGCAACAACCCTTTGACCCTGCAACCCAACCACAATCGCCGACTGGCAGGGCGACACAAGCACAAACGGGTACCCTTACCCCTCATCTTGGCCCAGTGGTAAGCATCGCACAACAACCAATGGTATCACAACCATGGTTGGTGCAGTATCAACAACCGCAGTTCCAGCAAGTGTACCAAGGTACCGAGCAGCAGATTTTTGCGAACAATGGACAACCGTACCTACAATACGGTCAAAACCAACCACTTTACAGTGGGGTAGTCCACCAACCATATCAATCATACCAGCATCAAATACATTATGCCGGTATGCAAAGACCAACTGCTCAGGCGATCCCTTCGTATCCTGGGTACGCTTCGCCTAATCTGAGTCAACAGCTGCCATTCGTGGCAACTCTAGAGTTACCCGATTTACATCGGTTGACGAACGATCCGATTGCTTATGCCCCTTGGTGGCCAGCGATTCCTCACAAACTTCCCTCCGACATTCCTAAATTCAATGGAAATCTAGGTGAAGACCCGTCGAATCACGTCATGACCTTTCATCTATGGTGTTCATCGAACACTCTGAACGATGATTCGATAAGACTTCGCCTCTTCCAGAGGACATTGACAGGTCCGGCGGCTAAATGGTATATAGAATTGCCAAGAACCTCTTTCGACAATTTCAGCTCCTTAGCCACGACTTTCCTAACCCATTTTCAATTACCTATCAGGTATGAAACAGGAACCGAGATACTGACCAACTTCAAACAGACGACAGCTACTCACATATCTGATCACATACATGAGTGGCGTCGTCGTCGTAGGATGGTGAAAACATACGTTCCTGATCAGCTATTAGCCG